>OX352310.1:5783461-6392043 GCA_947086415.1 Pammene aurita | reverse complement strand
AGTGAATTCCCTAAGGAACAGAGCACATGATCTTTGTGACCCTGAATTTTTAGAGAGTGAGATGTCACATATTCAGGAGGTCCTTAGGAGGAATGGGTACAGGGTGGACAGTAGGCAACCCAGACGGAAACCGGGAAGGAAGCATCCGGATGTTGCAAGACGACCGGCATTTTTGCCTTATGTCAAAGGAGTGACGGACAAAGTAGGTACAGTACTAAGGAAGTACTCTATACAAACCGTATACATGCCGTTATCCAGGGTGTCGGGGCATTTAAGGTCGGCTAAGGATGTTATCCCTTATCAAACACCGGGTGTTTATAAGATTGATTGTAGCTGTGGTAGTTCCTATATTGGGGAAACCAAACGCAAAATAGCGGAAAGGGTCAGGGAACATATCACAGCAGTCAAAAATCGGCAAATAAATAAGTCTGCTGTGGCCGAACATTTGTTAGAATCTGGACCAAACCACTGGATTGAGCTCCATAATCCAAAAGTCCTCTCTACAGAACGTCTTCGTTATAGCAGGAAACTACGAGAAGCTATTGAAATTAGGAAGCATAAGAATTTCAACCAGAACGAGGGACAGGGGATCTCGTCTTTGTGGAATCCAGTGATCAGCAAATGTAAGCGTGAAAATACTTGCATTTCCAAACCACCAGATGTCGTGAGTGTTGTGTGTAGGCAAAGTGACAACCCTAGCGTGAATGTGCATAATCGAGAACAAGTGCGGGTAGTTCGAAAAACCCGCGCAGCTAGGAGATGCTGATACAATTCCTCGCCAGTCTGCCTGCGACCACGAGCGTTACGGCACGCTCGAAACGTCAGGAAAATAATAAAAGTAAGTGTACGCGATTAAGTCCCGTTTTTGTCATAATAGTAAGAACCTTTTCTTCGAAATCTTGAAGTCGGTTGAAAATAGAATAGCTTTCCAGACATCTATTGTACTGCATAATACAAATATAGGACCAGCGAGCTAAAATAATCAAATAAATACATACTATGTAAACTAATGTTCAAACATAAACATAATGGAATTACATAAAAGGTGACCCTGTTTTGTGTTGTCCTTGTTGACTGTAAGGGATGTTTTTGTGCTTAAGAGTAATGTTCTTACCCTAGTAACTCCCCATCCCAACACCACCACTTCAGAGGCCGACGGGTTTTGGTCAGAGCGCGAAATGTCGATGATCTTCGGGACCCGATGGTGGTTGAAGGCCAGTCGGTACCGTAGCCGTATGATGGCGATGTTGTCGGCCAGCGTGCGGGGGTTGTAAGTCGGGTGGAAGTATACCTGAGAATCAGCATTTCCATAGTAGTTTTCTTTAAAGGGATCAATGAAATAAATAACAATATCATACGGTCATAGAAACGTACAAAATTAATTAAGCCCTGTCAAAGATTATTACGAACGATTTTTGAGGAATTTTTTGAGGAAATGTTTTTAATTGGAAACGGGCGGATTAAAATTATACAGAACTGGGTTTCGTATACGAGTTAAACAATTCAAATTTACTTTCGGTTTTCAATCATTATTCCAATATCCATTTTTTTATCTATAAATACGAGTAGTTCGCTCAGTTATGAACTGAAGTAAGATGTTTTTCGAATACTTTTAGAACAACTTCTCAATGGCAGACAATTCCGAAAACTCTGCAATATGAAATGTACCTACTTTACCCAACTACGGCGAAGTCAAAAAGGAGGATTATGATTTTAGCAGTCTATGTATGTATATGTTCTGCGTGATCGCATCAGAAACGAAGAGATCCGCAGGAGAACCAAGGTTGTCGACATAGCTCAGAGAGTTGCCAGGCTTAAGTGGCAGTGGGCGGGCCACATTGCTCGCAGAACCGATGGCCGATGGGGCAGAAAGATTCTTTAGTGGCGACCGCGTACCGGAAGACGCAGTGTGGGAAGGCCCCAGACTAGGTGGACCGACGATTTGGTTAGAGTCGCGGATGATGATGATGATGTATGTATATGTTATATTTAAGTATGTTGCCCCATAATGGCGCCTAAACTATTCATCAGATTTTGATGAACGTGTCAGTCAGTTTGTTATAATGGCCCAGGGAGTCTATTCGACATGGCATAACTGACAGTCGCATGCGAGACAACTATGATATCACACTTTTGTGACAGTTGATTCACCTAACCACCTACGTCAAAATCAACAGGTCTCACTAGAGGAATTTCTCTATTGGCATGGGCGCCATCTTATTGTTTTGACGTTGACGTCAGTAAATTATGGGAATCCCACGCAAGGCATTTGTTTACCTCTAGTAGGTAAAGAGAGCCTTGAAGCATTTTATGAAAACTCATTTGAAAGCGACATCTCTGAATGTCTTCTGAAACTAAATACGTGTATGAGTATGTGTGTAAATCATACGTGTATTTTCGTGCTACAATACTAGGCTAGAATTAGGGTAGTCTACATAGACGGCTTACAAGCAATTTTTTAACCGACGAAAAAAACGGAGGAGGTTCTCAAGTCGACGCGTATATTTTTTTTTTTTTTTTATGTATGATCACGCATAACTTTTTACAGAGTGGTTCGATTTTGATAATTATTTTTTTATTGGAAAGGGTATACCCCGAAATTGGTCCCATATAAATTTGAAACGAAAATTCCAACCTTTAGGGTAGGAAAATAGGGGATGATTGATTTTTCACTCACCGATTGTAACGTATGACCACGCATAACTTTTTACAGAGTAGTTCGATTTTGATAATAATTTTTTTATTGGAAAGGGTATATCCCGAAATAGGTCCCATATAAATTTGAAAAAGGAAATTCTAACCTTAAGGGTAGGAAAAAAGGGGATGATTGATTTTTCACTCACCGATTGTAACGTATGGCCACGCATAACTTTTTACAGAGTAGTCCGATTTTTTGGATAAAAATCTTACCCTAAGGGGTGGGCAAATAGGGGTAATTTATTGTTCACTCGCAGATTTTAAAGCAGAGTTTTTACAAAAAAACCTCACGAGTTTTGACAATGAGTTTTAGACCTGCCAGTCTCTTCTTTCTATTTGCTTCCATCCTTTTTTTTTCTCATTATTAGATTCTTCTAAATATCTTTTTCTCATTCGAGCAGAATTTTTTGTAGGCCTACCCATGTTGGTATATAAAGCCTGTTCTTTTTTAAGTATTTATATTACAGAACAAAATAATAGTTAAAGAAGCTTATTAATATAACAGTTAATAGCTAAAGCAAGGTAGGTAGCTATTTTAAAAGTAATAAAAAATTAAGCATGTAATAATTTTTATAAATTATAGCCACAGAAAATTATGAAATAAAAACTTTTTAACAAAAAAATTGAACCGCCGAAAAGAAAAAAAAAAGCCAATAAAAAACCGTTAAAACGAAACGAATCGACCAACAAAAAAAAAACAATAGCGCACTGAAAAGAAAATAATAATAATTTGGTCTTCAATAACGCAAGTGCATACCTACCCTACAATTACAATTATAATCTATTTCTATACACTTTCTATATACCTAAAACAATCGCTAGGCTTATATCAATTTAATTACATCTAGAAAGTATGAACTATATACATACTTCTGAAATCAATCACACAAATCTGCGTATTTATATATTTACAATCAGTTATTTTTGGAGTCGGTGCCAGCCTCAAACAAACTTGAGCACCTTTAACCACATAATGTGTTGCGTTCAACTCTTCACTAAGGTGCTCAAGATTGTTTGAGGCTGCCACCGACTCCAAAAATAACTGATTGTAAATATATAAATACGCAGATTTGTGTGATTGATTTCAGAAGTATGTATATAGTTCATACTTTCTAGATGTAATTAAATTGATATAAGCCTAGCGATTGTTTTAGGTATATAGAAAGTGTATAGAAATAGATTATAATTGTAATTGTAGGGTAGGTATGCACTTGCGTTATTGAAGACCAAATTATTATTATTTTCTTTTCAGTGCGCTATTGTTTTTTTTTTGTTGGTCGATTCGTTTCGTTTTAACGGTTTTTTATTGGCTTTTTTTTTTCTTTTCGGCGGTTCAATTTTTTTGTTAAAAAGTTTTTAGATTTGACGATGCATTTTTGGGTGTAGCAACGATGCCGAAACCTGTGCTTTGGGTAAAAGATATGTGACAAATATTACATATTGAATAAAAATGACTGGTATGAATGATTTTAAGATTTCTTGTAACCAATAAACGTTTTTGTCACAAGAAATAAAACAATATATTGACTTGTAAACCGACCACGTAGATCCAATATTATGTAGAATAGGTTTAGTGTAAATAAATTATAATATCAAGAATACAACCTTGATATCTATCTCACGTGTTTATATCGAGACCCGAAAAAGGGAATGATTACAAAATTATAACTAGTGTATGGTTAATAAAGTTGTATCTTGAGCGTTGCGGGGGGCACTAGAAGCAAACAAACTGCTGCCGAGAGTATTACAACATTTTTCACCACGCCACGGCAAAAAAATACAAGCTTAGGTAAATACATAAAACAAAACAAATTAATTCTGCCAAATATTTATGGTTCAAAATCATCGTTCTATAACGTAAAGTAATAACTGTTCTCCCTTGTGAAAAAAAAAACAATTTTACTGACGCTTTAAAAAAATCAAGATAGGTGGTGGTGCTGATGTGGTGAAAAAGCATTCACACACAAGAAAATAATTTTAATAAGAAAACCTAACTACTAATAATATAATTATTTAATTTTGCAATGTTTCTGTCTGTTTTAATACCTACTTATAGTGCTGCAGTCTTTGTTACGTCAACGTCTATGGAAAGTTTGAGGCATTTCAAAAACATCAGAAAAGAAATTAAATTCGAGAAATAAATGAATCTTACACAAATCGAACTAGGCCCACAGTAAGCTCAGTAAGGCTTGTGTTATGGGTAAGTACTAGACGATATATACAGGATGATTCATGAGACGTGAGCAGGAACAACGCTACACACTTAGTTAACGATAATGAATCGACCGCCATCATGTTTAAGTGAAACAATAACGCCTTTCAATTTTTTTTAACCTTTTTGTTTCATAGAAATTTTATTCTCTGTAATCATGGTCACCCCACATAAACAAATCAATAAAGATAAAACCTCTTTGACAATCATGACAGCACTTTGATCATGAAAAATAAAAAATAAAAATTAAGTGAGATACGATGTTTCAAAAGTAACCAGACATCAATTTGACACATATCACAGAAAAACAAGAGAATATCAGTACTCGACGGAGTATTCTAATTGTAGAGTGACCATGCGTGTCGTAAATAATTTCAAACATTTTATTTTTATTTAAAAAAAATTTTTTGCGCTTATCACACTAATACTGATATCAAACAATAGCTTATTTTTAACTGAATCCGTAGTATTAAGCCTGCTCACGTCTCATGAATCACCCTGTATATATATATATTTGATAAATATGGATAAATACTTAAATACATAGAAAACATCCATAACTCAGGAACAAATATCTGTGATAAACACACAAACAAATTCCCTGACCAGGATTCGAACCCGGGACCTCCTGCTTCGTAGGCAGGGTCACTACCGACTGGGCTAGGAGGCCGTTATTTCTATCGGTAGCCTGGTAGTCAGTGCCTTAAAGCCCTTAAAGGATTGTTTGACATTTGATACTTCACGCAGATAAACATAGTAGAAAAATGGAGCAACAGTATAGTAATTATCAAAACAAACTCTGGTAGCCTGGCGGCCAGACGCCCGACTTACGCTCTAAGGATCGCGGGTTCAAACTTTGCTCCTACTACTGCCTCCTAACTTAACTAAGGTTTTAGACACTTCAAACAATATTACACATATTCTTCATAGATTCTAATTTAATGTAAGACTCTTATATTACAAAGGTATTCCTAATCCTGAGAGTTGAGGATGTTATGGAAATATAAACATATCAGGTAAATAAATACAGTGCACAGTAGTACTAGTCATAATCCTCATGATTATAACTAATTGCCACTAACAAGACCCAAGTTTTGAATTACTATTTAGGAGACTCGGGATATGAAAACCAATGGGTCTTCATTTCAAAAAAGAAGTTGACGTTTACTGCAAGTAAATGTAATTGTGTATCTGACTGACTTACGTGTAAGTTATATTCCAATATTATATCATATTATATTTCTTATATAATGAATTGATATGGTTACACATGGCACTTTAAACTATACATACTTGTTTCTTTAAACATCGATTTTTTTAAAGGGTGTTCAATTTTTCAGCTGCTTTCGCCACCGCATCTGTATGTTTATTGGATCCGGTGAGGTGAGAAGCCGCCAGTGTGTCTACGCATGTAGTATGCACATGTACATGGGGAATGGCTATACAGCCGCATACAGTCAAGGCGTTGTAGGAGATTTATTGCTAGTGGCTTGCTTAATCTGAGCAAATCTACTCTAACATAGCATCCAAATTACACAAAATAATGCAGAGCACAGTGAATGCAGGGTACTGTAGAGATATTCTCAACAGCAGGGTGGAAGAACCGTATAACTCATCGCAATTTTTGATGTTTATCCGTTCGCTCCTCGGCCAGATATCGACATTTCTTTTATGGCATATTAATTGAACTTTAGGTTAAATAGGTAATGCCAATCATATTATATTTTAACAGTTATATATTTTTAATAAATACCTACAATTAATAATCATAAAAATTATAAATATTAATGTGCTCTCAGTGAAAATGTCTTAAAATCATATCAATTTTAATATAATACTTCTAGAGGTATCTTACCTAGTTTGAATAGTCAGAAATCAACTTCGCGCAAAAGTTTCGTGGGGGCAATTACTAGAGGTCGCCTCCATCATTACTATCGGTAGCCTGGTAGTCAGTGCCTTAAAGGATTGTTTGACATCTGATACTTCACTACTTAAACATTATAGATACTGGTGCCGGCTATACTGTAAATTTATCAAAAATCTAAAATTACCGGTCGGCTTCCATATAGCGTTGACAGCGTTGTAGAGCCCATCACGGAGATATTGAAAACATAAGTCTTAAAGGTCGTAAATGGGCGCTAGTATGTGTGGCGTCAAGTTAAAAATACAAAAAAAAACCGGCCAAGAGCGTGTCGGGCCACGCTCAGTGTAGGGTTCCGTAGTTTTCCGTCCGTCACAGTAAGTGTCCCCACTTAAGAGTTAAAATAACACCGCCATGTAGGATATGATATGAGCGTTCCACGTACAGCGACATCTATCGGCAAATTAAGTAAACTATTGCGCGCGAGCTTAAAGTATGGAAGATGATTTTTATGGGATAATTCTTTATTGCATGAATCGATTTTCACCGTTTTTACTTTATTTGAAAGCACTTCATTTCATTGTGATTTTGTAGAAATTACAGGTACAATAAACACCTGCTTATACGGTTAAATTACAAACTTATTTCAGAAATTATTTTGTATTTTTTTTTCAAAAACTATTCAACCTATCAAGTTCAAAATAATTTTCCTAGAAAGTTTTTATAAAGTTCTACTTTTTTTTTTTTTTTTTTTTTTAAAGTTATGGTGCTGGGGCTGAGCTGTAGGCTACCAGTGGGGTCCACAGGTGGTGGATAGTGGAATGACCATCAGATATGATGGTTAGCTTCGAATATATTGAATAAGGAGTCCCCAACCAAACAGCGGCAAGGTTATCAGGAGGTAGTGGAAAGTTTTGTGGGAGAAACTTGCTTATAAAAAGCTACATAACTCCGGAAACAACCTTGTGACATGGCGAATAAACGCCGCCAGTAAATAAGCGTTCCCCTGGTGCTGGGCAGCAGCAGTACCAGTACTATCAAAAGGCCGAAGAAGAGACTTCTGGGAGGGCTTTTGACAGGGCTCATACTGCGGTGCAGAAAGCAATGGGAACCTACTGCACAATCCTCCCAAATTTGTAGCTGATGGAAAATGTCGAATAATGGAAATAACGTTCTTGACAACGGGCTTCCACGATGTAATATTCCGTGGCGGCCCGAGTCCGGCAGGGGTAGGGACGCGGCTACCCAGGTCGTCATCCTGCGAAATCCGTGTAGAATAGGGACATGGAATGTGCGCACCATGCTGGTGCCCGGAAAACTAGAAGAGCTGAAATCGGAAATGAATAGACTCAAATTGGATATCCTAGGACTATGTGAAGTAAGATGGGAGGGCAGCGGAGACTACTGGACAGATGACTTCCGAGTTGTATATACTGGTGGAAAAAGAGGAAGCAACGGAACTGCTATCATTCTAAATAAATATTATGGGAAATTAGTAGAAAACACAATTCACTACAGTGACAGGATTACAGCAGTCAAAATTAAGACAGAACCCATGAATTTGTTTATCATACAGATTTACATGCCTACAGGCAGTTACACAGATGAAGACATAGACCACATGTATGAACAACTTGACGGTTTAATGGACTTAGTGAAAGATAGAGAGAACTTTATACTAATGGGGGACCTTAATGCAGTAGTAGGGGAAGGACAGGAAGGCGATGTTGTCGGGAAATATGGATTAGGTAGACGAAATGAAAGAGGTAACAAATTAGTAGAATTCTGCAAGGAACATCAGTTATGTATAACAAACACGCTTTTCCAACATCCAAAGAGAAGACGATACACTTGGAAAATGCCTGGAAACTTAGCCAGATACCAACTAGACTACATCATTGTAAGGAATAAATATAAGAATTTAGTTAGTAACTGCAAAACATACCCCGGGGCTGATCTAAACACCGACCATAATTTACTTGTAAGTACGTGGGACATTCAAGTGAGTAAAACAAAAAAGAAACATAGAGCCAAAGAAATAGATCTCAATAAGTTAAAAAACAACTGTGATAGAGTGCAATACAATAATAAGTTAATGGAAAGAATTAATATTTATAATGAACAATGTAATAATGTTAATAAAAATAATAGTATAGATGATAAATGGTGCAATATAAAAGATATAATAAAGTCAAGTGCAGAGCAGACTTTAAGAAAAGAAAGAATTAAACCTAGGAAAAAGTGGCTTAATGAAGAGATTATAGATTTAATGCTTGAAAGAAGGGTATACCGCAACAAAGACGACGAGAATAGTATAAAGGAGTATCACCGATTAACTAACCAAATAACGCTAAAATGTAGACAACAGAAAGAAATAGATATGGAAAAAGACTGTGATATGATAGATTATTACATGAACAAAGGGAAGCCTGATATAGCATATAGAATTATTAAAGATCTAAATAAGAATAAATATAAGAAAACTAAAAGTTCGGCAATACTAGATGAAAATAATAAAATATTAATAGATGTAAACGAAGTACTAAGCAGATGGAAGAGATATATAGAAAACTTATACAGTGGTGAAGGATTGACTGCGGATGATATAGAAAGAGTAGAAACTATAGAACAAGATGAACTAGGACCAGACATACTAAGAGAAGAATATGATTTAGCTGTACGGAGTATAAAGAATGGTAAAGCTGCGGGAGACGACGGAATTTATATAGAATTAGTAAAATTTTCAAATGAGACAGTACACATTGAGATATTTAATATGATTAAGACAATTTATAATAAAGGAGAGTTGCCAAAGGACTTTAAAATTACCAAAACTGTAACTATGCCTAAAAAAGCCAACACTTTAAAATGTGAAGAACACCGCACGCTAAGTTTAATCTCGCATATAGCTAAAATACTCCTAAAAATAATTCAAAATAGAATAAAAGATAAGCTAGAAGCCGTTTTAAGCGAGGATCAGTATGGGTTCAGAAAGAACAAAGGCACACGGGAAGCTATTTTAGCCCTAAGACAAATAATTGACAGAAGATTAGACTTAGGGTTGACCACACATATAGCGTTTGTGGATTTGGAAAAAGCTTTCGACAAGGTTGATTGGTTAGGCATGATGAAAGTATTGAAAGACGTAGGGTTGGATTATAGAGATAGGCGAATAATCTGCGAACTTTACAAGGACCAAGAAACTATCATAGAAATAGGAACAGAAAGAGTACATGCTAAAATTCGCCAAGGTGTTAGACAGGGATGTCCACTCTCCCCACTCATATTCAATGTTTTCATAGAGTCGGCTATAAGGAAAGTCTGGGAGATGACAGATGTAGGTGTTAAGTTCAACGGTGAAACTGTCAAGTTCGTTAGGTTCGCTGACGACATAGCAGCAGTCGCAGAAACACCGCAGGATCTACAACTTCTTTTAAATACCATGCACACTGTTTTTCAAGAATTCTCTCTCAAAATTAATACCAATAAAACTAAAATACTGTCCACGTCTAAAGCAGGATTTCAAGCCGAAACAATTATAAATATAGACCACATTTCACTTCAAAATGTTAATAGTTTTAAATATCTTGGTAGTGTAATTACGGCAGATTCAAGGTGTACACCAGATATTAAAATAAGAATAAGTTTGGCAAAACAGGCTTTCAACAACAAAAAGTATATTCTTACCACCAACATATCAAAGAGGACAAAGAAGAAATTTATTAAAACTTTTATTTGGAGCATAGCATTATATGGGTGTGAGACGTGGACCATGACACAGAGAGACAGAGAAACATTGGAGGCATTTGAAATGTGGTGCTGGCGAAGGATGGAAAAAATTAGTTGGATAGAACATGTTACGAACGAAGACGTATTGAAAAGAGTAGGAGAAAAAAGGAGATTATTGAACACGATAGAGAGTAGAAGGGGGAAAATGATTGGTCACCTTATACGGCATGACGCGTTTATAAAGAACATCATAGAAGGCAAGGTTGAAGGCAAGCGAGGAAGAGGAAGACCGAGAATAAGTTATATTAACCAAATCAAAGAGAAGATAGCCGTCACATCGTATAGGGAGGTCAAGGAGGCGGCTCTGGATAGAAACAGATGGAGAGAGCTACACGCTCCGTCAGCTACACCGACAAGAGTTTGACTCTTAAAATTGGATGGATGGAAAAGTTATGGTTCAAAAGTTAGAGGGGGGGGACACATTTTTTTTTACTTCTGGAGCGATTATTTCGGAAAATATTTACATTATCAAAAAATTATTTTAGTAAACCCCTATTCATTAAATACCTATCCAACAATATATCACACGTTAGGGTTGAAATGAAAAAAAAAATCACTCCCCACTTTACGTATACGGGAGGTACCCTAATAAATAAAAAATCCACTTTTTATTTTATCACTTTGTCGGCGTGATTGATATACATATCAGTACCAAATTTCAGCTTTCTAGTGCTAACGGTCACTGAGATTATCCGCGGACGGACGGACGGAAGGACGGGCAGACATGGCGAAACTATAAGGGTCCTAGTTGACTACGGAACCCTAATACGTTAATTTATCGTTACGCTTAAATTTTGACACATGGCGAAGCCCACTTACTTAACCACCCACAAAATCTACATACTTACCAAATTTAAGGCCATTACGGTGGGCGTATAAGGTTTTAAGACCAGTTGAAATCGCAATTTGTTGAGCCTTAATTTATTTTTGAGCTTACTGCTCGAAATTTTTACAGAAGCTATAAGACCCGTTTAGTAAGAAAATACCAAATTTAAGACCATACCGGTGGGCGCATAAGGATTTAGGACCATTTTAAGAAATAGTCGGCTTCATAACATCAACTGTAAGACACTCCTCAGTCTACAGCTCAGCCAGCCTCGTAGGTAAAGTCACTAAAATCTTACAGGACCCCCACCCCCAAACCATGGAACTGTGGGCTTAGAGGAGGCCAAAAAAGCTTGGTGAAGTGGTTGGCGGGTTAGGATGTTTTTACCCATCCAAATTGTCAATGGAGCTGGGAAGACGTATTGTGCCAAATTTCTTATGAGTCACTCACTCCTAAGCCGCAGCACTGGCTATCGGCTTACAGTGTGGACAGCTTTTCCAGACACTGTCAGTAATAATGACATTAATTCTCTACTCATCTTGCTCATCCTTCATTCATATACATAGAAAAGGATGGGTACAGAAATATTGACATTATTAATGGATAGAAATAAGTCAAATAATAATAACATTAAATAATTTAAATACTTTAAAAAAAAGAAAAAGAAAAAATATATAAATGTACAAAAATCTATAACATAAAAAAGTTAAAAACTAAAATAAAAACGTCTTCTAAGGCTTTTCCACAAAATATGCACTTAATGAATACACACAAATCATATGTAAGTTAACCAGTGAACGCACCGGGTAGTTCGGTTTAACTGGTCCCTATGCACAACATTACATTGTTGCATTGCGCTTGGTGTTACCGAGCGCCTTTGTTCTTAACTCGTCCACCAGTTTTTGTATTCTACCCTCACCCATTTAGCTTTAAGATAAATATTGTTTTCTCAGTAAGTGATTTATGTAAATCTTTTTGAGAAATAAATGTCTTAAACCGTATAGTACCTGGACCGGCACCTGATTGATTGAAATCTGATTCCGGCTTTGAGTCCGTGTTTGTGCTCCACACAGGTGTTATTGCGGTACTTAAGTAAATACCACATGCGTGCCTGTGGGATGCTATATGCGTAGACACACTGGCGGCTTCTCACTTCACCGGAACCAATAAACAAGCAGGTGCGGTGGCCAAAGAAGCTGAAAAACTGAAGACCCATAAAAAAAATTATACCTTTCGTAGTCGAGACCCTTGGCGCGTGGGGACCCAGTGCTCAGTAACTTTTTAAAGAACGCAAAAAGAGGCTCGTCGACTCAATTGGTGACCAAAGAGCTGGCAGCTTCCTCGCTCAACTCATAAGTTTTGCGATACAGCGGAGAAATGCTGCCACCATCCTCGTTTGCTAGTTTCTAACATGTCGATACATATAATATATATCGGAACCTCGACAAAACAAATACCCACGGTAAATACCCCGTTTTAAATAGTTTTTGTAACTTCCATAAAAAAATTGCGTTCTACGACGTTAAAAAAAATTGATTTGTTTAGAACGTCATATAAATATTGAATAAATTTTGAGCAAGTCATATAAATATTGAGCAAGCTGAGGCAGTAAAATTCCTAGGGGTCTACATCGATGCAAAACTTAACTGGAAGCATGAATTGCAAGCACTGAGAAATGCTATTAGTTCATCTTGTTATGCCCTACGTTGTCTGCGAGACCTAATTAATGTATCTCAGTTAAAAATGGTATACCATGCTCTAGTAGAGTCAAAGTTGCGCTATAGTATTAAATTATGGGGTAACAGCTATAATTACAATGTTAATGCTGCTTTTATAATTCAAAAAAGGGCAGTTAGGACAATCGTTTGCGTTCCTCAAATAACCTCGTGTGTAGAGCATTTCATAAATCTCAGTATTCTTACCGCTCCTTGTCTCTATTTGCTGTTACTCTTAACATACTTCGTAAAGCACCTAAACAAGAGCGAAAGCACGAGTGAGAGGGATAGCAGGCTGTCAACCAGACGTAAGGACATTAAATACACACTTGACGTCCCGAGGCTCAACATTGTGAAGCACTCCGCGAGTTATCAGGCTGAGTTTCTCTATAACAAATTACCTACAGAATTCAAAACAATTACAAGTAGTAACATTTTCAATGCTAGACTCAAGACTTTTCTTTTAAAAAAGTCGTATTATTCCATAACCGACTTTGTAGCTGATAGTTGTAAATAATAATTATATTTATATTTCTTGACATCTTGCAATAATGTATAATTATTTTGCTAATTAAGGGACATGTAGTACTAAATTGACGATATTTTACTATTCTATCTTAGGATTTATAATTACATTAACATTTATTATTTTAATTAAGTTGACATAACACTAATAGATTGATTTTAATTTTTATTTCTTTAGTTCTACATCTGCGGTACCTACGATTAATTTGTACATCGTCAGTTTGTTTCGATTGTATTTATATAAGCTTTTTCCTTGTTATTTTATGTCACATGTTACTATGTTCAACACAATATCTATTGTTTAGAACGAATAAAAAAAAAAAAAAAAAAACATTTTTTTTTTCAAAAATAAAAAAATATAAGGATGAACATTTAAAGCATTCTTTTAGAAACATGAATGAATGAATGAAAGATTTATTCATGACAATTACAAAAAACATAATAAACAATAACATATACAACCCGAAACATTAATTGCCACGAAATCGTCGCAACTCAGCGTTAAATGCCGGCAGGGCCAGCGCTGGTCTTCCGTTGCAACCATTTGACGACACGGCGCATTGACGCCACGATCACATCCCCAAAGTAAGAATACATTAATCAAAACAAGAGAAAAAAAACAATAAAAAACAGGAAAAAAAAAACATATACCTGTTATACACTTTATAACGGCATGTTAAACTATAAGCCACTTAAACATGGATATCCAGTTATCCGTGTGCCAATTAAGTAAATATTTGAAACTATTTAAAGTATTTTTTTTTAAAACTGTCCCGCAAGGTTAACTTTTACGGTTTAAAATTTAAAATAAGGCGGTTAATGGTCAAAAAATTTGGAGTGTTAGCTCAAAAATAATACAAATGCAAAAATTGCGATTAGATTCCAATCTTAAAATAGGCATGATGACGCATATTGATTTATGCAATAAAACTTAGCTGATAGGATGCAAAATGATCAATATATCCAACTAAAGTGAAAATTTATAAATTCTTTTGAAGTGGCTCAAAGATATCAAGCTGCAAAATTTCAAAATTTTACGATTTTTTAAAGTGTGAATTGAAATGATTTTTAACATTGTACTGTAAAATAAATTGTATGGCAACCATACACATAAACGCAACATTTCACTGTAAAAATAGCAATTTCATATTTTTTCCATACTTTAAACAGGGCAACTATGTGATCGTGACGTCACTTTTGCACGTCATTTTGGAGCGTTTTGAGTAACAAATGCAAATCTCGGACTTTAAGTCTCATTTCTGACTTTTCTGTTGCTTTATTTAACGCAATTGGCCCCATATAGACATTTGATCCTCACAACAAAACGAATCGATTGATACCATACATGAAAAGAAATTCGCGCGCTAGGCGCTTGCATGCCTATATTGTATGCTCCCACCGGAATTTGGTATGTAGGTTATTTGAAGTAGACTTTACCGTAAGTACAAATTTGGAGCGGTAAAACCACTGATTAATTAACGTTATTTTCTTGTATTTTCAACTTGACGCCATATGATATGATATGATATTTATTCAAGAACAATTTACATCGTGTTATACATACTAGCGCCCATTTAAGACCTAGTAAGACTTATTTTTTCATGATCTCGAAGATGGGCTCTATATCGCTATATGGAAGCCAACCGATAAGATTTTTACAGTGGGGCGGGCTAACAAGGTGTAATCTGTGTTCGTATCACGGATTTATATGAAGTGGATCTTTTTCTTAAACCTTGTCCCTAACCAAGGATGTGCATTTCTGTCATTGAATTTGACAACTAGTATCCGATACGTTTGCCTAAGTGAGAAAGAGAACTTGCCATGCGTGAAGAAGGGACAACATGATTCGTAACGTCAAAGAGGGACCTCTGTATAGTACTATTGTTTACTCGGTGCCCTAGCCACAGTTGAAAATTATTACCGAGTAAAAGAGTCGTTCATAGGCGAGTAGCATAAAACCGGCCAAGTGCGTGTCGGACCACGCATAATAGAGGGTTCCGTACCTTCCATGGAATAAGAACCAAACTAATACCAGAAGGTCGTATCTGATACATATGGAAGAAGTTTTTTTGGAGATAACTCAAAACTGGCTGAACTGATAATGTTCAAAATAATTTTCGTAAAAAGTATGTAATAGAAAAATAAGATAATCTTCTTAAATTTTTTTAAGTTTATTATATGGACTTAGGGTTCGTTACGGGGGGGGGGGGGGGGCGTTCACTCAATTTTTCTTACTTTCAAGGCGCTTATTTCTGAAGATATTCACTAAATTACAAAATGTTCAAAAAAACCGCAATGTTATTTTTAAACACCTATCGATTGATGTGCAACATGTTGATATTAGGGGAAAAATTGTTTTTTGTAATTTAGTTACATGGAGCGCCCCCCATAAAAATATTTTCTCCTTCAATTTAACTACATATAGTCTGTCCAGCCAACGAACGCAGTAGCAATGTACAGCGACCAAAAGTATGACAACACTAAGAATCAGTGAAAAAAGCAGCAATGATCATCAAATTCTATGTTTTTAATTTTAGTTGGTATTTCCACCCCTTTCATTACGTGACATTCACGGTGTGTAAAAAGGAGACGGATATATTTCGTCTGATCTGTCATCAACTGTAACAAATAATCTGGTTGAGGCAATTGACATATGCCATAAAAACGAATTTAAATTCAATGTAGAACGTTGCAGGAGTTCTATCTCACTCGCGCTTAAGACGAGAGAGTGAAATGCACTAGAAACAAATTCAATGTAAAAGATATGTGAATTGAAATGTTCGTCACGAACACGGTGTCTCATCGCAAAGGGTCGGCACATGTACGTATTTTGAATTTGCCGCGCTTTTCTACTGAAAAAATGGTTTGCCAGACTATAATTAAATAGCGGCATGAAAAATACAACTTATGTCTAAATTTTATTTTATTCGTCTTATAGTTTCCGAGTAAAATGGCTGTGACATTAATTACCAGACGGACTGACGGACAGACAGACGGACATGACGAAACTATAAGGGTACCGTTTATGCCATTTTGGCTACGGAACCCTTAAAAGTACTAAAAACGGTCCGATAGAGAGCATAATAGTGGGGGGCGGTACCTCACTCGCACTCGTTACAAAATTGTCACATTTGACACATATTCACATTTTGATTGTCTGCTGACGTCATTACCTCCTTAGTCAAAACGAGACACTTCCTTAGATAAGCTTCTCTGTCGGCCTCACTTTGTGACCGAAGAATGAGATCCACTTCTTATACATCCATGGTTCGATACCTACGTATACCTACTAAAAAAAAACACCAAACTCTCTGCCATGGGATTCCCTACGTCCTGTCAACACATCTAAAATGGTGGCCATAGCCATAGACAAAACGCTCTAGCGAGACCTACTGACAGCTTGACAGTTAGGTGTATCACTCTATCACCTAGTGAGACAACTGTGAGAGCAACGTCTTACAGTTTGGCATCTCGAATAAGGGCCCAGGTAACATAGGCTACATTTGAACCGAATTTAACATGGTTTTGTCCACAGTCGGGTTACAGTTTTTTAAGCTTTTTTCTTGTGTTAGTGTGTTCGGAATTGCCCGAAACGAACAGTCTTTAAATTTGTCAAACGTCAAATAAAATGGTCAAGTCTCACTGATTTCTTTACAATATATAAACGAATTTTGGTTGATTTTAAATCTAAATAGTCTAAGTCAATAATCAGAAGTATAAACAGTA
Source organism: Pammene aurita (assembly GCA_947086415.1). NCBI lineage: Eukaryota > Metazoa > Arthropoda > Insecta > Lepidoptera > Tortricidae > Pammene > Pammene aurita. The sequence goes on along the minus strand of OX352310.1, from coordinate 6,374,692 downwards.
TATTTTTATGTATTTCTTTTACAGGTAAGTCTATGACACGTTAACCTTGTGGACTGCTTCGTGTTACAACACTGTAAGTATATATTGAAATCCGAATTTAAAAAAATCCAAGAATAAAAGACAGTTAACCAATGTTGGCTGATGGTGATGGCTAAGAGACTTATTGAGGTTTCACTAGAACTTAAAATTTAAGGGGAACGGTAGTAAAGATAATCTTCAGCGCTTAGAAGCTTAGAACTCCAAATGCTTCGATCGCCTTTTGTGCTCTTGTTACTTTCAGAAGTAGCCTCGTATCTATAAACGGCGTGTCGCTATTAGTGTAAAAAAGGTAAAATTAAATTAACATTTTTGGGACAAGGTTTTATTGCCAAATGTACTTTTAATTGCACAGTCTCAACCTGCTCATCAAGACGAAGGTAACGAACCCAAACACGACGGATAATGTTGAGTAATTGAAAATTTCCTATATATGGACACCTTCCAGCTCCATCATCAGATTAGCTCCATGTCTTAATAATATTGCATTGCTATCCCATTTACACATGCACGCAAAATTTCAGTTCAATCACAAAACTGGAAGTCAAATTTAACTTGCAAGATTTGATTACAGACAGGTGAAATTAAATAAAAGCTTGTAAAAAGAGGTCGGATCAAAACGTCTCGTTGCCACACATGGTTAATATCCGTCTTACCTCCTGCGCATCCACGAGCTCACCGCTAATCCGGCTGTGGTTGCTTCCTACACGCACCTGAAGCACGCGAGGGTTCTCTCTAAAGAATCGGTTGTTGTGCATGCTGTGGAACACCACTATTATTCTCATTAGGCACAAGTATATCACCTTATCTACATATGTATATGTATTTCTAATAAAAGAGTAATTTACCTTTAACAATTGCAACTGATACAAAAAGTAATAAATGTAGAAGCCGTCTACATTAAATGAAGTTGAAATAAGACCGGTTGCTCCCTCGAGGATTTTTTCTCGAAACCACGTCCAAGCAGTAAGCTGAACTTTTTGGCTTAGATCTTAATTAACTTCAAACTTTATCAGATTAAGAATAATTTATTTAGTTCGAAATTATTCCATTGACAAAGTTTAGCTGTGGAAGTCTCGTTAGTATTCATGGGATTTAAAATCAATGTTTCTACTTAGATGTTTACATTTACCTTCAATTTAGTTCATGAATTAACTCATATTGTAGCTCATATTGGAGCAAAGTTGGTTTGATGATCGATTGAAGCTGAATATATTTAGGAAATTAGGGATGATCAACTCAAACAATCAATTGCTATTCAAACTCAGACTCTTTTCTATGAAAATCTAAAAATAATTGCTATTTTCAGCCCACAATATTTCAATGGCTACAATAGATTAGTAACGATAGTAACGTAAACACTCCAGTTTAAGTATTAAAGAACTTCATTCTCTTTGATAAAAAACGCGACAAATCATTTGACTTAAAGTCTATACAAAGTGTATAGTCTAAAAACTAAGTAAAGTTCAAATTATTTTGATTATGGTCTACTAAAAACTAACTTAGCATTTTAATTTAATTTTGTGTTTAGCGGACTACTAACGATCCAACAATTTTATAGCCTGACCAGAAATATATATGATCATTGTCAAGAGGACGCTATTGTTCTCATTTATATGGTAACAGTTCAGTATAGTCATAGAGCGTATTATTCTCTATGGTATGGTGAAATCTTATATATGGCGAGTCAGCTTCAACTCCCCGTGGTGGTTGCTTGAGGACTTGCGTCTTGGAAGCACTTATTACCAGGCCAAATTGTTGACAAGAGTGGTTCAATGCATCAACGTAGCTTTGGAGTTGCGCCATACTATCAGACATTGTCTAATGTCTCACAGTATGGCGTATATACATCATCAGCGTAGAGTATCTCCAATATAGATTCTTTTCACTTTTGACTTCGCCCTGAACCTGGATATTTCAAAGACACCTTTGTCAGTCCTAACATTTCATTGTATCATCATCCTATCGAGGCCAATTTCGACCATGGCGACTGGTTCACGCTGGCTAGTGAGAGCGACGTTCGTGGGCTCTCAGGTGATTGACGTAGCCTATTTTAGCAGTAAATGTACGGCGACGTTTACTGCAGTACCTCTACCACGAGTCATTACAGAAAATTCTGAAACCTTTCTGCAGTCGTTAACGAATCAACGGGCTTCGAATAGTTTTCCTTCGGTATCGACAGCAAGAAATTCGAAATCTCTATGCTGACATACATCCGTCTCATAGGTAGAACGAGACGGATGTAGTCAGTGCAGTTTGTTATCGATAGGTTTTATTAAAACGCTACCATAAGACACTAATTTGACATACGTCACCGAAAAATACCGTATCGACTGTAGAAAACTCTTTCACTATCAAATTGTAGGGTGAGATGTCAAAACATGGTGAAAGTGAAAACCATTCGTATTTATTGTGTTATATTTATATATTATTAATTGATGAAATAATATCGACAAAGCCTTATATTAAGCATAATTTGTTAAGAAGACAGCATAGTATGATAACTGGAACTGGAAAACGAAACGGTAAATTTCAAGCCGATATGAGAAACAGAAATATCCACATCAACACTTCAATAAGAATAATTTTAAAAAAGAAATCTAGACCCAAGAACTGCTGAATATTTGTGAGATTTATGTATTAATAGTCAATTAATCTGATTTTAAATCGACACAAAAATACCAACTCTAACCTAAAATTAATGGTAAGTAGTTGAAATTTGATATGATAGTTATAAACACTTTCATTTTCAATCATAATAATTACAATGAAACTGTGAAAAATAACAAATAATATTGAAACATCTTTTACAGGTTCTTGTGCATCATTCATTTCTGATTGATTGCTGTAGCAGCTAACTTATCACCGGCAAGGCAAACTATTTATCCCAGGAAGGTGTATTATTTTATATTCAAGAAGTAACAACTGCGTTTCAGGCCGGCATCTTCGAATTATTGCATCCAAGTACTATAAAATAGTGCTTACTTAAAAGACATCCAGATTTATACAGGGCACTTTGAAATGATAATGTACATAATTATATTAAAGATTTATTTATTGCGAAATAGCCTTTTAAAGTAACATTGTCACAAACTAGAAACTTATAAGTACTACTAACAATTACTCGTACGTGTAACTAATAAATAGAAATAAAACTATCATTATGCAAGAAGCGGCAAAGCCGCAATCCTGCGTTGTGTTATGTATGAAAACCGGCGGCTTGCTGGAGCATCTTTAGCTTCCCTTGTGCGTTTGTTAGGTCGTGAGGCTCCGTGCCCCTTGCTCCACGGATCGATTGCCTCGACACCAACAATAGTTAGACGAACGACAACTATATGTAATAGTCTTGTAGTGATTTCGGATGTCGGGCGCCGCTCCGGCTTGTTCGCTGGTAAATAAATTAAAGGACTTGGCCAACGTGTCGGCGTCGACGCAGGTGGGATGTGCAACAATAGCGAACTGCCTATACTTTAGAGAATCAACAACATCCTGAAAGGGTACTTATCCTTTTGTGATTATACAATAGACCTAAATAATAAGAAATAAACCTATGATCCACTATGATCTTGATCACTAAAAGTCGAACTGTCATGTTGACAAAATAACCAAATAAATTAAGAATCACCTAACACTACATATGGTCGTAGTTCTAGGACGTTTTAAACTAGTAGTGTTATTTGTACATTTGACATTTCATCAATTTGGTTTTCTTAGGTAATCCTATATCCTACGACGAAATAAATATATGGATGGATGGATGAAGTACTGACAGTTTTCACCCCTTTTCCTAGCTTTGAATATGTATGACGAAATACGTAATTTCCCTGTTTAAAAAAAAGTTGCAATCGGTGAACGTTATGAAAAAATAGTAAAAATAAAGATCCTGACGAATTGAGAACCTCCTCCTTCGAAATCTTGAAGTCGGTTGATAACATTTTATGCGTTAAAAGTCACGCGCGTTTAAATCAGGTAAAAAAAAGGCTTACTGTCATAGCTTGTATTTCAGTAAGCCAGAAACAAATTTCATGACCAATCGCAAGGCGTCCCAGGCGATTATAATTTTTGAAGTGGTTAAGGACGAAGTATAATGATGACTCGCGTAGGTCAGCTGTCGCTCCGTTGGTGGGTTACGGAACGTCAGTATTTGATGCTCTTATTATCAGGAAAATCGTCAGCCAGCTGATTTCAGGTAGAAAAACCGTCTGCTGATACCCTAAATACCATATATTCATGTGACTAGTTTACGGTTTTTTCAGTGCTATACAGTCGTCTGATGATTTTTATTTTATTTGTAATAGCATATAAATTATCACCTGTTTCAACTGGGACGCGATGGTCATTTTATGTTATATATATTTTATGTGAGAAAATGGCTGCTGTTCCTCAACCCACTCAAGGAACGGCAACTGACCATCACGAAGCTTGATTATTTACCGCCCTTAACCACTTAAATTTTACCGCTTGGGACACGATGACCAACGGAAATTATTCCTGGTTTACGGCCTAGCAAGCATATTAAACACCCACAAAAAGTATGGTAATTTTTCAGAGCTAGTACGGTTTCTATGCTTATTATTGTTCACTGCTCATATAATTGTCTACAGTTCTAAACCTTCAGATAAAATGTACTTAGGAAGTAAAACCTTTTTGGCTTACCTACAATCTGTTTCGGTTGGTGTGAAGGATGTGACGTTTGTCACGTCACGTCACTTTGTAAAGTATTGAAATCTACACAAACGAAACAAGCAATCGAACTTTCGTGAGCGAATTGCATAAACGGTAATTTAACTTATGGTATGGCAGTAATTTTTAGTTCTATAAGTGACCGCTAGAGGCTCTGCACAAATTCTCCATACAAATAATTTACGAATTCGTGAACGAATCTCGAATTGGGCTTATTTGCATGACTCGTGGTAGAGGTACCAGTACCTCTACCACGAGTCATTACAGAAAATTCTGAAACCTTTCTGCAGTCGTTAACGAATCAACGGGCTTCGAATAGTTTTCCTTCGGTATCGACAGCAAGAAATTCGAAATCTCTATGCTGACATACATCCGTCTCATAGGTAGAACGAGACGGATGTAGTCAGCGCAGTTTGTTATCGATAGGTTTTATTAAAACGCTACCATAAGACACTAATTTGACATACGTCACCGAAAAATACCGTATCGACTGTAGAAAACTCTTTCACTATCAAATTGTAGGGTGAGATGTCAAAACATGGTGAAAGTGAAAACCATTCGTATTTATTGTGTTATATTTATATATTATTAATTGATGAAATAATATCGACAAAGCCTTATATTAAGCATAATTTGTTAAGAAGACTGCATAGTATGATAACTGGAACTGGAAAACGAAACGGTAAATTTCAAGCCGATATGAGAAATAGAAATATCCACATCAACACTTCAATAAGAATAATTTTAAAAAAGAAATCTAGACCCAAGAACTGCTGAATATTTGTGAGATTTATGTATTAATAGTCAATTAATCTGATTTTAAATCGACACAAAAATACCAACTCTAACCTAAAATGAATGGTAAGTAGTTGAAATTTGATATGATAGTTATAAACACTTTCATTTTCAATCATAATAATTACAATTAAACTGTGAAAAATAACAAATAATATTGAAACATCTTTTACAGGTTCTTGTGCATCATTCATTTCTGATTGATTGCTGTAGCAGCTAACTTATCACCGGCAAGGCAAACTATTTATCCCAGGAAGGTGTATTATTTTATATTCAAGAAGTAACAACTGCGTTTCAGGCCGGCATCTTCGAATTATTGCATCCAAGTACTATAAAATAGTGCTTACTTAAAAGACATCCAGATTTATACAGGGCACTTTGAAATGATAATGTACATAATTATATTAAAGATTTATTTATTGCGAAATAGCCTTTTAAAGTAACATTGTCACAAACTAGAAACTTATAAGTACTACTAACAATTACTCGTACGTGTAACTTATAAATAGAAATAAAACTATCATTATGCAAGAAGCGGCAAAGCCGCAATCCTGCATTGTGTTATGTATGAAAACCGGCGGCTTGCTGGAGCATCTTTAGCTTCCCTTGTGCGTTTGTTAGGTCGTGAGGCTCCGTGCCCCTTGCTCCACGGATCGATTGCCTCGACACCAACAATAGTTAGACGAACGACAACTATATGTAATAGTCTTGTAGTGATTTCGGATGTCGGGCGCCGCTCCGGCTTGTTCGCTGGTAGATAAATTAAAGGACTTGGCCAACGTGTCGGCGTCGACGCAGGTGGGATGTGCAACAATAGCGAACTGCCTATACTTTAGAGAATCAACAACATCCTGAAAGGGTACTTATCCTTTTGTGATTATACAATAGACCTAAATAATAAGAAATAAACCTATGATCCACTATGATCTTGATCACTAAAAGTCGAACTGTCATGTTGACAAAATAACCAAATAAATTAAGAATCACCTAACACTACATATGGTCGTAGTTCTAGGACGTTTTAAACTAGTAGTGTTATTTGTACATTTGACATTTCATCAATTTGGTTTTCTTAGGTAATCCTATATCCTACGACGAAATAAATATATGGATGGATGGATGAAGTACTGACAGTTTTCACCCCTTTTCCTAGCTTTGAATATGTATGACGAAATACGTAATTTCCCTGTTTAAAAAAAAGTTGCAATCGGTGAACGTTATGAAAAAATAGTAAAAATAAAGATCCTGACGAATTGAGAACCTCCTCCTTCGAAATCTTGAAGTCGGTTGATAACATTTTATGCGTTAAAAGTCACGCGCGTTTAAATCAGGTAAAAAAAAGGCTTACTGTCATAGCTTGTATTTCAGTAAGCCAGAAACAAATTTCATGACCAATCGCAAGGCGTCCCAGGCGATTATAATTTTTGAAGTGGTTAAGGACGAAGTATAATGATGACTCGCGTAGGTCAGCTGTCGCTCCGTTGGTGGGTTACGGAACGTCAGTATTTGATGCTCTTATTATCAGGAAAATCGTCAGCCGGCTGATTTGAGGTAGAAAAACCGTCTGCTGATACCCTAAATACCATATATTCATGTGACTAGTTTACGGTTTTTTCAGTGCTATACAGTCGGCTGATGATTTTTATTTTATTTGTAATAGCATATAAATTATCACCTGTTTCAACTGGGACGCGATGGTCATTTTATGTTATATATATTTTATGTGAGAAAATGGCTGCTGTTCCTCAACCCACTCAAGGAACGGCAGCTGACCATCACGAAGCTTGATTATTTACCGCCCTTAACCACTTAAATTTTACCGCTTGGGACACGATGACCAACGGAAATTATTCCTGGTTTACGGCCTAGCAAGCATATTAAACACCCACAAAAAGTATGGTAATTTTTCAGAGCTAGTACGGTTTCTATGCTTATTATTGTTCACTGCTCATATAATTGTCTACAGTTCTAAACCTTCAGATAAAATGTACTTAGGAAGTAAAACCTTTTTGGCTTACCTACAATCTGTTTCGGTTGGTGTGAAGGATGTGACGTTTGTCACGTCACGTCACTTTGTAAAGTATTGAAATCTACACAAACGAAACAAGCAATCGAACTTTCGTGAGCGAATTGCATAAACGGTAATTTAACTTATGGTATGGCAGTAATTTTTAGTTCTATAAGTGACCGCTAGAGGCTCTGCACAAATTCTCCATACAAATAATTTACGAATTCGTGAACGAATCTCGAATTCGGCTTATTTGCATGACTCGTGGTAGAGGTACTGGGCCCCGATTCGAGATGCCAAACTGCGAGACGTTGCTCTCACACTTGTCTCACTAGGTGATAGAGTGATACACCTAACTGTCAAGCTGTCAGTAGGTCTCGCTAGAGCGTTTTGTTTATGGCTATGGCCACCATTTTAGATATGTTGACAGGACATTGGGAATCCCATGGCAGAGAGTTTGGTGTTTTTTTTTAGTAGGTATACGTAGGTATCGAACCATGTATGTATATGAAGTAGATCTCATTCTTCGGTCACAGTGAGGCCGACAGAGAAGCTTATCTAAGGGAGTGTCTCGTTTTGACTAAGGAGGTAATGACGTCATCAGACAATCAAAATGTGAATATGTGTCAAATGTGACAATTTTGTAACGAGTGCGGCACCGCCCCCCACTATTATGCTCTCTATCGGACCGTTTTTAGTACTTTTAAGGGGTCCGTAGCCAAAATGGCATAAACGGTACCCTTATAGTTTCGTCATGTCCGTCTGTCTGTCCGTCAGTCCGTCTGTCCGTATGTCACAGCCATTTTACTCGGAAACTATAAGACGAATAAAATAAAATTTAGACATAAGGTGTATTTTTCATGCCGCTATTTAATTATAGTCTGGCAAACCATTTTTTCAGTAGAAAAGCGCGGCAAATTCAAAATACGTACATGTGCCAACCCTTTGTGATTAGACGCCGTGTTCGTGACGAACATTTCAATTCACATTTCTTTTACATTGAATTTGTTTCTAGTGCATTTCACTCTCTCGTCTTAAGCGCGAGTGAGATAGAACTCCTGCAACGTTCTACATTGAATTTAAATTCGTTTTATGGCATATGTCAATTGCCTCAACCAGATTATTTGTTACAGTTGATGACAGATCAGACGAAATATATCCGTCTCCTTTTTACACACCGTGAATGTCACGTAATGAAAGGGGTGGAAATACCAACTAAAATTAAAAACATATAATTTGATGATCATTGCTGCTTTTTTCACTGATTCTTAGTGTTGTCATACTTTTGGTCGCTGTACATTGCTACTGCGTTCGTTGGCTGGCCGGACTATATGTAGTTAAATTGAAGGAGAAAATATTTTTATGGGGGGCTCCATGTAACTAAATTACAAAAAACAATTTTTCCCCTAATATCAACATGTTGCACATCAATCGATAGGTGTTTAAAAATAACATTGAGGTTTGTTTTGAACATTTTGTGATTTAGTGAATATTTTCAGAAATAATCGCCTCGAAAGGCAGAAAAATTGAGTGAACCCCCCCCCCCCCGTAACATTTGAACCCTAAGTCCATATAATATACTTAAAAAAAATTGAGAAGATTATCTTATTTTTCTATTACATATTTTCTAAGAAAATTGTTTTGAACATTATCAGTTCAGCCATTTTTGAGTTATCTCCAAAAAACTTCGTCCATAGGTATCAGATACGACCTTCTGGTATTAGTTTGGTTCTTATTCCATTGAAGGTACGGAACCCTCTATTATGCGTGGTCCGACACGCACTTGGCCGGTTTTATGCTAGTCGCCTATGAACGACTCTTTTACTCGGTAATAATTTTCAACTGTGGCTAGGGCACCGAGTAAACAATAGTACTATACAGAGGTCCCTCTTTGACGTTACGAATCATGTTGTCCCTTCTTCACGCATGGCAAGTTCTCTTTCTCACTTAGGCAAACGTATCGGATACTAGTTGTCAAATGCAATGACAGAAATGCATATCCTTGGTTAGGGACAAGGTTTAAGAAAAAGATCCACTTCATATAAATCCGTGATACGAACACAGATTACACCTTGTTAGCCCGCCCCACTGTAAATTTATCAAAAATCTTATCGGTTGGCTTCCATATAGCGATATAGAGCCCATCTTCGAGATCATGAAAAAATAAGTCTTACTAGGTCTTAAATGGGCGCCAGTATGTATAACACATTGCAAATTGTTCTTGAATAAATATCATATCATATCATATGGCGTCAAGTTAAAAATACAAGAAAATAACGTTAATTAATCAGTGGTTTTACCGCTCCAAATTTGTACTCACGGTAAAGTCTACTTCAAATAACCTACATACCAAATTCCGGTGGGAGCATACAATAGGCATAGTGAATTTTTTTCATGTATGGTATCAATCGATTCGTTTTATTGTGAGGATCAAATGTCTATATGGGGCCAATTGCGTTAAAGCAACAGAAAAGTCAGAAATAAGACTTAAAGTCCGAGATTTGCATTTGTTTCTCAAAACGCTCCTAACAAAATGACGTGCAAAAGTGACGTCACGATCACATAGTTGCCCTGTTTAAAGTATGGAAAAAATATGAAATTGCTATTTTTACAGTGAAACGTTGCGTTTATGTGTATGGTTGCCATACAATTTATTTTACAGTACAATGTTAAAAATCATTTCAATCCACACTTTCAAAAATCATAAAATTTTGCAGCTTGATATCTTTGAGCCACTTCAAAAGAATTTATAAATTTTCACTTTAGTTGAATATATTGATCATTTTGCATCCTATCAACTAAATTTTATTGCATAAATCAATATGTGTCATCATACCTATTTTAAGATTCGAATCTAATCGCAATTTTTGCATTTGTATTATTTTTGAGCTAACCACTCCAAATTTTTTGACCATAAACTAGGCACTTCACCGCCTTATTTTAAACCGTAAAAGTTAACCTTGCGGGACAGTTTTGAAAAAAATACTTTAAATAGTTTCAAAAATTTACTTAATTGGCACACGCATAACTGGATATCCATGTTTAAGTGGCTTATAGTTTAACATGCCGTTATAAAGTGTATAACAGGTATATATTTTTTTTCCAGTTTTTTATTGTTTTTTTTTTTCTCTTGTTTTGATTAAGATATTCTTACTTTGAGGATGTGATCGTGGCGTCAATGCGCCGTGTCGTCAAATGGTTGCAACGGAAGACCAGCGCTGGCCCTGCCGGCATTTAACGCTGAGTTGCGACGATTTCGTGGCAATTAATGTTTCGGGTTGTATATGTTATTGTTTATTATGTTTTTTGTAATTGTCATGAATAAATCTTTCATTCATTCATTCATGTTTCTAAAAGAATGCTTTAAATGTTCATCCTTATATTTTTTTTATTTTTGAAAAAAAAATGGTATTCAATATTTATATGACGTTCTAAATAAAACAATTTTTTTTTAACGTCGTAGAACGCAATTTTTTTTATGGAAGTTACAAAAACTATTTAAAACGGGGTATTTACCATGGGTATTATTTGTTTGGTCGAGGTTCCGATATATTATATGTATCGACATGTTACAAACTAACAAACGAGGATGGTGGCAGCATTTCTCCGCTGTATCGCAAAATTATGAGTTGAGCGAGGAAGCTGCCAGCTCTTTGGTCACCATTTGAGTCGACGAGCCACTTTTTGCGTTCTTTAAAAAGTTACTGAGCACTGGGTCCCCACGCGCCAAGGGTCTCGACTACGAAAGGTATAAAAATGTTTTATGGGTCTTCAGTTTTTCAGCTTTTTTGGCCACCGCACCTGCTTGTTTATTGGTTCCGGTGAAGTGAGAAGCCGCCAGTGTGTCTACGCATATAGCATCCCACAGGCACGCATGTGGCATTTACTTAAGTACCGCAAGAACACTTGTGTGGAGCACAAACACGGACTCAAAGCCGCAATCAGATTTCAATCAATCAGGTGCCGGTCCAGATACTATACGGTTTAAGACATTTATTTCTCAAAAAGATTTACATAAATCACTTACTGAGAAAACAATATTTATCTTAAAGCTAAATGGGAGAGGGTAGAATGCAAAAACTGGTGGACGAGTTAAGAACAAAGGCGCTCGGTAACACCAAGCGCAATGTAACAATGTAATGTTGTGCATAGGGACCAGTTAAACCGAACTACCCGGTGCGTTCACTGGTTAACTTACATATGATTTGTGTGTATTCATTAAGTGCATATTTTGTGGAAAAGCCTTAGAAGACGTTTTTATTTTAGTTTTTAACTTTTATATGTTATACATTTTTGTACATTTATATATTTTTTCTTTTTCTTTTTTTTTAAGTATTTTAATTATTTAATGTTATTATTATTTGACTTATTTCTATCCGGTAATAATGTCAATATTTCTGTACCCATCCTTTTCTATGTATATGAATGAAGGATGAGCAAGATGAGTAGAGAAATAATGTCATTATTACTGACAGTGTCTGGAAAAGCTGTCCACCCGTCACCAAACCTCCTGTTTGGTGACGGGTAAGCCGGTAGCCAGTGCTGCGGCTTAAGAGTGAGTGATTCATAAGAAATTTGGCACAATACGTCGTCCAAGCTCCAATGGCAATTTGGATGGGTAAAAACATCCTGACCCGCCAACCACTTCACCAAGCTTTTTTGGCCTCCTCTAAGCCCACAGTTCCATGGTTTGGGGGTGGGGGTCCTGTAAGATTTTAGTGACTTTACCTACGAGGCTGGCTGAGCTGTAGACTGAGGAGTGTCTTACAGTTGATGTTATGAAGCCGACTATTTCTTAAAATGGTCTTAAATCCTAATGCGCCCACCGGTATGGTCTTAAATTTGGTATTTTCTTACTAAACAGGTCTTATAGCTTCTGTAAAAATTTCGAGCAGTAAGCTCAAAAATAAATTAAGGCTCAACAAATTGCGATTTCTACTGGTCTTAAAACCTTATACGCCCACCGTAATGGCCTTAAATTTGGTAAGTATGTAGATTTTGTGGGTGGTTAAGTAAGTGGGCTTCGCCGTGTGTCAAAATTTAAGCGTAACGATAAATTAACGTATTTTTTTGTATTTTCAACTTGACGCCACACATACTAGCGCCCATTAAGACCTTTAAGACTTCTGTTTTCAATATCTCCGTGATGGGCTCTACAACGTTGTCAACGCTATATGGAAGCCGACCGGTAATTTTAGATTTTTGATAAATTTACAGTATAGCCGGCACCAGTATCTATAATGTTTAAGTAGTGAAGTATTAGATGTCAAACAATCCTTTAAGGCACTGACTACCAGGCTACCGATAGTAATGACGGAGGCGACCTCTAGTAATTGCCCCCACGAAACTTTTGCGCGAAGTTGATTTCTGACTATTCAAACTAGGTAAGATACCTCTAGAAGTAATTATAAAATTGATATGATTTTAAGACATTTTCACTGAGAGCACATTAATATTTATAATTTTTATGATTATTAATTGTAGGTATTTATTAAAAATATATAACTGTTAAAATATAATATGATTGGCATTACCAATTTAACCTAAAGTTCAATTAACATGCCATAAAAGAAATGTCGATATCTGGCCGAGGAGCGAATGGATAAACATCAAAAAGTGCGATGAGTTGTAGGTGTTCTTCCACCCTGCTGTTGGGAATATCTCTACAGTACCCTGCATTCACTGTGCTCTGCATTATTTTGTGTAATTTGGATGCTATGTTAGAGTAGATTTCCTCAGATTAAGCAAGCCACTAGCAATAAATCTCCTACAACGCCTTGACTGTATGCGGCTATATAGCCATTCCCCATGTGCATGTGCATGTGGGATACTACATGCGTAGACACACTGGCGGCTTCTCACCTCACCGGATCTAATAAACATACAGATGCGGTGGCGAAAGCAACTGAAAAACTGAACACCCTTAAAAAAATCGATGTTTAAAGAAACAAGTATGTATAGTTTAAAGTGCCATGTGTAACCATATCAATTCATTATATAAGAAATGTAATATGATATAATATTGGAATATAACTTACACGTAAGTCAGTCAGATACACAATTACATTTACTTGCAGTAAACGTCAACTTCTTTTTTGAAATGAAGACCCATTGGTTTTCATATCCCGAGTCTCCGAAATAGTAATTCAAAACTTGTTAGTGGCAATTAGTTATAATCATGGGGCTTACGACTAGTACTACTGTGCACTGTACTTGTTTACCTGATATGTTTATATTTCCATAACATCCTCAACTCTCAGGATTAGGAATACCTTTGTAATATAAGAGTCTTACATTAGGTTAGAATCTATGAAGAATATGTGTAAAATTGTTTGAAGTGTCTAAAACCTTAGTTAAGTTAGGAGGCAGTGGTAGGAGCCAAGTTTAACCCGCGATCCTTAGAGCGTAAGTTGGGCGTCTGGCCGCCAGGCTACCAGAGTTTGTTTTGATAATTACTATACTGTTGCTCCATTTTTCTACTATGTTTATCTGCGTGAAGTATCAAATGTCAAACAATCCTTTAAGGCACTGACTACCAGGCTACCGATAGAAATAACGGCCTCCTAGCCCAGTCGGTAGTGACCCTGCCTACGAAGCAGGAGGTCCCGGGTTCGAATCCTGGTCAGGGAATTTGTTTGTGTGTTTATCACAGATATTTGTTCCTGAGTTATGGATGTTTTCTATGTATTTAAGTATTTATCCATATTTATCTAATATATATATATATCGTCTAGTACCCGTAACACAAGCCTTACTAAGCTTACTGTGGGCCTAGTTCGATTTGTGTAAGATTCATTTATTTCTCGAATTTAATTTCTTTTCTGATGTTTTTGAAATGCCTCAAACTTTCCATAGACGTTGACGTAACAAAGACTGCAGCACTATAAGTAGGTATTAAAACAGACAGAAACATTGCAAAATTAAATAATTATATTATTAGTAGTTAGGTTTTCTTATTAAAACTATTTTCTTGTGTATGAATGCTTTTTCACCACATCAGCACCACCGCCTATCTTGATTTTTTTAAAGCGTCAGTAAAATTGTTTTTGTTTTCACAAGGGAGAACAGTTATTACTTTACGTTATAGAACGATGATTTTGAACCATAAATATTTGGCAGAATTAATTTGTTTTGTTTTATGTATTTACCTAAGCTTGTATTTTTTTGCCGTGGCGTGGTGAAAAATGTTGTAATACTGTCGGCAGCAGTTTGTTTGCTTCTAGTGCCCCCCGCAACGCTCAAGATACCACTTTTTTTAACCATACACTAGTTATAATTTTGTAATCTTTCACTTGTTCGGGTCTCGATATAAACACGTGAGATAGATATCAAGGTTGTATTCTTGATATTATAATTTATTTACACTAAACCTATTCTACATAATATTGGATCTACGTGGTCGGTTTACAAGTCAATGTATTGTTTTATTTCTTGTGAGAAAAAACATTTATTGGTCACAAGAAATCTTAAAATCATTCATACCAGTCATTTTTATTCAATATGTAATATTTGTCACATATCTTTTACCCAAAGCACAAGTTTCGTCATAGTTGCTACACCCAAAAATGCATCGTCAAATCTAAAAAATTGCTTGTAAGCCGTCTATGTAGACTACCCTAGTTCTAGCCTAGTATTGTAGCACGAAAATACACGTATGATTTACACACATACTCACACACGTATTTAGTTTCAGAAGACATTCAGAGATGTCGCTTTCAAATGAGTTTTCATAAAATGCTTCAAGGCTCTCTTTACCTACTAGAGGTAAACAAATGCCTTACGTGGGATTCCCATAATTTACTGACGTCAACGTCAAAACAATAAGATGGTGCCCATGCCAATAGAGAAATTCCTCTAGCGAGACCTGTTGATTTTGACGTAGGTGGTTAGGTGAATCAACTGTCACAAAAGTGTGATATCATAGTTGTCTCGCATGCGACTGTCAGTTATGCCATGTCGAATAGACTCCCAGGTCAACACCCCTCCGACAATTCATCAATTCAATTCAATTTCATTGTATACAATTGCTACAACCCTTTAAAGCGTCTCTCATCACCACTGAAAAATATATGGTGAAGAGTGTCGGTGCCATGACACAATCCTGCTTCACACCACTTGTAATCTGGATCTCCTCAGAGATTTCGCTTTCATGTTGAACCTGTGCTTTCATACCAACGTGGAATTGGCGAATTAGGTTTACAAACTTCTTCGGGTATCCAGATTTTTGCAGAACAATCCAAAGAGTTTCCTGTGGGACTCTGTCAAATGCCTTTTCCAAATCCACAAAGCACATGGAGAGAGGCCGTTGGTGCTCAAGGCTTTTTTCTTGGTTCAATTCCCAATTCTGAGGTTCTGCGTCGCTCCGGGATGTGCGGCATGGAGGCACTTCTAATGCAGCGTCAGCTCAAGTGATGTGGGCATGTCCTTCGAATGGATGATTGCCGTCTGCCTAAAGCTGTATTCAACTCAGAGCTAGCAGAGGGTAAGCGGAGGCATGGCGGACAACATTTGCGTTTTAAGGACGTGCTCAAACGACATTTAAACGCTTGCGCTATCGATCCTGCATCTTGGGAGGAACTCGCTGCAAAGCGATCATCCTGGCGGTCTACTATCTTTAAATCCATCCGTTCTTTTGAGGAAACCCGCCTCAGGATCTTAGACGTAAAACGCCAATTACGCAAAGAAAGACCGAAACCCTCCTACGTATATACACACAACACTGCCGGTCAACTCTACTGCCACGAGTGCAAAAGAGTTTTTAAGAGCAAGTTTGGTCTGGCCAGCCACATAAGAGCTCATAAAAAGATAAATCCTTAATTGTTGGAGTCGCCGTCATCGAAATCGATGTGGAGGACTATATATATATGGCGAAATAGTTTTATTTCACGAGCGTATTATTTACAGCAGTTTATTATATAGGGTGGGGCCTGTAACTAAAGCAAAAAATTAAAACGTAGATTCTAGTCCTCAAACTAGACAACTTTTGTGTAGCAACTTTTTAAAATCATAAAGTTTTTAGATTGTTATTTTTTCAAACAAAGTAAATAGTATTTTCAATGTTCTTAAAACTCCGTCTAATTGACATCGCCTGTCAGTCTAGTCACTCTACAGACATAATCAATTTCATAGTACATTGCGTGTTCGAATTAACTTTAAAATGTAATAAAATTCAAACCGCAAGTTTCTTTTCAAAGTCGTCAAACAAACGTTGCGTAGTTTGAGGAGAAGAATGTACATTTTAATTTTTTGCTTTAGTTACAGGCCCCACCGTGTATACACGATATACAATGTTTTGCTCTTAACTGTGGATAATTTTGGGAATTTTTTGTCGTTTGTTATTTAATATTCAACACTTCAATAGTAAACCGCCTAAATTACACTGACAACAATGACAGCCTATCACATGTAATCACACATGCATAATCATCATGTAATTAAAATTATTGCCAGTTTTTAGAAATTAGTTCCAATGAAATTCCGCAACATGGCGCATGATCATATATTTCTGGTCAGGCTTTAGGTATGAAGGAAAGATCACCAGATAAGGCGAAACTCAAACTCACGCCTCCTGGATACTTACAGTTGTAGGCAAGCGGCAGACGTCAACACCAGATCGTGCCAGTACAGCACCCCGCCGCACCAGAACCGGCCCATGATGTGGATGGAGCACATGAAGGGATACTTTTGGATGACGGTGCGCTCGCCCTTATATATGCGGCGCCCAGAGCGGCTGTGGTGCTCCTTTAGGTCCTCTAATTCACTTTTAGGATCTGGGAAAAAATTATAATCTACAATATTTTTACCACCGGGCGGAGACGGTATATCCATTTTGGGTAAGAGGCTGATTGTTAGTTTATGCAAATATGCATACAAATGAATGTTCCGAAACATTTCAAAAATGGGTTGCCCTATTATTTTTAATTGTGGTTTTCGGCAAAAATTATTATAATTCGCAAGTCAATAAAACGGCCTCATAGCCCAGTCGGTAGTGACCCTGCCTGCGAAGCAGGAGGTCCCGGGTTCGAATCCTGGTCAGGGCATTTATTTGTGTATTGTCACAGATATTTCTTCCTGAGTTATGGATGTTTTCTATGTATTTAAGTACTTACCCATATTTATCTATTATATATATCGTCGTCTAGAACCCATAACACAAGCCTTATTGAGTTTACTGTGGGCCTAGGTCGACTTGTGTAAGATTGTATGTATGTATCACTTTTATAAAAACAGGTTTTTTTACTAGTTTTTTAGGGTTCCGCACCTCGAAAGGAAAAAACGGAACCCTTATAGGATCACTTTGTTGTCCGTCTGTCTGTCTGTCTATCTGTCTGTCTGTCAAGACCAATTTTCTCAGGAACGCGTGGAGGTATCAAGCTGAAATTTATATCAATTACTCAGGTTAATTGTCCCTTGGAGTTGTAAAAAAATCAAACTTAAAAGCCAACGCAATTAAAAGATACAGTCGTTTATGCTGCAAATTTTAGAGTTTTTCGGCACTCGCAAAACCTACCCGGGTACTTCCCGTGAACTCAGAATCTTGAAATTTGGTACAAAGCAACGTCTTATAGCACAGATATAGGAAAAATTGCGAAAACCGTAAACTTTTAATTACATCATATAATAAAAATATTTTTAATAATTTTAAAGTTACTACCCCTATATACCTACAGGTTTGTACGGAACCCTCGGTGCGCGAGTCAGACTGCTTGGCCGGTTTTTTTTAACTCACAGTGCTTTTCAGTTAGTTTGTTGTTTAAGTAAACTCTAGCCAAATTGAACCAGTTCGTGATATTCGATTGAAGGATGATTCACGCTGTAGCGTTCCGTTCCTACACGACACTTCCGACACTACTTTTTTTATAGGGTGTTCTCTATACCTGAAACTCCGAGGATCACGTGACGCTTTCTATACAAGATGAAGTGTCGGAAGTGTCGTGTAGGACGCGGAACTCTAAAGCGTGAACCATCCTTGAGCTGAAATTTGCTCGATTGGGCTGTCACTCGCCATCCCGCCTCATAAAAATAGTAATCCATCGAAATGGTATATTCTGCCTTACATCAAATCAGGTATGGCTTATTTATGAAATTGTTTTTAGAATTTATTTATTTTATGAATTAATTTTCGACTACAAAATGGATAATTATAATTAATTAATCATAAAAAAAATCTTCCTTCAACTCAACGTACCCTCAGAATACATAAAGGCGGAAAAAGTGACATGTACAAACCAAACCTGATAAGCGTGACAGGCCTAATTTCATAAAACAGTTAAGTGTTGCGCAGACACTTGAAAAGTGACATGTACAAACCAAACCTGATAAGCGTGACAGGCCTAATTTCATAAAACAGTTAAGTGTTGCGCAGACACTTGTATATTTTTTTCATTGGTTATTTCAATGGTTATCTCGGTTTCTATTAGCATTTTAGACACATTTCCTTTTGCAACAGATGCGGCTTTGAAAATTACCGAATAGCAAATAATAAAAATAATAAAAACCGGGCAAAAGCGTGTCGGGCCACGCTCAGTGTTCCGTAGTTTTCCGTCCGTCACAGTAAGTGTCCCCACTTAAGAGTTAAAATAACACCGCCATGTAGGATATGAGCGTTCCACGTACAGCGACATCTATCGGCAAATTTAAAAAAAAACTATTGCGCGCGAGCTTAAAGTATGGAAGATGATTTTTATGGGATAATTCTTTATTGCGTGAACCGATTTTCACTGTTTGTCCTTTATTTGCATGCAGCACGTCATTTCATTGTGATTTTGTAGAAATTACAGGTACAATAAACACCGGCTTATACGTTTAAATTACAAACTTAGTTCAGAAATAATTTTGTATTTTTTTTCAAAAACTATTCAACCTATCAAGTTCAAAATAATTTTCCCAGAAAGTTTTTATAAAGTTCTACTTTTGAGATTATTTTCATATTTTTGAAACTTATGGTTCAAAAGTTAGAGGGGGGGGGGGACACATTTTTTTTTACTTCTGGAGCGATTATTTCCGAAAATATTTACATTATCATAAAATGATTTTACTAAACCCCTATTCATTTTTAAATACCTATCCAACAATATATCACACGTTTGGGTTGAAATGAAAAAAAAAATCACTCCCCACTTTACGTATACGGGAGGTACCTCCCGTATACGTAAAGTGGGGAGTGATTTTTTTTTAAGAAAAAATTTTTCCACTTTTTATTTTAACACTTAGTCGGCGTGATTGATATACAATACATACTAGTACCAAACAGTTTTCTAGTGCTAACGGTCACTGAGATTATCCGCGGACGGACGGACACACGGACAGACATGGCGAAACTATAAGGGTTCCTAGTTGACTACGGAAGCCTAAAAATGCACACATGTTTTGTAAAGCGCAATGACAATATATTAATAGTGTTAAAGTACTTATCTTACACACGAATTTCCGACCTCAGAATTACACCGGGTCAAAGTCAAATTTTCAAAAAAATTTTTTTTTTATTGATGTAGAAATTT
This sequence comes from Pammene aurita, assembly GCA_947086415.1. Classification (NCBI taxonomy): domain Eukaryota; kingdom Metazoa; phylum Arthropoda; class Insecta; order Lepidoptera; family Tortricidae; genus Pammene; species Pammene aurita. Next base: position 6,354,670 of record OX352310.1, on the reverse strand, counting down.
AAAAGAAACCTTAACTTATATTTTTAATTACCTTATTTCAACAGGTATTTAATTATAAATATTCATGGAAAGTCAAATACATTTAAAAACACGTATTTTACGGCCAAAGTTCCTAAAAACACTTTAAAGAGGACTCTGTATGCCATATAATGAGCCTAATAATGTTAACAGACACCTAATAGTTGCACGTGTTTTTCGATATGTTGAATGGGTTGTATACGAGATATGATTAAACCTGGTTAGTGTATACTAACTTGTTCATGGATATTTACTAAAATTGACCCTATTGTGTTGCTGTTGTGTGTATAATGTAATCAAATAATAAATGCATCGTTAAAGGAGATCGTCAATTCTGGGAAACCTGATATAAACCGTATACAGTTTGTACTTCAATGTAAAATAAATACTCATTTTATTACTAAAGTAGACAAAATATTACAAAAAAATTAAACGGGAATTAGAAATACTAAATAAATAAACATTATGTTGATTTTGCCGCGATTAAAATACAGCAAGACAAGTCATTAACGTCCTTATGGCATTGACATAAAGTTTAACTTAACCCTGGCCTGAAACGGATTGTTTTTTTTGTTTGACACTGTCAATGTCTACCGTTACATAATTTGCGTTTTGATACTGTTCGGTAAGTTAGAACATTGTAATATTAAAATAGTATCTAAGCCTACGAATACGGAAGTTTAAATTAGAAATCGACTGTATTAAAACGCCTAAAGCTTGAAAATGCGTATTTTTGCATTTTTGATCGGAGTTTGAATATTAAAAGTGGGTTTCATAATGGCATAATATCTTGCTCCTTCGATAACGAAACGCATCTTTTTTTCAATTTTGCTATGTCAGATACTAGTGGTATCGGCAGATCGGCACTTAACGGTGGTAAACCTTATCCCTTCGCAATAGGTGTTAGGAATGTTCAGTTAATAGTATCAACGATGGTTTGACAGCCGTCTTTGTTTACCAAAATACAGGAACTATAAATACGATCAAAATATGACTTTTTATTATTTCATCATGTACCCGTTTTGTTTTAAGTCCGCTTATGTACATTATCTTTAAAAAATCGGTACTTTTTTCATTAATATATAAATCATAGGCAAGCACGCTTTCAACTATTGTCCTTGTCAAATTCAAGTTTTAAATGTATGATTTTTCAATTTTCCCATTAGATATCGCAATATTTTTACCACCATCCTGATCTAGAAATTATGACGATTTTTTAAAGGTCAGAAACACTCCTAAATGGTCCTAAATAATCTGGGCCAGATCACCTAACAAAAATTGACGATCTCCTTTATCTGAACTGTATCGTAGTATATTACTAACACTCAAGTATTCATACAAGCGCACTTGTGCATCGTAAGCAGAGGTACAATCTAAAAAATCGAGTGTGAAATTTTAAAATGGGTATACTCGTATTATGTCAGAATTATATATTTTTCTACAAAAGTTTTGTATCTTAAGTCTGATGTAAACACATTTAAAAATGTCATTATAAGATTTTTAACGAATTTAATTCAGCACGATGCCCCAAAATTCAGAATAAAGCGCATCGAGAGTAAAGTTGAAATCTCAAATATTAGCCAATCGAGTGCCACAAGATTCCTACGTCTTTGTCAATTACAACTTGAAAGAAAAATATTCGGCAGTTGTAACTCTGATCGAATTATACAAAGTTTCAGAAAAGCTTTTAGATATTGTTTGATTGGTTTTGCAAATGTGTCTTTATTTACTTGTGGACAATAGAAAATTTCGATAACTGACTAACAAGCTTAACACTTCGCATGACACAAGTTTTTGGGTAGGAAAATTATTTAAATTAGGGATTTTTAACAATTTAAGCATAACTAGCTTTTGCCCGCGGCTTCGCTGCGTTAAATTCGGGGTAACAAACCATACAAACTTCCAGCCGCCATTTTAGGGAGTGGGGGTTAGAAAGAGACAAAAGTAGCCTTTGTCACTCTCCGTCCCTTCAACTATCTCCACTTAAAAAATGACGTCAATTCGTCGCCCCGTTTTGCCGTGAAAGACGGACAAACAAACACACACATACACTTTCCCATTTATAATATTAGTATGGATAATAGCCTAATTTAAAAATGCACGTCCAACCTGTTTAGCAGGTATTTACAAAACAGTTAAAAATTGTCTATATAAGTACTGTTGCCTGGAATAGGGATGATGACACATGTTGAATTATGCAATAAAATTTAGTTGATAGGATGCAGAATTACCAATTTATCCAGATAAAGTGAAAATTTAAAAAAAATTAAATGTTTCAAAGATATTATGCTTCAAAATTTCAAAATTTCAAATTTTTTTAAGTACAAAATTTAAAAAAACAATGATTCCATCCGATTTTTAACATTTTACTGTTAAATAAATTGTACGGTAACCATATACATAAACGCAACCTGTCACTGTAAAAATAGCAATTTCATAATTTTTCCATACTTTAAACAGGGCGACTATATGATCGTGACGTCACTTTTGTACGTAATTTTGTTTATCTACACTCATATTATTATTGTAAGTTCTCTAAAAAGTGTTCGAAAACGGTAGGCAATGGCTAGCATTACCACGACCGATTTTACTATGATAAGCTTTTTATCTGTGGCAGTAACGTAATTTTAACTTTACATGCTCAACTATTGATGTGTTATGAGTTTTGATAACATAATGTACACCTGCACGCTCCCGCGCGGCCGCCGACACGCGCCTCCCCGACCGCCGGCACAATCGAGTCGGCCATGGCGGTGCAATGGCGGCCATTCTATGGTTTCCGAATACGGCATTTAGAATAAATAATATGAGTGTAGTTAAAGCAGTGTATGCAACTGTACGTAATTAGGCCTTAAAACACTCGTGTGATCTTATTATGAAACTCACCTGCGGCTCGTTTCATAAAACCACACTCATGTTTTAAGGACCCTTATTACGTAACAGTTACATAAACTACTATAGGAGCGTTTCGAGAAACAAATGTGGATCTCAGACTTTAAGTCTAATTTCTGACTTTTGTGTTGCTTTAACGCAATTGGTCGCATATAGACATTTGATCCTCACAATAAAACTAATCGATTAATACCATACGTGAAAAAAATTCACCATGCCTATTGTCCTTATATCATATAACTTTTGTATAACTCGGTAAATACATACTCCATAAGCGTGCGTAGGTTGAAAATAAAGCCCAGTAGGAGTAATAGTGTATATTTAAACAAACATACCCAAACTGTCTTTCAGAAAGGACAAATATTGGTTCAAGGAACGGTATCCCTTACATAATTATTATTTTCTTAGCGACCAAATGAATGTTTAACTTATCCTCATCAGAGAATGGGTCGGACTCACCCCAGTAAATATTGGTTAGATTATCTTCATCAAACTTATGCTCGTCCTTTAACTTTTGTCCAAGCATTTTATCGGCAATCTCTTCCACTATTTCTTCATCGACTCCTGGAACTTCTTCTTTCAAATTAATCGATCGTCTAAATGATTGCATAAGTCTAGCGCGATTTGTATCATTAATAATTTTCAGAATATCATCTCTATTCATTTTTTCTTTTAATTTTAAATACAAATTTTTATGTTCTTCGTTTAATTGTAGTAGTTTGAAACCATCATCATCATTCAAAGCATTGTAAAAACTGGTTTCATTTAAGCTCGTGTCTCTACTTTCATTCAGTAATAATTCTGTCATTGTTTTCTTATCTACGACATATCGGTTTATCTTCTGTAGTTTCTCTCTTAATTCAGTTAGTTTTGGATTTTCTGTCGCATTAACATCTAGAGCATCAACTAAATTATTTGCTATATCACTAACAGACAGTTCTGTACCTATATCGTTAGTAGCAAACACACATGAAATAAATAAAGCAGTAAATATTAACATCTCAGCAGAGTTATGCGGGTCGTATAGGAACTAGTATTTTATTTTATTTGGTTTTGAAATAAACGTTTCAATAAAATTTTATGATAGCGTTATCGGCGTTTCTTCACGTTATTCATAGCATGCTCAAAGTGAACACATAAAAATCATGAAACTTTATCAAATCATGATATTTTAGCTTGACATTTTCGGTAGTTGCATTAGGAACAGAAGGTACCTATTATCAATTAGGACGGTAAAATTAAAATATTCAAAATATAATGCACATAGGTCACCTAGCATATTCATTCAGATATCCATTCTCATTGATCAATGAGCGCATAGGTTTTCAATACCTAAACTAGGTGATGATGTTATGATCTTAGCTTACGCTAGACAACTTTGGACACAACTGGCCTGGCTTCTGGTAGTAGTACTATTAGTTATTCTGTGCTTCTGGGACGTCTCGGCATTTCGATGGCTTTTTGATTTTGATAGTTTATTCCACGATATGTTGAATAACCATTCTCTGGCCTTTATGAAATTTGTTGGGGTTGTAGCAGAGATACTTATAATTTGAGAGTTCCTATATTTGCAGGATCGATCAAAGGGGTTATGGAGCTAGAAGGCGAAAAACCTGGCTTTTTCGTATTGAGCGTTTTTGTTCCGCGATAACTTTAGTCACGTATTTCTGATTTTGATGAAATCTGTTGGGGTTGTAGCAGAGATACATATAATTTAAGAATTCGTATTACATAATGAGCAGGATCGATCACGGGCTAATAGAGCTAGAAAGCGAAAAACGATTTTCATAAGGGTCTTTTTATATTTATCAATTCGTTTGCAAGTAAGTCGCGAGTTCTCAGTTCGATGCGGAGTAGTTATTCAACTACATTGGATTATTATAACTTCATTATCAAATTTATTCAAATTACAATCAAAATAAATATTCCTATAAAAACCCCCACTTATAGGCGACCCGCGCGCAGGCTAGTGCTGCAGCCGAATGGGCCTAGGTTCTCAAACAACGCTATTAGTCGTCCTTACTTGAGTAAGGACTACATGTTAGTAGCGGGCTACAAGTTAGCAGCGCTCATAGTTCAGACATTAGGTCCCTGATCGACCGACATAAAGGCGTTGGTGAGGGTACTGTCGAGCTGGTCGACGCTGGTGCGTACTTTTCTCACGTATCGCCTTGGCGGTATAGAGGGAAAACGCCGTTAGCATAATGGGATCCAAACCGCAGTTTTTTAAAGGGTAACGTATGCGGAATGAAATCTGGACAACATTCAATTTCTTATAAAATAAATATAACATAGTTATTTTTATAATCTTTCAGGGTTTTTAATAATGTATTTAATCACATTAAACGCCAGAGTAAGTTTACTCCAATGCGGGGTTTCAAACGAAAGTTGTGGTACTTTATGTCCATCACTGTCGACAACAACAATGTACAGATTTTTTAAGATCTAAATTTATCTTCCATCGGACAACTTTTTAAGGAAGCTTCGTATACTTGACATTTTTCACATTCTTGACCGTAAGATTATTGGTGTTCTCAAAATAATAGTTACCTTGCCACGAATTTCCATTTAAACAACATAATATTAGTCATTAAAAAAATCCAAGAATGAAAAAAACATCTGTTTTTACATTTTTTTGACCAAATGACGTGGCCGTATTTTCGGTTATTATTTTAAATTTTTGGAGACGATGGGCTTAACTTTTCTTAATTGTTAACTGATACCTATATGTCTTCAAGATATTTTAAAACAGTTTTACTGCCACATTTGAATGCCTTTCCGAGTTCTCTATAATATTTTGTGACTCAGCGGGCTGTCATTTTCTTTAATCGATCTCTCTCAGCAAACTGGCTAATGCTGGAATGTTTCCCTGAACCAGGCTTTCTTGTGGCAATTTTTGTAATGAAAAAGGACGCAAAAATATTATAAATAGCTCTTTAGCTCTATCCCATTTCCACAAAATTTTCCACGGTCTTCGCTTTCAGTTATAGGGAATTAATACTGTAGAAATTACATACTGTTTCGCGACGCTGTTCTCCTCGATTAACCATAATTTTAAGATAAAGAATCCAATGCCCATTAAAAGTACGGGATTAATTAACAGATGTATAAGCTTTCAATTGGCATTTATATACAATTTGAGTTTATTTCTTTACTTACTTTTTACGTCTTCAAAACTTTGTCCAGATTTCATTCCGCATACGTTAGTGTTAATTTATTATAGGTTAATTTAATTTTTTACGTAATATGTATATTATACAACAATAATGAAATAAAGGATACCCTTCAAATTACTGCTACACAAACTGTTAAATTAATTTCCAAACAATTATTTGATAAATATTTTAATAACTTTTCTCAGCATTACCCGTATCATCAATAAAATTTATTACTTTTACTCCATTATATAATCCAATATAAATTCAAATGTTTCGACAGCGTCTATACAATTCGGCAATGAATTTAATTTGCAGATCCATTAACGATAATAAAGACGTCCACAAGTCAAAGTTATTTAACAAAGTTTGATAATAATTTGCTGTAATTAGTTAAATTAGATCTACTAACGAATCTGTTATGCGGCCGGTGAGCGATGCACGTGTAAATATTATACTACTTTGTGTTACAATTGGGTACTTTCCTGGGTTAAAAAAATATAATTCTATTTAGTCCGTCAGTTAGATTATCAAAAAATATTGGACACGTATTTTTTATTTTGTCAATCAAACAAAAATTGGTGAAGATATAGCCCGTTAAAGTTCTGCGTGACGTCACATTTCAGTACAATTTTTAGTATAATGTGACGTCACGCAGAACTTCGATAATCTAACTGACGGACTAAATATATTTTTTTAGGAAAGTAGCCAATTACAACTTCGGTCTCTCGTGTGCGAAGGGGACTTATGTGTATGTGAAGGCCGTAATAATTTCCACCATAAGTTCTATGCTGAAATGCTCAAGAGAATATGGGGAAATGTTATTACAGCGTAAGGTAATTTCCCTTAAAATAGATTTTGTTGGTGGTATTTAGAATAAGAACTATTATGTACCTATAGCTGTATTTTAATATATTAGGCCTGGTTGCACCAATCGGTAAGTAAGGAAGTAATTTCGGTAATATTTTATTTTGAAAAAAAAATTGACAGATGGTCACCACCGTTACCATAGACGTGCTAGTCGCTTTCAGTGCAACCATTATGATCGACTGAGCGTACTTGTAAAATAGATTTAAAAATATGTGTAAGTAGTAGTTTTGCCTTGGAGCCGAGTGTAGTTTCGACCACTAACGACACAGTGACACTATGTGCCACTGGTCCTAATCTTTAGCACTAGCGCTAGTAAATTAATTTTTCTCGTCTCCCCGTAATCTATCATACACTTTCGGTTCAGCCATTTTTTTCCCACTCAATTTCACCCGTGATGGATGTCCGGAAATACGATCCGACGGCCGTGTCCGTCTTATCATATTTTATATCCTTATCTTTTATATCTCCAAGAGCTTTGATATCGAAGTTCAAGGATAATTGTATCCTGCGGAAATGGAGAATGTTAATTTTTAAGTGGCTTCAGTATTGTTCTGCAGAATTTTCTTGAGATTTACCCAGGATCATTTTATATAAAATCTAGATCTAAAATGTCGACTCAGACGTTGAGATAACATATTAAACAGAAACTTTATTGTAAAAATGCATAAGGGTGTTTAAAGTAGTATTTTTAATTCAAGACAGTAATCTGGCAGCGTTTGCCATACAAAGTGGTTTACCATGTATGGCAGGAACTGTCAGATTACTGTTTTTAATTTTTTTAAATGCGTGAGTTGGTTAGTTAGTTATCCTGGGCATTTTCCGCAGGTCGACATCCAGTATGCCTATTTTGCGTGAAATTAGGGTAGCACTATTATTCCAACCACTCCAGCTCATCTACAAAGCCCAGTAGAGCTTTCAGGTTGCCTGCCGCCTCGCGCAAGGTGCCTGGGGTCCCTAGGTATTTAGTTCTGTATATTGCGAATGAAAAAAGCGAGTATCTTGGAACACTCGGTTGGAACGTAGTTATGTTCCTCATCCACATACTAATCCTCCTCCTCATACTCATCCTCATCCTCATACTCATCCTCATTCTCATAATCATACTCATTACATTTCATTGTCATTACATTTTATTCTCATTACATTTCATTCTCATTCTCATTAATTTCATTACATTTTATTCTCATTCTTATATGTTTCTCAATAGTATGGCTTGTGACGGGTTTTCGTGATGGTCAAAATCTTGTTTTTTTTTGCCTCCATCCGCCAACACTTTAGATCATGAAACATGTTGACGTGTATCTATTTATGACCTTGACAATTGTGTAGTCGAATGTACCCGCGGCTTTCTTTCGTGTAGGTCTGCCTACACGAACTATACATAATACATATAGTCTGTGGTGTAGGATTATGTCTGTTTAATTTCCTCTTTCTTCTCCCAAGGGAAATGAGATTAGTAAAAATAGAGTACCCTATTTTTATTCCATTCCCAGGGCTTGGGATATACTTAATTGAATATTAATAAAAAAATATACGACACCATTTCTGCCGATAACAATAAGTTATATATCATTCAACTAAAGCTGATAGTTACCGTGATTTTGCAGATGTCGTAAAATATCTCTTATTTGCGCTCGTGTTTCCCATGGAACTTGCGTTTACTCGATAAATATACCTTTTTGTCGACATTGTTTGACGTGACCCATATTCAACCACCGTGTCGCCTATCCAATTATTGGGGCATTCTCGCATAAACACCCTCAGTATCGCGAGGAAGTGTAAACTGATCCGCAAGGACATCGGATATCACAATATTAACCTCAACTTACCTACATACCTACATGATTTTTGTTTTTCATAGTTTAACAATACAGGTTACTTTTCATGCATTCAGTTCACAACAGCAAGACAACATCGCAATTATTTAACTATTAGCGCCATCTAGCGTGGAATAGCAAAAGCGTGCAGTGTAGCGCCATCTGCTGGTGAGTGGCTTTCGTCTATACCATGAAAGCTTAAAGTTTCAGGAGGTTTCGCAGTACTTCATAAAAGTAATAACAGGTGGCGCTTTAGAAGTCAGTAATAGGGAATATTACGCAAAACTCTGCGTAGGGTGCGGCATTAGCACAAACAGAAAGCCAACCGCAAAACACGAAATACGAAATTTAGTCATTCTGTCTCTCTATCACTCTTGCATATTCGAGCGATAGAGGGGCAGATAACGAAATGTCGATTTTCGCGTTTCGCAATAGACCCGCTGTAAACAAACCACTTTGAGGCTTACATATTTATTCGTTATAAATTTTCTGTGAAAACTTGTCATAAACCTGTTTAAGGCCTAGTGTGCATAAGCAAAAATTGCAGTACTTACTTACTTACTGCAGTGGCGCAGCGACCCAAAGTGGATCTTGGCCTCCGACACCAAAGATCGACAGCCGTCTCTGTCCAGTCAACGGCCCCCAGCGCGGTGAGGTCCTTCAGCACCTCGCCTTTCCAGCGGTGCCTAGGACGCCCAGGTGGTCTTCTACAAGTTGGCTGGCCAGAGTATGCTCTCCAGACGGCACGATCTTCGTGACGAACTACGTGTCCGAGCCATCGGAGTCTAGCGGCTTTTGTTTCCCCAATGATGTTCGGTTCGGACACCAGATCTTCGATTTCCTGGTTCTTACGGAGGCTCCAAGTTCCATCCTCTCTGCGAATGGGTCCCAAAATTTTGCAATAGATTTTTCGCTCAGCCGCCAGCAGTGCCTGTTCCTCTTTTTGTGTTAGTGTCCAAGCTTCGCAACCGTATGTTAATATTGGCCTTATAATGGTTTTGTATATGCGAAGTTTCGTCTTTCTGTTCATTACCTTGGACACTAACACTTTGTGTAGGGCAGCCGCGCAACAAAGAGCGCTCTGGATCCGGACCCGGACGGATCAGAGGGAAGACGAGATATAGGTCCGGATCCGGAAAAATTGCAGTACTACCCTCTAATGTTACTAAAGATCATCATCATCATCATCATCAGCCTATTTTAGTCCACTGCTGGACATAGGCCTCCCCCAATGAGCGCCATAGCGCCCTGTCTTCAGCTTGCCGCATCCAGCATCTGCCTGCAGTCTTTCGCAGATCGTCATCCCACCTTGCCAGAGGGCGTCCTACACTACGTTTGCCGAGTCGCGGTCTCCACTCAAGAACACGTTTACCCCAGCGGTTGTCGGTTCTTCGCGAGATATGGCCGGCCCACTGCCACTTCAGCTTGCTAATTCTTTGAGCTATGTCGATAACTTTGGTTCTCTGTCGGATGTATTCGTTACGAATCTTATCCTTCAGAGAAACTCCGAGCATAGCTCTTTCCATAGCTCGCTGAGCGACTTTGAACTGGTGGACCAGCCCTACCGTGAGTGTACGTGAGTTACTAAAGATATTTCGGAACAACTATTCAAAATCAAAAAGCCACCGAAATTCACAAACGTCTAGGTAGCCAGCTGAGAGAAAGCGAAATGAAGTTCTTACAGAAATCATCTGTAAGAACTTCACTCCCGCCTGTTCGATAAAATTTAAACAGTGTATTTTTACTCTTATGAATTAAACAATGATTTTTTTGCATGTTCTCGATGTCCTTTTGAGCTCAAATTTAGCTTTAGTAACTTTAAAATTCATGGTACTTACTATTGTGGTCTGATTAAGGTGTATTAAATCGTGTACTACGAGGATATACAACATAATTTTTAGCAAAACTTTTATGTTTACCGAGCCAATGAAATCAGAAAATACCAATGAACGTAGACCGTTTCAGTTTGGGCAAAATGTCAGATATTATCAGGGTATGCCAGGGTATAGGTATGCATAAACAGGTATATCCCCCACTCGGCTCGACCGATTTAGTTGCTGTTTTCGACATTTCGGTAGGTACTTAAAGCAAAAGTTTGGTTATAAGTATATAAACGAGTTTAAACCTATGCAAATTAGTAGAGTGAGTAATAGTTTTTACGTCACACCTGGCCATAATGTGAGTTTTACCGCTCGCTACGCTTACGGTAAAACTCGCATTATGGCCAGGTGGGGACGTAAAATTGTGTACTCACCACGGGCAGTAAAAAAGAAAGCCCTCTATCGCATATTTACAACCCTCGCCTGTGGCTCGGGTCCCAAATACCTGCGATTTCGGGCTTTCTTTTTTTTACAGCCCTAGGTAAGTAATGTACTATTACATGTTTTAACACGATAACAGGAGCAGTTGTACTTTTTTGGTATTTAAGTATTTTTATTTATAAAGTAAGTTATAATATATCCTAATAAACAATCTTCAACTGCTACTCTTTCTACTTCAACCTTTAATGCTTTAAATTGATTTCGCTTCAACCTGCACTCGTGTTTGCGAAGGTTTAACTTTTGTTGCAGTCTTGCAGTTTATTAGGGAAACTCGCGCACAGCTTGGCAAAAATGTTTGACTCTGTGACATGTGGAGTGTAATATAGTCAAGAGCAAACAATAAATTGAAGTGCTTAATGTCTCTCTGGGTGGCAATGCATAAGCAACTAGGCCTACTTTATGATGGATTAAATTAAATACATACCGTTTCCGTTCTGGCGTAAAAATAAAGAGGTTTTAAGGCAGCAAGTAATAAACACCTTAATCCACAAATTAGGGAAGACACATACAATTACATACATTGATAATTGTTTGTACTTTTAAGAAAAAAAAAAAAAATAGAAATTATTAAATGTATTTTTTAAGAAAAAAAAGCGACTTCAATGGAGGCCGGTGAAAGATTATTGTAGATAATGCACTCTTAGATTCCATACAATGAAATAACTTGCTTAACAAACACGGCGAAGAAGAACAATCGCCAGAAGACAAGTTCCGTTCTGATCATCATCAGCCGTTCCACTTCATCAATGTCACTTTAAAAAAATGATAATGCTTGATTTGTTGATAACAACACAAAAAAAACTATAATTTTGTCCTTAAAATTTGAGGAGTTCCCTCAATTTATCATGATCCCATCATCAGAACTCGAGCTTGACAAAAATTTGTCTTGCTTGACAAAATAAGAGGACATATCGCCAAACGTGAACTATGCGTCGTTGAAGAGTTCCGTTCTGATCACCATCAGCCGTTCCACTTCATCAAATATCATTATTTTTAGGCTTCCGTAGTCAACTAGGAACCCTTATAGTTTCGCCATGTCTGTCCGTCCGTCCGTCCGTCCGAAGATAATCTCAGTGACCGTTAGCACTAGAAAGCTGAAATTTGGTACTAATATGTATATCAATCACGCCGACAAAGTGGTAAAGTAAAAAGTGGAAAAAATGTTTTATTAGGGTACCTCCCCTATACGTAAAGTGGGGAGTGATTTTTATTTTTTTATTTTAACCCTAACGTGTGATATATACTCGTATAGTTGAATAGGTATTTAAAAATGAATAGGGGTTTAGTAAAATCATTTTTTGATAATGTGTGTTTTTTGGACCCGGGGTATGTCCTTAAACTACGTCCGGACCTGGGTATGTCCTTAAACTACGCCAAAAAGAGAGGTATGGGCACTGCGAATGGCATCTCGCTAAGTGTGGTAGGGCACGTTCAGCGAATGTCATCGCTCAAATCTGGAGCAGAGCCCGACTGGGGAAGTACCTCCACCTTACAGAAAACCACAGCCAAATAGCACTAGACCCTACTCATAGTGTTGTGTTCCTGCTGGTGAGTAAGGTTGCCAAAGAGCTCAAAGAGGACCCGGTGTGTTGACGATGAGGGACCTTCTTGTTCCTTTAGTCGTCAACACAGTGAATCCTCCTTTTTGTAAAGGGTCGGCAACGCGCATGTGACTCCTTTGGAGTTGCAGGCGTCCATAGGTTACGGTAGCTGCTTACCATCAGACGGGCCGTATGCTTGTTTGCCACCGTCGTAGTATTAAAAAAAAAAAAAAAAATGTAGGGTCAGGGAGGGAACAGTCGCTAGGATTTTTTCAACAGGCTGTTGCATGGAAAATATAAATCCCCGAACTAATTGTTGCAAGTACAGAGCACAGAGCATTATTAAACTTTCATATGTAGCAAATATATTTGCTATTCATCATCATCATATCAGCCGAAAGACGTCCAATGCTGGACATAGGCCTCCCCCAAAGAGTGCCACAATGACCGGTCCTGCGCCACCCGCATCCAGCGGACTCCCGCGACCTTCACCAGGTCATCAGTCTACCTTGCGGGGGGTCTACCCACGCTGCGCCTTCCGGTTCGTGGTCGCCACTCGAGAACCTTTCCGCCCCAACGGCCATCGGTTCTACGAGCAATGTGCCCCGCCCACTGCCACTTTAGTTTAGCGATTCGGAGGGCTATATCGGTTACTTTGGTTCTGCTGCGTATGGTCTCATTTCTGATGCGATCACGCAGAGAGAGTGTCCAACCATAAAGCCCTCTCTATTGCCCTTTGGGTGACTTTGAGCTTTCTTATGAGGCCCATTGTAAGCGACCACGTTTCAGTACCATATGTCATCACTGGCAACACACACTGGTCAAAGACTTTCGTCTTGAGACACTACGGAATATTGGACAATAAGATGTGCCGTAGCTTCCCGAACGCTGCCCAACCGAGTCGGATTCGTCGATTGACCTCTTTCTCGAAGTTGGATCTACCTAACTGGACAGTATGTCCTAAGTATATATAATCGTCCACAACTTCGAGTGTAAAGTCTCCGATTGTAACGGGAGTTGGTGCTACATGGGTATTTGACATGATCTTCGTCTTATCCATGTTCATCTTTAGACCAACTCGCTCGGAGGCTTTACTGAGGTCATCGAGCATCGTACTCAAATCCTCCATGGTCTCGGCCAAGACTATTATGTCGTCAGCAAACCGAAGGTGAGTGATGTACTCTCCGTTTATGTTGATGCCTAGCCTTCTCCAGTCCAGAGTCTTGAAAACATCCTCCAGTGCAGCGGTAAACAGTTTAGGAGAAATAACATCTCCTTGCCTGACTCTCCGCTGCAACGGAATAGGCTTCGAGTTCTGGTCCTGGAGTCGGACTGACATAGTGGCGTTCTCGTACAAACACTTCAGCACTTCGATATAGCGATAGTCCACTTGGCACCTCTGGAGAGATTGTAGTACAGCCCAGGTTTCGATCGAGTGGCTTTCTCGTAGTTCACGAACGCTAAGCAGAGGGGCAGGTTATACTCCTCAGTCTTCTGTATAACCTGACGGAGCGTATGGATGTGGTCTACGGTACTAAAGCCACTTCGGAAACCGGCTTGTTCGGGAGGCTGGAAGTCATCTAGCCTGCGTGCGAGACGGTTCGTAATGACTCTTGAAAACAGCTTATAGACATGGCTCAGAAGTGAGATGGGTCGGTAGTTCTTCAGTAACGCGTTATCACCCTTTTTGAAGAACAATACCACCACACCTCTTTTCCATGCCTTAGGCGTTCTCCCTTCTAGTAAAACGGAGTCGAACAACTTCTGAAGGGCCATAAGGACCGGTTTACCACCCGCCTTCAGAAGTTCGGCTGTAATTCCGTCTTCACCAGGTGCCTTATTGTTTTTGAGCTGTTTAAGAGCCATTCTAATCTCGTACTGGCTGATTTCCGGGATGTCTTCGGTATAATGTCGGGTCAGTCTAGCTCTAGGGTCTTCCGCCAGATCAACTTCAGGTCTGCTAGTTGATGTGTATAGCTGTCCATAAAAGTCCTCTATCTCCCCCAGAAGCTCGGGTCTGTTTGAAACGATTCTACCATCCTCAGTTTTTAATTTGGCGAGCTGGGTCTGCCCAATAGACAAATCTCTTGCGAAAACTTTAGAGCCCTTATTCTGCTCAATGGCATCTACAATACGATTTCTATTGAATTGGCGCAAATCACAGGTAAGGGACTTAGAGATCCGTTTATTGAGCTGCCGGTATAATGACGCATCTGCTGAGGATTGCAGAACCATTCCTCTCCTTTCCTCGATGAGTTTCTGAGTGGAGTCAGAGTCAGAGAAACTGTATGTATCACCATCAAAAAAGAATTTTCAAAATCGGCTCAGACATGACGGAGTTATGGAGTAACAAACATAGAACCAAATTTTATTTATCGTATGGCTACAAGTCACTGGATATAGAGCTGAGAGAACCAAACCACAACCGAATTGAGAGTAAGATTAAAAGTCCCTAAATAAATAAATGAAAACAAAAACAACGTAATGAGAACCTCCTCTTTTGAAATCTTGAAGTCGGTTAAAAATAACAATACGTTCTTAACTTAAGAGTAGCTTAAGCCTAGTAAAAAAGTGCCCCCCCCCCCCCCCTCTCCCTAATTATCCCTGGCGCAAAGGTACCCATCACACTAGCCGTGTTACCATGTTGAATAGCGATGGACAACCTTTGCACCAGCTACGAACCCCGATATAACATCAATTAACCTTCAAACAATAAGAAAGGTTATTTTGCGAAACGAAAATTAACATCTCACCCAAGTCGTACAAAATTGTAAATTATTACTTTTAACTTATTTGTTATGGAATCTTTAGCGCATAGGAAAGTTTAATAGTATACTAACTCTGAATTAACCGGTTAAACTGAGCTAATTCACCAGGTTACCGCGTGGAACTTTTGTTTGTATCCAACTGACGAAAACAAAACGAGTGGATAAAGAGATTAAAACAATACAATATTTTTCTTGCGAACGGAGGCTGTATAAGAATTTAAAGTAAACGGCTGGTTGATAAGCAGTGATATTTGATGAAATGGAACTGCAGAACGGAATTCTTCAACGACGCATAGTTCACGTTTGGCGTTTGTAGCGAGTGATCTTAGACATGTTTTGGCTCATTCTACTTTTTCGTTACCATTAATTTTTTTCCAGAAAGATATACACAATTAATTTCGTGTATAAAATTGTATTCCCAAATTGTACCTGAATCAAATAATAGGAACTCGTTAACCAAAATTCATATATCAATATTGATTAATGTAAAAAGATGATAACACAGTGGTAAATGCCTTATTTTCATACAAATCGGGAGTCAATCAAGGACTACTGTGAGTTACTGTGATTATGATTATTTACAGTTGTTATTATTAAAGTAAACTATCGGGATTGATAGCCTAATTAAGCCTCTTAGCAAATGAAAGTAATGGCCAAGTATTAGATAAAATATGCATTTTACGAGAAAGTGTCAAAAACGTATGTACAACCAAAAGTAGAATGGCGGTTTTATCAAAATGGGCTTAGTGGTTTTGAGGGCTTACGTAATTCTACCAGCGCCACTGGAAATTAATGATTATAATAACCCACAGGGGTCCGTTCGTCGAACGGTATTAGCCTAATATTATGTGAGTGTTATCATGGAAACTCATACGATTTGACAGTTCATGGACTAATAATATTAGTCTAGTGCCTTTCGAGATATTGGCCCCAGATAGTAATTGGTCCCCACAGACTTTTGTTTTTTGAAAACCTAAATACGATTAGTATTTTTATACCACAATTTTACTGCAGCGTCATCAACGCATTTCTTTGCGCGTTTATCCTCATCGGTATACCAAAAGCTCATAACAACTTTACTTCTAACTTTATCCGAAGACTTGGGCGGGATCTTTGACCTTGTCGACTTAGCGAATAATTTGACAGAGCGTAATTACCGGCAGCCTCAAGCCCGCGGCCAGTAATCCCATCAAGCCAGAAATTAAGCGTTTTGCGGTTATATGGCCTTAATATTGCTGCTGTTGAAATTAGAAAGCAGTTTTCCACGTCAGTAAGGATTAATATTAATTTTGTTGAAATTAACACATTAAACAACAAACGTAGTGATTTGTTTTCTTTGTCACTGAGTATACCTAAACTTCTTATACACCGTCGGCCGTTATAACTAGAAAGATTTTAACAGTGTATTCCTGATCATATTTAAATACTTACTAAAATGTCTTATAAACTTTTCTGGAATACGCTTAGTTTCAGAGTTAATACCAATTTATAAAAAATACACTTTTTATTATAACTCAGCACAAAATGCCTTTCTGATGGCGTTGTTGCCAGTATTGGGCATAGTTTACACGTCCTTATTGACAGATATCAAAGTGACAAGGAAAACTATGCAGAAACAATTTTTTTTCAAAAAAATGTACCAATTTGTTTTAGACGATAATTTTATTAATAACATTTACTTTTCATGTGCAATAATCATTAAAAAAATAGAAAAAAAAATATTTTTTGGGCGAAATTGACCTAAAGTCACATAATATTTTTTCCTTCTTTTGGTCTCAGAAATTCGTGGTTAAGATCTGTCGGGTTATACGTGCCCACGGTGTATATATCTCATATCTTCACACTTGGTATTTTTCTTAAACTATAACCTATTTGGTTAATCTCACCTTGGTTTGATATGTTTTCTTATATATACAGCAACGCATTTATATTTATTTTTAAGTTTTTATGTACTATTGTTTTGAAAAAATAAGTCCCGCCGAGTTTCTTGCCGGTCATAATTCTTCTCGGGTCAGAGGTGTAGGGTTAGAACCGGTGTAGTAGTTTTTTTCTCTCTTTTACTTTGATTACTTTGAACTATCTGACGAGTAAAAGTCCCCTTGTGGCCTACTTACTGAATAAATGTTTGAGTTTGAGTTTGAGCTTTCTCTGATGAAACGAACTCATTCTTTTCACAATAAAATGTATTTAGTAATTTGACTATAAGGCGTGTCCAAAATTTACGTAGGTACGATTAAAACACATTACCCTCACTTACTTGTCAGTCGGATAAAGAGTACCAAATCGCGCGAATTAAATTACATCCCGCTATTTGTTTGTTGTTCGACATTATTACACGCTAATGGAATATTAAATCACCCTGTTTCCAGATATGTGGTTTTCCTCATTGATATTATTAGGCCCTGTTGCCGCGAGTCTAATTAACACAGATAATTGAATAAAGAGATATAATTTAATATAGGACATGTCGTACGAAGGTCTCGTTCAAAATGCAGGCCTTTTTTGACTTGTCAGGACGTGCTCATTATTTATGTGACGTGTATACATTGTAAGGGATATCGTGACACGTCTATTTAGTAGGTAATAAATTGGTTACAAGAATAAATAAAATATTTTTTAAGAGGCTGACAACACCCGATGACTAAACATCGGTATCAACGTTCAAATTTCATGGCAAAGTACGGTTTGCAGAAAAATAAATACAAACAAATACAACTAGTATTTTGAACATTTCTTTTTTTTTTACTAAAAGAAAGACGCTAAATACACTCGCGTGCAAATAATTCGGGTCAGTACGAAAAACTATAATATCTCCTAAAATAATAAAGCTAGGAGCCTGAATTAAATTGTATATTATAGATAAATGCATAGTTAATAAAACAACGTCAAGAGTTAGAGATGATATTCACTTGTTTATTTAATTAACATAGTAAACACGATATCAATTAATTATAGGTAAAAAGCAACCGTGGTACCTCACACACAAAACTAAAAACAAAAAAATGTAAAACATATCAATACTTCGTATTGCCTCCTCGGACTCTTCTTACAGCTTCTAAACGATTGGGCATACTGTTTATTAAGTTTCTTATGCGTTCTTGCGGGATATTAGCCCATTCTTCCACTAACGCCTGTTTCAGGTCTCTAATGTAGCTGGGGCTTTCTTACACGCCTTCCGAGCTCGTCCCATACGTGCTCAATCGGATTTAGGTACGGGCTTCTCGAGGGCCAGTTCATAGTGTTGATGCTAACCTCCTCAAAATAATCTTCCACAATCTGTGCGGTGTGTGGCCTGGCGTTGTCATGCATGAACATTGAGTTTTCACCCATATTAATTAAATATGGGCCTACATGCTCATTAAGAATCTCTTCCACATACCTGGCACTAGTTAACGTTCCATTTTCTATCAAAACTAATTGCGTGCGACTCTCTGAAGAGATACCAGCCCAAACCATAACAGACCCACCGCCGAAAGCAACTTTTTCTTCAAAACAGGCTGGAATAAAACGTTCACCTGGCCGTCTGTAAACTCTTCGCCGCCCGTCATGTGCATAGAGCATAAATCTGGATTCGTCAGAAAACATAATTCTTGCCTATTCTTCGGCACCCCATCGCCTGTATTCGCGTGCGTAAAGTTTCCTTGCAGTTCGATGCCCTCTGTCAAGTTTTGGGCCATTTGCCGGTCTATGTGGGGTCAAACTAGCTTCACGAAGCCGCCGCCTTACAGTCCACTCGCTGATGTCATCTCTTGGGGTCTCCCGAAGTTGGTTTTTGACTTCAACTGCAGTGAGATGCCGATTTCGGAGCATTGTCGTTACAATAAATCGATCTTCTCTAGCCGTAGTACATCTCGGCCTGCCGGTTCCTGGTCTTCGAAGGTTCCTGCCAGTTTGTAGGAAACGTTGGAGGACCCTCTGCACCGTAGATAGTGACACGCCTGTTCTTCTTGCTGTATATCTCTGACTTCTGCCTTCTTGTAACAAAGGACGATACGTGTACATTCATCTTGTGTTAGCGACATGATAGTAATTCAATAATGACCATCAAAGTCAACAAAAACTGCCTTTTATCATTTTGCTTTGACAGATTGAAAACAAAAGTGAGAAAACAATCAAAAGTGAAATAAGCTCAATTTGAATTTGGTACCAAATTCGACTTTTTTTTTAATAAAACTTTTTCCAGAATTCTTGTAGAACATTGAAGGTTCAATTTAATTAGATATTAAATTCTCTTTAATACACAGTTAGTTTCCTGCACATACCGCTATTAATTTGCAAAATATGAGGGTTTTTGTCACTGACCTGTATTATTTGCTCGCGAGTGTAGTATTTTATACAATCGTGACATACTTAATTATGTCACTATTGTATACAATACTTTTTCTATGAGTGCTCAAAATAGGCAAGCCAGTAGGAATTGTTCGAAGAATGTGTTATAACTTGCTGCCTCTATACAATTGAGTAACTTCAATCTTTCATTTTAAAATAGTCGACGATGCAAAAATGTGCGCCCCATCGAAAATAAAAATGTGTTTCGTGGATTTTGCTGTTAACCTTTGATTAGATAAATAAACAAAAGACCTTTCCTTTCCACACTCACTGAGGTTAGGGAAGGTTAGTCAAATAATGAAAATATTGCACATTGCACACATAATATTATTACACTTGCTGGTATTTCAACTTATTTGCTGTTAGACAGTTCTTTTATAATTTGTATGGTGTTATTAACACGGATTTTCTTTAAAATATTATTTAATTTTAGATAAAGTTATCTGTCCTTTTGGTGTAATTTTAATCCCACCAAAAACAGAAATGTAAAAAAGGAGAGCCAAGTTCAATACAAAAATTATGCTTGGCTGTGGGCTTCGCTGCAAAAAGAATGGAGATCTAAATGAGTGCCAAGTTCTACGCAAAATCCAAATATGTATTTATAGGAACAAAATAACATTATGAACAAGTATTAAACTCTATTTCTTTGCTTTATTGGATACCTATAACAATTGCTGTTATTTAAAAATGTGAGATCTTAAAGTAGGTTAGATTTGACTTGGCCAGTTTTCATTACATCAGTCATTTTATAAAGTTATTCAACTATTCAATCAATATTTTTTAATTCTGATAAAAACTGCTGCCGCGTGTCTAGATATATTTTTTTGCAACCAATGAATTGTTTTTATTGTACCTACAGAGCTCAGGTTGGGATCTAAAAACAATTATTCATACTTAGCAATTATGTTAAAGTGTTTAAATATCCACGAATAGTAACATTCAATTTCCCGGTTGCGGAAAAAAATCTTTACTTTAGCTATATTGCACTTTATTTAAAGCGATTATATTAAGCGAAGTAGGATTTAAAGCGTCGATAACAAATTTGATTTGAGCATAATGTTTGTGAATAGTGATAATATGAGGCAGCATTTACCCATGTGCCTGATGTGCCCCATCTATTTAACACTCGTCGGGGCGAAAGAGGATTTTTTTCACACATTTCTCGAAATATTTTTTTGCTTGAAGTTCTGAAAGAGCGTTACGAAATTTGTTTTGAGTCAATCAAACTGTTTATGGAAAAGATTTACGTTTTTTTTTTATTGATGGCAAAGATTTCGAAGTATTTCTGCGCCTCAAGTAAAGTTTAAGTTAGCTGCATCATAATTAAATTTAAAAGAATATAAATATTATTAATAATTAAATAATCGAATGTATTTATTTTTCTGCTATCCCTACCGGGTGCCATGAAAATAGAACGTTGATACCGATGTTTACCGATGACCTCCAAATTGACTTTACTCAAACAGTGTTTTAGCTAAAACTCCTTGTTTTCAGAAAGTAAAAAAAATATATGTTATTATTCGTTATATTTGGAAGAACTTCGTTGAATCCGATACACGATTGGACGAAATCGGCTCGATAGAAAATAATTCACAAAGTTTAATCTTAAAATTTGCTTTAAACAGTCGTATGTCTTTAGTTTCTTGACTTATACGTCTGTAACTAAGGTCAAAATTCCATCGCACTAATACTAAAAACTTCGTTGTTTTATATTTCTCAATTAATGCGTAGTTTTTTTTAATTATTTATTTTGCTAAATTTGCAATGAGCTCCCATACTAATCGTAACACAGTGTTTCTCTTTCACTCGCGCTGAAAAAGATAGGGAGGAAATTTAGCTGTCGACTTCAATGGGGGAGGCCGGTACCGCGGTAAAAGATTATTGTAGATGGTGCACTCTTAGATTCCATACAATAAAATACAGCGAAGACGACAAATCGTCAAACATTAACTATTCGTCGTTAAAGAGAAACTTCATCAAATGTCACTTTTTTTTAATGAAAATGCTTGATTTGTTGATAAAAGCAACCTTTTGAAATCTTGAAGTCACTTAAAAATAAATAAACCCCCTTTAAACTTATAACCCAAAATCCATCTAAATTAAGGACCATCACCGGTGTATCACCTAACTTTTGTCGACAACAACAATCGAATCGGACAGGCCGTTTTGAAAATACATGGCAATATTAGTTTGCTTGCGCAAACGCCGCAAACAAACAAACTAACATACAAAGAGCCTTTTACACCATAAACCCATAATGCTTATAAGTACCGTTTCCGTTCCGTTGTAAATAAAAGTATGAAGACGAGAATTATAAATTCACGCTGATAGTTCTAAAGTAAAGTATATATATTATAGCACAATATTACACAAATCGATGTAGGCCCACATTTATACACCATTCTTTTTCACTCCGCAACTCCCCGTTACCTCAAAGAACGTTTTAGTTACTTGCTTTCACGTCACATCAGTTACAGATAGATAAAAAAGTTCCCATTCGTTTGCCTCGACATTCCTGACGTTTCGAAATAACTATCGCGGTTTAAACAAAGCCTTTTTTAATGAAAAACTGGAGTTCCGATTGAATCAAGCGCCCCAGTGGAGATTAAACGACGTCAAAGGTCAACAGAGCTGCGACGAATGTGCGCGGCGGGTATTCCTGTACCTGACGACAAATATGCATGGCACTTCGTTCTTATTTCTCCTGAAATGAAGATGTACATTGAGGGAGAGAGGCTATTTTGGCTTGTGCATAAAAACGATATTCTTAAAAATGTTCTCCAAAACAGATTGGCCAATTAATTTGGTTCGTTAAAAGTTACGTGCAGCAGTGATGGTTGCAACTCAATAGGTTTATTTATTTATCGTATGGCTACATGTCACTGGATATAGATAGGCATTTCTTCCCTGGGGTAGTAGTAGTGGGAAAGCAGATGATAAAGAAAATCCAGTGACTCAATAGATACAGGTACAAATCTGTGGTTGGTTGAGTTTTCTGTATTTTAAATTCGTTATACTTTTTAACCATTGTTCCCAGCAGATTTAAATAATTTCTGGACTGTATGTCAGAATACTCACAAATGAGAGATCTCACGAATTCATCAAAACGAATGAAAGAATTTGTCGTCTCTGATACTATGAGTGTGCCTATTATTATTTCATTTGCCAGCATTGTGTTAAAAAAATAATTGTAAACAAAAAAGAACCGACTTTACTCTAGACTCCACCTTAAAATGAGAATTAAAACCCATCAAGAACCATTGCCTGGTATAAGTGGTTTGTCAGCTCACCTTTGCTGGAATTCGTAAGTATCAAAAAACGCTTTTGGAAATAAAAGAGAACATTCATCACAAACACAAACTCATAGCCTCTTAATATATGTATATATATACTTTGTTCCGTCGGGGGAAATCTAACTTATAATAAAAGTTGGCCGTTTAGAATAGGCTCCCTAGTAGTGTGTCGGCGTTCGCAGCCCGATGCGTCCAATATGTCGCTTTTATTTGCATTCGAGACATACACGTCCGTCACAAGTCGCAATACGTCCTGCGCTACATTTTACAACCCTGTAGTGTGGGTAGGTAAATGTCATAATTATGTGATATACACAATTACACGTATGTATAATATAATTTATATAATTAAATTCATTATGTGCTAACTTTTTAACTTCTGGTGGAAAGAGGGGGGGGGGGGGGGGTGGTGCCTATTTTGTGTTTGTCTGTGGCATCATAGAGCTCTATATAGATGCAGTGTGTTGACGACGGGGGCCTCTTGTATCTTTAGCCGTTAACACAGTGAATCCTCTTTTCTAAAGGGTCGGCAACGCGCATGTGACACCGTTGGACTTGCAGACGTCCATAGGTTACGGTAGCTACTTAGCTCGCTTGTTTTAGTATAAGAAAAAAACAAAGCTCCCAAATAAATAAATAAAATTGAGTGCAGCTTTTTAATCGAAAGCTTGACATAATAATGAAAGCAACAAAACCCGTCTGGTTAGATTACTATACTATCCTTATTGCTAGATCCGGGCATCTGATGGCAGCTTATAATGGGTGGAGGTCAGAGTGACAGACTAGCAAAATTTTTGAATTGGAATATAGTAATATCAAAATAGGTAAAAACTGCCGAAATTATCGCAGTTATACTTATAAAGGACAGGGCCTATATTTTAAATAAATATTAGAATAAAAAACATTGTGTATTATTACGGAAACAAAACAGTAGGCGACAAACTATGAATTACATTACGTTATACGTCGTTTGGCACTACTTTACATTAACAGAGACTATTGGCGATGATATAATCTAAATATTTATATAATTTACTATAATTTTGCATCAAAGCCAGAATTGTAGGATTTTTTTTCTTGAAGTGGTTTGCATTCTTTGACCTCCACTCCACACCACCACCACTTTACAATCTGCCAGATGTCCAGATCTATAAATAAGCATAGTATAACAAACTTTCGTTGCTCTCATTATTCTGTCATATCTGACGTGGCCAGCTCTGCGTGTTACTAGAAATGATTCGACGCTGTTTAAATTTTGTCGTGTATTCAAGTGCATTTTTAGGGTTCCGTACCTCTAAAGGAAAAAACGGAACCCTTATAGGATCACTTTGTTGTCCGTCTGTCTGTCTGTCTGTCTGTCTGTCTGTCTGTCTGTCTGTCTGTCTGTCTGTCTGTCTGTCTGTCTGTCAAGACCATTTTTCTCAGGAACGCGTGGAGGTATCAAGCTGAAATTTATATCAAATACTTAGGTCTATTGTCCCTTGAAGCTGTGAAAAAATCAAACTTAAAAGCCAACGCAATCAAAAGATACAGTCGTTTATGCTGCAAATTTTAGAGTTTTTCGGCATTTGCAAAACCTACGGGGTACTTCCCGTGAACTCAGAAACTTGAAATTTGGCACGAAGCAACGTCATATAGCATAGACAATGGAAAAATTACAAAAAGTAGACATTTTTAGTAAAATCATACAAAAAAATATTTTTTTTAATTTTAAACTTACTACCTTTTTCCTCGTAAACGCGTGGAGGTATTAAATTGAAATTCATATCGAATACTCAGCGCTATAAGACCTTTCAAATGTAGCAAAAACCAAACTTTTATATCAACGCAATCAAAAGAAATTGCAATTTAAGTCGCTTATTTTGAAACTGAGTACTCGCAAGAAACTCAAAACCTAAAGGGTACTTTCCGTAAACTCAGAAACTTTAAACTTGGCACGAAGAAACTTCATATAGCACAGACAAAGGAAAAATTACGAAAAGTAGTCATTTTTAGTAAAATCATACAAAAAATATTTTTAGAAATTTTAAACTTACTACCTTTTTCCTCGTAAACGCGTAGAGGTATTAAATTGAAATAAGTAATAAACATACTACAACTTTTGCTTGTTATAGGTTTGTACGGAACCCTCGGTGCGCGAGTCCGACTCGCACTTGGCCGGTTTTTTTTTCTCAATGGACGCCTGCAACCCCAGGGGATTTACATGCGCGTTGCCTACCCCTTAAGAACCTATACACTCCTTTTTTGAAGAGCATACTTTAGCCCGCTGGGAAAACCTCGGCAGGGAGTTCATTCCGCAGCCGCAGCGTTCGTGGGAGGAAATTCGTCTTAAACCGTACGGTGCGCGACCCCTTAGGCTCCAAGATGTGATGATGAACACCCTACCGGCGGCGAGCGGTGCGGTGATAAAAAGCTGTCGTGGGCATCATATTAAACAGTTCTTCAGAGCACAACCCATCAACAATTATTTTTGTATCCTTATAATTTTAGAGAAACAATTTTACCTGGGGGCCGATTTTTGACTTTCGTGCGCTCGAATTCAAAGAAATTAAGCACGAAAATAATCGCACAGAAGAGTTCGTCGCCATTATTTTTGCATGAAATTAATAGTTTAAATAATCGTGATTTTAAATTCCTATCGTTGTTATTTTTAAAACATCATTTCATAAACTTATTCAAAGGAGATCGATTGGAGCAGTATCGCTCGAGCGGGTTCGGTAGACGATCAAGTTTCTCTCTTTAATTCGCTCCTCATACAACTTTATGACGCTCATGCTCCTGTTCGTGCAATAAAAGTCAAGCATCTCCCTGCTCCTTGGCTCACTGAGGATATTAAAGCCCTTATAGAGAGGAAGAATCAATCTAAATCTAAGTATAAGGCTAACAACTCTGAGAAAAATAAACTTAAATATCATACCCTGCGCAATCGCTGTAGCACTATATGTCGAGATGCTCAGTGGCATTGATTCACAGTTCTGTTGAAGATGGAAATCTAGCCAAAGTGTGGAAATTTTTGAAAGGTCTCGGAGTTGGCAAATCTCAACAGGCAACCAATTTAAACAATATTGGCGTAGACCAGCTTAACCAGCATTTTTCATCGTCCACCTGTTTCAGTGGTCCTAAGAAATCTAACTCACTTCATCATCTTTCATCACTTCCTGCTTTAGATTTCTCTTCTTTCTATTTTAGCCATTTCTGTGAGAGTGATGTTAGGAAGGGTATATTGAATATCACTTCTAACGCCGTTGGTGTTGACTGTGTTAGCCGAAATATGATACTCCCTCTCCTTGATTTGTTTGTTCCTATTATCACCGGTATTCTGAATTTTTCCATTTCATCAAGTACTTTTCCCAGTCTGTGGAAGGATGCCAATATTATTCCTTTACCCAAAAAATCCAACCCCAGTTCCTTCTCTGACTATCGCCCCATCTCCATTCTTCCTTTCCTATCCAAAGTCCTCGAACGGCTAGTGCATCAGCAACTAACTTCCTTCCTGAATAGAAATGACCTCCTAAACCCATTTCAATCTGGTTTTCGTCCGGGCCACAGTACTACCTCGGCTCTTGTCAAGGTTACCGATGACATCCGTTTGGGTATGAATGACCAGAAGCTTACAGTTCTTGCACTTCTAGATTTCAGTAATGGCTTTAACACGGTCGATTTTGACATTTTGCTCGCGTTCTTCCAGTCTCTTAACATATCGGCTGCAGCGATTGACTGGTTCCGCAGCTATTTGGTTGGTCGTCGGCAAAGAATAAAACTAGATTCTTCGTGTTCTTCCTGGTGCAGCACATCAGCTGGTGTTCCACAGGGTGGTGTGCTGTCTCCTCTTTTATTTTCTATCTTCATTAATTCCATAACTCTTGATCTCTCCTCTTCGTATTACCTCTATGCCGACGACCTTCAAATATATTCGCAGGGTATGCATAGCGATCTCAATTCAGTTATAGAAGCCACGAATCTTGATCTGCTCCGCATATCAAATTGGAGTCAAAATTACGGTTTAAAAGTAAACCCCTTAAAGTCACAGGTAATTGTGATGGGTAGCGCTAAACAAATCTCCAAAATTGACTTCTCAGGCTCCCTCCGATAGTCTTCGATGGTATCCAAATTCCTTTTTCCAACCAAGTGAAAAATCTTGGCGTAATCATGGATCGTTGTCTATCATGGGTGCCTCAGGTGAGTGAAGTGAGCAGGAAGATGTTTGCTGCCATAGGGTCTCTCAGACGGCTCCGGAATTTCCTGCCAAATGCTACTAAAATTGCGCTTGCTCAGTCGTTACTTCTCCCCTTTCTTGATTATGCAGATATCTCCTATTTAGACCTAACCGAGGAGCAACTTAATAAGCTTGAGGGTATTCAAAATGCCTGCATTCGGTTTATTTTCGGATTACGCAAATTCGACCATGTTTCTAGTTTTCGTTCTCAACTCAAATGGCTCCCTATCCGTCACCGCCGTAACTCTCACATACTTTCTTTACTCTTTTCTATACTTTTTAACCCTGCAACTCCCCGCTACCTCAAATAGCGTTTCTCTTATCTTAATTCTATTAGATCCTCTCAAAAATTGCTCCTAAAAGTGCCATCTTCATCTTCCAAATTTTATAATTGCTCATTTACGTTCCAGGCCGTTCGTTTGTGGAATTCTCTCCCTCTCAACATAAAACGCGCGCAATCTATTGGTAGCTTTAAATCGCAACTTAAGGAATACTATTTATCTCTTCCTTAGGTTTTTAAGTTGACACTGTTGTTTCTTACTGTGTGTATTATATATGTATATATGTACGTATATGTATGTTTATTTTGTATTTATTTAAGTATGTATATTCATATGAATGTGCTGTGTTATCTATTTCGTCTCTTTTGTTTCTATGCACCACCTATTGCTTATTGTTTTTCTCTAGTCTCTACTACCCAAAGGTTGTCTGGAAGAAATCGCTCATTAGCGATAAGACCGCCTGTTGTTACCTCTACCTAAATTTATCTAATTGTAAAATTTGTGCTTGTAACTGTATGAGGTGTGCAATAAAGAGTATTTATTATTATTATTATCGTCAATTTCTGTTAGGCGATTTGCCCCAGATCATAAAGATGCGTATAATTATGAAATAGATATCAAAACATTCGCTTTAATTTCTAGATCAGGGTGGTCATAAAATAATCATGAAATGTAACGGGAAAATTGAGAAATCGGGATGTAAAAACATGATTGTGATAAGGACAATATTTTTAAGCGTACATGTTTATGATTTAAAGTATAGAATAAAATAAATACCTGTTTTTTAAAGAATTTCTACAAAATCTGACATGATAATGAAACGGAAATCATAATAAAATAATAAAAAGTCATATATTGATCCTGCCGCAGATTTCTTGTATTTGGGTAAACAATGATAATGGCTGTCAAACCATCATTGCTACTATTAACTAAACAATCGTAGACCTTATTAAAAAGAGATAAGGTTTATCACTGTTAGTGCGCTCCTACTAGCATCCATGAAGTTATAATTTTAAACCGGAGCACACTCTTGGGCCAAAAAGCAAGGCCGAAAGAGAGAGTAATTTAGGGAGCCGCGTTCCGCTTCGACTTAGGGAGTTATGACGTCATTAGACAATAATGCCAGCATGACAACAAGTCAAAATGTCAATGTATGTCAATTTTGTAACGAATTCGAGTGAAACACCGCCCCCCATATTATGCCCTCTATCGGACCGTTTTTTCTAGTCACCTATGAACGACTGTTTTACACGGTAATACGGTACGGTTTTAGATGAACATCAGATGAACCTTGTAAACTGTGGTTAGGGAAAAAGTGCAAGAATTACATCCACTTTTTAGAAATCCATGGTAGTATCAGACATTACTTAATAGAAAAATAGTCAAAACGAGACGCATCCCCCCCATACCACCAACTCCTTCGGCCCCACCTTGTGGCCGAAGAGCACACTCCAGTTTCAAATTATAACTTCATGCGGCAGACATAGATGACGGTGACGTCATACATTAATAGTATCAAACTATAATCATAAACAAGATTAGCAAAATAAACGTAACTCCTTACTGAAAATGTCCGTTTCGTCTCGGCTCAGGAGAAGTTAACCTTATGTCAATGCTGTAAAGACGTTAACAATTTATTTAGCACTATTTGGATGGCGGGAGGATCAACGAAATTACTTTTTATTTTTCATTTCTAATTCCCGTTTTATTTTCATGCAATATTTTGTCTAGTTTCGTAATAAAATGGGTATTTACTTAAAATTGAAGACCAAACTTTATACGAGACCATATCGCAAGTGGGCCTGGAATTGACGATCTCTTTTAAAATGTCAGATTCGAGCGATCGAATCTAAAAAATCGCTCCCCTGTTCTACTAAGGGAACGGGACCTACATCTAACCGTGCCCTACTAAAGTACTAAACTGGGGTAGTATTCCAGCGTAGTCATTCCAAGTCCAACCCCGCACGTCGCTACGGAAATACGTCATTACGGTGCGGCCACCGTTAAGTGAATGGGGTTTGTTTACTCCGAAATATGGCACAGACCATCCCTTTCCGAAAGAAATGTAACTCACCTAAAAATAATATTGAGTAACATTCGTTTAGAGGTAAGACTACGTACTTAAGACGGTATATGTATTTCCCTCGACTGAATGGAAACGGTACCTGGTGAAAGGTTAATTGTAAGCAAGTTTGTTCGGTTCTTTGGTCATCTTGATAATAAACTCGTGTCAAGATCATTTTAGACACTTAAGACAATGAGCTACTTCTGCTACTGTTTGCTTAAAAACATTACATTACCTTTTTTCGCCAGTCGTACAACAAAACGCATTAAAATTAACGACTGACATGATAATTTTGTGTCCAATAATCTGTTGTATAACACACCACCATTTCTTTTGTGCGACGTCCCATTGCGGATGATTAATGACTCTTTGAAAAAATCTTTCCAAATCTAAAATGTTGGTTACATTAAAACTTCTTGTAATCTCTTAAGTTTTTTAAGATACAAGTTTTGGTGACTTTTACGTGTACATAATGTAGGATAAAGTTTGTTTCCAACCAATTTCACGAAAGGTAATATTTATTTAACTTATCTTCAGCAAAACTGTTAACAACTTGTTTTTAATACCAGGCTTAATGTAAAATTTTGTAAAGGATATCCTGGTTTTAGGCAAAAACCGTTTCAGAGTTGGCCGTACATGTTAGTCGAGTTCAGGTAATGAACCTAAAGTTAGGGAGGATAATACGAATTACGAATTAGCTTAATCACAGGCATAGGTGAAAATAGTTAGAGACGAAAGTTCTTATATTACGCTGATACGTACGTGTCTGTACAGTTAACCGCAGTATCCAAGCGGGTGAGGAACTAAAATGACCTTGACACGCCTTTATTGTTATAAGAATATAAAGGTTTGTTTGAACAACAAACGTCTTAACTTTTACTGCTTACTGTACACAAGTTACGGGTAATCTCTACACAATTATGAAGATAGATAGATAGACGTTTATTAAATAAAGCACACAGTGCAGATCATAAAGCAAGCTGATGTTGATTAAATATATCTCTCTGTAGTAATTTCTTCATATCTGAAGATCGTGATAAACTGGCGTCTTTCTGGACCGTATGACTTAATTCCTTCGACTCCTGTCCGTGGCCATTCAATACTTATTACACTGGTTCACCCAAATGGGATTTGTCCGCCTTTGGGCAAATAAAGACCCACACGGGTAGACCGCAACTTTTATCCAGGTTTATGCATTCATTTGGGCACAGCCTCAGTAATGAGGGACGTACAGTCAAGGACTTTAATTGTTGAGCCCTTTACGGTTCAAGCTATTTTCTTTTGCACATACTTACTACGTATTACCTTAACCTATGAAATGTCCAATATAAACTGAACCCTAAATGACTCAACAATTTAAGTCCGTGACCGTACTTCCCGCCCACCAGGGTTGAATCTGTGTTAACAAAGCAGTCTGAATTGTTAAATTCTAGTGCACTAAGGAGACTAGTGGCAATGGGAAGTTTTTGATACCTTTTCATCAGTCGACTCACACGTATAGTTATGTGCTTTTGGCCCAATTTATTTTATAATTAAAGCGTAGAAACGCCCGAATAACAATTTTGAATTTTTTCGTAGCTGAGGTGCTATGCTGGGGCTATGGAATCCTCTACGTTGGACCAATTGTGGTGGCCAACCAAGGCCAGCCGCCGTACATTAAAGGAGCGCCGAGCGTGCACGCTTGGATCTTGAGTTTCGTGGCCTAGGCGTGGACTGCGTGTGTAATTGATTAACATCTAGTCTAAAGTAAAAACTGAAAGGCACTTGGTGCAATGGACAATGGTGCTAACATGTTAATCTTTCTACAACTCCTATCTCTTTAACCTTTGAAATAGTATTATTTTAAGCCGCCATGAGTTCTTGGTATACATTGAAACCCTTATAAACTTCAGCCTAAGCCTAAAATGCTAGATAGCGGTACGCCGACATTGTTTAAGTTAAGAACTATTTAAGATAGCCGAGGATAGGATATATGACTCATGATGTAGGTTTAAACATAGCTGCAGTATTTGAGAAAAAATACTTCTTGTAGGTTGAGACTTAGATATAATATATTAAGTAGTGCGACATTTTATTTAAAAACTGAAGTATATGACGGTATAATAGGTACGCTCTGCTCGTTTAGAATGTCAAGAGAATGTCGTTTTTCACAAAACAGTACTGTAAAACATATGGCGCCATACAGCGTCATCTTTAACCTCCGAAACAAAAAAGTTAGGTTTTTAAGTTTGACTGCTATGTGTGTCCATCTGTAGCACAATAGCTCTGAACTGTTTTGATACAGTTTACGACCAAAATGGCTGTGACATACAGACGGACGGATTTGCTAACGGACAGACGTACTAAATTATAAGGGCTCCGATTGGCTGCAGAACCCTACAAATTATCATTTCGCTTTCGTAAACCTTGCGATGAAAATTCATACACTTCTGAAATTTAAACAAGCTTATCAGTGAGCTCTAAAGCTCTTCTGTTCACTGTAGCTTTTACTGTTTGCATATTCGTGGTATGAATTATTACAAGTTCCCGAGTATTTACATTCGAGAACAATACAACCTAGTCATCTCGTATGGCTATAGGAAGTATTCTTTTCCATTGTCACTGAATATAGTTATTTGTAAAGCCGTATTTTGTTTAAGAGTCCGGTAACGATTTAAAAACCTAAGTCGCTAATTAATTAACGCACATTAATTGAAATAGAAATAGAAAATTGATTTGTTGGTACAGAAAATAGTAACAACATATCAACTTAATCTATTTACATCTTAATCCTAGTACAGAGCACCAAAAAGGATGCCGCTCAGCATATGCCGATATCTAAAGCAATTGCATTAGATAAGATAGTTTGAAGTATTGTAATTGCAAAAAAAAAAATACTTTTGATCCATATATATTATTATTCAATACCCGAAAACTCAATTTCAAGTAGTAGTACAATTAGCGTACCGTAGTAACGCTACTTGGTTACTAGATGGCGCTGCAGCGCAATGTCAATCCTTCCTACTATTTTTGTATCTTAGTATTGCTGTTGTTCAGATGCCGGTTCAGACTTGGAGCCTCACAAATTCTTAGATTGTGGTTGTCTATATTATTTTTAGTATCTTATACAATCTAATAGTGTTCGTTACTGCAAAGTAATATCAACAAGTTGAGTGAAATTTAAAAAAAATACTTTACCGGAGTCTTAAAGGCAGTGAACATTTCTACCATGTTTTCCTCCTGATGGAACATATTTCTACATTTAACAAATGTACATTTTAATATTTTGTTATATTTACGACAAAACGTAGAATATTTTGTTAGAAGACAAAGATGTAACTATAAAAAGTCCGATATCGAATCTTAAAATTTTACATTGTGATTGTTGAGGGTTTCTACAAAATAATCCATCTGTATCGCCCTTATCAATGAACTAAACAGTAGGGAGTTAATTAGGAACTCGTGTTAAGGTCAGGTCGGGCTCATCCGTCCGGCACGCGAGCTGCAGACAGCTGGATTACTTAGTGCGGGTGGGTCATGGTCTCGCTGTAACCTATACTTTGACACAGATTGTATTTTTTCTACTCGACGAATTTAATTCTTGAATTAAGACTTTTGAAATACAACCGCATATTTTTCCTTGGAGCTCCTGATACCTTTACCAATTGATTAAAATACGGTCGGTACTCGATTGAAAAGCTATTCATTGTATCACGATTGTATTAATTATGTTGTATGTAATAAACGACTTTAACTATAGAACCACGTGGGTTTAAGAAACCGCAAAAAAGTTAGTGGGCAGAAAATTAGGATACCTACCTTTTTAGTCTACAAAAGTTAAAACGCAATTTTTCTCTATCTATACTTGATTTGATGAATACTTAGTTCATTTAAAGTGTGAAAATAAACTGCGTAGATAAATTAATTAACGCATTGTCACGTGCTCAGCTCAGATTTTTTAAATGTTCATCTCGCCTTTCTGCACAATGTGCCTACTTAAGTAATCCAATAAGGAAACATGCCCTTAAAAAAATGAAAAAAAGTTACCAATAGGGAAAATTATTCAAGGACTATTATGGTCCTTAAATAATATTAATTTCAGAGTACCTACTTAATTTCCTATTCGAATTAGCTTCAAACAGATTATTATAACAAAATGTGTAATCCAAATCAAAAGGGCCCTTCTGGTGGCTTGCGCTTACGTTGTAGCCTGTGTACATTTTTCAAGTAATAAACCCATAAGCGCCGGCCACCCTAAGGTCCTTTATGACTTGGATTGTCATAAATACTACTACTACTACTGCAGTGGCCTAGTGACCCAAAGTGGATCAAGATCCCCAAAGTGGCCAAGGCCTCCGACACCAAAGATCGCCAAGCTTCTCTGTTCACAGCCGTCTCTGTCCAGTCAACGGCGCCCAGCGCGGTGAGATCCTTCAGCACCTCGCTTTTCCAGCGCACTTTACCTAGGACGCCCAGGTGGTCTTCTACAAGTTGGCTGGCCAGAGTATGCTCTCCAGACGGCACGATCTTCACCCATACGAACTACGTGTCCGAGCCATCGGAGTCTAGCAGCTTTCGTTTCCCCAATATTAACATACGGTTGCGAAGCTTGGACACTAACACAAAAAGAAGAACAGGCACTGCTGGTGGCTGAGCGAAAAATCTACCGCAAAATACTGGGACCCATTCGCAGAGAGGATGGAACTTGGAGGCTCCGTAAGAACCAGGAAATCGAAGATCTGGTGTCCGAGCCGAACATCATTGTCATAAATATAAAGTCAAATTTAAATAAGGTTTTATTAAGTTCCCGGACCTGTTGTTAATATTAATTTAAAAAAGAAAACAATTTAGTACCTACTTATAGAATCCTTAAAAATTCCAATCAAATGCTACACTGCCGAAAAAAAACCATGCTTAAAGGAGATCGTCAATTTTGTTACGAGATTTGCCCCAGATCATAAAGGTGCATATAATTATGAAATATATATCAAAAAATTCGCCTTAATTTAGAGATCGCCCCGGTCATAAAATAATCATGAAATCTAACGGAAAAACTGAGAAATCGGGGATGAAAAAACATGAGTGCGATAAGGACAATATTTAAAAGCGTACATGTTTATGATTTATAGTACAGCACAAAATAAATACCGGTTTTATAAAGAATTTCTACAAAATCTGTTCTGATAATAAAACGGAAATCATAATAAAATAATAAAAAGTCATATTTTGATCCTACCGCTGATTTCTTGTATTTGGCTAAACATAACACCTGTCAAACCAACATTGCTACTATCAACTAAAAACAATCTTAGCACTTATTACAAAGAGATAAGGTTTAGCACTGTTACTGCGCTACTACTAGTATCCATGAAGTTATAATATTAAACTGGAGTATACTCTTGGGCCACAAAGTGAGGCCGAAAGAGAGAGTAATATAGGGAGCTGCGTCTCGTTTTGACTTAGGGAGTTATGAGATCATTAGACAATAATGCCAGCATGACAACAAGTCAAAATGTCAATGTGTGCCAATTTTGTAACGAGTGAGAGTGAGACACCGCTCCCCCATATTATGCCCTCTATCGGACCGTTTTTTCTAGTCACTTATGAACCACTGTTTTTCACGGTAGTAAGTTTCATCTGTGGGTAGGGAAAAGTGTAACAATTACACCCACTTTTTATACATCCATCCATCCATCTTTTTATTTCTAAATTATTTGTTATGGCAGTTAACGTCTTATTGACAACCGACATTGATGAAAACCTTTGACTGAAAACGTCACATATTATCATTTCAACCAGTGCTTATGATATGTCTCAAACCTGCACGGATATATCAAGCCCGTGGAAAACCCTATTTTATTTTTTTAAGAGCGCATGACAGTTAACGTTTTCATCTCTGTAGCTAAATGTCAAATTCAGGAAGGATAATCTTCTGTACTTGTACTATTACTTATTATGTGATCATAACGCTCTAAGTCAAAACTTTGTGGCCGAAGAGTATACTCCAATTTAAAATTATAACATGCGACAGACATGGATGACGGTGACGTCATACATTGACAGTGTCGAACTAGAATCATAAACAAGTTTAGCAAAGTAAACGTGACTCCTTACTGAAAATGTCCGTTTCGTATCGGTCCAGGTGAAGTTAACCTTATGTCAATGCTGTAAAGACGTTAACAACTTATTTAGCACTATTTGGTTCGCGGAAGGATCAACGAAATTACGTTTTATTTTGTATTTCTAATTCGCGTTTCATTTTCATGCAATATTTTGTCTACTTTCGTAATAAAATGGGTATTTGCTTAAAATTGAAGAACAAACCTTATACGAGACCATATCGCGAGTGGGCCCGGAATTGACGATCTCCTTTCATTTCATTCGGATCCAACTCAAGCATTCGTCTGATAAGTCGACCAACAAATCTGCGCAAGTGTCCGGCATCCTTTGCGGATTTTCAGTTGCCAGGCGCCAGGCGAAGCTCAGTTGACACCGCGACGCTGCCCTAAACGGTCGCTTACCTTTCTTCTTCTAAAACAATATTTCCAACAACAAAGACTAAGACAAGTCATAGCTAAATAAACGGTTCTAAATATGTAATTAAAAGAATGGAGTCGGAAATATCTAATTTGAAATAGAATTCTACAGGTGGGCGCAGCCACGCGGTCGCGCGCCGTATCCGATAATCACATTATGACAAAATTGAGTTCTATTACCGTGCCGCTACCGTCTTATTTCCTTTATTCGCATTAAAAATAAAATTTAAGGAACTATCCCAATCGAATGCTAATGTTTAAGTGTTTTTGTTGTAGTTAGTTAAAACAATTGCTTAGTGAGTGGCCTAAATACTAAGCTGTGATAAAATTAAGTTTGTCGAAATTGTTGTGTTCTTGTTTGAGACATAGGTATCTATGTGTAAATAAGGTTGGTTATTGAATGCGCAATAAAGTCAAGAGCGATCGCTTATTACTTATATCCAAAGATGCTCTTCAGTTATAGGACCGCGAAAACTCTTGAAATTTATTTAATTATGGTTTATAAACCGACTTTGTTGAAATATTCCGAATTAATTTTAGAGTTCTTTCCATCACAAAAGCTTTAACCCGCGAATCCCTTGAATTTTACAAAAAATAAATAGATAAAAACTTCATTTCGTGTCAAAAACACATACTTATCAGAGTCTATGTTAAAATATAGCCCTCCTTTGCAAAAGTCGGTATGTCACCGGCGATAGCGGCGATCAGTCAAATCGTATTAGAATATAATTATTAATTATATTGCATAGTGTTGCAGTTGCGTGTCTCTGACTATGTCACAAGTTCACAGTCACATTAATCCCATAAAAACATTACTTACATGTACAAAAATGCCAGTCTCACAATGCAGTTTTCCTACTGCAAAAAGTATTGAGATCTAACGTAAAATCAGCCGGTGTCTATAGAACTCCCGCCACTGGATTTAACTAACATATCATTGTGAACCTTTGAATATTATTGGTCTAAATGTTTATAGTAAATAGAATGACCAGGAAATCAGAGGACCAGGAGATCAGAAAATGTAAAACTTGCTAGGGTCTTATGAAACAAGATTCAGCCAGCGACTTTGTCTGAGTAGAATTCATTAATCGCATTTGTGTAGTAACCCCCCCGCTCCCCCCACTTCACTTCACAAAGAAGACAGACTGACAGATACTAGCAGCAGATTAATAGGGATTTTACAACATTTTCATAGTTAATTTAAAAGCAGAACTGCGTAATTGTAACTTCAAAAGCTCCATAGAATTCTATGCCGAGCTTTGGAGCATGACGGATGAGGCTTAGCGAGGTTTTCGTACAAAGGCTCTGACATGTAACAAAGAATACCATGTTCCTGTCTTAAGGACTTCAGGCATATAGATAAGTAGTGCTTATATTATATATACTTAACAACCAGGCTATCCATCATATCTAACAGCAGCAGACAGTAAGCGCACTGGTGTGAAAGGGAAAGACTTTTTTATTATTATTAGAATTTTTAAAACTCCGGGCAAACTTATCACACCATTTATTGAATTAAACCAGAAGAACCATCACTGGTGTATTACCAAATCATTAGTAAAATCCGTAACAAGTCCGGACAGGCCGTTTTGGTCATACATATTTAAATGCGAATATTTGCTTGTATGTACAAACAAAGAGCCTGTCTCCCTAAATGCATATACCAACTCCCTTCTGTCGGGGGCAAAATTGTACTCAAGGGCAATGAAAATAGGTCAATTTGTATGAAATTTTCTGTACAAGGTTACTTCGTTTGAATAATTGTCCGCTTCGGATGAACCGCACACAACTATATATCCCGAAAAACTACTCATTATAAATATTTCTAGTACTTTGTTCCATTTGCCACGACTTAATGGACTCTGAGGTCTGCTCGGCAATTTGACCCCTTGAAATGGAGTTAGAACTATTTATTACGGGTGTCATCCCAGAAAAGAAACTAGGCCTTATTGGGATTAGGTTCGATTTACTCCGGATGTTTTTCTTGCCAAAAAAGTGACTGGTAAATATATTATTTAAAGCAAAAAAAAAGAACCGACTTCACTTAGACTCTACCTTTTCAAAAGCAAATGCCCGAGCTACTGTATAAAAATATTTAAATCACTACAGGTGTGCCTATAATATTATAAGAGTTACTTCGATTTCTCCAGGATCCCATCATCAGATCCTGACCTGGTTACAATGAGATCAACTGTGAAGTACACTTTCAAACAAAAAAATAATTTTCAAAATTGGTCCAGCCGTCTTTGATTAATCGGTGAACATACATAAAAAAAATAGCAACGTCGATCCCGACAAATTGAGAAACTCCTCCTTCAAAATCTTGAAGTCGATTGAAAACAAAACAAATAGCAACGAAGATCCCGACAAATTGAAAACCTCTTCCTTCGAAATCTTGAAGTTGGTTGAAAATGATTAGTTTTCGACAAACTTAGGTACGAGACGGGGTTCGAAGCCGCAACCTGAATGAATGTTGCATGCATACCTTACACCTTCGCTAGGCCACCAACACATCCTCTATTCCGAAATTTCTCCTTAATATGCCGAAAAACAGCTACCAATTCACATCAAAAATTTCTAGAGTTAGTACTTATCATAAATAGCTCACTCCGAAATTGTTGACAACTCAGAACCAGACCTCTTTATTTAGCTTAGTTATAGTTTATGAAACTACCCTCGTTTTTGCGGATTAACAAAACAAGACAAGGGATCGGCAGGCTTTAAAGGTACTATTTAAATAAAGGTCGATCTTATCAAGACTGTTTTGTAAAATAATTCCTTATGGAATACGTGTTAAGGTTTAGGTTTCTTAAGTTTCCGCGAGTAATATGCGCTTCAAACTAAATGATAAATAATCCTTTCTATTCTATGTAAGTAGGGATATTGTTATTGGAGTACACATGAAATATGAACACGTTTTGAAAATCTTGACTGGTATCATTAATATTTCTCAATTAAATGATCAACATGAGATATGTTTTAGTAACTAAATTGCTAGTAATTTTGTCGCACTTAGTCTAAGAAAAAACAAAGGGGTACAGAGATAGATATGAACGCTTTAGCCATCAACACTGTGAATCCTCTTTTTTGTAAAGGGTCGGCAACGCGCATGTGACTCCTTTGGAGTTGCAGGCGTCCATAGGTTACGGTAGCTGCTTACCATCAGGCGGGCCGTATGCTTGTTTGCCACCATCGTGGTATAAAAAATGAAATTAATTTGAATCTTAAATTAAAATTGTTATGGTAATGAAATTGTAATTTGCCTTTCTTCTAATTTCTAGCTTAATTAAAATCTCTTTGCTGTCTGTAAACGCTTGGGCATGCAATTTAGTGCACTTTTCCGTGCACAAAAATATTGGATTTAAGGTCTTATTTCCTCGCCTTTTTGAGAACTGCCACTTTAGTTTAGCGATGCTGTATACGGAGGGCTATTATTAGGGCTAGCTATTATTGGAAACGGGGTATTTTCAACTGTGTCGAAATATCGGGTGCTCAAAAACTCCAATATACTTGGTAAATTCCCCATTTTCCAATAATAGTTATAAAGTATAATATTTAATGTTTTCAACCGACTTCAAGATTTCGAAGGAGGAGGTTATCAATTCCTCGGGATCTTTGTTTTTAGGGTTCCGTAGTCAACTAGGAACCCTTATAGTTTCGCCATGTCTGCCCGTCCGTCCGTCCGTCCGCGGATAATCTCAGTGACCGTTAGCACTAGAAAGCCGAAATTTGGTACTAATATTTATATCAATCACGCCGACAAAGTGGTAAAATAAAAAGTGGAAAAAAATGTTTTATTAGGGTACCTCCCCTAATACGTAAAGTGGGGAGTGATTTTTTTTTCATTTCAACCCTAACGTGTGATATATTTTTGGATAGGTATTTAAAAATGAATAGGGGTTTACTAAAATCATTTTTTAATAATGTAAATATTTTCGGAAATAATCGCTCCAGAATTTTAAAAAAATGTGTCCTCTAACTTTTGAACCATAAGTTTTAAAAATATGAAAAAAATCTCAAAAGTAGAACTTTATAAAAACTTTCTAGGAAAATTATTTTGAACTTGATAGGTTGAATAGTTTTGAAAAAAAATTACAAATTAATTTCTGAAATAAGTTTATAATTTAACCATATAAGCAGGTGTTTATTGTACCTGTTATTTCTACAAAATCACAATGAAATGACGTGCTTTCAAATAAAGTAAAAACAGTGAAAATCGGTTCACGCAATAAAGAATTATCCCATAAAAATCATCTTCCATACTTTAAGCTCGCGCGCAATAGTTTACTTAATTTGCCGATAGATGTCGCTGTACGTGGAACGCTCATATCATATCCTACATGGCGGTGTTATTTTAACTCTTAAGTGGGGAGTGTGGGAACACGTACTGTGACGGACGGAAAACTACGGAACCCTACACTGAGCGTGGCCCGACACGCTCTTGGCCGGTTTTTTTTGCTTTTTTTTATGTATGTTCACCGATTTTTCGAAGACGGCTGGACCGATTTGGAAAATTATTTTTTTGTATGAAAGAGTATACTTCACAGTTAGTCCCATTGTAACCAGGTCAGGATCTTGTGATGGGATCCTGGAGAAATCAAGGGAACTCTTCAACTATTAAAGGCATGATTTGAGTATTTTTACGGCAGCTGGAGCATTTGCTATTGGAAAGGTGGAGGCTAAGTGAAGTAGGTTCTTTTTTGTTTAAAATTATTAATTTAACCTTGTACCTATGTTGTAGTAGGATTTATAGCTTTCCCTAAAAGCAGATAACGCACTTAATTACAGTTATAGCCAGTATATATACTGTACAGCGTTCGCTGCGCCTGGCGTGACCAGTCACAAATTGGTTTATGTAAATTCCAATATAAATCTACGTAGAATAGGGTGTAAGCTGCCTATTATTAGGGTTCCCTCGGATAATACTAGATTCGGTATTGTGAATCTACGCGGCTTATATGGTATTTTATTATTTCTATTCCAAATTTTATCGGTAAGGTTTGATATAAAGAAATCATGAATGGGTTTCTCATCTTCAATACTCTGGGCGGCGTTGATCCATATTGGAGGTTACATATGCATATGCTGGCTATGTAAACAAGGTATTACGATATATCTGACATCGGTTTTAATATAGTATGATAACAGTTTGTTTATATGTGAATCTTTTCCGGAAAAGGTACCATTTGGCTGTTGGAGCTTAGGCTTTTATTGTTCGCATACAATATTTTTTTTTTATACCACGACGGTGGCAAACAAGCATACGGCCCGCCTGATGGTAAGCAGCTACCGTAACCTATGGACGCCTGCAACTCCAAAGGAGTCACATGCGCGTTGCCGACCCTTTACAAAAAGGAGGATTCACTGTGTTGACGACTAAAGGAACAAGAAGGTCCCTCATCGTCAACACACTGGGTCCTCTTTGAGCTCTTTGGAAACCTTA
Organism: Pammene aurita; assembly: GCA_947086415.1. NCBI lineage: Eukaryota > Metazoa > Arthropoda > Insecta > Lepidoptera > Tortricidae > Pammene > Pammene aurita. The sequence continues at coordinate 6,313,146 of OX352310.1, read as the reverse complement.
CTCACCAGCAGGAACACAACACTATGAGTAGAGTCTAGTGCTATTTGGCTGTGGTTTTCTGTAAGGTGGAGGTACTTCCCCAGTCGGGCTCTGCTCCAGATTTGAGCGATGACATTCGCTGAACATGTGCCCTACCACACTTAGCGAGATGCCATTCGCAGTGCCCATACCTCTCTTTTTGGCGTAGTTTAAGGACATACCCAGGTCCGGACGTAGTTTAAGGACATACCCCGGGTCCCGGGTCGGGGGAATCTGTAAATCTTACAACTTAACCGCCTTCCGCCATACTTTTACCAAATTAGTGATACAGATGTTTTCGTGCTGTCCCTTGCAATATGCTATTCACCATGTACTGCTTAAGTCCTGTCTTTCTTTAAATCCGTACCTTATGTCCTACTAGTGGGTCTGAGAGTTGTACACCTGGGCCTTCTCGCATTATAAGAACAAGAATAATCTTTATTGACTTAAACCTAATACAAGTATAACTAATATTTGCACAGTACGCTAATATCTAGCTTAAGAGAGACTTATGTATTAGGTTTGAAAGAGTTCCACCGGAACTGAGCCTCTGTCTTCCGAACTAGGCGGATGCCTGTGACTCGGAAGTCAGTGATTCCACCGAGAATATGAGTTGAACCGAGTTGTATGCAGTTGTGCCTAATATACAAAATAAATTAAAAGAAAACATAACTATAACATGTACTTGTGTGTATGTATTTACGAGTATGTGTGCGCGCGCGCGCCGCGCGCGTGTGTGTGTGTGTGTGTGTGTGTGTGTGTGTGTGTGTGTGTGTGTGTGTGTGTGTGCATGTGTGTGTCTCTCTCTCTCTGTGTGTGTGTGTGTGTGTGTGTGTGTGTGTGTGTGTGTGTGTGTGTGTGTTTGTGTGTGTGTGTATAAGAGAGAGAGAGAGTGAACGTGTGTGAAAGCGTGCTAGTGAACATGACAACTTATAAATTGGGACGTGATATAACGTAATAGAAGTAATAGGATAGGTAGGGTGATTGTTAATTGAGCGCATTGATAAATTATATTAAAATATATATCCTTTGTTGTTTGCGAACTTACAATGATAAATGCGTCATCAAAAAACCGAATCATTAAAAAAAACTTCTTAGCATATTCGCGTCCACTATTCGCCTCTGTCTTGTAATACAGTAAAGATACGGTTGCGTCAAACATTAATTTATAATAGCCTGATTTTTTTTTGTTTCATTCTTATGGGATATTTATAGATAATATATGCAATAATCCTACAAACTTTTTACCCGGAAATAGTTAAATGGGTAAAAAAATATATATAAAAATATTGTATATTTTTATTTACAATAATATCAATCATTTTTATTTGTAAACATGACGATATTTCAGTCTTCTTTCTGTTGCAAGCGAAAAACAAGAAACCTTGTCCATGTAAAACCACATAATTTGCAAAATGTACGGCGCGGGCGATATATATCCTAATTAGTTAGAAACAAATAGTAATAAGTGGTAGTTTGTTCTTACACATTTTAAAATACTTAGAAACGATATATTCATTAAAATCCTACAAGAAAAACGCTTGTAATATGTGTGTACATATTAGTGGCGGTTAGCGAATAACGATATTTTGTAGGATTTCATTGCATAAATAATACTAGTATCATGATATATCCGTTACACTAAAAATATTAGCTATTATTAATTATTTCCGATTCCCCATACTAGCCGCCCGTAAAATGACTGTAGTGTTGGATTTCCATGTTGTTCTTGATGCGGCGGTTCTGTGTTAGGTCGGCCCTGCCATCTTTTTAATGTTGCCTGACCATTTGGTCATCCTCCCGTCATCTCGACCTCCCATTCGACGCCTCCAGAATAGAACTCGTCAGCGTCCCTGTAGCAGATATGTCCGGCTCATTCCCACTTTTAATACGCAAATATTTTGCCGAAGTGATTTTAGTGCGTTGGCGAATGTTCTCGTTCCGAATTCTGTCTCGCAAGGATATCCCGAATATCCCTTCGCTCGCTTCACACGCTCATTCAGTCAGATGCAACTAACTAAACCATTCCCCACCAAAGCTTTTAACTGTTTTATCTGCAACGTGCACTAAATAAATATGGTACATAGAAACATACACAAGTAGGTACACCCAGAAAGTGATAACCCTTCCTAAGTCGGGTAGCAAAACGCAGGCATGATAAGCGATTCGCTTTTGACATTTTCGTGCTTGACAGCGATATTAAACGTTAGCTGTAATTTAATAGAAGCATTTTGTTATTTATTTCATTTACTTTCGGCGAACACAAAAACACGACAATTGTTTCAGGATGTTGTTGAAAAATTCGTGCTGTGACGTACCTTAAAACAGTGCCTAGACGTAGTGACTTGTCCATTTAAACTAGTTGAACCTATGGAAACATTGTTGAATATGTAGATAGGTACCTAGTTACAATGACTTCAACTTGGTGTATTACAAATTGAAGTGTCATTGACAATTTTGTTTGGAATTGACAAAATGTCATGAAAGAGTTGAAACAGTGGTTTATAAGTTTCAAGAAACTGTTAATTCTTCAAAACATGCGTTTACATTAATGCTAACAAGAAACTATAACAAATAGTTAAAGTGTGTGCTTCGACAGTCGACGTCGGGCTTTAGTGGTTTATCTAGTTAAATAATACAACAAAAACAATGAATACAGTTCAAAGCACCGGCGGCCACGGTGGATCCATGAAAAAGGACTCCAAACATGATGTGAGTACATTTGTTGCATTTTAAACTCATGGTATTACCCATGGTAGATGTAGGTGTTGCTTACCTGCCTACCTTACTCTAACTCACAGCTGCTTATTTTTTTATACTACGATGGTGGAAAACAAGCATACGGCCCGCCTGATGGTATGCAGCTACCGTAACCTATTGCCACCTGCAACTCCAGAAATGTCACATGCGCGTTGCCAACCCTTTAAAAAAGAGGATTATCTGTGTTGTCGGCTAAAGAGATAAGAATGTTCCCCGTCGTCACCACACTGCACCCTTTTAGAGCTATCTGGCGACCTTACTCACCGGCAGAAACAACAACACAACTATGGTGTTGGCTGTGGTCCTCTGTAAGGTCGGGCTCTGCTCCAGATTTGAGCGATATGACATTCGCTGAGCTGTGCCCTACCACACAAAGCGAGAAGACATCCGACGTACCGGGGTCCAATTACTCGTACTTTTGTAATTTCGTGTCAATAGAGTAAATCCTCGAGAATGTACTTGTTCCAACCAAATGTTATTACATTTTTAAATGTGGGTCAGTCATGCATATTTATAAATTTCCGCGATAGCCATGTATCAAATGGCAGTTTAATGAATGCCCCGCGAGGCCTGAATAATACATCACCTCGATAATGGACCCGAAATATTTCGCGAGGTACAAACAAATTAAAAGTAAAAGTGTTGGTGAATAAGTATAAGGAAAGACAATAAAATAGTGTTAATTTAATTCAAGTAAAGAACCTATATCCAAGGGTAATAAAAGCGGGTCACTTTGATTAGATTATTTCGCACCCGGGGTATGTCCTTAAACTACGTCCGGACTTGGGTATGTCCTTAAACTACGCCAAAAAGAGAGGTATGGGCACTGCGAATGGCATCTCGCTAAGTGTGGTAGGGCACGTTCAGCGAATGTCATCTCGCTCAAATCTGGAGCAGAGCCCGACTGGGGAGGTACCTCCACCTTACAGAAAACCACAGCCAAATAGCACTCGACCCTACTCATAGTGTTGTGTTCCTGCTGGTGAGTAAGGTTGCCAAAGAGCTCAAAGAGGACCCAGTGTGTTGACGATGAGGGACCTACTTGTTCCTTTAGCTATCAACACAGTGAATCCTCCTTCCTTTTTGTAAAGGGTCGGCAACGCGCATGTGACTCCTTTGTTGTTGCAGGCGTCCATAGGTTACGGTACCTGCTTACCACCAGGCAGGCCGTATGCTTGTATGCCACCGACGTGGTATAAAAATATATATATATATATATATATATATATTTTATATTATAAAAAGGCTTTCTCACTTTGTACACAGCAATGGTAATTTGATGACGTTAATCACACTTTTATTTATTTAAATAAAATAAACGCATCATTGTTTGGTAGAAGCCTTGCTCTTTGTAAGGTTAAGCCAGGATAACCGTCCGTCTAACTAAAGAGTGGCTACACGCGTTTTGAGACTAATTCTTCATTAGCTGGACACTTGTTTATAGTGTAAGGTTATAATGATATAATTACATGTTCAATACTTTAATAATAGTATGATATGCCTTTCTTGTTGTATCTCAAGGGAGTTAAACGATTTAGATGTAGCAACTCTTTGGGTATAAAACGGGTAACGTTATTAATACATGGTAGTACTTTTGTTTTTTTTAATTGAACTGTTTGACATATAATTTGGAGGCAGTCTTGACGTTTTTTGGATTGTCACATTTGACACACTGACTTGTTGCTGTTGTAATTCGCTTTATTCGTAAAATAAACAAAGATTTCCCTAAAACGTTTAATTGAAGAGAGAAGACCAGATTTCATAATTCAGAAGTGGCACAATTACCAAGAAGCTAACCATATCTAGAACAAACCGAGCATTTTTGTTTCGTCGTTGTGGACGAAAGTTATCTTACCAACCATGGATCGTAATCAGAAAGAGAATGAAGAGGATCAGTCACTAACTCCTAAACGTCGCAGCCGCAGTAAACATAAATCGATTCATATTCTTATTCATATGAGAAGGCAAAAAGGCGCCATGAACGTGAACAAAAGACTTATGATTCGATGGAAAGACGCAAAAGTTACCGGAATCAGCGATCAAGAAGCTCTAGTTCAACGTGCAGTGAAGGGCGGAGGAGTCGTTCTGAGGAAAGACGTGATCGGCATCGTAAGCGTAGTAGAAAACCGAGTCAAAAACGCGATCGTGAACACCGAAGAAGTCGTAGTACTAGTCGTCGGCGTAGTATGAAAAGTCGTAGTCGTCGTAGTGGCAGCTGTGTTCGACGGAGCCGCAGTCGTTATCATAGGAGCCACAGTCGGAGATATAGCAGTGGTCGTGACAGCCGTAAGCGTGATCATCAGAGTTGCAGGCGGTATCTGCAGCAGAGTGTGGGTGATCTACCAAGCCGCGTCTGTGCACATGACATGCATAATGCTTCCGTGCAAAGTCGCGAGGACCAACCAATTTTGTCCTGAATTGAGAATACTAATACATTTCAAGGTAATGAACATCAGTTATTTCTTAAGGAATTAGTTAAGACATTGACTAATAATAGACCGGAGGGTAACAAGTTTCCCATGTTAGGTAATGTAATACCAGAGTTCGACCCTATGGTTAAAGAACAAACTATACATATAATAATAATAATAAATATTATAGGACAATCTTACACAAATCGACCTAGGCCCACTGTAAGCTCAATAAGGCTTGTGTTATGGGTACTAGACGACGATATGTGGCTCAATAAGGTTGATGAGTGTGCGAGACTATATAACTGGGGGGATGATCAAATAATTCATTATGCCTTACCCAAGTTGTCTGGTGTTGCGAAGAATTGGTATTTAGCATTACCGTCAATGTCATTTACATGGCCGGAATGGAAAATCAAATTAAGAGAATCTTTCCCAAGCATTGATGATTGTGCAGAACTGTTGACAGAAATGTTAAATAAGCGCGTTAAGCATAATTAGCAGAGGGCGGAATTGCTCATGGCAAAAATCAAACGTCAATAGAGTTGCAACGTTGAATTTTATCGACTTTTTCAGCTATCGATAAGTTTAGTCACCTTTTACATTTCTGACTTTAACATTAACCTCTTTGATTAGCTAGTTGACCATTTGACCTCTTTGATTAGATTAAAAGTAAACTGCATGGCAGTTTAACTGTCATTTCCGCCACTAGTGTTTTTGCAACTAATTCACGTTTGTAAAAAATGGTTAATCCAAAAAGAAAAACAATTAACAAATGGATAAAGAAGTATCCTTGTCTTACTTACAACGAAAACAACTCAACAATATACTGCCCTAAATGTAAGGTTCACTTAAAGCAACAAAAAAATATTGCGTTGAAACTCACCTAACGAGTAAAACACATTCACCTGAGTTTAAAGAGGTAAAAAGCGATAATAGGGTTTATCTAGATTTGATAATATTTCTCGTTTGTTGCAACATTCGATGGAAAAAAATTTATAATCCACATTTCCGGATTTTTTTTGAAAAATATATTTGTTATTTTTGTTCATCGAAAAAACTTCCGGACGAATCGTTGTTGCGGAAAGTTTATAGTTTAGTTTAGTTTACTTAGGTAGTTTTAATAATGCAGTACTAAGTTAAGTAGTTTTATATTGTCTTTTATTTAAATGTTATTTCGTAATGTTCATATGAAGTCTATTATTGTTTGCTTATGGATTGTAAATAAATAAATTAATAAAGATACGCTAGGTAAATATCATTTCAGTTTATTCGATAGTCGATAAAATTCAACGTTCCAACTCTATTGACGTTTGATTTTTGCCATGAGAAATTCCGCCCTCTGATAATGAGTCACTAGAACTTTATTTTTATGCTAAGTTAAATTTATTAAATCGATGCGAGATTCATGGCAAGAGGGCTGTAGATTGCATTTTGAATGGAATAGATGACAGATCGGTTAGGTTAGGTGCCAAGGCTTTAAAATGTCAACAACCTGAGCATGTGTTAGAGTACTTTCAATCTGCCAAACAACAAACGCGTGAGTCTGATAAACTAAAATTTGGTAGCGGTACATGGACAAAGCGGTTTAATATTCCAAATACAGCTAGCGGTAACTTAAAAACTTTGGTAACTAACACAGAGTCAAAATCAAAATCTGCTATTGTTTGTTATAATCAGAGCTCGGATTTTTCACGGCAAAACAAAACACTAGCGTAATTTAGCCAGTGCTTGAAATATTATTTTATCGACACCTATCGAGTTTTACTAGAGTATATGACAGGTATTGCCTCAGTACATTTTTTCTTTTTTTATTCGATGGTACACCTATCAGTGTGAATGTCAAAATTTAAAAACTAACAAACGTGCGAAAATTTCGAAAAACAGGAGACTTACTCTTTAGAGCTCAAAATCAATATTTTTGACCAGTCTAAGGTGACCTACTGGGGGTTAGAAGGTTGTGCATTAATTACCGGACATCCTTTATAAGTAATAAAATAACTTTTCATTTTAGCTTTGCCATAGTCGAGCAACAAAGAGGTAGGTCTGCATGTACAACTTAGAACGAAGTAACTATACCACCTCATTTAAAATGATAGAAACGACTGCAAATTTCATCTCACATGACATATGACATTCACACTTTAACTGTCATTTCATTACGTATAAAACGTAAATTGCATCTAGGTATTATTTATTTCGCAACGCATTGAATCCGACGTATTGGATATACGTATAATAACTTAATATTGCAAGGTATCAATTAATACAAAAATGAGTAATGTACAAGATCGGATCAAAACGTGGATTGAAAATCACCCTGAGTTAGTCTATAATGAAGTGACCTCCACTATATACTGCTCTATGTGCGATATGCATCTAAAACTGAAGAAATGCAATATTGAGAATCATGTGAAAAGCAACCGCCACAATTACCGTTCGGGGCAACCAAATAGGAAACATCAATTTTATTTCGATTTAATTATTTTTCTTATTTCATGCAACATACCATGGGCAACAGTCAACAACAATAATTTTCGTCATTTTTTTAACAAGTATTTATGTTGCGACTGCTCTATGACTTCTTTACCGGACGAATCGACCCTGCGAAAAATTTATTTAAATCTCGTGTACAAAAAAACTATACAGGGTATAAGAGAGGTAAACAAAACCAATTATTTGTGGATATCTATAGACGAAACACCAGATTTCATGGGAAAATGTGTGACAAACGTGGTGATTCGGTCTTTGCAAAAAAATTGTTCTAAGCAATTTTATCTTTTGGGGTCGAAGGTTTTAGAGAAGGTAAATGGGGAAACAATAGCAAACCTAATAATAAACCAATTAAAATTTTTGTTTCAAAATTCTTTCAATGATAACGTAAACAATTTGCTTTTACTTTGCACAGATAGTGCCGCATATATGCTTAAAGCCGGTCGTATTTTAAAAGCAACGTTTCCTCGTATGAAACACATTACGTGTTTAGCTCATGGTCTGCACCGGGTTGCCGAAGAAGTGCGAGATAATTTCAAAGGTGTGGATGGGTTGATATCGAATGTCAAAAAGATATTCCTAAAATCTCCAGAGCGTGTACGCCTTTTTAAGGCAAAATATCCGTCCATTCCCCTACCTCCCGAGCCAATTATCACCAGATGGGGAACTTGGATATCTGCTGCGGTATATTACGCTCAATACTATGAGCAAATACGTGATGTCGTCTCCATACTTGCTAATGACTCGGCAGCTATAAGAGCTGCAAAAAAATGTTTTCAAACACGCAAACTACGACCGGAGTTAAATTTCATTCGCGACAACTACGAAGTAATAGCCTCTTCAATAGTACAATTGCAATGTTCGACTTTATCCATTGCGGAATCCTTCCTCATTCTGGATACTGTTCGTTGCTACGTAAACTGGAGTAAACTTTTACCAGTGATACGTAAATTTGAAGCCGTGCTCGAACGAAATCCTGATTACGAAATTTTAAGAGACATATCTGAAAATATTACCCGAACTGATAATGAATTCTATAAATTTGCTCCCTTGACGTCAACTGAAGTTGAACGTACATTTAGTGTACATAAATGGATTTATAGTGATAAACGCAACTGTTTACTCCCAGAGAATGTTGAAAAGATAATGATCATCTACTCCTATCACTATTACCCAAATAAAATGTCTTGTGCTGCTGTGTGTACTGACGTAGATTTTGAAGAAGAAATTGCGTCTGTTTCTAATATATAGTAACTTTATACAAATGTTTTTATTAGTTTTATTACATATTCATTTTATTTGGTGACTTTTATTTCTTCTAGTTCTGAATTATCGATATCGATAAAATAATATTTCAAGCACTGGCTAAATTACGCTAGTGTTTTGTTTTGCCGTGAAAAATCCGAGCTCTGGTTATAATTGTAATGAGCCGGGTCATTTTAGTTTGAAATGTACAAAAACTATATTGAGATGTAATATTTGCCATAAAATAGGGCATTTGTCTACACAAATTGTTCGAAATTACCAGATGTAGCGCATGAAAAAGGTGAGAGTGTTTCTGAAAAGACTGTTCTTCGTGTTAATTTTGATAAGAATCTGGGAAGTGGTTTTGACTCTGACGACAAGTATGTAGTTGAAATGAAAATAAATAATATCCATACACATGGCTTTATAGATATGGGTAGCAAAGCCACATTAATAAGATATAGTGAAGCGAATAGAATAGGAATAAAATGGGAAATGCAGAGTCATCTTCCGGTTCTGATAGGAATAGGGCCCAATGGAGTTATGCCTCTAGGCCGGGTAGATATTGAGATGGAAATAAGAAATATAACCGAAACAGTAGAAACTTATATTGTTGAGGATTGTGTTATTAAGTATCCAGTATTAGTAGGTCATAGTTTTACTGAAAAACCTGGAATGATTATTACAAGAAGAAAAAAGATTACCAAGAACTGATGACTGCTTTATTTTTGAGAAAAAATACAGGATAAATTACAAATTATTTTGGTGAATGAAACAGTAATTTTTCCAAATAAAATAATGATAATTCAAGTAAAGACTAATATAGATTATTCAGGTTCAATTTATGTCAGAGGTTGTTTGCGCGGGAAACCAAATGAAGAATTATATCTTTTGCCAGGTGAATACTCTATAGAAAAAGGTGAAGGTGGAATACTTGTGCAAAATGTTACTGCCTTACCACTTACTTTAAGGGAAGGGGAGCTGATTACTCACGTTATGACTACCAATTATTGTCTTCATGTAAACACTCTCAACTTTGAAGATGATACTTGTACTGACTTAAATATTAGCGACCACCTTAGTGATACTGAGCTAACAAAATTGAAAGAGGTTTTAAAGAAACATGAGTCGTGATTTTCAAATAGCTTAAAAGATTTAGGATTTACAGATGTAGCTCAAATGGAAATTGAATTGGCGGACAAACAGCCAGTTGTATATCGTCCTTATAGATTGTCTTATCCCGAACTAGAGTTAGTCCGTGCAATGGTACAGGAAATGATGGACGCAGACATATTTTGTAAATCGAATTCATCTTATGCTAGTCCAATTGTACTGGTACAGAAAAAGACTGGCGAGAAACGACTTTGTGTCGATTATAGGGCTTTGAATAGCAAAACGCGAAAGGAACACTACCCCCTCCCACTTATAGATGATCAGCTGGATAGGTTAGCAGGTAATTCTTTATTTATTAGCCTCGATCTCGCTTCCGGATATTAGATACCAGATTCCGATTGCGGAATCATCACAGGATCTGACCTATTTCGGACCCCGGACGGTCAGTATAAATATAAACGTATGCCTTTTGGGTTAGCTAATGCGCCGTCCGTGTTCCAAAGGGCTATGAACAGGGTGCTTGCACAAGTTAGGTACGTCATCATCTATATGGATGATATATTAATTCCAGCACGTAACTTTGAAGAGGGTTTAACACGCTTAGATGAGGTATTAAACTTCTTGAGTGAGGCAGGACTAACACTTAAATTAAAAAAACCGGCCAAGAGCGTGTCGGGCCACGCTCAGTGTAGGGTTCCGTAGTTTTCCGTCCGTCACAGTAAGTGTCCCCACTTAAGAGTTAAAATAACACCGCCATGTAGAATATGATATGAGCGTTCCACGTACAGCGACATCTATCGGCAAATTAAGTAAACTATTACGCGCGAGCTTAAAGTATGGAAGATGATTTTTACGGATAATTATTTATTGCGTGAACCGATTTTCACCGTTTTTACTTTATTTGAAAGCACGTCATTTCATTGTGATTTTGTAGAAATTACAGGTACAATAAACACCTGCTTATACGGTTAAATTACAAACTTAGTTCAGAAATTATTTTGTAATTTTTTTTCAAATACTATTCAACCTATCAGGTTCAAAACAATTTTCCTAGAAAGTTTTTATAAAGTTCTACTTTTGAGATTTTTTTCATATTTTTAAAACTTATGGTTCAAAAGTTAGAGGGGGGGGGGACACACATTCTTTTTGCTTCTGGAGCGATTATTTCCGAAAATATTTACATTATCAAAAAATGACTTCAGTAAACCCCTATTCATTTTTAAATACCTATCCAACAATATATCACACGTTAGGGTTGAAATGAAAAAAAATCACTCCCCACTTTACGTATAGGGGAGGTACCCTAATAAAACATTTTTTTCCACTTTTTATTTTACCACTTTGTCGGCGTGATTGATATACATATTAGTACCAAATTTCAGCTTTCTAGTGCTAACGGTCACTGAGATTATCCGCGGACGGACGGACGGACGGGCAGACATGGCGAAACTATAAGGGTTCCTAGTTGACTACGGAACCCTAAAAAGTGCTATTTTTAGGGTTCCGTACCTCGAAAGGAAAAATCGGAACCCTTATAGGATCACTTTGTTGTCCGTCTGTCTGTCTGTCTGTCTGTCTGTCTGTCTGTCTGTCTGTCTGTCTGTCAAGACCATTTTTCTCAGGAACGCATGGAGGTATTACGCTGAAATTTATATCAAATACTCAGGTCTAATGTCCCTTGGAGCAGTGAAAAAATCAAACTTGTAAGCCAACGCAATCAAAAGATACAGTCGTTTATGCTGCAAATTTTAGAGTTTTCGGTACTCGCAAAACCTAAGGGGTACTTCCCGTAAACTCAGAAACTTGAAATTCGGCACGAAGCAACGTCATATAGCATAGACAATGGAAAAATTACAAAAAGTAGAAATTTTTAGTAAAATCATACAAAAAATCATTTTTAAATTTTTTAACTTACTAGCTTTTTCCTCGTAAACGCGTGGAGGTATTAAATTGAAATTCATGTCAAATACTCAGGGCTATAGGACCTTTCAGATGTAGTAAAACCAAACTTTTATGTCAACGCAATCAAAAGAAATAGCAATTTATGTCGCATATTTTGAAACTGAGTACTCGCAAGAAACTCAAAACCTAAGGGGTATTTCCCGTAAACTCAGAAACTTGAAACTTGGCACGAACAAACTTCATATAGCACATACAAAGCAAAAATTACGAAAAGTAGAAATTTTTAGTAAAATCATACAAAAATATTTTATTTTAATTTTAAACTTACTACCTTTTTCCTCGTAAACGCGTAGAGGTATTAAATTGAAATTCATATCAAATACCCAGGTTTATAATACCTTTAAGCTGTAACAAAATCAATTTTCTATGTCAATGCGATGGGAGAACTTTTACTTATATACCTACAGGTTTGTACGGAACCCTCGGTGCGCGAGTCCGACTCGCACTTGGCCGGTTTTTTCTATAAAGAATTAGGCTTTCTAGGTTTTCATGTAAGTGGTGAAGGTATACGACCGGGCTCTCGAAAAACTATAGCTATTTCAAAATTTCCAACGCCACAGAATGTTCATGATGTAAGGCGGTTTATCGGACTAGCCAGCCTTTTCCGAAGATTTGTCAAAAATTTTGCTTTGATTGCGCGCCCATTAACTGATCTATTGAGGACTAAATTTGAATGGAAATGGACAACTGAGCATACAGAGGCTTTTAATGTTTTAAAAAATAAATTAATGGAACGTCCTATTTTGGCATTGTATGATCCAAAATTAGAAACCGAGTTACATACTGACGCTTCGAAATATGGTATCGCTGGAATTCTGATGCAGCGTGGTTTAGACGGGTTACTGCGAGCTGTAGCGTATTACAGTAGGAAAACTACTGCAGATGAACAAAAATTACACTCATTTGATTCAGAAACACTGGCCCTAGTAGCCTCACTAAACCGTTTTAGGGTGTATTTATTAGGTGTAAAATTTAAAATTGTAACCGACTGTAATGCGCTACGGACTACTCTTACTAAAAGGGATCTTGTACCCCGTATATCTCGTTGGTGGGTGCAGTTTCAGGGGTACGACTGTGAGATAGAGTACAGGCCAGGGTCTCGCATGGCACATATGGATGCTCTTAGTCGTGGTCCTATTGCTGATCCCGATAACAACGCAAGTCCGCACGTTATCGATGTCCTAAATATTGGTGTTAAAGATTGGATAGCAACAGTGGAGGATGACGACGATGAATTAAAACGTGTTAGACAAATCTTGCAAGATAAGGATACTAAATTCATTGTGGATGTTGCAAAGAATTATCAGTTGAAGGGAATTTATTTATACCGAGTTTTAAAGGACGGAAGTTTAAGGTGGGTCGTACCTCGTGGCGTTAGGTGGCAGGTCTTACGCATGAATCACGACAATGTTGGGCATTTCGGTTTTGAAAAATCATTAAGCCGACTAAATAGCTCTTATTGGTTCCCTAAAATGCGACGATTCACTAAGAAATACGTGGCCGCATGTCTTGAGTGTGCTCATCACAAGGCACCAGGCGGTTGCAAAGAGGGGATGTTGCATTCAATTCCAAAAATCGAAAAGCCTTTTCACACTGTTCATGCCGATCATCTAGGCTCGTTTGTGCGCTCTAGGAGAGGCAACATGTATATACTTGTTAAAGTCGATGCATTCACAAAATACGTTAGCATTCGGGCTGTGAGAGACACGAAAACTAGTACTGCCATAAGAGTATTTAAAGATCACTTCAGTTATTTTAGGCCTCCATCTCGTTTAATAACAGACAGAGGATCGTGTTTCACCAGCGCAAAATTTAAAGAATATACGGATAAGACAGGTATTAAACATGTGCTAAATGCAGTTGCTTCTCCGAGGGCGAACGGACAAGTTGAGCGATTTAATCGCACGATATTGGACGCTTTAAGTACTTCATGTCACGGGAAAAACGACAACACTTGGGATGAATATGTAGGAGAAATTCAGTTAGGAATTAATACCACGGTAAATAAAACGACAGGTAAAACCCCATCCGAATTATTATTTGGTTGTAACTTTGTAACTACATCATAAAATACATTAAACGATGCAATAGATGAAATTTCGGAAAGAGCTTCAGGTGATAATCTAATACAGTTGAGAGCGGAAGCTAAAGATAGAATAGATAGGCAACAGGAGTATTCACAAAAGGAATTTAATAAACATAGACGAGTAGCAACATCGTATAATGTCGGAGACCTGGTTAGAGTCGAAAGAACCATTATAGATAAGGATCACATAGGTAAATCTAAAAAGTTGATCCCTAATTTCCATGGCCCATACAGGATTTTAAAAGTTTTACCAAATGATAGGTTTTTAATTGAAAATACGCCATTGACTAAAAAGGGAAACAGAAAATATGAAAACATTGTAGCAATAGATAAAATTCTTAGCTTTAAAGGTTATTCCAGTGACAGTAGCGATCAAAATGAACAAGAAAATTGTATTTCTAGGTTTATATTGTCATTTTAAACAATTATTATAAAAATATATATCCAGGAATATGAGTAAGATGGGATATAAAATATGTAATTACTGTTAATATTAGGTACCTCAAATTACTTAATGGTTACAAAGGACTGAACGATCAGTGCTGAAAGGAATTAAGTAATTAGTATAGCACAGATTATTTTATGTAAATGATAAATGTGTAAGGCTTTTAATGTTAGTAGATTGTAAGCGATCAGTGCAGAAATGAATGGTATTAAGCAATTAATATCGCATAGATAGTCGTAGATTACAACATACTTTGTATAATGACATAATGAGACTGAAAACATTATTATTGTTAATCCTTAGTTTGTGAGCGATCAGTGCAGAAATGAATGGTATTAATCAATTAATATCGCATAGATGGTCGTAGATTACAACATACTTTGTATAATGACATAATGAGACTGAAAACATTATTATTGTTAATCCTTAGCTTGTGAGCGATCAGTGCAGAAATGAATGGTATTAAGCAATTAATATCGCATAGATAGATGGTCGTAGATTACAACATTATTTGTATAATGAGACTGGACACATTATTATTGTTACTATTTAGTTTGTGAGCGATCAGTGCAGAAGTGAATGGTATCAAGAATAGATGGTATCGCACAGATGGTTGTAGATCATAATACAATATACTTTGTATAATGACACTGGGAACATTGTTATTGTTACTATTTAGTTTGTGAGTGATCAGTGCAGAAATGAATGGTATCAAGTAACTGATATCGCACAGATGGTCATAGATTACAATAGACTGTATGCTGAGACTGTTAATGTTATTATTACTCAGACTGTGAATGATTAATGTAGACCTCAATAATTTTAAATAATTAACGCAGCTCAAATACTCGTAGTTATAGATCTGTACTGTACATGATGAGACTTGTAGAAATGTAAAATTTATTTTATTTTGTTTTGTTTATTTACTTTCTATGGGTTATAAAGTCATAATTTAAAAGATATTTATCTTATGGGGAGGACCCCACTTTAAAAGGACGGCCGAAGCTGTAAGGTTATAATGATATAATTACATGTTCAATACTTTAATAATAGTATGATATGCCTTTCTTGTTGTATCTCAAGGGCGTTAAACGATTTAGATGTAGCAACTCTATGGGTATAAAACGGGTAACGTTATTAATACATGGTAGTACTTTTGTTTTTTTTTTAATTGAACTGTTTGACATATAATTTGGAGGCAGTCTTGACGTTTTTTGGATTGTCACATTTGACACACTGACTTGTTGCTGTTGTAATTCGCTTTATTCGTAAAATAAACAAAGATTTCCCTAAAACGTGAGTTTAATTGAAGAGAGAAGACTAGATTTCATAATAGATCACTGCATAATTAAATATTAATATTACACGCTGAACTACTAATATGAGCAAAAAACTAAAAAAAAAAAACTTTTCCCAAAACGTCCACGCTATCCTGCGTCTCGAACGGAAATCGCTTTGAATATATAATAAGTCATATTTTAATAGCAACTCTTAATACTTGTGCTAGGATATTCGTTTGAGATCAAGATGGCTGCGCCGTCTTTAGAGTAGTTTATTGTTTTTTGGTCATTTACGTAGTTCAGTGTGTAATATTGATAGCATATTGTGCGGTGACCTAACGAAAAAGTGTGCAGCTAGTGAAACATTAGTCTTATAACGCGGGTACCACCCTTTAGTTGAACAAACGGTTATCCGGGGTCTCGGCCACCCACTTGTTTGTAAGGAGGCTATCACCCAATCGGCAAGGCCTCAACCGAACAATGTTGCTTCAATAAAATCAAAAGTACACCTTGACATTGGCAGAATTCACCTCGCTAAAACTGGCGAGGAGTAAAAGCTGTTGAGGAGCAATTGGCAGACGTGCAAAGAACAGCATTTTACAATCGGCAATAAAAGTTTTCGTTATTAGGTAATGTTTTTGCCACTGAAGAGGGCAGCTCAGGTCGCCCCTGTCTATTGGTACGAAGTGCAAATAACAGATTATAGTTGCTAAGTTAGTCTACTATATGGCAGGACCTGCAACGCGCAAGGGTATGTGAGTCAAATGTTGGAGGCGGCACTGTCTATTGGCGTGGAATAGTTTCCGTTTTCGATTTAGACCAAAAGATGGCAGACCCTCCAACGCGCACGGTCCCTATCCTTTACCTACCCTGCACCAATACGCCAACGATGCTTCTCTGTTTGGCCTAAAGGTTGACTGGTAGAGAATGCCTTACGGCATTAACCTTTTGGCCGCTGTTGGCATGTATACACGACAACGATAGAACGGTACACTGGCGCCGCTGTCGTGTATACAAGACACAATTTCATGCGCCTGGTATATGTGAAAAAAATGACAAATATAATTTCTTTTACACTCATATTAATGATTTAGGTCTTTATTTTTTTCAAACATTTGCATTTAAAGCAGATTTATAAACCCATTCTTTCATAATAAGGCTATAAAAAAATTTGCTCCGAATTTCAATGTTTTTCCTGTTCCTCGTCGCCGTTGTCGTTTATACACGACAGCTAGGGATGAGAATGTTTCCTCGATATGAGAATATTCAAAATAAATAATATCCCAGTCGGTAGTGACCCTGCCTACAAAGCAGGAGGTCCCGGGTTCGAATCCTGGTCAGGGCATTTATTTCTGTGTTTATCACAGATATTTGTTCCTGAGTTATGGATGTTTTCTATGTATTTATGTAAGTATTTATTATATATACCGTCGTCTAGTACCCATAACACAAGCCTTATTGAGTATATAGTCCTCCACATCGATTTCGTGTCCACGTTGATTTGTGTAAGATTGTCGTATAATGATAGGATTAAACGAACTTACCTAAAGTGAAGTTCAATCCTGATTATATGAAACATTCAGTGCGATATAACTTATTGTAGATTCCTTTCCGTAGCCTTTATTGCGCGGATTTTAGAGATGCCTTAATTGAAAAAAGAAAAAACAAATGTCACTGTTACTGACAAACGTCACTTCACTTCGTTTAGAGTATTCATTTCATTACATAAACGGGCAAGGAACCCATCATGGTTACTCGAGGAGGGTGGGAGTCTCCTTATATCGCACTGAATGTTTCATATAATCAGGATTGAACTTCACTTTAGGTAAGTTCGTTTAATCCTATCATTATATTCACATTCAGTGCGATATAACTTATTGTAGATGTTTAGAGGTCACTTAAGAATTTAAAAAAATTGGAAGAAATAATTAGTATGGTACTACACAAAACAATCAATGTATGGCTTCATAAGAATCTTATCCATTTATATTATCTATTTAACATAAACAAAGGTTAATTGTGCTGATAAAAACCCGTTCAAAGTCAAAATTGTGCCCCTTGTCACATTGACTTGAGGTCTTACTTTGACAAACTTTTCCACTCAGTAATTATTAAAAACTACATACCTAAACCTAAAATCCAACTTTTATAAGAATGTAATTAATTATCTCAAATACTATTGGGCATAGCCCTAATATTCACACAAATTTATAAGAAGAATTAGGTTAAAGTCCCTATTCTAGACCGAAGAACATAGTGACTTAACTATTTTGATAGAAACTTGAGAATTAGTAATTCAATTTACACATTATTATCTGTCCATAATGGGGAACCTATAAATTATATAAGTTAATCCACTACCTGTGGTAAAATCTGCCCTATGATCTTAGAGAAAAATACAACAAAACAAAAAATAAAATAAAATAATGTATGCTATGATGATGGGTACTCTATGTTGAATGGCACTCATTGTCAGTTAAATACTATTATTGTATCACTCTGACAGCCAGTAATAAACAGTATTTATTTAAGTTTATGTATTTATGAGGCAAAAAGAAAATGAATATTTTGCATGATTATTTTGAACTTTATTTACAGATAATTAATTGGGTTAAATATTGCGTATTTTCTGACGCCATTATGCCCTTCGAAGAGTTTAGCAAGTTTGCTATTTATATACATATGAATCGTTACTATTTACATTAAACGTAATTACTCTTGTCTATCTAATTAGAGTATAAATAAACAAACTGGACAAAAAATCAAATAATAATAATGCTGTGATTAAATAACATAATTTTATAAATGAACCTCCTGGTGCAAATGACAATTATTTCTTGTGAATTTGTTATAATTATATATATATAGTCCTTTTAATCATAAATAACATATTTCTCAACATTAATGTTGCCTGTTGAACTTGGCAATCTTTACTATGAATTATACCATGATGTCTTGTGATAGTATAGTTCACATAACTATAGGAACTTGGTTCACAAACAAGCCTTAGTAGTATATGTCTATAATTTAAGATGGTAACTTAAAGTAAGATAGAACTAACCTTCGTAAGAGGTAGTTGTTAATAAAAATAAAATATATATTCTCACATAAATAATGCAACTGTTGTGTACATGGTTTAATGTTATGAATACTAATTTTATTTTATTTCAAAATATACAAATTAGTTGCCACTGATTTAAACCATTGATTGGGATATACATGTACCTACAGTACTATATTTTTGATTTTATTTTTCCTTATATTATATCCTTTTCCCTGTATCTTGTATAAGTCCTTTATGCGTTTTATGCCAAACATCTCAACACAGACGAACCAGGATTGTGAAACTTTAATAGCAAATATAATCATGTCAGAGGCTTTCCCTATAAATCTTATCTAAGGAAGAGTATTAAAAATAAATAATACATAGGTAGAAAATTAAAATTATGTCTGAATACAAAAGGTCAATCAGATCAGATACAACGTCGCATCTATGAAATAGAGCAAATCTATGAATCAATGGAGAATCAAATAAATCTAAATGTAATGAGAAGAAGAGCCAAGAGAAGCTTGGAAATATGTAAAATAAAAGACATCTTAAATATCCTCTCAACATGTTAGCATGAATGAATTAAACGATTAGGTTGCCTCAGAATGTCACAGATACTTAAGAAATATAGGTATAAAAAACCTATAATTATTTTTAGTCTTTCTGCTAAGTATAGTAAGTATATAAATCGTTCCGAAATTATTAAGTATCCAGCAACAATAATTGATGTAAAATAATATATGGTAACATTTAATCAGAAAAAGAATGAATTTCTTGAAAACATGTAACATTAAAAACATATGTTGTAACTCTTATCTAGTCATCTCAACATCATTTTTACCCCCCCAATCGTTCCAAAGCCATGCTCCTCCTGTAGTCAATCAATTATTTTATAACGAGTTAACATGGGATCCATTTCCCTTTTATATGTGGGGCTTAAGTTTAGTCATGTAATGTTGCCCTAATGTATAGTGGTTGTAATAAGGTTTTTCTTATGATTTTATTTTATAGAAACCAATGTATCTGTGACTCTGCCTAATTTTTATAAAGGCATGAATGAAAATACAATCCTACCTAGCTAACCTACCTACCAGTAGCGGCGCGTCAGAATTATTCTCAGGGAAGCCGGAGGTAATTTGAGATTCCTTTTCTACTTGAGTCTTAATGGAAATACTATACTGACTAAAAATTAGGCAAGCCAGTAAAAATTGAATTATATGGATGATGCGCCACTGCTACCTCTTACTCCAAATGATTACCTATCTACCTCCCGTTAGGTCTAGCCAGCCCTGTCAGGGCGCACAAACAATAGTCTCTTTAATGAGGAGAACATAATAATATCCACCTCCTATACCACCCTTTAAATGTAGTATTGGCTTTTATATTGTGCCATATTTACAGGATACAAAGTGTGTACCTAGGTTCAAAACACAAATAATTGGTATGACTGTTTGAAAAAAGGAGAGCAAACAAATGAATATTTTCTTTTTAAATCAATGTTTGACTGAGAGTAAAGGTTTTAACTCCATTATTTTTATTATAATTTGTAATAAAGGTGTTATTTTTAATGTAATTTGTAAGAGTAATTTATACCTACATAATTTAAACAAAAACATTTTGTGAGGTACAGTCAAAATATGTACATATAACCTTATATATGTCTATTATTAAGATCTATTGTACCCGTACATGTAAGTTGAAAACATGCCGTTTTATAAGGTATGTTTTTATTTAAAAGGTATTTATATATCTGTGTAAGTATATTATGTGATTAACTCTGATTCATATTTTTCCCATACACTAAAAAGGTAAAAATGCACCAGTTTTTGCACAAGATAATTACTTGATGAAACAAGCAGCAACCCTCTTCTTTTATAAGCTTTAAACTTATCACTTTGTATATTTATTTTAAGTAAAGATGGCTCACAAAATGATTTTATAACTGATTCAACCAGAACATCTATAATCTGTATATGTTTTGTTTAAAAAACCAGCCAGCGATGCATATAATATGTTAGCTCCTTATTAGCCCGATGCATATAATATGTTAAGGCTATTTTCCTTATTAGCCCATTGTCCAACGGACTGAAATGTTGCTACATAATATTGAGTCAGTGGGGCCCGTGGTAATAAACGTAACATGGTAGGTATTTGGGTACTAGACCTTGTAAGGGCTGCATGTTTGGGCTCATGTTAGTAGCACCCATTATTATTATTTTACTAGAATCATTATATGTGAGTATGAGCCCTCTTGTTTCTGAGTGGATTCCATAAAATTTCTATCCTAATATGGATTTCTCTTGGTACTTATAAGTATATGTAAGTAAAATGCTAAATCTTTCACTATTAAAATAGTTATGATAAGCTTATAAAAAGAGTACCTGATACACAAGAAAGGTACGATTTGCATTATACTGCCGGCAAGATTCTTTAGTTCTGATAAAACTTAGGGTGCATCGGGATAAAAAATTGGGTTAGGCTATGGCCGTAACTGTGGGAGCTTGCACTATTTTGATAAAGCAGTTTATGTAGGCCTTTAACATTAAGATATTATTTTTAGTTTAACAGGCTTTTTGTCTTTTGACAGACATAATGTGTAAATTAACTTCTTATCACAGAAGAAGCATTTTGTTCAACGGACCTTTAGCTAGACATCACATGAAAAGCGAGAGTTCCTTGATATCCTTGGTATTGAGGTGTTAATTTATTAATTTATATTAGGTACAGGATAAAACTTAAATAAACTATGTAAATAAACTAAAATTAACTTACTTAAAAATACTAAAAACTAAAAATCTATCTCTAAAATGGGCCCCTGTGGCATCGTGCCGAGGACGCTGGCAGCATTTCCTCGCTGAACCGCAATACTAAGGCGTTGGGCGAGGAAGCTGCCAGCTCTTTTATCCCCGGTTTTGTCGACCAACCGTTTAGCCAACTCTCTGTAAAAATTTTGTGCTGCTGGGCCCCACGGACCAAGAGTCTCGACTCCAAAAGCAACAAAGTTGTAGTTGGCGTCGAGACTCCTGTATTTGTGCCGTTTGAGGGCTTCAGCCGCCTCCGCCGCCGCGCCCGTGTTAATTGACTTCTTATCATAGAAGAAGCTCTTTGTCCAACGGAACTTTCGCTAGACATCACATGAAAAGCGAGAATTCCTAGATATCGTAGGTTTTGCTGTCACAGTTAGCAATATCGTCCCACGGACGCAGAGTTTATTAAGGGCTCATTATAGGTGATTATTTTATCGTTAAACTGGCCTCAGACTTGCCTCACAGACAAGTTCGCTTGACGTCACACGAACAAGCGTTTGAAAGTTTCATACACACGTATTTTGTAATGTGCTTTCCCCACGGGAAGCTTTCCCACCGGGAAAAATGTGTGTGAAAATTGTTAGGCCTTCATATTTCCCACGGAAATCAGACATTATTATTCAGGAGAATTGAAAAATATTACGATTATGATCGATTATATTACGTACTTACGCTTACATATTGCACTTTCATATTCACTTGTCTTACACTAAATACAGATTTTTCCACACTTTATTACCTATTCTGGCTCGATCATAATGATAATTACGAGGATTTACGGAAAAATCCATTAAAAATCAATAAATTTACATATATCGCATCCATTGCGCTACGCGCGGGAAAGAAAAGTGAAGTGACGTTTGTCAGTAACAGTGACATTTGTTTTTTCTTTTTTCAATTAAGGCATCTCTAAAATCCGCGCAATAAAGGCTACGGAAAGGAATCTACAATAAGTTATATCGCACTGAATGTGAATATAATATTTATTTATTCAAATATCAAATCGCAAATACGGCTTTATTTAAGCACTTGAACACTTGTTAATTGGCAATTGGTGGTAACGAGTAACTAAAATACGTAAAACGAGAGAGAGACAGGCATAACTATAGCTGAAGTTTAGGGAGCTTCTTCAGCTGACGTAAATAGTATAAAGTCAGATATATAAACCTGCCATTGTGGTCTACGTAGAAATATTCTATGATAAATAATAAATGTTTTGTTATTCTAGAACATGTGAAATTTAACTGCATTTTATTGATTTTTCGATATAAAAGTTACTTTTGAGACTATTAGCTTTACACGTGTGATTTACAAGTGTAATTGTCAGCCTTCTTTGTAAAACAAAATTGAATTTATTAGTGTGAAATTAGCTAATATTATTTAGCTAATACTTTACTAGTGAAGCTTCGAGAAATGCACACTACAAGTATACACTTGTAAAAATTATTAGCTCATGGGCTAATATTATTAGTCTAATAAGCTTCGAGAAATAGGGCCCTGTTCCGGTACATTTATATTATCGACACATGATGCGCAGCTCTAACGGTACGCTTAATAAGTTTACGTACCGACAAGCGCTTACGCCGTTGACCTAGAGACTATTATTACTTAATCCGCGCAAAAACAGTCCTTGTCGGTCTACAGTGCAGGCTCTGCACTCCAGACAAGTCCTGTGCACCGCTGTCGTGTATAGTCGCTGTATGTCGCTTCTCGTACAGCCTAGTGCGGTTATATTACGTCATAAATCGATATGGTTAAGTAGTTGTTTTTATGATAAAGACCTTCTTTTTTAACAATGTCGTGAGTAAAAAATATGTATATTTTGGCATTTTCGAAAGAAATTAATTTGGTAAAAAACAAAGCCAAATTCAGAACATTTTTACCGTCGATTATAAATATCGATATCACTACTTGCAATCCCTATTAGTTGCTTAACTTGTTTACTTAAAATTTGCTTTGGCGTGTCAGTGAGCGTCTTTGCGGACTAGGTCCGACGGCCAAAAGGTTAAGTCCGCCTGTTGTAACTGTATATTTTATACTGGGCAATAACGTTTAAATAAATACAATTTTGTATATTTACCGAAACATTTTGGCAGTTAAATACTTGTTTTATATTTATGTTTTTTGTTGGGACTTAAACTGACAAACGTCTTTTCGCCTCGTAGTGACAGTAAATAACGAAGAGGTTTTATTATCTTATGCATTTTAATGGCACTGGGTTTTATGACTGACCTCTTCAATATAAATGTATATCAGCACAAACCAGCTCTGTAGTCTACTTAAAAACTAATAACGTTATAAGTAAGACAATTTAATTTAAGAACTTAATTACCCAGTTAATTTTACTCTTGGATTTTTTGTTTTAGTTTTTTAGTAATCTTTAATATGAATAAAGTATTGCAGTGTTTAAACATATAGACGGCAGCAGAAATAGGTACCTAACTAAACGAGTAAGTTGTTCAAAAGGCATTAAGTCCGCCTCTTGTACACTTCGTTTTACATTTGTATGACATATGGTTTAACAGATTGAGCTATTCAGGTTTTATGTTTATTATTGGTCCAGTAAGGTCGTAATCATCTATATAGTAACGCGTAACTACACTTAAAAGCAATAGAAACGGGTCACGTCCTGCGGAAATTCAGATCCATATAAATTGACCTCTTGTCATTGCTTAAGTGTACTTACGCGTTGATCGAACGAGCGGAGCGTAAGCGAAGTGCAGTTCTTTTCTTACAGACAACTTCGGACACAACGGAACTATCAGCTGGCTAGCTAGACGTCTGTGCATTTTGATGACTTTTTGATTTTAAATAGTTGTGCCGTGATAACTTTAGTAACGTTTTCCTGATCTTTATGAAATTTGTTGGGGTTGTAGTAGAGCTCAATACAATTTGAGAATTCGTTTACGAGCAGAATCGATCAAGGGGTTATGGAGCTAGAAGGCTCGAAACAATCATCATTAGGGTCTTGTTAGTTACTCCAAAGAAAAGCCGTGCAAGTGTTTCAGGACACTCCCACGAGACCCTATTTCAAAGAACTGGGCATATTGACAGTGCCATCGGTACTGATACAGGAAATTGCCACCTATAGCTATATTAAGAGCTCAAAGAGGACCCAGTGTGTTGACGATGTGGGACCTTCTTGTTCCTCAGTGTTTTGTTCAGTGAATCCTCCTTTAGTTGTCGGCAACGCGCATGTGACTCCTTTGGATTTGCAGGCGTCCATAGGTTCCGGTAGCTGCTTACCATCAGGCGCGCTATATACTTGTTTGCCACCGTCGTGGTATAAAAAAAAAGTTCATTTTCATGATTATAAAAAACGTGGAGACTTAGGTCGCGTACTCCGATACCCTAACAGGCTGCAGGTGGTTGAGCGACGACTAACGAGATCTGAAAAGACAACTCACGTTATGTGCCCAACTGGGCATATACAACAAGTTGCCGGACACCATCACCTCAGCTCCCTCGCTTGCTTGTTTTAAGAAAAGTCTGAAGAGTTGGCTTCTCGAGCACACATTTTATAGCTTCGATATTTTTTTCAAAGTTAAAATATAAAACTATATAAAATATTACTATACTTAATTAGTTAATATAATAAAATAAGTTATACCAATAATAATCAATAGGATTATGACTATTTTAATTATTGTACATACCTATTTGATATGTAATATTGAGAATATAATGAATAAAATGAATATGAATATGTTATATTGGTCAACTCATTTGTAAGGGAATCGCGAGTTCTCAATTCGAAGCGGACTACTATTGTAGGATGGTTTTCGAAACGCGATCGTGTCGGCCAGAAGAAAACTATTTCTTGTAGTAGGAATAGAAGTAGCACGGGCCTGTATGCAGTAGCGGGTCGTTAAAACACGATCTCCTGTAAGCAAACAGTTTTGGATGAAATATATTACAAATATTTCTGTATAAACCTTTTAAATTGTCTAAATGCATAAAAGTTTCGTTATTTAGAAACTGACAGACACTGCTCAGCCTGAGTCATTAAAGGTGGCTGAAACTAGTGCGAGACTTTCAATCCGAAGCTCACAGGTTCGAACTTGAGTTTGATGAGCCACTCGCTTTTTGGTGATGTAACCAAGCCCAATTTCCCCAAAATAACGCCCCCTCGCTTTGAGAGTAGATGTGGTTAAAAAGACCCACATAACTTTGAGAAAGTCAGATTAAAGCTCTCCTTTAATCTGACTTTCTCAAAGTTAGGTGGGTCTTTTTAGCCACATCTACTCTTAAGCACAATTAAAACATGATCATGTATATATTGATCTATATTAAGTGACCCTATTTCTTTTCTTTTGGGTATATTAGTGAATGCACTCACTTGCAATCATTCCCATAAGTGATCCCATTAACGGAGCAGACGGGATCTTGGTACTCTGCGCAGATGCACCCGAATTGTGCGCTCACTTGCGCCAGCGACGACGCCAGAACCACAAGGAGCAGGAAACCTGAGAAGCCAGATAAAATTTTACTTTATGAATTAATCTCAATGAATTTTGTTATATCTAGACAACTTATTTTCTGTCTATAGCTGCAGGGACCTGGACAGTGGTGACAGTGAAGGTAACTTGAAATACAATGTAATTACGTGATCGTTATATATTTACAGTAGATGTTGTATTGTGATTGGTGACAGTAAATTTACTATGCACGAGGTTCAAAAATCTAAAAAAACTTGACAACAGTTTACAGTTGGAAGCTCAGCAGACAGCCGACGCTCACCGACGCAGCCAACAACATTATTAATGATGTCATTAGCAACACAAGAGGTCTTCTAGAAGAATACTACGTTCCGACCAGCCAAAGCGACGAGGATTGCTTCTATGTGCCAGAACTTAACGAAAACGCTGCATTACACTTTAGAGGGCAGTGTGAAAGTATCACTGGCGTAGAAGGATTTGATCTGTCTCGGGTAAGGAATTCTTTTTGTGTTTTTATAACCAAACCACTTAGTTATGAACCAACATCGTAAGACGTTTGTGTTGGGAATCTGGACGAAGCCTGTGCTGTGGATATATATTATCATTGTATCTTTTATTTTGACCAGCATAAACAATGTATTACTGACATCGTAAGTTGACATTGACATCAAAACCCATTTACGTAGGAATGTAAGAAAAATCCTGGGGTTAAAGATGAGACTTACGTAGCATCCAGATACATACGAACACCAATCAAAATGGCATAACCTTCTAAAAAAACATCTACCAACCTACAGTTTCCGAAATGTTTCACAACAAATAGGTAGGCTCTCTCAACCCTCAACCTTATTTACAGTACCTGGGCTGGTGGCACGAAATTGAGCGGTTCCCCACAGATGGCAATCCTGGTGAATGCACCAGCTCCCAATACACTAACGTTAGCAACGCCTTCCAAGTGGTCGATACCAGTGTATTCGACCTGACGGGAGAGATCACCACCGGTAGCGTCGTGGCTACCAACAATGGTGTCTTGACGAGGACCTTGAGCAGTGGACAGGTCGAAGGTAACTTCGGCAGTTCTTACGGCATTTCACCATTAACCCGAGTTCGAATGCTGCCCTTAAGGACACACCAGCACTAGTTTCAATAGACAAGCGTTGCATCAGTTACAATAGAAACGCGTCGGCATTGCCTTTCAAGTGGTCGATACCAATGTGTTCAAGAGAGATCAACACCGGCACCGTCGTAGCTCTCGTACCTACCCACAATGATGTCCTGACGAGAACCTTGAACAATGGATAAATCGAAGGTAACTTATAGAAATTAACTCAGCAGTGGCCAAGATGCTTCCTCAGATAACACTGTTGAGTGATTGCATCGGTTCCAATACTTAAGCGTCGGCAACGCCTTCAAGTACGTACTGATGTGCAGACGGAAACTTTGCAAAATTGCGGATTTTTTCACATAGGATGATTTCGGAAACTTCTCTAGAGATATTACTCTATGGCAATGTAAATTTTATCTTTTTTTTTTCTTTTTTTTCACAAAAAGAGATACATTTAATCAATTTCACCTATCTGCCAAACTGCACAGCAGCTTGTTGGCAGAAAACTTATTTTACCCTACACCATTGTACTATTAATTTAGGTACGTACTTATGTGGCTGTGGGAGTGTCTGTTTACTCAATTTGCAATAACAGGTAGGTATTTGCAAACAGAGTAAGCAGGCACTCGAAGTGCGGCCGCTATGTTTTTCTTATGTTAGGCATTGGTAATAATATTTTACATTTACACACATTAGAGGTAATATACAAGTTGTAGATACCTATTTAACAGACTGATGACTAATGGAGATAACAAGTTCTATTACACTTAACTATAATAGACTATTTTATAATGAACTCTAGTTACACATATTTTACGTTGCTTGTTGGATAACATGGAATGGATGTCGCTCGGTAATAACAAACTGATCATATGATTCTATTATACTCACGGCCTTTGAAAACGGGTCACCTTGTATCGGTATTCCTATACAAGGCGACCCGCTTTCACTGCCCCCGAGTGTATGTAGGTCAGCGTTATATATCTACGTTCTACGGTAACATATCATGTGCAAAAAGACGACTTAAGGTTATGTATAAGCCAATCGTTTGGTGTTTTAATCAGGTGTTCTGTTCGAGTCTAAGCATAAGTGATTTTTTCAGCCTTTTTTTATACACAACCTTTGATACATCTTGGCTTTGCTATAATTCTATAGAATTTTTAAAGTCCATTAGGAATTGAAGAATGTATATTTTATACATATATGGTACAAACTACAAGATTCTTAAAATGAGAATGGATTATTTAATTACATACACATTTGTTTAGAAATTGTTCCAAACAAATAATATTTTTAGGGTTCCGTACCTCGAAAGGAAAAAAACGGAACCCTTATAGGATCACTTTGTTGTCCGTCCGTCCGTCCGTCTGTCTGCCTGTCAAGACCCCTTTTCTCAGGAATGCGTGGAGGTATCAAGCTGAAATTTATATCAAATACTCAAGTCTACTGTCCCTTAGAGTTGTGAAAAAATCAAACTTCTAAGCCAACGAAATCAAAAGATACAGCCGTTTATGCCGCACATTTCTGCAAATTTTCGAAACTCGCAAGGGAATCAAACCTACAAGGTACTTCCCGTGAACTCAGAATCTTGAAATTTGGTACGAAGCAACGTCTTATAGCACAGATAAAGGAAAAATTGCGAAAACCGTAATTTTTTTGTTACATCATATAAAAAAAATATTTTAATAATTTAGAAGATAAAACTCACCGATATAAAACTTCATGTTGCCGGCCGATGCAACCACTAACTGTGATTGAAGGCTCTTCTGCTCAGTTTTTATACGAAATCATTAACAGCAAAGTCGCTCAAATAGGAAATAAAGGCAAGTTCCTAAATGTCAAGTTTGGATACGAGTGCACTCGATTCGTTGTTTACATACATTCACACGCATGGAAGCTGTTGCTTTATTGTGAAACCTGTTTGCCCTAAATGGTAAGGTTCCTTTTGTTAATTACAAGCTTTTTTTCTATTTTTTTGCAATAATAGTTGATGTTTATGACATGCCAGTAAATAAGAAACCGGCCAAGTGCAAGACTCGCGCCCCGAAGGTTCCGTACATCACATAATTGTTATAAGCATTTTATAAAATGGCATAGACTATTTACGGTGAAGTAAAAAATATTAGAGTAAAACTTTGTAAATATTTATATTTAATAAATTTAAAATTCTATTATAATATATATTCATTACATATTCAGGAGTTTATGAACCACATTTTTGTCAGATCACTTCATTATATTTCCTCCATTACAAGACCCGTTTTTAGGGTTCCGTCATCTAGGAACCCTTATAGTTTCGCCATGTCTGTCCGTCCGTCCGCTGATAATCTCAGTGACCGTTAGCACTAGAAAGCTGAAATTTGGTACTAATATGTATATCAATCACGCCGACAAAGTGATAAAATAAAAAGTGGAAAAAAATGTTTTATTAGGGTACCTCCCCTATACGTAAAGTGGGGAGTGATTTTTTTTTTCATTTCAACCCTAACGTGTGATATATTGTTGGATAGGTATTTAAAAATGAATAAGGGTTAACTACTACTTACTAAAATAATTTTTTGATAATGTAAATATTTTCGGAAATAATCGCTCCAGAAGTTAAAAAAAATGTGTGTCCCCCCCCTCTAACTTTTGAACCATGAGTTTTAAAAATATGAAAAAAATCTTAAAAGTAGAACTTTACAAAACTTTCTAGGAAAATTATTTTGAACTTGATAGGTTGAATAGTTTTTGAAAAAAAATTACAAAATAGTTTCTGAACTAAGTTTGTAATTTAACCGTATAAGCAGGTGTTAATTGTACCTGTAATTTCTACAAAATCACAATGAAATGACGTGCTTTCAAATAAAGTAAAAACCGGCCAAGAGCGTGTCGGGCCACGCTCAGTGTAGGGTTCCGTAGTTTTCCGTCCGTCACAGTAAGTGTCCCCACTTAAGAGTTAAAATAACACCGCCATGTACAGCGTTCCACGTACAGCGACATCTATCGGCAAATTAAGTAAAATATTGCGCGCGAGCTTAAAGTATGGAAGATGATTTACATGGGATACTTACTAGATTAAACGAACTTACCTTAAGTGAAGATCTATCTTAATAACATGATTCTCTCTCCCTGTTAATTTAACCATTGTATAACCCTTATTGTATCCAACATTTATCACAATTTTCAAAGCTTTAAAAAAAGTAGCTCAAACGCTCCCGTACTCCCGTTGTCGAGTCTATGGCATCCTGTGCACCTGTACGTCATTTCGTTTAAAGTTGATATAGGAGCAACCCTGTAATGGGAAGAACAAGTATGTTGACATATACTAGGGAAGGGATGGGACTCTCTTAACAGGGAGAGAGAATCATGTTATTAAGATAGAACTTCACTTAAGGTAAGTTCGTTTAATCTAATAATAACATTTATCTCTCTCCCTGTTAATTTAACCATTGTAGATGTTTGAAGATAGGGTTGCGAGTGCGTATAATCATACACTGTCTGTAAAGTAATTAGAAAAATTATTTATTCAAAATGTGACTTAACATAACATGGTAACTTAAATTATTTTTATAACTAGACGACTTAGTCTGATACCAAATTACAAATAGCATCGTTAAACTGTGCAGGTTCTTGAGAAATCGGTCTATTATAATGTTTAGCAAAACACGCAGAGTTTTGTGACCAACCAGCTGTTTTTTGTATCAGATCTATGGATATACCAGATCTGCTTGCAGCTGATGTGCTAGCATGTCTAGTACTGTGGGCTGTAAAGATGGTAACATCTATGCCTGCCCCTCGGAGCACATTTTTTATCAAGCGGCTTATAGTCTGGGAGGAGACCGCGTGGTGAGGCTTATTATGAGCAATAAAAAGATTGTTTGTATTTCTTATACATTGTGTTCTTTTTATGTAAGAGTTTAAAGCAGTAACAGGACAGATTTCAATCTTATTACTAAAAATTTTTAAGCATAGTAATGGTTGTTTGCTGTTTTTACTGGAAGTTTTTATTAAGTCTGGAATAAAAATTTGCACACCTTCCAGCATGAATAGAATATTATGAATCTTAACTAAAGATAAAGTTTGGACCCTATGTCCAGTCGTTTGGGCAAGCAACGTGACGACTTTATGTGTAAGCTGCTCTAGGCTTATAACATCGTTAGGGTACAGCCCTTTTAAATAGTTAAGAACAACACCAGGATCCCACGTCATGTTATATTTTGGAGTGGGTGGTTTTAGTCGAAACATCCCTTTAAGCAAACGTTTAATCCTATCATCTGCTCCTATCCTAGGACCAATGAGAAGTGATAGAGCTGATCTGGTACTATTATTGTACCATAAGATGCTCCAGCTTCAAAGCGCTCAGTTAAAAATTTTAGAACAAATGGTACAGAAGCTTGATATGCATCAATTTTTTGGTGATTACAAAATAACCACCATTGTTTAAAAGAAGTATCGTATTGTTTAAGAGTAATAATAATAATAATTATAAATACTCTTTATTGCACACCTCATACAGTTACAAGCACAAATTTTACAATTAGATAAATTTAGGTAGAGGTAACAACAGGCGGTCTTATCGCTAATGAGCGATTTCTTCCAGACAACCTTTGGGTAGTGGAGACTAGAGAAAAACAATAAGCAGTAGGTGGTGCATAGAAACAAAAGAGACGAAATAGATAACACAGCACATTCATATGAATATACATACTTAAATAAATACAAAATAAACATACATATACGTACATATATACATATATAATACACACAATAAGAAACAACAGTGTCAACTTAAAAACCTAAGGAAGAGATAAATAGTACTCCTTAAGTTGCGATTTAAAGCTACCAATAGATTGCGCGCGTTTAATGTTGAGAGGGAGAGAATTCCACAAACGAACGGCCTGGAACGTAAATGAGCAATTATAAAATTTGGAAATTCGGTTGAAGATGCATCTGATGAAGGTGCATGGTGTACAGTGGCCGTTCGGACATAGCCGGTTTAGGTAAGATAGAAATAGCCCGTGCTACGCGTGTGAGAGGGACGGCAAGATGTTCTCGAGCGGCAACATCGCGTAGTTCATTGCCGTTATAATATCGTTATCCTACAAAGTTATGATTTCAATATGATAACGTTATTATATCACGCAACGGTATGAATTTACGATATAACGTAAAAAAATAAGATAGAAATATGGCGTGTGTTACGTGTGCGAGTGCAGTAAGTTGTAGGGTAGACACGCATCTGTGTTACACGGAAAAACTCGAACGCAGAATAGAGGCTCGAGTCCAATACGACACTATCTTGGTTCGCGAGACTTGCTAAGTCAGAAGATCTGAAAAAATAGAGTCCTATATACCTACTGGTTCGAGTCTCGTTATTATCGTAACTCGAGTCCTTAACAACAATAAATTAATCTGTATTTAAGGACTATATTTATAAATAAATAAATATTATGGGACAATCTTACACAAATCAACCTAGTCCCACAGTAAGCTCAATAAGGCTTGTGTTATGGGTACTAGACGACGATATATATAATAGATAGATAGATATAGATAAATACTTAAATACATAGAAAACATCCATAACTCAGGTACAAATATCCGTGATGAACACACAAATAAATGCCCTGACCAGGATTCGAACCCGGGACCTCCTGCTTCATGGGCAGGGTCACGACCGACTAACGTATGCGGAATGAAATCTGGACAACATTCAATTTCTTATAAAATAAATATAACATAGTATAATAAATATAACTTACTATGTCGGTGAAATGCAAATAAATACAAATTTTATATTAATTGTCAACACAAGTGAATAAATAAATTACTACTAAGGGTTAATACTACCTATCAAATATCTTTAAAAGACCGGCCAAGTTTGTATCGGACCATGTATAATGTAGGGTTCCGTAGAAAGTAGTTTCTTGGAGATAACTCAGAAACGGATGAACCGATAATATGTGAAATAATTTTCGTAGAAAATTAAGTACTAAGCCTTCTTGGTATTTTTTCATATTTTTTAGACTTTAGGATTAAAAGTTAGATGGGGGCTATTATATTTAGACTTTCGAAGCAATTATTTCTGAAAATATTGACTTACTAAAAAAGTTTTAAAAATACTATATATATATATATATATATATATATATATATATAAGATATATATAAAATACTATATATATATATATATATATATATATAAGATATTTTTAAAGCCGTATCGTACAACATGTTCATATTTACAAAAAAAATATTTTTGACATTTAGTTTTGCATATGTATGGAGTGCCTCACCTAAAAGATTTTTTTAGCAATAAATTGCTAAAGGGCACATGGAACACACCTCTAGATAAAATTTCAGTAATATATGTTTTATAATAAAAATGGCTGTGACATACGGACGGACAGACGGACATGTTTCAAAAAACTTTTCAGGGTTCCGTTTTTACCATTTTGGCTATGGAACCCTAAGAAGTGTTTGCGCTGTGTTATATTTTAAAGATCTAAATTTATTGGCCTTACAGCTCTCATTTGTATGATGATTTCGTGCACAAATACCACTCCTTACATGTGCATTTTTACTAACTATTCGCAACTCGCAATAGGCTTAGTTTTGTTAATTTATCGTAATTAAGTGAATTTTTACGGTTAATATTTAAAATCGCAACAAAAAAATAACCATCTCTTAAGCTCACTTGCACAGCAAAAAAAATCCAAATTCACATGAAAACACCGCTTTGATGTGCATTCAGTTTTTTTTGCTGTACTAGTCAGTATTTTTTTATTTTTTTCTGATATGCGGAATATTTTTAAATTCATAAATATTTTGCCGCTCACTGTACTTCAAATTCAAAATCTAGGTTTTCATTTTTTTACATAAAAATCTACTAATCGAGATCGTTATTACTTATCTTATTTAGTAGTGTAGAGAGTATCCTTAATTAATACTCTCAAAATATACTTGATAGTTATGTATTTTCCATTGTTGATGATGGTTGATGAAGATGGCACTTTTAGGAGCAATTTTTGAGAGGATCTAATAGAATTAAGATAAGAGAAACGCTCTTTGAGGTAGCGGGGAGTTGCAGAGTATTATTTGAAAGAGAGTTATCATTATCTGAATTGCTGATCTTGGCGTTCCACGTCTATCGTACGCTTCGCCGATAGCAGCCCGGCAGCCAGGGTAAGTTGATGATGTAGGGGATGGACATTTCTGAAAGGAGATGACAGTCGTTTTTTGTTAGGCTTGAATATTAAAGGTTCTCCAATTAACAGTGACTTTATAAGAGGAAACCATGATTGCGAAGGCCAATATGGAAACACCAAAATACCTTCAGCTCTTTCTCTTTTAATTTTGTGTAAGCATTTTAGCACTAAGGAAAACGGAGGAAATGCGTAAAAGAAAATATCACTCCAGCTTACAGTGAAAGCGTCTACTGAAACTGCTTCTGGGTCAGGTTTCCATGAAATGAATCTATGGCACTTCTTATTAATCCTTGATGCAAATAAATCTATTTCTGGGTGTCCAAAAGTATGTTTAAGTTTTTCATAACAGGTTTGAGAAAGCTCCCATTCAATATTTATTCATCAGCCTTAAAGTTGTCTTTGGTATTTATATACGAAGCAAACACCCAAATATTTCTCTGCTCACACCAATTCCACATTTCTCTAGTAATTAGATTTAGATGGGGATATTGAATGCCCCCCATTTTATTAATATATGCTACGGCAGTTGTATTATCAACTCTTAACAGAATTTCACAATCATGCAAGTTTTTGGCAAAACATTGTAATCCTAAGAAAGCCGCCTTGATCTCAAAATAGTTTATATGATTTTCCTGTTGAGACTTAGACCATGATCCAGATGTTCTATTAGACTCACATACAGCTCCCTACCCGGTTTTTGAAGAATCTGTTTGAATCTCAATACAAAATTCGTGGTGTTTAATTAAATTGAATTTATGTAGATTCATACCCCACCAATGTAGTTCAGAATGAACAATATTTCTAAGCTTCATTGTGGCTTTAAAGCTGTCATTGTTATGTAATAATGCAAGGTATTTTTCTCTTTCTAATAGTTTGGTATACACCCAACCATATGGGACGGCTGGACAAATGGAATTAAGTATGCCTAGTAATTGAGAAAACTCCCTTATTGTACAGTCTCTTTTAAAAGTGAACTGGTGGATCATTTCTAAAATAGTTAGCTGTTTTTTATGTGGAACTGATAAAGAGAGATTAGTTGAATCCATAATAAATCCAAGGTACTTGCATGTTTGGCTAGGTATCATGACACTTTTTTCAAAATTTATTACAAAACCTAAATTCTGAAATAATTTACATGCTCTATTAATGTCATTTAAACATCCATTATAGTACCTATTAAAATACAGGCTGTCATCTAGATAGCATGTTAAAACTATATCATGTGATCTGAGATACGTGGTGATGGGTTTGATTAATTTAGTAAAAACAAACGGGGCCGAGCTGAGACCATAAGGCAATGCATTAAACTGATAAAGTTGTCCATCAAAACTGAACCTTAAAACCTTCCTATGACACTTTGCAATTAGTATAGATAGATATGCCTCTGACAAGTCAATAGAGCCCATAAAGCAGCCCTCTGATATAAGTTTACATGCAGTCCTGATGTCTTCTAATTTGAAATGATTTGTAACAACATATTCGTTCAACTTTTTTAGATTTAATATAAATCTATAGGAGCCATTAGGTTTAGGTACTAAAAAGATAGGAAATATAAACTGGTTGGGGTCTGGAGAACATTCAGAAACAGCACCAAGTTTAACAAGCTTTTCGATTTCGAGGTGTATGTTCTCTTTTTCCTTCCCATGCCACACCTTTTGGTTTGCTTCATAAGGTGGAGGTGTAGTATGAAATGGAATCTCATATCCCTGTAGCCATTTTAGAATAATAGGATCATCAGTAATATCCTGATTTATCTATAAAATATTTAATTCTGCCAGCATGTGGGACCCGGGGTATGTCCTTAAACTACGTCCGGACCTGGGTATGTCCTTAAACTACGCCAAAAAGAGAGGTATGGGCACTGCGAATGGCATCTCGCTAAGTGTGGTAGGGCACGTTCAGCGAATGTCATCGCTCAAATCTGGAGCAGAGCCCGACTGGGGAAGTACCTCCACCTTACAGAAAACCACAGCCAAATAGCACTAGACCCTACTCATAGTGTTGTGTTCCTGCTGGTGAGAAAGGTTGCCAAAGAGCTCAAAGAAGACTCAGTGTGTTGACGATGAGGGACCTTCTTGTTCCTTTAGTCGTCAACACAGTGAATCCTCCTTTTTGTAAAGGGTCGGCAACGCGCATGTGACTCCTTTGGAGTTGCAGGCGTCCATAGGTTACGGTAGCTGCTTACCATCAGGCGGGCCGTATGCTTGTTTGCCACCGTCGTGGTATAAAAAAAAAAAAAAAAAAAAAATGTACCTTAGGAGATATGCCTCTGACAAGTCAATAGAGCCCATAAAGCAGCCCTCTGATATAAGTTTACATGCAGTCCTGATGTCTTCTAATTTGAAATGATTTGTAACAACATATTCGTTCAACTTTTTTAGATTTAATAGAAATCTATAGGAGCCATTAGGTTTAGGTACTAAAAAGATAGGAAATATAAACTGGTTGGGGTCTGGAGAACATTCAGAAACAGCACCAAGTTTAACAAGCTTTTCGATTTCGAGGTGTATGTTCTCTTTTTCCTTCCCATGCCACACCTTTTGGTTTGCTTCATAAGGTGGAGGTGTAGTATGAAATGGAATCTCATATCCCTGTAGCCATTTTAGAATAATAGGATCATCAGTAATATCCTGCCATTTATCTATAAAATATTTAATTCTGCCAGCATGTACCTTAGGCTCTATCGTTGGTGTCTGGATCTCTGCTTGTAGCTGCGTCTCTCTTTCCCGTGAGGTTGATTGTAATGTTTCCGAGGTTGACGGTGTTGTTGCCCACCACGGGCTCGATAGGTCTGCTGATCGTACTGTGGTGGGCTCTTCCAGTTTAACTGCTTAAACTTATTAGATGTAGGTTGTCTAGGCTGTTTCTTCTCCTTTTCTGTGTTGTTCTTTATTGCATTACAGGTCTTTTGGATTGTCTGAGCAGTTTTAATATTTTCTGCACAGTCTTCTCCGAATAAAAATTTGTCTGTTTTCTGCTGACGAATTGCATCTTGGATTGTTTTGGTGGCTCTAGACAGGCAAAAGAATTTCCTGGAAGATGTGTCATGATAGCATTTCAGCTGCTAGTTTAGCTGCGTCATTGATTTCCTCTACTAAGGTTCTAGTGTTTCCTTTCATTACATTTGTTAGGCACTTTCCTAAGCAAGACATCAATGTGCCTGTAAGATTTTGTCTACTGACAATTCGTTTGTCTCTCTTAACTAATGGCCCTGAGAGTGTAGCTTGAATTTCAGGATTTATTATCGGAGCTATTGCAGCAGGGAAGTTGGCCGGAGTGGGGTACTTATTCATGATTGTCTCTCTAGCCTCTTTACCCAGTCCATCGTTCATGATTTTCTTCCAGCGGGAAGACAATTCAGGCCTGATTGGGTCACCCACTTCTGTCTGCTCCTGACCTTCAGTCCCCAAGGCCAGAAGGAACTCCTCTGGAAGTTCATCATCCATTGGTTCTGTAATGTAATAGGTATTACATTATATTTAGAAATAGGAATAACTTGTGTATCCACTAAGTGGTACCATATAATGAATATTTTGTGTTAGCATTGTCTATCCGCATTGTGATAGCGCATTGTAAATATTTTGTATTGGCACTGTCTATCCGCATTGTGATAGCGCCTGCCATAAAAACAATTAATGTTAGTCATCAGTATGTCTACCCTCTTAGTGGTAGCGCTTAGCTTAGCATGTGTTTGTTCATACTGTAGTAACTTACAACAGTAGTAATTAATTAGGGAAAGATAATCAAATAATACTGAATTTGTGTTTTAACCATAAACGAACCTGCATTTAGATCAAAGTCATTGTCATGTGTCATCAAATGACGTGGAGACGATGATACAGATGATGGCAAGGAGTGTGACGGAGCTGGCTGTGTAGCTTCCCGCGACTGTGGCTGACTCAATGATGGTTGTTGAGGTAGCGGTCGTGTGGTTGTCTTTTGTGGTGTTGTAAGGTCTTGGTCGGTTTCAACGGACCTCCTCATCGAATTTTCTCGAAGCCTCTTTTGTAATTTTTTTTAATTTTTATTTTGATATAATGTTCAGCTTTCTCTTTTTCTCTCTTGCGTTTCCCCATTCTTCTTGTACACAACACTCGCGAAAGCAAATAAAATAAGTAGTAAACTCAGTAAATTCACTGCGCTTAATAAGAAAAAATATCGCTTCGGAAATCGAAATTCAGTTTCAGGGTCGGGTTCAAATGAGAGAAAAAACGAACTTTCTGGCAACCGAATAGTGCGGAGCTACATCCGGATTAGAGAAAGAATAAACAATCTAACACATAGATCATGAAACGAAAAAAAAAAACAAAACCGGAAGTTCTTCCGCCATTACCTTATCTTGAGTCCGATAACATGATAACATTACAATATCGAAACTCGAAATGATTGTTAATTATAGTAAAATTAAAGTCAAGGGTAAATCATCTAGAATATTATCAATAACTTAGTAGTAGAATTTTTTTATAATGTTCTACTTTCGGGATTTTTTTTTCATATTTTTAAAACTTATTGTTCAAAAGTTAGAGGGGGGGGGCACATTTTTTTTACTTCTGGGGCGATTATTTCCGAAAATATTTACATTATCAAAACATGATTTTAGTAAGCCCCTATTCATTTTTGTCTGTTCAACAGCGACAGTATCTCGCGAACGAGATAGACATCTATCACTTTCTAATTGTATTCATCAGATAGTGACAGATGTCTTTCTCGGCCGGAAGATACTGTTGCTGTGCACTTGTATTAACCGTGCTGATCTGAGCTGAGCATCACTTAAAAGTAAATATTTACCAAAA
Organism: Pammene aurita; assembly: GCA_947086415.1. Lineage (NCBI taxonomy): Eukaryota > Metazoa > Arthropoda > Insecta > Lepidoptera > Tortricidae > Pammene > Pammene aurita. The sequence continues at coordinate 6,273,950 of OX352310.1, read as the reverse complement.
TAAAGCTTCATTTTTCAGTTCATTCACCTCTTTTCTTACTGTTTACTTAACTGTTAGTAAAATCAAAGCGTGTTTTCTTTCTATATATCTATAAATTCATCTCCCCTCTTTTATATGTCAGGTTTCTATACAATAGAACCTACGTAATTAAATAAATATTTTGCATTTTTTTGTGTCAATCCTGCACAATAGAAAAAAACGTAATTAAATAAATATTTTGCAGGATAAGTGTTTACTTTCTTTGCATATCAATCTTGCAACATTACCTATGCAGTTTATACCAGTCAGAATGCCGAAGTGTGCAGCAGTGTTAGCATTATTCTGTTCTTAAATATATGTTTTGCAATAAATGTCCTGTGTGCAACGTGATTAATATTTTTTTACTTATCTATTTTAGATACAATGAAATTCTTTTACGGTAGGTAAATGATTAACTGATTAGTTATTTTAGATTTATAACTAATTCTTACTACTATGTCAATCAAGCAATGACAGTTAATTACATATAGATTACATCATAAAATCAACATAAGTTTCGTTTACAAACATAAATAGATGTTATATAAAAAGGTAAAAGTGACCGTCCTTGATCGTGGATTTTTCTTTGTATATGACATATATTTTAAGTTGGTAATTTATATGGCAGTGTGTCTAATTAAAGTAAAAAAATCTAAATATTTATAATACGAATTTGATTTGTTCTCTAGTTGTATAAGTTTTGTTTGCTTGATATCTCAAGTGACAGGAAAAACCGTACAAGAGAAAGTCGGACTCGCGCCCTGAGGGTTCCGTACTTCACACAATTTTAATAATCAGCGCAATTCTAATAATAACATTGCTGTAACGTAAAGAAAAATTGGATTAAGTTGATTGAGACAAACTTTGACTTTGCCGTTAAAAAACTGTTATCTCCATATACCTATGTATCGATATAGGTCGCGATTAGTTTACCAACTGCAAATAAGATTGTAAAAGTAAATATAGTTTAGAAAAGAAAGTATATACATATGTTAACTGTCAAATATGTTACTATTGCAGTATTATACATGGTTGTCTGTCTGGCAGCCATATTTATTTACGTAGAGGCGATGGGATGCAACTGTGTTGCTGTCTATGAACCAGTATGTTCAGTCAGCAACCGCACATATGGAAACGACTGCACGTAAGTCTTTGCCATGGCCGCGATTCGAAAAATAAACACACACACTGGACAGACACAGCTCCAACCCAACTCAACTCAACGCTATAACGACATTGACATTTGCTATTCGAACAGATTTTCATTCAACATTGGTCTCACATTGGTCTCACATTGGTCACACATTGGTCACACATTGTACCAATGTTGTACCAATGTGAGACCAATGTGTGACCAATGTGTGACCAATGTGAGACCAATGTGAGACCAATGTGAGACAAATGTTGAATGAAAATCTGAAAATCTGTTCGAATAGCAAATGTTAATGTCGTTATAGCGTTGAGTTGAATTGGGTTGAGTTGGGTTGGAGCTGTGTCTGTACAGTGTGTGTGTTTATTTTTCGAATTGCGGCCCATACCATAAGTAATGTCTGCTAATAGGCAAGTTTCTTCAAGCTTTTACACACACACACGCTTTTTCTACACTAGTCTATCGGTTTCTAGCGAAATTGAAAATCTATTGGGCATTTTTCAAAGTCGACAATGCACTTGGTTAAAAGTTAAGCAGTCTAAACAAGTTAACGTCAGACATAATTAATGTATGAAGTGAAAAAGTGTTCGTCAGATCCATAGAAAATAGAAAACCAATCTTTTTGCTGACTTCAGTTGGAAACAGAGGTGATTTATGTGAGATCTTGTATTTATAATGTAATACTCGTATTTATTTTTCAGAAGACGTTGTGCCGGTGATGCATACGCTCACGCCGGACCATGTGGTGGCTCCGATGGTTACGCTGATTATTAATACAAGACATATTGTTACATACATTACTTTAGTTGCACGACTAAATAAAAAAAACTGAGATCAACTAACAAGAAACCTCAAAGTTATTTTTAATTCCCTATCGATTAATAATACAATCAAAATACGACAAAAGTCGAAAACCCTCGGACAGTTTTGAAATTTGGTGTGTATGTTAATTATAGTTCCTGTTTTCATGTCCAGAACATTTGACGTTTCAGGACCTCGAGGAACCGACAACACATTGGAGAATGTCCTTCACCTTGAAGTAATTCGTTTTTCCCTCCGTATAGGCACTCTATGAAAATATTATATAGGACAATATCAAAGCTCATTAAATTCTACTTAGAAAAAAAACCGGCCAAGAGCGTGTCGGGCCACGCTCAGTGTAATGTTCCGTAGTTTTCCGTCCGTCACAGTAAGTGTCCCCACTTAAGAGTTAAAATAACACCGCCATGTAGGATATGAGCGTTCCACGTACAGCGACATCTATCGGCAAATTAAGTAAACTATTGCGCGGGAGCTTAAGGTATGGAAGATTATTTTTATGGGATAATTCTTTACTGCGTGAACCGATTTTCACCGTTTTTACTTTATTTGAAAGCACGTCATTTCATTGTAATTTTGTAGAAATTACAGGTACCATCAGGTTCAAAATGGCATGGTCAATTTATCAATGAATTCATTCATAAATTGGCCATGCAATTCTGAACCCGATAGTACATCAAACACCTGCTTATACGGTTAAATTACAAACTTATTTCAGAAATTATTTTGTAATTTTTTTCAAAAACTATTCCACCTATCAAGTTCAAAATAATTTTCCTAGAAAGTTTTTATAAAGTTCTACTTTTGAGATTTATTTCATATTTTTAAAACTTATGGTTCAAATGTTAGAGGGCCCCGGGACACATTTTTTTTTACTTCTGGAGTGATTATTTCCGAAAATATTTAACAACAGAAAACATTATCAAAAAATTATTTGAATAAACCCCTATTCATTTTTAAATACCTATCCAACAATATATCACACGTTAGGGTTGAAATGAAAAAAAAATCACTCCCCACTTTACGTATAGGGGAGGTACCCTAATAAAACATTTTTTTCTCCTTTTTATTTTACCACTTTGTCGGCGTGATTGATATACATATTGGTACCAAATGTCAGCTTTCTAGTGCTAACGGTCACTGAGATTATCCGCGGACGGACGGACAGACGGACAGACATGGCGAAACTGGGTTCCTAGTTGACTACGGAACCCTAAAAATGCGTACATTTTTGCGCAAACATGCACCTCGTTAGAGATAGCACTCGAGGAAGTCAAGTGTATCTATCCGCGGACAGACGGACGGACGGACAGACATGGCGAAACTGGGTTCCTAGTTGACTACGGAACCCTAAAAATGCGTACATTTTTGCGCAAACATGCACCTCCTTAGAGATAGCACTCGAGGAAGTGAGAGCCTGCGCACACAGAGAGCGGTCAGAGTCTGCGTTCTCGTGACCGTTGACCGCTCAAGAGTCCCAACGCACACAAGCGGCGTTCAAATTCTCGCGTTCTAGTTTCCTTTGGGTCTTTGCACATGTATCATGTCACTAGAAAGTTCATCATCCGATGAAGAATTATTGCTGTTGTGGAGCTTAGCAGCTTCTAAAAAGAAAAGAAAGTATTGGGTGCACCCAATTAACACAACGCGAGAAGAACAAGGCGAATTTAGTAGTATTTTTCGGGATTTACTTACAGATGAACAACGATCCTATATTTATTTTCGAATGTTATATGAATGTTTTAAGGAATGTTATAACACTTATAACATCATAAAACCTGATATCTAAAAACAAAATAATAACTGGAGGAACTGTGTTTCATCAAAAGAAAGGCTGGCTGTATTTTTAAGGTATGTACTTGTTTATTAAGGATGAGAAAAATAATTTTAATAGTCAACATCACTTAAATCGTATAATAAACTCCTTTCCCTAACCAATTCAATTCACTTCTCCGTGTTTGCAACCTCAGACATCGCGGTGTTAAGGCGTTCCCTGTCTCGGCGGGAAAAGAACTCTTAGAACGCGACGTTCCGCTTTGACCGCCGCGGTCTGACAGCCCACTGTGTGCGTTGTTGTTATAGACTCGGTACATTCTAATGAACGCCGAACGCGGAACTCTGAACTCAGAACTCCTGACCGCTCTCTGTGTGCGCGAGCTCTAATACTTTTCCAGGGCATATTCTCATGATATGAAACTTGTGAGTATACAAAGTTAACATTTATTTATAGTTGTGTATGTCAGCTACGTCAATATTAAATCAACATTTTAACCGGCTGCGACAAAAACAGTAATTAGGGTAATGGTTTCAAAACTGAAAACTGAATACAGCCTGTAGCCTAGGATGCTAAGCGGATTTCTAATTTCTAGGCCGCGATTCGAAAAATAAACACACACACTGGACAGACACCGCTCCAACCCAGTTGGGTTGTGGGTTGAGTTCAACCCAACTCAACTCAACGCTATAAAGACATTGACATTTGCTATTCGAACAGATTTTCATTCAACATTGGTCTCACATTGGTTTCACATTGGTCACACATTTGACCAATATGTGAGACCAAAGTTGGGTTGGAGCCGTGTCTGTCCAGTGTGTGTGTTTATTTGTCGAATCGCGGCCCTACAAGTGACATATCCCTTAATTCCACTTGATCTGACCAATGAATCCACACTTATACAGTGTGTAACAAAAATAGTGGTGATCCGTTAAAGGGCATAAACGGTATCGTATTGCGACTAATAAAAAGTAGGAGAAATTTTTTTTGGACTCGCAATTTTTTTTTGTATAGCGTACGTCGTCCCAGCCGGGCAACCCTCCGTACCAAACCATTTTTTTTTTCGCGTTAAAAAAATTTTTTCTTAGTTTTTTATAATTAGAATACGATACCAAATACGCCATTCAACGGATCACCAGCATTTTTGTTACACCTTGTATATCTAAAAAAAAAACAATTTGGCGGCCGCAAAAGGTCACCAAATATGTGATCATGTTTTTTCCTAGGTGCATAAACTATTGCGCGGATTTCAATGAAAGATACACCAGGAGGTTTGTAATCAACACACCAGTGCTATGCAATGCAATTTTTTTTTAATATATGAGGGAAAGAATAATTGGGGATTTTTAATATATGTGTTGTTAATTAGAGGTCAACCAATAGTGGCAGCAATTAAACTTGACACCTATGTTCTTTGGGATTCTAGTACGCATGTCTGAAAACAAGAGCTTCCAGGACTATCAGAGTCGGTTGCTATCATGGAACGTATATCCATTTTTAGGGTTCCGTAGTCAACTAGGAACCCTTATAGTTTCGCCATGTCTGCCCGTCCGTCCGTCCGTCCGTCCGCGGATAATCTCAGTGACCGTTAGCACTAGAAAGCTGAAATTTGGTACTAATATGTATATCAATCACGCCGACAAAGTGGTAAAATAAAAAGTGGATTTTTTTTATTTTATTAGGGTACCTCCCCTATACGTAAAGTGGGGAGTGATTTTTTTTTTTCATTTCAACCCTAACGTGTGATATATTGTTGGATAGGTATTTAAAAATGAATAGGGGTTTACTAAAATCATTTTTCGATAATGTAAATATTTTCGGAAATAATCGCTCCAGAAGTAAAAAACTATGCGTCCCCCCCCCCTCTAACTTTTGAACCATAAGTTTTAAAAATATGAAAAAAATCTCAAAAGTAGAACTTTATAAAAACTTTCTAGAAAAATTATTTTGAACTTGATAGGATGAATAGTTTTTGAAAAAAAATTACAAAATAATTTCTGAACCAAGTTTGTAATTTAACCGTATAAGCAGGTGTTTATTGTACCTGTAATTTCTACAAAATTACAATGAAATGACGTGCTTTCAAATAAAGTAAAAACGGTGAAAATCGGTTCACGCAATAAAGAATTATTCCATAAAAATCATCTTCCATACTTTAAGCTCGCGCGCAATAGTTTACTTAATTTGCCGATAGATGTCGCTGTACGTGGAACGCTCATATCATATCCTACATGGCGGTGTTATTAACTCTTAAGTGGGGACACTTACTGTGACGGACGGAAAACTACGGAATCCTACACTGAGCGTGGCCCGACACGCTCTTGGCCGGTTTTTAGTATTCTGCAAGCTTACATTTTTTTAATCGTTATGCAATGAATGTGTATGGCAAACGAAACTTCATTAAATTCCACACAAAAAAGTGTACGACGGTTACCAACTAAGACCAAGAGATGCAACATTTCTAACAATTTTGTATTCATTCATATTCATTCAACGCCGGCGAGCACAAGTCTGTTTTAAAATAAGTAAGAGTAAACACAATACATGTGGCGGTAACAATACCAACCGCATTTGTTTGTAGTGTTTCTTCGAGGACGGACAATCTTCTATTTTGTTTAAATGATCAGAAACAGTAACCGTAGTTTAATATTTGATTCACTTAAAAGTATTGACAATGGGAATCGTTGGTGGTAAGTCAATCAAATTATATTCTCACTTAAATTTAATAAAATAATCTTGTGTTGCTATTGACATCTCGAAATTTCATAACATCCTTTACCGTTTGGCCGCCCAGAGGCCTATAAAAAGTCATTGTGTTTTCAATTTTAATATCGATAAATCAGAATTCCTTTTGCCTTGGCAATGTTCGTATAGTGGGCGGCAGGAGATTCAGATTAGATTGACTAATGTAAGAACTAAATTTCAGCGTTTCCGTTAGTCCTACTGATAGCAGTACTCGATCCTGCAGCCGGAGTCTGTGCTTGTGCGGAAAGCGAAGGCACCTGGAGCCCTGTCTGCGGCGCGAGCGGCAATACCTACAGCAGTAACTGCATGTGAGAGTCTACTCTCTCTACTTAAAGCTGGAATTAAGGTTAATTTGGGACATCAAAAGTATCCTAGTGGGCGACATGTTCAAAACTCTGCTGCTAACTTACGTACGCATGTCGAAAAGAACTGGATAACTTATTTGATGATGGGATCGTGGAGAAATCGAGAGAACTCTTCAAATAAATACCTACTATAAGCACATACACATACATAGTGATTTAATTATTTTTTACTGTAGCTCGGGTATTTGCTCTTGGTAAGGTGGAGTAAGCTAAGCGAAGTCGGTTCAAGGTAACGAAGGATGAGGTTCTTAATTCGTCGGGATCTTTGTTTTCCCTATTTTTTTAGGGTTCCTTACCTCTCAAGGAAAAAACGGATCCCTTATAGGATCACTTCGTTGTCCGTCCGTCCGTCCGTCTGTCAAGACCCTTTTTCTCAGGAACGCGTGGAGGTATCAAGCTGAAATTTATATAAAATACTCAGGTCTACTGTCTTTTGGATCTGTAAAAAAAATAAAACGTCTAAGCCAACGCAATCAAAAGATACAGCCGTTTATGCAGCAAATTTTCGAAACTCGAAAGGGAATCAAAACCTACAGGGTACTTCCCGTGAACTCAGAATCTTGAAATTTAGTACGAAGCAACGTCTTATAGCACAGATAAAGGAAAAATTACGAAAACCGAAAATATTTAGTTACATCATATAATAAAAATAATTTTAATAATTTTAAAGTTACTACCCCTATATACCTACAGGTTTGTACGGAACCCTCAGTGCGCGAGGCCGACTCGCACTTGGCCGGTTTTTATTTAAATGTATTTATGAATGAATGAATGAATGCATTTATTTCGAGTAACTGTGACTCATACATGTATTTATCATTTATTCATCGTATGGCTTAGTACATGTCCCTGGATATTACATTACAAAGCTTAAAATAAAATACATATTAAAACTAAAATTAAAATTTTGCCCGGCTCAAGTAGGCAACCGCATCCTCAGTTAGGTTCTTGAAATCTTCTATGTGGCCTGTGTATTTTGTAAGGGGGCATTCCAGCACTATGTGTTCGATGGTCTGGTCTGGGTGTCTACAGTCGCAAGCAGGGAAGTCACACCAACCCCATTTGTGCCAGTGGTGAGCGCAGTTACCAACCCCGTTCGAAGGTGGTTTAGGGCCGACTACACCCGACGGGGTTCTTTGAAGCCGGAGGGGGGTATTCGTGGTGTTAGAGGGATGAGGGGGTTCGTTATCACCTTGTGGGCTTCCCATTCCGCAAACCACGCCTCCGCCATGCTCCAAGAGGGTTGTTGTTTAGGCATCTGTAGAGCAGGGGGGTTTCTAGACTTCAACCTTTTTCGTCCGAATTCGGCGAGGTCTTGGTTGATGGGGAGGCTGGAGCTACTGAGCGCTTTAGCAGCTTCACGATGTAGGCTATTGTTCCGACGTAAATGTGCAGGAGCTATGTTGCTCAAGATAGGGAGCCAGTGGGTAGGTGTCGGCTTGAGGCAACCTGTTATTAGTCGCAGAGTCTGGTTGAGCTGCTTGTCTACGGCCGAGGTATGTGCACTGTTCATCCAGACAGGAACGCAGTACTCAGCCATTGAGTAAATCAAGGCCAGGGCTGTAGTTCAGAGGCATGATGCACTAGCACCCCAAGAGGTTCCCGTGAGTTTTTGAACTATATTGTTTCTAGTCTTGAGTTTGCTAGCAGTTTTCTGTAGATGCACCTTGTATGTTAGGCTTCTATCCAGAGTAACTCCCAGGTATTTGGGGTTCGGATTGTGATTTAGGATTGTACCTTTGAACCTGACGCTGAGAGTTTTGCCAGCTAGCCTGTTGTTCAGGTGGAAACAACATACCTCTGTTTTTGTGGGGTTCGGGCACAGGCGCCATCGGGTAAAGTAGTTATCCAGTGCAGCCAGATCTTTCTCGACGACTGACTCCGAGGCTTCCATGCTTCTGTCCTGTGTGATGACAGCCAGGTCATCGGCGTATCCAAACTTGCGCGAGATGGTGTCGGGAAGGTCGTGCACGTAGAGGTTAAACAGAAGCGGCGCCAGAACGGAGCCCTGTGGCAGTCCATTATTCAAGATTCTAACGCTGCTGGTTTTATTCCCGAGGAAGACCTGGGCTGGCCTGTTGGTGAGAGTATTTTTTATAAGCCTGTATATCTTCATGCAAGGGATTATTTTCAGCAGTTTGTAGAGCAGTCCCTGTCGCCAAACTGCCGTCAAATCAATAGAGGCTGCTGAAGATTTAAGCTGCTTGTTAAACCCGTTTTCCACGTGGGTTGTGAGCGCAATCACCTGGTCACTGCAGCTGCGGTTTGGCCGAAAACCGGCTTGATCATGTGGAACCATTGCATTTATGGGTTCATGGATTCGGATGTGCAATAGTCGCTCCAGAAGTTTGTATACGACGCTCAGTAGGGCTATTGGTCGGTAGCTGTCTGCATTGTCGCCAATTTTACCTGGTTTTAGGATAGCGATGACTCTAGACCGTTTGAGTGCGGTAGGCATCTTACCAGAATCCATAATGGACGTGAAGAACTTCGCCATCCAAGCACGGGTCTTTGGTCCACTGTGTATCAGGAACTCTGGGAAGATTCCGTCTTCCCCGCAAGCTTTACCCGCAAAAACATGGCTCAGAGCCCCGGTGATTTCGTCTGCGGTGAAAGGTCGGCTATAAGCGCTAGCAGATGCCGCACAAGATTTAAGTGTCGAGAGCTCCAACCGTAACTTTCTGGAATGAACCTTGTGAATGGGTGCCCTAGACAGTTTGACCAACCTGTCTGCGATAGCGTTGGGAGTTACTTTGGGTTTGACCTTCGTCGTGGCTGACCCGTCAGTCAGCTGTCTCACTAAGTGCCATGCTTTTTTGCTGGAGTGAGTACTCGTAAAGTTCATTTTCTGGACGGTTGCTTCCCATTTGTCTCTCCGCGCTTGGTCGAGGGATGTGATGACTTCGTGGGCTGTTTCGCGATTCCCAGTTGCTTGAAAGTCTTGCCAGAGTGCTTCCGTGTTCATTTAAATATATGTTCACGGATTATTCGAAGACGGTGGACCGATTTGGAAAATTATTTTTTTGTTTGAAAGAGTATACTTCACAGTAGGTCCCATTGTCGCCAGGTCAAGACCTGATGATGGGATCCTAGAGTAATCGAGGGAACTCTTCAAATATTATAGGCGCAAGCATACTGATTTGAGTATTTTTACAGTAGCTCGGCCATTTGCTTTTGGAAAGGTGGAGGGTAAGTGAAGTCGGTTCTTTTTTGTTTAAAATTATTCAAGTCTCTCTTTTTTTCAGACGAATGTGCACTATACCTCGCTACGCCCACGACTTAGTTTTTTTGGAGAAAACTAGGAAACAAATTTCCTACGTTAAAACACCCTGTTAATAAGATAATTAAATGAGACCTCTTTAGACCCGAATCATAATGACATTTAAGAAAAAACACTTTTGACGTGACATGACACACAGTGTTAAACAACTTGACAGGTACATTATAGGGGATGGTTATTTTAAAAATTAATTATAATATTTTTTTTTGTTCGGTAAATGAAAACAAAAAATATATATACAAAGGTTCCTTAATTACAGTTAAAAGTTAATTGTTTTAATGTAATGTATTATCTCTTAAAATATCCATGACTAATTTGTTAGCACCTTATATATTATCTATTGTCAATCCCTTTAGTTTAGATTGATAAGATGATTATAGAAAGCTCTGTGCCCGGAACGGGGACGATACATTTTAACCGAATTTAGGGTAAGAGGCTATTTGTTTGTAAGTTTTTACTTTAAGACGAATGTACACATTTATGTATCTCTACTGCGATTTTTCGTAAAGTTTAGAAATACATGGTTCATGGTTCATTCACAGCAATGCATGGTTCATGGCTCGATAGATGTCACAGCTGTAATTTTGTCGCGGGTTTTAAACTCTTGTCTTGGCACACACAGGAATATTGCAAAATTAGCCCACAGCTATCTATATGTTAATTATATTTATTGCCATGTCTGCAACTGGATTCTTCAAAAAATTCAAGTCGGGGTATCATCCCTCTTGTAGTGCACAGTGCCAAAAGTTTAAATCAATCGCATATTTGGCAGCCAGCCAACGTTCACATGAGATATGTTATGTGAAGTAGTAGTTTAGAATTGTGATATATTAAACTAGTTGTGATGAATTACTGTCGATGTTTCCATCTATGTTCATTGAATAAAATCGGTTGAGCCTAGTATAAGTATAGATAGATAGATTTATTTCTTTCTTTTAGAAAACCACACAGTATTTTACATCATAAAATAAAATGCATAATGTTAGTGGTAAAAACACATAGTAAAAGGACGTAAGTGCCGCATAGTAAAATGAAGTTAGCGCCGCAAAATATCCTTTAATAAATTACCTTTTGAAAGGATGTATAGTAACAGGCCAGAAACTACGGAACCCCCTACACTGAGCATGGCCCTACATCCTCTTGGCCGGTTTTTTTTTGTAAGTGATTTCCTCCTCTAGTAATTCACAGTATTTCATTGCAGTATTTATCATATATTTGTATAAAATGACTAGTAAAATTATACTATCTATAAACTTGTTTACATGCTCATACATACATATCATTGGCCGGTACTGTAGGTTACATAAATTAAGGCAAATCTGTACATTGAATTTAAGTAATTAAAGTTATTTTAAGAAATCGTATTTTTTCTTTGTTGTTTCGAATGACAATTAAATCTAAGACCAACTATTAAAACATTAGAATAAAAAATCCGGCTCTCTAGTTTCCCTCACAGTTTCCACTGAAATAGTTATTACATTAAGTAAATATAGCTTTGGCTTACCTCTTTAATCTGTACTCTGAACAGAGTAGGCACGAGTTTTCCAGATTTTATTAAGGCTCTCCTAAACTTTATCCAAAATGTTTAACTCAAAAACTTTACTAATCCAAATTTTTACGAGGCACTTCACGACTTCGCGAACTACATAGATTCGAAGAAGCCGTTGCTTAGTCAAATGAGATTGTAGACAACGTTCGTTCTGCCGTAAACCGGAGCAGACCGGTTTAAACTGCTTTGGACTGGTTTAAACCGGCGGAAAATCGCTCAGGCTGGTTATTTGATTTGAATTTGCCGTCTGTTTGAGGATTCGAGATTGCGATTGACGATTTGTCTTTTTTTGCGATAGTATAATGTATAATGTATAATTCTGGAGAATAATGGTTTTCCAATGCATGACAGTCAGTGTTTAGCCACTTCAACTGAAAATAATTCTACACTATTATACAGGGTGGAAAGATAAGTCGGGCCCTGGAGGGAAACTACCTTAAAACCTTGAGATAGCGCAATTCGCTCAAAGGAAACATTCTTTTATTTTTCTTAAAAACTAAAACTGCATTCACAGTTTTTTTCTTAATTTTCACTTTTTTCCATACTAATTGTACGAAAAATATTATTATTATTATTTATGGGTTCTGTTGTGCCCTAAACTTGGTTAGTATTTAGAAGTCTTTATCCTCGTTGGAAACAGGATCGATTGACATCAATTGTCATAAAAATTATTTATGGCAAAAAATTACAAAATAAATACTTTTTTGAAAACTGTACTCTTTTCCAAAAATTTGTAAATGCAGTTATGTCCCTTTAAAGAAATTAAAGAATGTTTCCCTTCAGTGAATTGTGCTATCTCAACGTTTTAAGGTAGTTTTCCTCCAGGGCCCGATTTATCTTTCCACCCTGTATATCTAGCACGGCTATACATGGCCGCATCAGCTACGCAAACGGCTTGATGGATCTGAATATATGTTGCAGTGCAGGGAATAAGGTTCCATTTATCGATATGGAGTTATTAGTACTTTCTAAAACTACACTACAACTATACGCATCTATGGGTGAAAAAATAAAGTCACTATGTGAACTGAAAATAAAGTCACTATGAGGACGAAACCTGTGTTGCGGATTTAAAAATAATGTATTTGTTTTTATTTTAGTCGTATAAATGTTTACGAAAAGTAGGAGCTTTCACTTACTTGTCTACATATATTTTAAGTACAGTACCTCTACCACGAGTCATGCAAATAAGCCCAATTCGAGATTCGTTCACGAATTCGTCAATTATATGTATGGAGAATTTGTGCAGAGCCTCTAGCGGTCACTTATAGAACTAAAAATTACTGCCATACCATAAGTTGAATTATCGTTTATGCAATTCGCTCACGAAAGTTCGATTGCTTGTTTCGTTTGTGTAGATTTCAATACGTTACAAAGTGACGTGACGTGACAAACGTCACATCCTTCACACCAACCGAAACAGATTGTAGGTAAGCCAAAAAGGTTTTACTTCCTAAGTACATTTTATCTGAAGGTTTAGAACTGTAGACAATTATATGAGCAGTGAACAATAATAAACATAGAAACCGTACTTAGCTCTAAAAAATTACCCTACTTTTTGTGGGTGTTTAATATGCTTGCTAGGCCGTAAACCAGGAATAATTTCCGTTGGTCATCGTGTCCCAAGCGGTAAATTTTAAGTGGTTCAGGGCGGTAAATAATCAAGCTTCGTGATGGTCAGCTGCCGTTCCTTGAGTGGGTTGAGGAACGGCAGCCATTTTCTCACATAAAATATATATAATATAAAATGCCCATCGCGTCCCAGTTGAAATAGGTGATAGTTTATATACAAATAAAATAAACATCATCAGCCGGCTGTATAGCACTGAAAAGACCGTAAACTAGTCACATGAATATATGGTATTTAGGGTATCAGCAGACGTTATTTCTACCTCAATACAGCCGGCTGACGATTTTCCTGATAATAAGAGCCTCATATACTGACGATCCGCAACCCACCAACGGAGCGACAGCTGACCTACGCGAGTCATCATTATACTTCGTCCTTAATCACTTCAAAAATTATCACCGCCTGGGACGCCTTGCGATTGGTCATGAAATTTGTTCCTGGCTTACGGTTCATGCCATCGGAGCCGGGAAATACAAGTTATGACAGTAAGCCTTTTTTTACCTTATTTAAATGCGCGTGACTTTTAACGCATAAAATGTTATCAACCGACTTCAAGATTTCGAAGGAGGAGGTTCTCAATTCGTCAGGATCTTTTTTTTTACTATTTTTTCATAATGTTCACCGATTGCAACTTTTTTTTAAACAGGGTAATTACGTATTTCGTCATACATATTCAAAGCTAGGAAAAGGGGTGAAAACTGTCAGTACTTCATCCATCCATACATATACTTATTTCGTCGTAGGATATAGGATTACCTAAGAAAACCAAATTGATGAAATTTCAAATGTACAAATAACACTACTAGTTTAAAACGTCCTAGAACTACGTCAATATGTAAAGTGTTAGGTGATTCTTATTTTATTTGGTTACTAGCTGTGCCCGCGGCTCCGCCCGCGTGGAATTCGGTCTATGTAAGTGGCTAATTTGCCCCTAATTTATCTCCCGCTACCCTGGAGGCGGAACTTGAAGTAAAGTTGACAAATGGATACAATTACCACTAAATGAAACTACACTCAAAAATCAATACTTTTTTTTGGCATGATTTAAACGACATAGAGTAGTAGGTGTATATCGGATACAGTACCACTTTTCCAAATCGATCCTCCCGTCAAATCAGTCTAAGCATGAAAGGTAAGAACAGGTGCGGTTGAAATTTGGGGGGGATCACAAATGCAGAAATGATTTTTTGAGGGGGTCAGTAACATTTTTTTCTATTTGAGGTGTACTTGGGGGGGGGGGGGGTGACCCATGCAAATTTAACTCAATCTGTAGTGAGTGTAGTGGCTGCCCCCCCCCCCCTTTTAAACGTTTAATTTTTATAGGCTACGTATAACCTGGCTGGGGATTTTCTTGAATTGGAATTAGTAATCTTTAAGGGGTGATTTCTGGGATAACAATGCAAAAAAAACCGGCCAAGAGCATGTCGGGCGATGCTCGGTGTAGAGTTTCGTAGTTGCCGCCCTGTTTGGACCCACGGTGCTAAAGTTAGATGGAAGAGACGCCCTTTTTTGATTGAACTTTCAAATCTAATATTTACGAAACTATCAGTTTCATCCAAAAAATGTATTAAAAGACCTCTATTCTTTTTGAAAGACCTATTCAATAATACCCAACACGATAGAGTTGGAGCGAAAAAACATTCACCCCCCATTTTATGTGTACCCTAATAGAAGCATACACTGCTTTATCTACACACATATTAAAAAAATCCTAAGTGACGTGTTCGGAAACCATTAGAATGACCGCCATGACCAACCTTATTGTGCCGGCGGTCGGGGAGGAGGGCGAATTTTCATTACGTTACCGTAGGTAATGAATTTTCATACGTTTTTAACACACTGTCACAGATAATACACTGATGTAACGTTACTGATTGCATTAATGGTGGTAATTACATACGGTTTCTGAACGCGGAATAGAGGATTTATGATATTGTTGTAGATCAAAATATTTATTCTTCAATGTAAGCAAATTACAATGCGCTAATGAACGTCAGAGAAAAAAAAATACCTGAGTGCGTTTCGGTTGGAACGAAGTTATGTTATTTAATTTTATTTCATTTTTGACTTTTTCCTAATTTTTTTATTTTTATTTTTTTTTGTATTTTTTTAATTGAAATTTTTGATATTTTTGTAATTTTGATATTTTTGAAATTTTTGAAATTTTTTGAAATTTTTGAAATTTTTTGAAATTTTTGAAATTTGTGAAATTTTTGAAATTTTTAATTTTTTTGAGATTTTTGAGATATTTGTGATTTTTGAGATTTTTGAGATTATTGACATTTTTGAAATTTTTGAAATTTTTGAAATTTTGGAAATTTTGGAAATTTTGGAAATTTTGGAAATTTTTTGTATGTTTTGAAATTTTGTCATTTTTTACATTTTTGACATTTTTGACATTTTTTACTTTCAGGTTCTCGACTTTTTTTTACTTTTTTCACTTTGTCACTTCTCACTGTCACTATACACTCATTCTCACATCTCTATACAAAATTTCATTAAAATCCGTTCAGCTGTTTTCACGTGATGCGCGGTCAAATAAACAGACAAACAGATAAACAGACAAAAATACTAAAAATTGTTGGAACGTGTTCTGTTATCGACTCTAAGTATCCCCAGCCAACTTTTTTTCGAATATATTCCATGTACAGATTTTCGACCCTCTTCAGCTTTATTATATGTATAAGATAGATTTTTGGACCTAAGATTCTAAAGTAAAATGGGGGGGGGGGGACTTTTTTGAAGATGAAACTATCCTTTGTCCTTTCTCGAGACCCATACTATCTCTATACCAATTTTCATCAAAATCAGTTCAGCGGTAAAAAATTCCTCATGCCAACTTCCAACCCCCTTTTCACCCCCACAAGGGTTTGAAAACTATCCTATGACGTTTCTCGAGACTCAAATTATCTCCATACTCATTTCTATCTAAATCGTATCAGCGGTTAAAAATTCTCCATACAAACTTTTAACCCCATTTTCACCCCCACCAGGGTTGATTTTCGGGATTAAAACTATATATTATCCTTTCCCGGGACTCAAACTATCTCTATACAAAATTTCATCAAAATCCGTTCAGCCGTTTTCACGTGATGCGCGGTCAAATAAACAGACAAACAGATAAACAGATAAACAGACAAACAGATAAACAGACAAAAATTCTAAAAATTGTTGGAACGTGTTCTATTATCGATTCTAAGTATCCCCAGCCAACTTTTTTTCGATTATCTTCCATGTACAGACTTTCGACCCTCTTCAGCTTTATTATATGTATAGATAAGATAGATTTTTGGACCTAAGATTCTAAAGTAAAATGGGGGGGGGGGGGGCTTTTTTGAAGATGAAACTATCCTTTGTCCTTTCTCGAGACCCATACTATCTCTATACCAATTTTCATCAAAATCAGTTCAGCGGTAAAAAATTCCTCATACCAACTTCCGACCCCCTTTTCACCCCCACAAGGGTTTGAAAACTATCCTACGACAGTTCTCGAGACTCAAATTATCTCCATACTCATTTCTATCTAAATCGAGTCAGCGGTTAAAAATTCTCCATACAAACTTTCAACCCCATTTTCACCCCCACCAGGGTTGATTTTCGGGATTAAAACTATATATTATCCTTCCCCGGGACTCAAACTATCTCTATACAAAATTTCATCAAAATCCGTTCAGCCGTTTTCACGTGATGCGCGGTCAAATAAACAGACAAACAGATAAACAGATAAACAGACAAAAATTCTAAAAATTGTTGGAACGTGTTCTGTTATCGATTCTAAGTATCCCCAGCCAACTTTTTTTCGATTATCTTCCATGTACAGACTTTCGACCCTCTTCAGCTTTATTATATGTATAGATTTTGTCAACATGACAGTTCGACTTTTAGTGATCATAGTGGATCATAGGTTTATTTCTTATTATTTAGGTCTATTGTATAATCACAAAAGGATAAGTACCCTTTCAGGATGTTGTTCTCTAAAGTATAGGCAGTGCGCTACTGTTACACATCCCACCTGCGTCGACGCCGACACGTTGGCGAAGTCCTTTAATTTATTTACCAGCAAACAAGCCGGAACGGCGCCCGACATCCGAAATCACTACAAGACTATTAAATATAGTTGTCGTTCGTCTAAATATTGTTGGTGTCGAGGCAATCGATCCGTGAAGCAAGGGGCACGGAGCCTCACGACCTAACAAACGCACAAGGGAAGCTAAAGATGCTCCAGCAAGCCGCCGGTTTTCATACATAACACAACGCAGGATTGCGGCTTTGCCGCTTCTTGCATAATGATAGTTTTATTTCTATTTATAAGTTACACGTACGAGTAATTGTTAGTAGTACTTATAAGTTTCTAGTTTGTGACAATGTTACTTTAAAAGGCTATTTCGCAATAAATAAATCTTTAATACCTATAATTATGTACATTATAATTTCAAAGTGCCCTGTATAAATCTGGATGTCTTTTAAGTAAGCACTATTTTATAGTACTTGGATGCAATAATTCGAAGATCCCGGCCTGTAACGCAGTTGTTACTTCTTGAATATAAAATAATACACCTTCCTGGGATAAATAGTTTGCCTTGCTGGTGATAGATTAGCTGCTACAGCAATCAATCAGAAATGAATGATGCACAAGAACCTGTAAAAGATGTTTCAATATTATTTGTTATTTTTCACAGTTTCATTGTAATTATTATGATTGAAAATGAAAGTGTTTATAACTATCATATCAAATTTCAACTACTTACCATTCATTTTAGGTTAGAGTTGGTATTTTTGTGTCGATTTAAAATCAGATTAATTGACTATTAATACATAAATCTCACAAATATTCCGCAGTTTTTGGGTCTAGATTTCTTTTTTAAAATTATTCTTATTGAAGTGTTGATGTGGATATTTCTATTTCTCATATCGGCTTGAAATTTACCGTTTCGTTTTCCAGTTCCAGTTATCATACTATGCAGTCTTATTAACAAATTATGCTTAATATAAGGCTTTGTCGATATTATTTCGTCAACTAATAATATATAAATATAACACAATAAATGCGAATGGTTTTCACTTTCACCGTGTTTTGACATCTCACCTTATAATTTGATAGTGAAAGAGTTTTCTACAGTCGATACGGTATTTTTCGGTGACGTAAGTCAAATTAGTGTCTTATGGTAACGTTTTAATAAAACCTATCGATAACAAACTGTACTGACCTTCAGTGCGTTAACATGACAGATCACATTCGACGTGCCGCATACATCCGTCTCGGTCTACCTATGAGACGGATGTATGCAGCGCACTAAACGTAATCCGACATGAAATATCAGCATAGGTCGTTTGCATGTGTTGCTGTCGAAACTGAAGGAAAACGATTCGAAGCCCGATTATTGGTTAACGCCTATAGAAAAATATTCAGAATTATTTACATGACTCGAGGTAGAGGTACACGAGTCATGCAAATAAGCCCAATTCGAGATTCGTTCACGAATTCGTAAATTATTTGTATGGAGAATTTGTGCAGAGCCTCTAGCGGTCACTTATAGAACTAAAAATTACTGCTATACCATAAGTTAAATTATCGTTTATGCAATTCGCTCACGAAAGTTCGATTGCTTGTTTCGTTTGTGTAGATTTCAATACTTTACAAAGTGACGTGACGTGACAAACGTCACATCCTTCACACCAACCGAAACAGATTGTAGGTAAGCCAAAAAGGTTTTACTTCCTAAGTACATTTTATCTGAAGGTTTAGAACTGTAGACAATTATATGAGCAGTGAACAATAATAAGCATAGAAACCGTACTAGCTCTGAAAAATTACCATACTTTTTGTGGGTGTTTAATATGCTTGCTAGGCCGTAAACCAGGAATAATTTCCGTTGGTCATCGTGTCCCAAGCGGTAAATTTTAAGTGGTTCAGGGCGGTAAATAATCAAGCTTCGTGATGGTCAGCTGCCGTTCCTTGAGTGGGTTGAGGAACGGCAGCCATTTTCTCACATAAAATATATATAAAATAAAATGCCCATCGCGTCTCAGTTGAAATAGGTGATAGTTTATATACAAATAAAATAAACATCATCAGCCGGCTGTATAGCACTGAAAAGACCGTAAACTAGTCACATGAATATATGGTATTTAGGGTATCAGCAGACGTTATTTCTACCTCAATACAGCCGGCTGACGATTTTCCTGATAATAAGAGCCTCATATACTGACGATCCGCAACCCACCAACGGAGCGACAGCTGACCTACGCGAGTCATCATTATACTTCGTCCTTAATCACTTCAAAAATTATCACCGCCTGGGACGCCTTGCGATTGGTCATGAAATTTGTTCCTGGCTTACGGTTCATGCCATCGGAGCCGGGAAATACAAGTTATGACAGTAAGCCTTTTTTTACCTTATTTAAATGCGCGTGACTTTTAACGCATAAAATGTTATCAACCGACTTCAAGATTTTGAAGGAGGAGGTTCTCAATTCGTCAGGAACTTTATTTTTACTATTTCTTCATAACGTTCACCGATTGCAACTTTTTTTTAAACAGGGAAATTACGTATTTCGTCATACATATTCAAAGCTAGGAAAAGGGGTGAAAACTGTCAGTACTTCATCCATCCATCCATATATTTATTTCGTCGTAGGATATAGGATTACCTAAGAAAACCAAATTGATGAAATGTCAAATGTACAAATAACACTACTAGTTTAAAACGTCCTAGAACTACGACCATATGTAGTGTTAGGTGATTCTTAATTTATTTGGTTATTTTGTCAACATGACTTTTAGTGATCATGGTGGATCATAGGTTTATTTCTTATTATTTAGGTCTATTGTATAATCACAAAAGGATAAGTACCCTTTCAGGATGTTGTTGATTCTCTAAAGTATAGGCAGTTCGCTATTGTTACACATCCCACCTGCGTCGACGCCGACACGTTGGCCAAGTCCTTTAATTTATTTACCAGCGAACAAGCCGGAGCGGCGCCCGACATCCGAAATCACTACAAGACTATTACATATAGTTGTCGTTCGTCTAACTATTGTTGGTGTCGAGGCAATCGATCCGTGGAGCAAGGGGCACGGAGCC
This sequence comes from Pammene aurita, assembly GCA_947086415.1. NCBI lineage: Eukaryota > Metazoa > Arthropoda > Insecta > Lepidoptera > Tortricidae > Pammene > Pammene aurita. Next base: position 6,253,535 of record OX352310.1, on the reverse strand, counting down.
TCATGACCTAACAAACGCACAAGGGAAGCTAAAGATGCTCCAGCAAGCCGCCGGTTTTCATACATAACACAACGCAAGATTGCGGCTTTGCCGCTTCTTGTATAATGATAGTTTTATTTCTATTTATAAGTTACACGTACGAGTAATTGTTAGTAGTACTTATAAGTTTCTAGTTTGTGACAATGTTACTTTAAAAGGCTATTTCGCAATAAATAAATCTTTAATATAATTATGTACATTATCATTTCAAAGTGCCCTGTATAAATCTGGATGTCTTTTAAGTAAGCACTATTTTATAGTACTTGGATGCAATAATTCGAAGATGCCGGCCTGAATCGCAGTTGTTACTTCTTGAATATAAAATAATACACCTTCCTGGGATAAATAGTTTGCCTTGCCGGTGATAAGTTAGCTGCTACAGCAATCAATCAGAAATGAATGATGCACAAGAACCTGTAAAAGATGTTTCAATATTATTTGTTATTTTTCACAGTTTCATTGTAATTATTATGATTGAAAATGAAAGTGTTTATAACTATCATATCAAATTTCAACTACTTACCATTCATTTTAGGTTAGAGTTGGTATTTTTGTGTCGATTTAAAATCAGATTAATTGACTATTAATACATAAATCTCACAAATATTCAGCAGTTCTTGGGTCTAGATTTCTTTTTTAAAATTATTCTTATTGAAGTGTTGATGTGGATATTTCTATTTCTCATATCGGCTTGAAATTTACCGTTTCGTTTTCCAGTTCCAGTTATCATACTATGCAGTCTTCTTAACAAATTATGCTTAATATAAGGCTTTGTCGATATTATTTCATCAATTAATAATATATAAATATAACACAATAAATACGAATGGTTTTCACTTTCACCATGTTTTGACATCTCACCCTAAAATTTGATAGTGAAAGAGTTTTCTACAGTCGATACGGTATTTTTCGGTGACGTATGTCAAATTAGTGTCTTATGGTAGCGTTTTAATAAAACCTATCGATAACAAACTGCACTGACTACATCCGTCTCGTTCTACCTATGAGACGGATGTATGTCAGCATAGAGATTTCGAATTTCTTGCTGTCGATACCGAAGGAAAACTATTCGAAGCCCGTTGATTCGTTAACGACTGCAGAAAGGTTTCAGAATTTTCTGTAATGACTCGTGGTAGAGGTACAGCTGTAAAACATGCATTATGCACTACACTTCTATCGGTTACCAACTTTCGATACTTCTTTGAATTGCAAGTTCTAGAACTAGACAAGTCAAATCTTAGACTTCAATATATTATCCTGAGTTTTAAGAAGAAACGATATTTTGATTTGTTATATTTTTTTATGTTGTTACAAATACAGGACTGATCATTGAACTTGGCACCCATTTAGATCTCACTTCTTTTGTCGTTGAAGTCAACAACCAAGGCATCTATACATATAATAAAGCTGAAGAGGGTCGAAAGTCTGTACATGGAAGATAATCGAAAAAAAGTTGGCTGGGGATACTTAGAATCGATAACAGAACACGTTCCAACAATTTTTAGAATTTTTGTCTGTTTATCTGTTTATCTGTTTGTCTGTTTATTTGACCGCGCATCACGTGAAAACGGCTGAACGGATTTTGATGAAATTTTGTATAGAGATAGTTTGAGTCCCGGGGAAGGATAATATATAGTTTTAATCCCGAAAATCAACCCTGGTGGGGGTGAAAATGGGGTTGAAAGTTTGTATGGAGAATTTTTAACCGCTGACTCGATTTAGATAGAAATGAGTATGGAGATAATTTGAGTCTCGAGAACTGTCGTAGGATAGTTTTCAAACCCTTGTGGGGGTGAAAAGGGGGTTGGAAGTTGGTATGAGGAATTTTTTACCGCTGAACTGATTTTGATGAAAATTGGTATAGAGATAGTATGGGTCTCGAGAAAGGACAAAGGATAGTTTCATCTTCAAAAAAGCCCCCCCCCCCCCCATTTTACTTTAGAATCTTAGGTCCAAAAATCTATCTTATCTATACATATAATAAAGCTGAAGAGGGTCGAAAGTCTGTACATGGAAGATAATCGAAAAAAAGTTGGCTGGGGATACTTAGAATCGATAATAGAACACGTTCCAACAATTTTTAGAATTTTTGTCTGTTTATCTGTTTGTCTGTTTATCTGTTTATCTGTTTGTCTGTTTATTTGACCGCGCATCACGTGAAAACGGCTGAACGGATTTTGATGAAATTTTGTATAGAGATAGTTTGAGTCCCGGGAAAGGATAATATATAGTTTTAATCCCGAAAATCAACCCTGGTGGGGGTGAAAATGGGGTTAAAAGTTTGTATGGAGAATTTTTAACCGCTGATACGATTTAGATAGAAATGAGTATGGAGATAATTTGAGTCTCGAGAAACGTCATAGGATAGTTTTCAAACCCTTGTGGGGGTGAAAAGGGGGTTGGAAGTTGGCATGAGGAATTTTTTACCGCTGAACTGATTTTGATGAAAATTGGTATAGAGATAGTATGGGTCTCGAGAAAGGACAAAGGATAGTTTCATCTTCAAAAAAGTCCCCCCCCCCCATTTTACTTTAGAATCTTAGGTCCAAAAATCTATCTTATACATATAATAAAGCTGAAGAGGGTCGAAAATCTGTACATGGAATATATTCGAAAAAAAGTTGGCTGGGGATACTTAGAGTCGATAACAGAACACGTTCCAACAATTTTTAGTATTTTTGTCTGTTTATCTGTTTGTCTGTTTATTTGACCGCGCATCACGTGAAAACAGCTGAACGGATTTTAATGAAATTTTGTATAGAGATGTGAGAATGAGTGTATAGTGACAGTGAGAAGTGACAAAGTGAAAAAAGTAAAAAAAAGTCGAGAACCTGAAAGTAAAAAATGTCAAAAATGTCAAAAATGTAAAAAATGACAAAATTTCAAAACATACAAAAAATTTCCAAAATTTCCAAAATTTCCAAAATTTCAAAAATTTCAAAAATTTCAAAAATTTCAAAAATTTCAAAAATGTCAATAATCTCAAAAATCTCAAAAATCACAAATATCTCAAAAATCTCAAAAAAATTAAAAATTTCAAAAATTTCACAAATTTCAAAAATTTCAAAAAATTTCAAAAATTTCAAAAAATTTCAAAAATTTCAAAAATATCAAAATTACAAAAATATCAAAAATTTCAATTAAAAAAATACAAAAAAAAATAAAAATAAAAAAATTAGGAAAAAGTCAAAAATGAAATAAAATTAAATAACATAACTTCGTTCCAACCGAAACGCACTCAGGTATTTTTTTTTCTCTGACGTTCATTAGCGCATTGTAATTTGCTTACATTGAAGAATAAATATTTTGATCTACAACAATATCATAAATCCTCTATTCCGCGTTCAGAAACCGTATGTAATTACCACCATTAATGCAATCAGTAACGTTACATCAGTGTATTATCTGTGACAGTGTGTTAAAAACGTATGAAAATTCATTACCTACGGTAACGTAATGAAAATTCGCCCTCCTCCCCGACCGCCGGCACAATAAGGTTGGTCATGGCGGTCATTCTAATGGTTTCCGAACACGTCACTTAGGATTTTTTTAATATGTGTGTAGATAAAGCAGTGTATGCTTCTATTAGGGTACACATAAAATGGGGGGTGAATGTTTTTTCGCTCCAACTCTATCGTGTTGGGTATTATTGAATAGGTCTTTCAAAAAGAATAGAGGTCTTTTAATACATTTTTTGGATGAAACTGATAGTTTCGTAAATATTAGATTTGAAAGTTCAATCAAAAAAGGGCGTCTCTTCCATCTAACTTTAGCACCGTGGGTCCAAACAGGGCGGCAACTACGAAACTCTACACCGAGCATCGCCCGACATGCTCTTGGCCGGTTTTTTTTGCATTGTTATCCCAGAAATCACCCCTTAAAGATTACTAATTCCAATTCAAGAAAATCCCCAGCCAGGTTATACGTAGCCTATAAAAATTAAACGTTTAAAAGGGGGGGGGGGCAGCCACTACACTCACTACAGATTGAGTTAAATTTGCATGGGTCACCCCCCCCCCCCCCAAGTACACCTCAAATAGAAAAAAATGTTACTGACCCCCTCAAAAAATCATTTCTGCATTTGTGATCCCCCCCAAATTTCAACCGCACCTGTTCTTACCTTTCATGCTTAGACTGATTTGACGGGAGGATCGATTTGGAAAAGTGGTACTGTATCCGATATACACCTACTACTCTATGTCGTTTAAATCATGCCAAAAAAAAGTATTGATTTTTGAGTGTAGTTTCATTTAGTGGTAATTGTATCCATTTGTCAACTTTACTTCAAGTTCCGCCTCCAGGGTAGCGGGAGATAAATTAGGGGCAAATTAGCCACTTACATAGACCGAATTCCACGCGGGCGGAGCCGCGGGCACAGCTAGTATATGATATATTTAACTTGGCTGTCATATCACATTTATGTTTTTAATGGGATTCTATTGACAGTAAACGTACGTTATGTAGGTGTAAAAGCTTTATTTTCAAGGTAGATCACAAAGCGAGATATAAAGGCCGCTTCACACCGGTCGTTATTTATGGCATGCAATATGAGCGCTCCTACGACAAAACAAGATATGAACGGCATTATCATTAATATAAAATCCTCCCAAAAGTAGTCCTGATATTCCTCTAACAATTAATCATTTCACCCTCTTCCCTGGCTTTAAATATAACCCAATACACAATTTCCCGCTATCCATAAAAGTTGTGATTGGGCAAGCAAAGTTTTCATTGGCTAAAATAAAATTATGTACGTCAAACCTTATACGCGGTTTAACTAAAATAAACAGCTTGCTGTCATAGCTTATTTGCCCTGTCTTTTTTATGATGTAGGAGGCAAACGAAACGAGCATACGAAGCACCTGATGATAAGGAATTTTCGCCACCCATGGACACCCGCAACACCACATGTGACCCCTCACAAAGGCGGGCCTTGGCATATGGCTTGTGCATACCCACAATAATGTACTAACACGATTTTTATACTTTTATCTTTCACTGAAGCGCTCAACGGTCTTATAAACAACGCGACACCTTTTATGTTTGTGCGAGCTTACATATTTTACTCGTAATATTCTGGGTATTGTGACAAAATGGTTATTTCACAAGAACATGAATCTTGAAGCAAATCAAATTATTTGTTCAATATTTTTTTTTTGATTTTGCAATTTTTAAGTAGTTACACTACTGTATATAAACTGAAATAGATGTCATATACTTCAGAAAAAGTGACCAAACCCTCCGGTGTCCGAGGCCAGATTTGAACTGGCGTCTTCAGCTTTCGCGGCTGACGTCCTGACCACTAGACCACCCGGTCACGGCGGGACTTGACAAATTTTCTCATGTATATGCAATCTCTGAATTTGAAACGGCTAGGCGCCGTTGACCATACTCTAAGGGCATGCGCAGTACGTGCTTGCACCTCCTATCCGAATTACTTACGTGATTCTGGTATAGCGAGAGAGATGGTGCTGCCATCTATGAATCTTGAAGCAAATCAAATTATTTGTTCAATTTTTTTTTTTTGATTTTGCAATTTTTAAGTAGTTACACTACTGTATATAAACTGAAATAGATGTCATATACTTCAGAAAAAGTGACCAAACCCTCCGGTGTCCGAGGCCAGATTTGAACTGGCGTCTTCAGCTTTCGCGGCTGACGTCCTGACCACTAGACCACCCGGTCACGGCGGGACTTGACAAATTTTCTCATGTATATGCAATCTCTGAATTTGAAACGGCTAGGCGCCGTTGACCATACTCTAAGGGCATGCGCAGTACGTGCTTGCACCTCCTATCCGAATTACTTACGTGATTCTGGTATAGCGAGAGAGATGGTGCTGCCATCTATGAATCTTGAAGCAAATCAAATTATTTGTTCAATATTTTTTTTGATTTTGCAATTTTTAAGTAGTTACACTACTGTATATAAACTGAAATAGATGTCATATACTTCAGAAAAAGTGACCAAACCCTCCGGTGTCCGAGGCCAGATTTGAACTGGCGTCTTCAGCTTTCGCGGCTGACGTCCTGACCACTAGACCACCCGGTCACGGCGGGACTTGACAAATTTTCTCATGTATATGCAATCTCTGAATTTGAAACGGCTAGGCGCCGTTGACCATACTTTAAGGGCATGCGCAGTACGTGCTTGCACCTCCTATCCGAATTACTTACGTGATTCTGGTATAGCGAGAGAGATGGTGCTGCCATCTATGAATCTTGAACAAATAATTTGATTTGCTGTGGTCTAGTGGTCAGGACGTCAGCCGCGAAAGCTGAAGACGCCAGTTCAAATCTGGCCTCGGACACCGGAGGGTTTGGTCACTTTTTCTGAAGTATATGACATCTATTTCAGTTTATATACAGTAGTGTAACTACTTAAAAATTGCAAAATCAAAAAAAAAAATATTGAACAAATAATTTGATTTGCTTCAAGATTCATAGATGGCAGCACCATCTCTCTCGCTATACCAGAATCACGTAAGTAATTCGGATAGGAGGTGCAAGCACGTACTGCGCATGCCCTTAGAGTATGGTCAACGGCGCCTAGCCGTTTTAAATTCAGAGATTCCATATACATGAGAAAATTTGTCAAGTCCCGCCGTGACCGGGTGGTCTAGTGGTCAGGACGTCAGCCGCGAAAGCTGAAGACGCCAGTTCAAATCTGGCCTCGGACACCGGAGGGTTTGGTCACTTTTTATGAAGTATATGACATCTATTTCAGTTTATATACAGTAGTGTAACTACTTAAAAATTGCAAAATAAAAAAAAAAATTGAACAAATAATTTGATTTGCTTCAAGATTCATAGATGGCAGCACCATCTCTCTCGCTATACCAGAATCACGTAAGTAATTCGGATAGGAGGTGCAAGCACGTACTGCGCATGCCCTTAGAGTATGGTCAACGGCGCCTAGCCGTTTCAAATTCAGAGATTGCATATTCATGAGAAAATTTGTCAAGTCCCGCCGTGACCGGGTGGTCTAGTGGTCAGGACGTCAGCCGCGAAAGCTGAAGACGCCAGTTCAAATCTGGCCTCGGACACCGGAGGGTTTGGTCACTTTTTCTGAAGTATATGACATCTATTTCAGTTCACAAGAACTTGTTAAATGGTTTGCATTTTTACACAAAGGCTTTCTTTTCCACTAAGCAGTCATTTTTGTCAAATCTTGTACCTTCTTAAATTACTTTCCGAGGTATTATGCAACTGTAATTTGGTCAAGTAAAGAATAATAAATTTTATCTACACTCACAATGTAAGTCCTCTAAAACGTGTTCAAAAACGGTAGGCAATGGCTAGCATTACCACAACCGATTTTATATATGATAAGCTTTTTATCTGTGGCAGTAACGTAATTTTAATTTTACATGCTCATGTATTGATACGTTATGAGTTTCAAATTCCGAACATCGAATTTGATAACACAATGTAAATCCTGTCCTCATTCCCGACCAACGGCACGTGCCCGCCCGACCGCCGGCACAATCGAGTCGGCCATGGCGGTGCAATGGCGGTGATTCTATGGTTTCAGAACACTTCATTTAGGATAATATAATATGAGTGTAGGTAAAGCAGTGTATGCAACTGTACGTAATTAGGCCTTAAAATCTGTCTTAAAGTCTGTGATCTTATGTAACAGTTACATAAACTACTATTATTTAAGTCCTTTTTTGTGAAAAGATTTTATTGATTGCTAATTGCTCACCAAGACGAATGCAACGAGCCCAAACACAACGGAATAATTTTGAGTAGTTGAGGAGTTCCTATGGCCACCTTCCAGGTCAATAACCGGATCAGCTCCATGTCATCATAGCATTGTCACGCGATATACATATACGTGCAAAATTTCAGCTCAATCGGAATCCGGGAAGTCGGTCAAATTTAACTTGCACGATTTGATTACAGACAACGGAACAGGTGAAACTAAATAAAAGCTTGTAATAAAGACCTTCGACATCTCTTTAAAATTCTCTGTAAATTCAGACGCGCCAAGATGTTCCCAAGTATTACAATTTTCAAGTAATAATAAATGAGTGCATTTCTCTAACAGCAATCCATGAGCCGGTCGCGTTGAGGCTGATATTGTAATGGCATTGTATTCACAGACTGAATTTTCCTCGCGGTTATTCTAAACATGCAATTTTTTGCAGTCCGCCGCACATCTTATTTCATATGCAGCGCCCAGCTGACATTTCTAACTTATGGTTTGGAATTTTACATTGGAAAATGCTATTTTAACGCCTAACAAGCCCATATAAATACTAATGCTGGACTCTGAATCAAGAATACTAAAATTTTCTATTTATTTAAAGGAGAAGAGACCCATAAACTTGACGTTTTGGTACGAAGTTCTGAGTATCTATCTTTACGGCTCTTCGCTGCAGTCGTAATGCTCGCTAGCTGATTATGATGGAGTGACCCTACCTAGCATGACTGCTGCTGGAAGATGGACTGTCGCTTTCTAAATATATTTTAGAAAGTGACGAATTGTCTACCCTAATGTTGCTCCCGGCTTTAGCCACGGCTTATTTGAACCTGGGGTTCGCTAACGAAAGATTACACTCAACCTACCATAGTCTGACCTTCCAACATAGAAGGGAAACTTATTGCGATTATGTCTGATTTATAAAAAAAAATTAAACTGTTTATTATATATAAAAAAACACAATTTTACATGATACCCTTAGCATAATCTCAATTTATAGAGATTTTTTGCCAAGCGTCAAAGTATTAATATTTTTATGCTTTACATAATATGTTTTCTTCATTAAATTATATTTTAACAAATTGACTATAAACTATAACTGCTCAAACAGAGCTTTTTTAACAATCATTTTAAGCTTATGGGGTTTCTCCCCTAGGTATTTACTCTACTTGTTTCCCCGAAAAGAGGCTGGTAAATATCAAATGATGTTGCGGATTGAATGTGACTGAACCTAACTGATAAGTCTGATAACAGAGGCGAATAGCCTAAATTTTTTAATAACGTAGTTGTGGATAAAAATTGATAGTCCAGATATTATTTTCTCCATGGTTAAGAACATTAATAAAAAAAATAAAAAAAGCCTTTTATTTCCCATCACAAGCAAGAAATAAATACAATAAATAATGGAACTAAGAAGAAACATATTAAAATAATAAGTCTGAATTGATTACATGAATAGGTTAACCAGTTTTTTTCCATTCAATCAATTATGAGCTATTCAAAAAATAGCTAAATAGTGATGGAACCCCTTTATAGGGTAAAGGCCTTCTCCAAGGTTTTCCAGAGCTCTCTGTCTGATGCAGTCGTGGTCCAGTCAGGGCCCGCTACTGCCTTCAGGTCGTCTGACCAGCGCGTGCGCGGCTTGCCTCTGCCGCGCTTCCCTTTAGGTCCGGCCCACTGTCACTTCCTTCGTCCAACGGCCGTCCTGTAGTCCTGCTACGTGGCCGGCTTATTTCCATTTTGATTTTAATATTTGTGCTAAGAAATCTAGAAATTTAGTTTTTTCCATAATCGTTGCGTTGCGCACTTCAATATTTTAATGTTTAGGACCGACCTTGCCATGGCTGTCTGGCATATTATTATTACATAATTATGCCTGCAATTTGATATTTCCCAACCTGCGCTGGGACCTCAACCAGAAATTAGGCTCTAGTAAGATAAACATCCTAGTGTCCAATAGTTGGCTAACTGCTGTCATTTTTAATGCGAATGACTTGAGTTTAAAGATGACATGTACTGGTTCAGCGACGAGTACCCGCACGTTTAACTTTTTCGTAAGCCTTATCTTTACTATACCTGAGAAATTCAAGCAACAAGGTATCCAAATATTTAATGCAATATAATTTGCACCAATTTCTGAACAAATTGTCTGACAAAACAAAAATCTAAGACACGGGTTTTAGCGCCTTATTAGGGCTCATTATAAATACTTAATCGTTCTAAACCCCTAATGGATTGTGACTGACACGATCATAAATACGTAAAAATATCAAGCAAATATGATTTTTAAACATTTATCAGATAACATTGAATAGCTTATCTGGAAGCCGTCATATAAATCAGTGTGACGTCCCATCCATCATTTGTATTCCATACACGTCCGTATTTTAATGGCCTGAGTTGGCGGGTTTTCTTTAGATTCATTAATTTGACGTTAATATCCCATGATATGACATTAATTTGTAAGGTCACATTTTCATGAATCGAACCACCTAACACACTGAATGCTCATTCATCTTTAAATAGACATCAAAATTATAAGACATCAGAACTCTATTCATTTGGTTATAATTCACAATTACTGCAATCTCAAAATAGGTAACGATACCTACCTTACCTACCCATAAGACTTTTATTATAATTGATATTAAACGTGTGTTAATTGACGACGATACTAGTTTTAATTAATTGTAAAATGGAAGTTGTTAAGGAAATAGCATACAATCCACAAAAATCTGCAATTTAAATTTTAACTTAATGTCAAAAAGTAAAGTTATTATTTTCAATTTTTTTTTCATTAAAAAGCTAATATACTCAATGACATAGTTAAGGAACAATAAAATGCTGTTTTTTTTTTCAGGCTCATTTTGTATACCGAGCTGTATAAAAACCTTATAAAACAAGAGCCCACGACATTAAACCTAGTTCGACAAGATTTACAGATGATATATATATCATAAGTTACATCTTTAATGGGGAATGATGGGGGACAATGCTGCAATGCAAAAAACCTGGCGGCGTAAGTAAAAAAAAATTAAAAATAAATCAAAACTCCGGTTTCTAGTATGACAAGACTCCCCAGCGGCCTATGATGGCAGATTTTATCAGCGGATAAGTTGATATAAACCTGATAAAATGACATTTGCCGCCTTTGTTTGTCATTTGATCAGATTTATATCAACTTATCCGCTGATAAAATCTGCCATCATAGGCCTGCAGAGGTTTGCTTTGTTTCTCAAAGCAGTGGAGGGGTAGGGCTATACGATAATGCAGTGCTGCAAGCTAAATGCTTTATCAGTGGCAGCAGCATCAAAAGATTGTAGATATTTGCCAAAACAGGTGCGGTTCAATTTTCATACAAACAAAATTCATGTTTTCAATTAGAGAAAAAAACATAATCAAACGAGCGGAGCGTAAGCGAAGTAAGTTCTTACAAACAACTTCTGGCTAGTGGGACTTCTCGACATTTCGATGGCTTTTTGATTTTGAGAGTTTGTTCCGCGATAACTTTAGTAACGCTTTTCTGATCCTTATGAAATTTGTTGGAATTGTAGCAGAGATACATATAATTTGAGAGTTCGTATATGAGCAAGATCGGTCAACTGTTTATGGAGCTGGAAGCCGAGAAAAAAACATCACATGGGTCTTGTTATATTGGTCAGCTTTTTTGCAAGTAAATCGCGAGTTCTCAGTTCGAGGCGGACTACTAGTTTTATATGTCATAACGATAAATTATACTATTATATAAATGTATTCATAATATTCAAATACCGTTTCTATTTCAGGTAAGTTCGAGCGCAACGGGAGTAGTATGTATATATGCAAATGAAGTGGACGACGGTAATAACACGAAGCTTGCATGTGTGTATAATATGCATGCATAATGTAGCATAATACGGGTAAGTCAATGAAGCAGTAACTATTTAAAACAACATTTAAGCCTCAAGCTAGTTAACCTCCACCGATAAACAGCTGCCAGTACGATAGGAGCACATATGTAGTGATAAGGTACTTAGTAGAAAACTAAGGAGGGGTTTAATTTTGTACTAAGCAGAACGATAGCAGACGGCAAGCGAAATTTATATTTTATAATTGAAAGAAAAATGGAAAAAACACCGCGTCGAGCAAGATTTGAACTTGCGACCTTTCGGAACACCAGTCCGTTCCTTCATTGCTTACGCCATAGAGGACATGTATGGACACTCCCTTTGACGTAAGCAATGAAGGAATTGATGGAAATATTCACCGAGGTTGGGTAAACGTCGATGAGGTCAGTTTAGCCCACCAAATTAAGGAAAACTTAGAGGAAATAATTCGTGTATAGCCAAATTTTGGTGTAGTTCTAGGCAAAGGTATCTTACACAACATACTAAAAGTACCGGCGGATGGGGGCGCCGCTAGCGGGGAGGAGGGGGTGCAAGGGTCCCTTATTTTGGTTTTTTGTAAATAACTCGGTAACGGTGGCTCATACGAAAAAATGTTCTATCGCTTAATTAATTCTCATATAATTTTCTATAAAAAAGATTGTTTGCACTTTTCTGCATGTTCAATAAGATATCGAGGAAATACGATAAACACTTTTTTAAACTTTCGGAGCTATTATTTACGAAAGTATTAGTTTTATCCAAAAGTTGTTTTAGAATACTCTTATTTTTTTTAAAAGACCTATCCAACGATATCCCACACATCAGGGTTAGAGTAAAAAAAATATTTACCCCCCCACTCCATGTGTACGGGAGGTACCCGAAAAAATAATATTTTTTCACATTTTATTTTTAGATTATATCCTTCTTGTACCATCCATAGCTAAAAGTATAGAAGATGATTTTTATGGGATAATTCTTTATTGCGTGAACCGATTTTCACTATTTTTACTTTATTTGAAAGCACGTCATTGTGATTTTGTAGAAATTACAGGTAGGTATAATAACCTGCTCATACGGTTAAATTACAAACTTAATTTAGAAATTATTTTGTAACTTTTTTCAAAAACTATTCAACCTATCAAGTTCAAAATAATTTTCCTAGAAAGTGTTTATAAAGTTCTACTATTGAGATTTTTTTCATATTTTTAAAACTTATGGTTCAAAAGTTAGAGGGGGGGGGACACATTTTTTTTACTTCTGGAGCAATTTTATTTCTATTATCAAAAAATGATTTTATTAAACCCCTATTCATTTTTGAATACCTATCCAACAATATCACACGTTAGGGTTGAAATAAAAAAAAAACACTCCCGACTTCACGTATAGGGAAGGTACCCTAATTAAACATTTTTTTCCACTTTTTATTTTACCACTTTGTTGGCGTGATTGATATACATATTAGTACCAAATTTCAGCTTTCTAGTGCTAACGTTCACTGAGATTATCCGCGGACGGACGGACGGGCAGACATGGCGAAACTATAAGGGTTCCTAGTTGACTACGGAACGCGATAAGTTTGCACGAATCAACATCCTCACTAAACAAGCTCTGCAAGAATTGAGTTTTCAGGTATTAAATAATAAAAAAAGTGTACCAATTTTTTTTTGCAATAACAAGACTTCAAACTATCTTATCAAATACAATTCATGTGCGTTATTCATTATTAACGATTTTCGTTTTCAAATCGTTAGCGGACTCTGTAGTACCGGAAGTAGGTGCACTGCCTTTTCGTCTTTGCGCTGAGCGATGCCTAGCCACGGATGTACAGTTAAGGGCTTTAATCGATGAGCCATTTAGGGTTCACATACATAGGGACATATCATATAGTAGGTATAAACAAAAGAACATAGCTTGAACCGTAGAGTTTATGTGAAAAGAGAACTGTCGTGACTAATATGGGGAAATAAACATTATCTTTGCGCACAGACTTTTCAAATGTATATCTAATCCAGTACGTGACATAAATAAGTAATCTATGTATATAGCTATTTCTTTGGGCGCCTACTATGTCTCCCTAGCATGCCACACGCTACTCGCGGAAGCATCAGCTTTATGCACCGGTGGTATGCAAAAACGTAATGTTTCAACATGTAAGATTGCATGCCAAGACTATTTCTTATACGACTCAGTTTTCAATAAAAAACATTTTGATATTACCTAGGCGGACCAAAGACCATGTGGTAAGGTGGTATGGTATGGTGGTATATACCTGGACATATATTCTGTATAGATATACAGAATCGTGTTCCTTGAAAAAGTATATACCCCTGTTTTCCGAAAAACGTGCCACAGCGCCATTCTATTCAAAGGAAGTAGAGTTTTTTTGACAGCGTCAAAGCGCTAAACAAAATGCGTAGAACTGAGATTTGTCTGGGACTTTCGGTTGAAGCTCAAGATAGCGAAGTCGTCTTGAAATTTTTTTTTATTTTTTTGTTCTTTTATGTATTTCTGTGTGTATTATTGTTAACTTATTGTGCGTTGACACTGGCAAACATTTCCTAAGTAATGGGCAGAGGCCATTTAATTAAAAAATTGATTGACTATACATGTTTGCCACATTAAATTTTAGAGACGCGATAGATGGAGGTGAATTACAAGAACTTGAATTTAAATAGACATTTTGTAAACCATTGTATGGTCTTGATCTAACTTAGTCACTCAACCCTACCCGTACATACCCGCATAAGATAAAGACATTCAACCATTTACATGCAGATGCAGTGCATACACCTAATAAACCCAAATACCCGCAGACGCGACCCAGACTGGATGTATCTAAACAGCGAGTGCGCTTTGGCCCTGCGCCAGAAACAAATAACAGCTTTGTAGTAAAATTTGCGATTGTCGGTGTCGGGTGTTGGTTTAACCCAGAAGGAGTTCTTGAGGATGCTTGAATGTGCTATCTGTAAGTCACTTGGTTTAAGCGGAAATTTAGTTTAGTAGCTTTTGGCCGCGACTTTGTTTCCTTATAATTAGTACTTATGATAGAGATCTAGCTCATGATAAGATCCTGGAGAAATTGACGTAGGTACTTTCGATATTGTACTTATTATTATAACGTGGTGCTTAATTAGATTTTATCCCATGAAAAAGCGGTATAATAATCTTATTTTGTTATAAAAAAAATCGGATATTTCCAATCGATCATAAACATATTCGTGGTAGAACACCATTCACCTGACACGTCTGTCCGTGTACTCAGGTACCCGGCCGAGCGCAACGGATACCCAATTAGCGTTTGTTACAACCCGGCTCTTGGCTGGTTGATGGAGGCAAGCAGAGCCTTAATTCGGTATAGTGTTAGTTTAGTACCTATTCTTATATTTTACTTTTAAAACAAGCTTTATCATTATGTAACTTTTTCTTCAAATTATCATCTACAATGATAATAAAAACCCACAGAACTAGATTGGTCCCAAGTCTTTTGTTTTTAGGAACCTTAATACGTCACAGACCACTATTATTTTTTGTGGCAGCGCCATCTACGCATTGTATAGCGAGTTAATTTTCATTGGTTATCACGTTCGTGTCAAGCAGATATGAAGATTAAATTGCTTTATTACAATACTATACTTAAGTCAAGTTTTATAATCAATCTTCTTCTTCAAAAATTGTTCTACCCTTGCATAAGACACGATCGAGTGCTATTATACAAGTTTCTGAATAAATCATGCACTATCCACAGGCCTTTCTTAATTTTTTTATACTACGACGGTGGCAAACAAGCATACGGCCCGCCTGATGATAAGCAGCTACCGTAACCTATGGACGCCTGCAACTCCAGAGGAGTCACATGCGCGTTGCCGATCCTTTACAAAAAGGAGGATTCACTGTGTTGACGGCTAAAGGAACAAGAAGGTCCCTCATCGTCAACAGACTGGGTCCTCTTTGAGCTCTTTAGCATCCTTACTCACCAGCAGGAACACAACACTATGAGTAGGGTCTAGTGCTATTCGGCTGTGGTTTTCTGTAAGGTGGAGGTACATCCCCAGTCGGGGTCTGCTCCAGATTTGAGCGAGATGACATTCTCTGAACGTGCCCTACCACACTTAGCGAGATGCCATTCGCAATGCCCATACCTCTCTTTTTATGATAGTTTAAGGACATACCCAAGTCCGGACGTAGTTTAAGGACATATCCCGGGTCCATTAGTCTTACATTGGTGACCACCGGCCCTTTTGTACGCTAGTCGTCTACAAGTCCCAGTATGACTCCTATCAGAGCGCTTATTATGCCCAAAACATTGAACATCATCCTAGCAGCAGATGGTTTAAAGGCGGTTGGAAATTTAAAAGTTACTAAAACGCAAGATACTTCAAGGTCTTATTTTACAAACCCATACTTGAAAATCGCATTTTTTTACGGTGGTCCCTGAAGCACTATTGATCTTCATCATGAAATCAACTTGATGATACCATAGCTAATAAAATATGATACGTTGATAACTTTTAGTTTAGGTGACATCAGGCTTTTTTTAGGAGAAATGGGAGCCTCTAGGGCTTCCGCCAGACTCCAGTATATAGCATGTTGTACAGTAGAGGCCATGCTTTTTGTAGGGAAATAGCTGCTCCCTACAAACGACAGGCGGCGACAGTGGCCAGGATAACGACATCAGGTTTCTAAGGTATCTGGGAGCACGGCAGTGCCCCCGCCAAGTCGAGCACGGCCATACCATCCTTTTCCCGAAGCCATTTAGGCCATTTTCGACCCCCTTCTAATTTTATTGTCGACAAAGCTAGATAGCTGAAATTTTTGTGACCAAGAGCACATAATACAAATAATATATACTCCCAAAATTATTGAATTTCAACATATACTTTAAGAATGATTGCAAGGCAAAATTCCTTAATTTTGTCACTAACTCACTGACTCACTGATCACGATCATCATATATCTAAGATACTTCTAGCAGTCCCACAAGCTCCAAATTTTGAACGTTTCTAGTGTTTAGGTTATAAAGCCACAGAAAATATAAACATACCGCAAAGTCACTCGGGTTATCTAGTTTTACAAACCGCACAATTAACATTGTAATCCCATAAAAATATATGTTATATAAAAGTTATTTTTTCTGTTGCTAAAATTTTAGCTTGTTAACACTACATAATTAGATAGGATAGGTTAGGTACTTACAAAAAGGAATGAGATCCCATCAAAAACATTCCATGTACAAAAATGCCAGTCTCGCAACGCTATAAAAATATAGACATCTAATATTCAAAGAATCACAATGACATGTTGTTAGTAAACTCCGGCACACCGGCTTGGTTTTACATTAGATCTCAATACTTTTTGCAGAAGGAGAATAGCGTTGCGAGACTTTTATTTTTATACATATAGAATGTTTGTGATGGGATACAGGTTTACAGGTAGTGCGTAATTGTATCAACAAAAAGAAAGCATTGAAAATATCGTCTGAATTATAGATCCGGGTTTTAGGATATTATTTAAATAAAATTAGGCACTGTGACAGTGCAAATTGAGACTGTCATCATTAAGCAAGCTTGCTGCCTCGTTGGTAGGAATCCAATAACTTTCCGAAGACGGCTGAGTCGAATTTTCACGTCATCCACTATAAAGGGTGCTCCCATTAGCTATTATTATAACCTCATACGGCTAAAGGTCCTTCTTATTAAATTCGATAAAATAAAATAAAAACAATTGGAACAGAGTTAAGTTACATTTTATCCCCAAAGCAAAGTTAACAATTTATCCTACAATTCAAATTTTACACTTTTAAATCCCACAATGATTTCTTTTTGTTTCTTGTTATATGTACTTTGGACCCGGGGTATGTCCTTAAACTACGTCCGGACTTGGGTATGTCCTTAAACTACGCCAAAAAGAGAGGTATGGGCACTGCGAATGGCATCTCGCTAAGTGTGGTAGGGCACGTTCAGCGAATGTCATCGCTCAAATCTGGAGCAGAGCCCGACTGGGGAAGTACCTCCACCTTACAGAAAACCACAGCCAAATAGCACTAGACCCTACTCATAGTGTTGTGTTCCTGCTGGTGAGTAAGGTTGCCAAAGAGCTCAAAGAGGACCCAGTGTGTTGACGATGAGGGACCTTCTTGTTCCTTTAGCCGTCAACACAGTGAATCCTCCTTTTTGTAAAGGGTCGGCAACGCGCATGTGACTCCTTTGGAGATGCAGGCGTCCATAGGTTACGGTAGTTGCTTACCATCAGGCGGGCCGTATGCTTGTTTGCCACCGTCGTAGTATAAAAAAAAAAAAAAAAAAAAATGTATAAACATAAAATATATATTGTAAAAACAAATATCTACTTAAGCATAGTATGTTAACTTTTATGTATATTTATGAACCTCCAGGTCTGTTATAATTATTTTATTATGTTAAGTACATTGTACTTCTAATCTATTTGTGTTTGTGACTGTTTGTGTTCTAAATAAATAAATAATAAAAAAAACAATCTACAAGAAATATTTGCGCATGAACTCTCATTTGCTACATCTTGACACACCGTACCTAAGGCCGTACTACACTGGTTACTTAAGAACTCTATTAGCTCACGCAGTTGGAATACCTACTGCCTGCGCTCTACTGTCCGCGCCTAATGAGGCAAATAACGCCCAACCAATTACTTGGAAAATAGTTCAGCAACTTCTAAAAATGAAATTGGAATATAGATATTTAAATAAATACCGAAAACGCTGAAAATCAACGAGCGATTGTTCTACTAGGAATAAAATATATCAATAACTTAATCCATATACAAATTTATGGCGTAGATGCTGCTAGATTTTATATTCAGCATATTTCACTAATTTGGATCTATTACCTTTTCACATCACCTTTACAAAAAAAAATAGGTTTTGTAGAATAATATAATAATTTGTTATTTTATTCAGTATTTTATCCGAATGACAGTAATTTCCTGGCAATAAAAAAAAATATTTATTCGGTAGCAAAAAACGTAAAACAAAAGTCAGGTTGGTGTCTCTTTTTAAGTATGAAAATACCTGTGCCAAGAGACACCGAAGAGGCAATAGATTTGAGTTATTATTGAAATACCTGTTGTTATGATGCGTATCTCTATAGGTATTGTTATATGTATTCACACGTCATATGATGTTAGCCAAAAACAGCAAATCATTGGGAAAGATCACGTTATTATTTTTTGACTTGCCAAAAAGTAACTAAAAGCTTCGTAAAACACTACACGAATATGTTACACGAAGCTGTGCAATAAGTGAAAGGAGTAAAAGTTTTTCATTGATCAAACATTTAAACCGTAACGAAAGAATACTGTAAGTACTCAACTTCTACTAGTGTCTTTGCTATGCCTAGCAGAAGTTATTTTAACTGCTAAAAAACGGGTAAGAACTTCTCAAAGATTGCCGTCTTTAAAATTAGAATAAGAGAGCGTGAAATAATGCTCTCGAAATAGGAAGTAAGGAAATTTTAAAAATTCCCGGGTGATTATGAATGAATTTTCAATGTAACATGGATCTCCGATGGCTCTAACGGATAATCATATCGAGGACAAAAATTCGTAGACAACAAGTATATCTGGTATCCCCGAGTCGCGAGTTAAGGCAACGATTTTTAAATTTTTCCCTTATTTCTAAAATTATGGGATCGTTAGCAGTCTGCTAAATACAACATTAAATTAAAATACTGTGCTAAGTTTGTATTTATCGTTTATTTATTATGCCGACTTAAAGTGTGTTGAAGTAACGTACCTACTGGAACCCAAAGTTCTATTCGTACGTGAATGCCAGCGCGCAAGGGTACAACTGACACGACTCCACACACTACGTGAGCTTGCACTATGAAACTATAGTGCCTTTGGGGAAAAATATATCCCAAGTTCTGTTCAATATTTTAATTCAAAAACTGGCTGTAGGTAAATCTATGCATTTTATATTGAGTAGTAAATGGCACTGTATTGTTTCAAAGGTTTTACTTTTATGGTAACTGGATTACGAAAATTTTATCGCATAATAAACACAATTCAGGTTACAAACTACCTATTTTCCTTATCAGTATTCAGTCCAACTGTTCAGTTCACATAATTGCATAAAGTAAGATTAAAGTAGGATGAAAAAACAAAGTCTAACTTGGGTCAATTCGAGTTGCACAGGGTACTTAGTTCCTCAACACTTAGGAAGCTTAAATAAATACCGCGAGTGTTGGATTTAAGATTATTTCATCTAATATTTGTAACATTTTAAGGTATTTAATTGACTCAATCACTAATCATTTTATGAATGTGGGTAAGCGAATAAAACGGGTGGATCAGACCACCTGCGGCACTTGCCGGAGCCGGGTATAAAAGGGACCGCTCACTGACGAGCAGTCACTTGTTGTGCTACCAGCGACACGAACAGAGCTAAGTACATACCTTAATCTGATTGTTTGACTATATTGTGTACATTTTGTAATTATTTCAGTTGCATTTAAAAAAATAAACTATGTATTAAATATATAAGTGTTTGTTCACAATCAATTGCAATACTTTAATTGTCATTAAAAGTAAATTAAAATGATAAGAGTATATTTACTTTATAACAATAAATACCCTTTAGATAAATAGCTTTGTTATTTATTTCTTGCCTATTTTAATTAAGAAACCATAATTACTTCCTAAAAGAAATATATTTATTTATATTATCAGTATGTACTTATGAATACTAAACGTAATGGCAATTATTCATTTTATTGTGTCTATCTATCATTACATCTTTTATAGTACCGTAGAATGGGGCTAATTGGTTCAATTTTTGGACTAAAACATTAATAACTTCATATTTTAAGTACTTCTTATCAATAGTTTTTTTATATTTTTTTACAGATAAAAGGCATACTGCTTCGTCATTCTGCATTGAACACATGTCTGAATTGTTGACACAGAACGAGTATTTTTTTTTAAAGAGGTGTCTAAATTACCTCGTAGTTGGGGTTTTATGGAAATCGAGGGGTTTTGACCTGATTTTGCCTAAATTTTGAAGCCTGTGTTGGTTTAAGCATAACTATCTCTATTTGGGACGCTTTAAGAATAACCGCTGGAAGCAATAAAATTAAAGTAACCATAATTTTTGGAGTTTTTTTGGGATAAAAAAAATCACAAAGTTTTACTACCTAAACAAGATTTACTGAAGTGCTATCTTTCCTGTTAAACACTTTTATGGGAGCTTAATTACTACAGCTACATTTAGACAGACTAGATAAGTGATTATGGGCGGAGCCAGCTGCCACCACGGCCATAGCATCCGCCGGTGCTTCTGGTGACTATTGTGTATAAGTATATGGAAGATTTTTTTCCCTTTCGGCAATTCCGGAAGGTACGTTTGTAACTTCGCACCATCGTCCTTTTGAGAAAAAATATGGTCATCCTACATTTATAGAAATGTATGGAAGGGATATTTGGTACTAGAAACTAAATAACCCCAAAAATCGTACCAAATAGTCCCAATTAAGAAAACTGACGATATATCATTCAAATTAAACAGCTAAAAATGTTTGCCATAGCTTAAAAAACGCCCGAGAATATACACTTTTAGGTATATATAACAAAAACTAGCGTACCCTAGCACCAACGGACATCTGAACAAAAGTATTTAGGACGATGATATTTTGAACCAATTTTCTTCCGTCACACTTTTTATTTTTTCTACGCGCAAATCCGTATTTGTCGACGTCACTGCAATCACTAACCAACTTCACATTAAACACAGGGTTGTCTGACGAAGGTTTACGCATCTACTATTGCCACATTAAAAAATAAATGGACTTAAAACTTATATTTTTTTTATTCCAAATAACCTCATGGTTCTAAAATAGCCCCATTTTACGGTAATAACTGTGTATTTTAACAATTATAATAAAACCTGTTTCCAAATCAATTCAGTTTTATAATTTGAAACTGATGTTACATAGAATAACAACCGAAATAATTTATAAATTCGTCCCATATTTAAAGGGGATATTTTATGCACTATAATAATAGTAAATAGCTATATACACACATCAAAATTAAGTCGAGCCTTCCGGGTGCCTCGCGGACACTGAAACTACGCGTCATTGCTCTGAATATATGAATTTTTGAACAACGAGTACCGGCGCAGCTTTGTAGAGGCTTATTACAACCTTTGTGATTTACTCCTGAAAGACAAAGTTTTCGGCCATTTCGCCAGCCAACGGTATACTAATCTATACCTATATATACAATACTTGCCCTCTGCCAAAGGTATTTATTTTATTTTATTTTATTTATATCAATTTTTACTGATTCTGATCTGACTACCAACTTGATGTAAAAGCGTTGATTAGGTTCTCAAAATTAGTAAAAATTTTAATCTGAAAAGGCCCCACATCTGAATAAAAGCTCGAATATAGCAAACCTTTTTAAGTCTTTCTTTTAAAGTAGAACACTCCACTGAGTTAGTTCTATCTAATTGAAACACACATCGGTATACGTCGGTAAGAGCGTATCGATGTTGGTTCAAGTCCATCTAGGTCAATGTTCCTTCAGTGTTTAGGTACCAATGCATGATCAAATAATAAAATGTATCTATATTTTCAGGCTCCATATCACATGGTAAACGCCTCAATACTAGACTTGCCTCTTCTGGATACATTTCCGTTTCAAAAGGGCCGCTTGTTTTGGACTGGACTTTGATACACACCAACGGCAGCAAGAAGAAAGCGGCTAGCGCACATATTGATTCGATTATCAAATCAAGATGGCGATAATTCAATGTTATATTTTTAAAAAATATTGACTACCTCGAACGAGACTCGAACTCGCGACTCGGGAATACCAGTCTGCTGCTACCACCGGAGGTACTGTAGAGGTCGGATAGAAACCTCTACCTATACATTACTGGTTGTTTTATGTCAAATATTCTTTATTCAAATTAAAAGTCAATGTAAATAATGAATCCAATATGAGAATCAGTCACCATCGAGGCTCCCAGCCTCATGGTCACGCGCGCATTCCTTAAAATAAAATCTAAATAAATCAAGATTATCAAGCTCTGCCCCATGTGTTTTATCTGAAGCTACACCACCCCTCACATATTTGGTGAAGGTGAGTGGATATGTGAGGGGTGGTGTAGCTTCAGATAAAACACATGGGGTAGAGCTTGATAATCTTGATTTATTTAGATTTTATTTTAAGGAATGCGCGCGTGACCATGAGGCTGGGAGCTAGGGCATGAATACCGGAATTCCGGAATCTCGAAATACCGGAATCTCGGACCAATATTTAAGATATTTCAATACCGGTATTGTTATGGACCAATATCGAAATATCGGAATCCCGGTATTGGAAAGTTTTCGTAAAATTTTATGTAAATTTGATCAAATGAATGGGTAAATGTACAAATTTGCAGATATTGGGTCTAATATTATAAGTAATTATTATTTTGCATGTACCTACTGCACTATTTATCTTCTTTAATCTTTGTTTGTTCAGTTTAAATATGGCTGGCTCATTAGTTCCGCAGGGATATTTAAATTGATACAAAATCGGCTCCATATTTTTTACGACTAGTAAAATGAGAAAATCCGTTGATAACATTTTACAGAATTTATTTTTACACAGCGAAATGTATCATTATCCGTGGAAAAAATACAGTTAAAATATCAGTAAGAAAATGTCGTAGACCCTTGCACGCACTTATTGAGTACCTATCTAATGTATTTTCTCATATTGAAGTAATCAATCGAACCTTGAATAAAACAAGATTTGAATACTTTTGTTAACTCTGTAATGACAGATTCACCGATTTTCAATGAATACCTAACATTATCTTTATCATCGTACCGCTTTCCGCCAGGGTGTTCATCCTCACACCCTGGAGCCTAGTGGGTCGCGCACCGTACGGTTTAAGAGGAATTTCCTCCCACGAACGCTGCGGCTGTGGAACTTTTCCAGCAGGCTACAGTATGAGATTCTTCAAAAAAATGAGTGTATAGGTCTTAAAGGGTTCTTAAAGGGTTGCCGCGTGTGAACCGTCTGGGGTTGCAGGCGTCCATTAGGCTACGGTAACTGCTTACCATCAGGCGGGCCGTATGCTTGTTTTCCACCGTCGTGGTATTTTAAAAAAAAGTTATGCTTTTTATTACCTTGTACGAAACAACGATATGTAATACTAGATTATAGGTATGATATGAAATTATATAAAACGTTATGTATCCAGTTGCTGGACCACACATTTAAAAGACCAAAAATCATCAATCAAGACGACTGTACCTATATGAAATGAATATTAACAAGTTGCAGTTAATAAATACAACAAAATATTATTAACTGTTAAGATTGATTGAGTTTTTAACTGATTTTAGCCTTTAAATAACGTTTTTCAATGGTCAGCTCCAATACCGGTATTAATACCGGAATTCCGGTATTGAGGGCTAATATCGGATTCAATACCGGTATTGAGAATCGTCCGGTATTTGCAGTGGGAGCCTCGATGGTGACTCATTTTCATATTGGATTCATTATTTACATTGACTTTTAATTTGAATAAAAAATATTTGACATAAAACAACCAGTAATGTAGAGGTTTCTATCCAACCTCTATATATCTCGCCGCTCCGGGGAAGCGAAAGCGAGAAACTTGCCTGGGGAAAAACAAAACAGCATGTTTCTTACTATATTGATGATTATGATTATGATTATAATGATTATGATTATGATTATAATGATTATGATTATTAACGAAATGCCAATCCCTTAAGTGTAAACGTGTTTATAAACAGTAAATATTTGCCATCGTGCAGTAACAATAAACACGCCACTTATTGAAGGGAGTTACTCTACCAGCCAAAACCCAAAAGAACACGGTAGCACGATGTGAGCTATACTACCCGTGTAGCTGACCTACCTACGGCTAAGCCCAACTAAATCTAGAAGCAAATGCCAAAAATAGAACAGGCAATCAACGCGGGATGAAAGCTGTAATACTAAGCAGTCATTCGAGAAATAGTTTATTGAAGTTAAGGGTCGGGTATAGGTGGGAGAATTTTAAGATTCTGTCAAATTTACACACAACCAGACTTTACGCACACTACCACACTTTCGGGGGACAGGTCGTTGACCGCTTATACTTTTTTACAGGTTGTCATTATTAGTTTTATACTAATCACATCTCCTTTGAGAAAATAAACTGTAATGTTTTCCTTTGTAAGAAGACAGAGAAATAACATATTTTATCTTGCTTTCCTTGTCTATCCCGTTTATGTCACATGATGTATATTATGTTTGATTATAAAAGATTAAATGATTTTTGAAATGAGTTATCGAGATACGCGTTTTGGAAAGTTAGCTAGCCGAACAAACCGCGAACCACTTCGTTCGTCAAATCGACTACTTTGCATCACTCTCTTTCGAATATGCAAGAGCGATGGAAACGGACATAACGAAATGTCGATATTCGAAATTCGCTGTTGGCCTGTCCTGTTGTAGGCTAGAAGTCGCTTATATAGGTAGAAGTGAACGAAAATATATCTGAATAACTTCTTAAGAGTTATTTCGATGGATTGTAGATTAGGTAGGTACATTGTCAAATACCTGTGCAAATAAATCTAAATGTTATCCTATTATTAAATAAATTAATGTTATTTACTAATAGATGGAGAGCTAGCCACGTCAGATATGACACAATAACGAGAGCGACAAAACCCACTCGTTAGTTTACTATACTATGCTTATTTCTAGATCTGGACATCGGGCAGCTATAAAGTGGTGGAGGTCAAAAACAAAAAACATTGCGTATTATTTTAGAAACAGAAACAGTAGGCGACAAACTATGAATACCATTATACGTCGTTTTGGATTAATTCCCCCTATCAAAAAGTTTTGATAATGATATAATCTAATTATTTATATAATTTCTCATAACACTGCATCAAAACCAGAACTCTAGGATTTATATTCTTAGAGTGGTTTACTCTAAGAATATAAATAATTAGATTATATCATTGCCAAAACATTCTGATAGGGGGAATTAATCCAAAACGACGTATAATGTAATTCATAGTTTGTCGCCGACTGTTTCTGTTTCCAAAATAATACGCAATGTTTTTTGTTCTAATGTTAAAATATAGGCCCTGTTCTTTATACCTGAGGCAACTTCGGCAGTTATTACCTATTTTGGTATTACTATTTTCCAATTCAAAAATTTTGCTAGCCTGTGACTCTGCCCATTAAAAGCTGCCAGATGCCCAGATCTAGCAATAAGGATAATATTGTAATCTAACCAGACGGGTTTTGTTTAGATTACAATATTATCCTTAGTCCATAACTCATGTTTATATACTTTCGTGTGAATTTTGTTTTAGTACTGGAGCCGGCCATACTATAAATTTATCAAAATTCCTACCCGTTGGCTTCCATTTAGCTTTGTAGAGGATATCTTGGAGATCAAGGAAACATCAATCTTAAAGGTCCTAAATGGTCGCTAGTGGGTGTGTGCGTGAATCAACTTTTAGGACACTTGTTATCTTTTACGATAGAAAAACTTAGCAGACGATTTTAGAATGATACTAATTATGAAGCGTCATAATAAGACTTCCAAAACAAAACAAAACCTGGGGACAACGTGCTTTGCTACTTTATGTTACGACACAAAAATTTAAAATATATATTTTGGTAAACTTGCACATTGAACGTTGGCTTGATTGTCTCCTTAATATACATGTACTTAGCCGAATTGTAAACAATTAATTCTTTTTGAAAAAAATACTTTTATTAAAGTTGATATATTGCGTCAATTTGAAAATACACTAAAATTACATTATGTAATTTATCTTTAATCCTACCGCTCCAAATATTTTCCACACGGTATGGTGCACTTCAAATAAGCTACATAGCAAATTAAACACCCGATAGGCGCTTACGATTTTAAGAGCATTTTGAGAAATAATTGTTATAATTATATTTTTAAATTTTTATCTCAAAATAAACCGGCCAAGTGTGAGTCGGACTCGCGCACTGAGGGTTCCGTACAAACCTGTAGGTATATAGGGGTAGTAACTTTAAAATTATTAAAAATGTTTTATTATTCATATACTAAACTTAAAATTTACGGTTTTCGCAATTTTTCCTTTATCTGTGCTATAAGACGTTACTTCGTACCAAAGTTCAAGATTCTGACTCCACGAGTACCCTGTAGGTTTTGATTCCCTTGCGAGTTTCGAAAATTTGCGGCATAAACGGCTGTACCTTTTGATTTCGTTGGCTTAGAAGTTTGATTTTTTCACAGCTCTAAGGGACAGTAGACCTGAGTATTTGATATAAATTTTAGCTTGATACCTCCGCGCGTTCCTGATAAAAAGGGTCTTGACAGACGGACGGACGGACGGACAACAAAGTGATCCTATAAGGGTTCCATTTTTTCCTTTCGAGGTACGGAACCCTAAAAGTAGCAAATTACTTTAAATCCCTTACAAAATAGTACATTACTGCAGAGGCCGTGAAGTGAGGGATTTAAGGACGAGATTGCGGTAGACGATTCCGGATAAAGCGAGTCCTGCAATCCCTGTTCCGGCCAAGGATTGTATAGTGCTTTCTCAAACAATGTAAAAAAAAAAATTAAATTGCCGCCTATTTTATTTTTTAAACTTGACATTTGAAAAAGCTATTTGAGCACCATGTTTGACCGCTTATATATAGATTTTGTTTTTTCTTTTTTAATTTTAATGTCGCAAGTATGCTTACAGAGAGTGGTCGTTGGCTGTATGTAATATTTCCTTTGTCAGTCTAATCTTAGTGAGCAAATTTAAAAAGTTAGAGCAGCGGACAATAATGTACGTTTCATAATAACTCCCTACATTACTTCTTGGCCTAGGTAAGGAGCCATAAATGAGCAACTTCATGTCTTCATTTCGTGACATTAACGCATACATTTCGGAGTATGTTTGAGAAAATGTATTTAAATGGATCAAACACACTTGCAGACTTATACATATCATCATCATCATTCATTGTTTTATCTAGTTCATTGTTTTATGTACTTTAGTCTCCAGCTACCCAAAGGTTGTCTGGAAGAGATCGCTTTTAAGCGATAAGACCGCCTGTTGTTACCTTATTTTAATTTTGATTTTCTGTTTGTTTATTTCTACTTTATGGTGCACAATAAAGAATATCTTTATTTCATTAATTTCTTAGATTATGTTTTTATAATATTTTTACAAAAGTACCTAAAATATAAAAATACATCTAAAACCAACAAAAACAATAAAAACATTATAAAAACCCTAACCTAGGGTGCCGCCAGCAACGGAGCAAGGCCCAGGCTTATTATTATTATTATATGTAATTACTCTGACATATTTAATTATTGTACATATCATAAAATCATATAATTGTGTATGATACCACACACGATATCACACTTCGAAAGCCTAAAATTGGTGTATGTATGTATGTATCACTTTATTGCACATAAACCAGTAGTTATAACATAATAACAACAGTAACGTATATAAAAGATATGCACAAAGGCGAGCTTATCCCTGATAGGGATCTATTCCAGCCAACCCATGAGAAAATGAGAAGGGTATGTTTATAAACAATGAAAGTATTGCAGCATGTAAGAGTTATTTACGCATACATGATATTCTCGTAGTACATGTGTAACTATGTCGTAAGAAAAATATTAATTGTTCAAGTATCATTATTGTTTTTCGCCTTATACACGGTGTTGCAACAGGCAGATTTTTTCAATTTGCCGCCTTTATCAGGGCCGAGATATCGTAGACAGAATCTACTTCAATGTTCATCTTCATATTTTTTTATAAAACAAAAAGTATAGAGTGGCAAAAGCGAACCCCACACAATTGAATCATGTAGAAGTGAAAGGGTTATAAATGTATAAAAAGCATTGAAAGAAATTTATTGTTTTTATTATATTGTTAAATGGAAATTTTCATCCCCCTTTTTACCTTCTTATATTTATTTTTATAAAATTTTAATTATCAAACCTAGCAGCGAACTTGTAGGCAGATTGGACCTCAGAAGCCAATATTCCATCCGATTTTCGGGAGGTTGCCACTGTTTAATCTGGCACTGAGACAAATGTGCAGACAGCTCCATACATTTCTGTCTCCACAGTAATTAATACTTTTAAAAAGGTACCCCACATACTTTAGTAAGAGTCATAAGACTCATAAGATGAAAAATATTACATCATTTCCTTGACATGAGATATGCGAGGAGCTAGAATCTTTAAGGAAAACTTTTGACTTCTGAAATCACTCAAATTACTGAGAAATTTTAACGATAAAAGATAGATATGTTGTAAATTTTAAGATACATAAAGCATTTAAACCACCTTAGACGCATAATCATGCACAAATCGACCTAGTCCATCGGTAAGCTCAATAAGATTTATGTTGTGGGTACTACACGACGATGTATATAATATATAGACATAGATAAATACTTAGATGCATACAAAACATGCAGAACTCGGGAAATATCTGTGATAAACACACAATAATCCATGGTCTTATAATCAAAACCAGCCTCAGTAAAGGGTCTTATTTTTTACAGGTTTATAATGTTCGTTTAGTTTATTTTAAAAAGTACTGTAATCATTTCGAAATGGTAGGCATAAAAATAAAATTTAGGACATTTTTTTACTAATATCGTATTATTCATTCAAGACAGTTATCTGACAGTTGTCTCCATATAAAGTAATTTATAATGTAAGCCAGCAGCTGTCAGATTACTGTCTTGAATTAAAAATATGATATTTGTCTTAAATCCAAACCGGCTACTAAAATGGACTTAAATTAGCTATGTAGGTATTATTACGTACCTTAAGGGTGGTTTCGGCGGATTAGAGTCTTCAAGACCTTTATGAGAAAATGTGTTCACGAATAGAACGCTTCCTACAACCCTAAAAATTTGGAAGCTGATCGATAGGAAATTAGATAACTTTAACACCCGTGGCTCCAATACTTGTGGATAATATACTACCCAAATTTGGGTAGTATATATTGTTTTAAAATTACGGTTATTTACATGATTCGTTAAGTATGTAAATTCACAGAACATTGATGAAATAACACATTGTTTTTATTCGGGCTCACTTCATTTAATTATTTAGCGTGACTTTTTGAACGCTACCTTATGGACTAAGAACTGGCCACATTATAATGAGAGCAACGAAACCCGACTAGTAAGATTGCGATACTATCCTTATTGCTAGATTCGAGCATCTGGCAGCTTTTAATGGGTGGAGGTCAGAGTAACAGATTAGCAAAATTTTTCCGTTGGAAAAAAGTAATACCAAGATAGGTAAAAACTGACGAAGTTGTCTTATTTATAGAGGACGGGGCCTATATTTTAACATTAGAACAAAAAACATTATGTATTATTTCGGAAACAGAAACAGTAGGCGACAAACTATGAATTACATTATACGTCGTTTTGGACTATTTTCTCCCATCAGAAAGTTTTGACAATAATATAAACTAATTATTTATACAATTTCTCATAATACTGCATCAAACCCAGAACTCTAGGATTTGTATTCTTAAAGTAGCAAAAACAATTGACTGTCCTCTTACAAATTCCGACATCAAAGACGTCCACAGAACCCGCGGCAAGCCCGGTGGCCCCCAAGCAACCGCTATAATTGTCGAAACCTCGTCTATTATACTGAAAAACGACGTGCTAAAACTATGTAAAGTATTTAACGCCAAACACCATGAAAAACTCCGCGCCAAACATCTGGGACTGCGCAGCCAGGAAGAGACCCCCGTGTTCGTCGCAGAGCAGCTGACGCCCAAGGCGGCCCGCCTGTACTTTTTGGCCCGGGAGCTGAAACGGCAACACGAGTACAAATACTGCTGGACGGCGTACGGTAACATATACCTAAAAAAGACGATAATGCGAAGATTATCCATATAATAAATGAAGCCCAAATTACTCTCCTGTCAAAGAAAAAGTGACTATATAGTTTGAGTACATTATTAGGTATAAGGTGTAAACTCCATTACAAAAACAATTTAGTATTTTTTTCAGGATGTAGTCTTGTAATATTTTATACTTCAAGCATAGTCACCTATTACGACTATAAAATAATTATTGTAAGTACCAACACACACACGATCACATACACAACCTTACACATTACACATGTACATATTGTAATTGCCATGTCAAGATATCACTCGATTACCTATTGCTGCAAATATTGCGATTTATGCCCGTATCCCCTGCTTATTATGACCTGTATCTCCAATCTAAACCAAACATGAATTGTGACATTAACATACTAAATGAAATTGATGAAGTTCAAGTTGCGATTCCTATACAATGCGACATCCAGGACCTACATAAAATGGTACCATCGGCAAACTCTAATTTAACTATTTGCTCACAAAATATTAGGAGCGTATATTGCAACCTAGATGATTTCTTGTTACAACTGACTCAACTTAACCACACTGTCAATGTTATTATACTCTCTGAATGTCACCTAAATACACACAAACCAGTTCCCCAACTGGACTCATATACTGCTTTATCCACTGTTAATAGTCTCAACCAATGTGACGGTGTAGTGGCCTATGTAAAAACCAACCTTAATGCCCAATTAATAGAGCTAAAGTTAGAACAATCAACCTGTATACAGTTAAAAATAGGCAATACAATAATACTGGGCATATATCGTAGTCCCTCTGTCACGCAGCAGACTTTATCGATTCTCTGAATAACCACCTCGAAATATTATCAATATATAAGAATATCATCATCACGGGAGACATAAACATTAACCTTATACCTCGACAGCACGAATCTATGTATGAAAGTGACAATAGAACTAACTATTTAAATATGCTGTCAATCCATGGCATTCTTCCCGGCCACACCTTACCTACCAGACAATCAAGTTGCCTGGATCATTTCATGTTAAAACTTGAATCTCAAATAACGACCGCTTATGTGGCTATACTTAACACTTCTGTCACTGATCACTTAACTTTACATCTCACTTTAACTTATACCAAACCTATTGAACGATCTACTGGAACAATAGAAATCGTTAATTATGATCATGCACTCAAGTACTTATTGGAAAATAATATCGAAATACTGCTTTACTCAAATGACCCATACTTTGTTACTTCTGAGCTTATACACAAAATTAAACAATCACTAGATGCAAGCAAAAGTGTTAAACACATACCTAGCAATCAACGCATAATTAAACCTTGGATGACCCCTAGAGTGTTGCGTTGTATTAGGAATCGTAACAAACTTCAACTAAAATCACAGCTAGAACCGTATAATGAAGTACTTAAAATAACTTATAAACGATATCGTAATTTCTGCAAAGGCATTATAAAAACAATGAAGCAAAAATACGATACAGAACAGCTCTTAAAATCATCTAAAAATCCAAAACTGCTCTGGAAGACAATAAAAAGAATAACACATTATAAAACGGATAAAACAAAAAACACAGAACTTTTGTACACTAAGGATTCCCCTGCTGCTTCTGTTAATCACGTAAATGATTATTTTGCTGACGTTGGTGAAACTTTAGTACAGGCAATCTTAAGTGATCAGAGTCAACAGGATATTCTAAATGAAATCAACATGCAAGACAGCAACACCTCCTCCTTTGTTCTCCTGAACACTGACCCCCAGGAAGTACAACGCATTGTTATGGGCCTGAGATCTGATAGCGCCCCTGGCTGGGATAATATACCAACCAAATTCCTTAAACACGCCTGTACTGCTGTTGCCCCTCTAATTAGCCACCTAACAAACCTATGTTTTGAAAACGGAGTGTTCCCAGCCCCGCTAAAACAATCTATTGTGACACCGGTGCATAAGAGTGGGGAGAGGGATGACGTTAGCAACTATCGACCAATTTCAGTACTGACTGCCATCTCCAAAGTAATAGAGAAAATTATAAATAATAGACTTGTTTCTTACCTTAATAAATTTAATATTTTATCTGACAACCAGTTTGGCTTCCGGCAGTCTAGGTCCACTGAAGATGCAATTTTATCCTTAACATCTATAATTACTGACAAAGTTGATAAAGACAAGAAATGCCTAACCATTTTTTTAGACCTTAAAAAGGCATTCGATACGGTCTCTCTCCCCACTCTTATTCATAAAATGGAACGAGCTGGCATACGCGGACTACCTCTGCGATTGTTGTGTGACTACTTACAGGGGCGAACACAGAAAGTGAAACTAGGAGAATACACAAGTAGGGAAATAGATGTAAATTACGGTGTCCCCCAGGGGAGCGTTCTAGGGCCCACGTTATTTCTATTGTATATAAACGACTTGACGAATCTTAAACTACAACGTGGGCACATCGGGTCCTACGCCGATGACACTGCAATAGTGTTCGATGGAGATTCCTGGGAGTCAGTTTTCAGTGTTGCAGAATCCGGCCTCTGTAAAGTCACTGCTTGGTTAAGGAATAACCTTCTTACACTGAACGTCAGCAAAACTAATTATATTTGTTTTTCTAAATATGATAGTGGTCAACCCAATGTAAACTTCAACCTTAAATTACATACCTGTAGCAGACTTGACCCCTCCTCCTGTAAGTGCGCTAAACTAGATAAGGTTGAGCATACTAAGTACTTAGGTGTATTCCTTGACCAACGACTGTCATGGTACATGCAACTTGATAGCGTGAATAATAGAATCAGGAAACTTAACTGGATTTTTAAGATGTTTAGATATATCACCACTAAAGAACCAATTAATCAACTCTATATAACATTAGCTCAACCTGTAATGACCTATTGTATCACTGTATGGGGTGGAGCGGCCAAAACAAAATTCCTGAATGCAGAGCGAGGGCAACGCTGCTTGCTCAAGGTGATGTACTCAAAACCATACAGGTTTCCTACAGAGGAACTATACTTAATTAGCGACCAACTAACTATGAGGAAGCTGTATGTTTTGAGTACAACACTAAGACTACACAAATCCTTAGGTTATAAGTGTTATAACCCCCTACCAGAAAACAGTCGGCGTCAAAAACCTGTCGCCCCTGTATCTAACTGTAAATCCTTGTTTGCTAAAAGACAGTACAAAGGACAATCGGCATATATTTACAATAACGTACACCATAAAGTTAATATTCATCAACTGTTGCGAAATAAGTGTAAGATAGAACTAACTAAGTGGCTCAAACATCTAAACTACGACGACACGGAGTTACTACTGTACCATGGTAAATATAATACCTAAAAGTACATACACACACTCACACACACACTCACACACACATACACACACACACACACACATGTATTAGGATAGTGCATAGTCTTAAATTGTAGTACCTAAATAGTCTAAAACCTAAGCTAAACACTTTGTTAAGTGTCAATAGTGTACTGGGCTAGGATCTAATAAGTAATCTAAGTGATTGCTTATTTGATCTTATACCTAGTTAAAATAATAATTATAATTATTTTCTATCGACTTACCAGTTATGGAAGAGCGGGGCATCCTAACACAAGTTTACTTACCTAAATGGAAGCCCCAATCACTGCAGGCATTGTGACTGTGTATTACGAAAATAAACAATTTTGATTTTGATTTTGATTTTTTTTTAAAGTGGTTTGCATTATTTGACATCCACCACATTATCCAGCCACGCCAGATATCCGGATCTAAAAATAAGCTTAGTATATCAATCTAACGAGAGGTTTCGTCGCTCTCATTATTGTGTCATATCTGACGTGGCTAGCTCTCCGTCTATTATGTTATGTTATGTTCTTGGTTCCAGGTAGGTACAAGGGTAGGTATGACTCAAAAGTCCCGTTTAAATGTAAACAATGAGTTAAAAGAGCCTGGTAAGATGTCCAACTTTCAATCCGGAGGTCTCGGATTCAAACCCCGGCTCGTATGTACCAGTTATGAAAATTATATCACATGCACTAAATATCATTTCATAATTTACCAGTCGCTTTTCGATGAAGGAAAACATCTTGAGGAAACCATATCTATTTCCAATAAGGCCTACAGGTTTAATTGAGCCGAGGCACAGAGCCGCTAGGAGGATGTGGAGTGAAAATTGAGTTTACGTCGGTAAACAACATTGTTTATAAGTAAGTCATTTATTTGATCAGAGTACATTTGTGCAACGATAGATAAACGTAAAGAAAACATATAGAAGGTTCAGGCACACAATCTGCTTAGAAATCGCCAAGAGGCGATCGTAGGTTGGGTCCTCCCGTGCTAACAATGGCAGCGCTCTGTTGGGTAGGAGTTGGATGCTGTTCAGATGATGTGTTGAAGTGACGTTAGTATCGAAGCTCGAATCGAGAGGCGTATCATGAACTCGCAATGGCCCTTTGTAACTCTGGGGTACCATAACATAACGTGTATACGACAACAGATGAATGCGCGTATCAATTTATACCTATAGTCTGCAGACGGAGTCGTTCGACGTTCTTCATAGGTACGCATGCGTTGTGCCAATGCCCATGACCAAAAAAACTGACTTGATTGCTCTCCTCGCCAGATTATCGTATATTGCATTAAATGTTTGATTATATATTTTGTATAAGTTTAAGAATCAAGTCTTTTATACAAAGTAAATAGAGATTGGAGTTATAATAATATTGTCTTTCAAGTATTTTGACGTTAAAATCATGTTAATATGTCGTAATATTATGACCAGCATAATAAAAATAAAGTCCAGTGATTAAAAACGAATCCAAAAACTCTTTTAATTTTGAACAGGTTTTCAAGCAATTAATTATGAGGATTCCATAGAAA
Organism: Pammene aurita; assembly: GCA_947086415.1. NCBI lineage: Eukaryota > Metazoa > Arthropoda > Insecta > Lepidoptera > Tortricidae > Pammene > Pammene aurita. The sequence goes on along the minus strand of OX352310.1, from coordinate 6,218,115 downwards.
AGTGTCTTTTATTCAATCTTTAGTTGTATTTTTGCATTATTACGACGTGTAAATATAAAAAATCGAATTTAATAGGACTCACGTTTACTATATATTTTCCCTACTTATTTTGAATACAATCTAGCTACTGGTATCCTTTTTTCTGGACGTATACGATTTTCTGTCAAAATAAATGCCAAAATGAAACGTCATGGCTGCTCATCCAACAAGACGTCCGCCTGCGACGAGGCCCGTCGGGCATCTGAGTCACAATGACAATTTGACTGATATGGCGAATGTATGGGAATTTTTCAAAAGTTTATATTTACGTTTCAATTTCTTTGTTGTCTTTATGATGAAAAATATGAATATGCCCTGATGCACTAGTCTAGTTATCTGGCTTTCAAAATAACATAACCATTGAACCACTGTCGAAGACAAAATTGTATTGCGACGTGTTCTAACGGAACGCCGGAATAAAAAATAAAATATCAATTCGAGCCTCTGCACGGCTTCTTTATGAATACGTAGGCATTCATATTATTGCGAAAACGTAGCATTAACTACACAAATTCCTTGTTCTAAGTGAGTTCTAAAACGATGTTGTCATATATCCGCCCCTTAAGCCACGAAACGAATAACCCTCGCGGTCGCGCCTATCCGATGAAAACCGGCGCAGCATGGTGCAGAGGCCCCATTCCTCGCACATTTAAATTTTCTTTCTTGTGACTGCTTGTTCTCAGCTTCCTTCCCTCGTATGGCAGATTTGCTTCGTGTTGTTATTGTTACATTTCTCGTACGTTTGACACATGAAAACAACCAGTAATGTAGAGGTTTCTATCCAACCTCTACAGTACCATACCTTTCTAAGTTGGAAGATCGGCTAGTTGGTATTACTCAAGGTAGCGCATTATTCCCTTTACTTGTAACATTGTTTAATTGTTTGGAGATATTTCTGCTTAATACAATATTAATAATAATAATAATAATAATAATTACGCCCACCATCCTCGCCCGCCTCGTCAGTCTCCTCACCATCGTTGTCGGGCAATGAGTTCGCTACTGTGCCCGACACCAGCGAGTCGAGCGACGAGTGCGGGCCGCCGCCGTCGCCGCCACGACCACCTGCGCGACGAGGACGGCCACCGCTGCCGGCACGCTTGGGGCCTGCGGGACAACCTGTCCCGCCCAGGGCCCCCGCTGCCGGTGGTATAGTGCGTCGCATGAGATGGACTTCATCCATGAATGAAAACGTCATGCGCGCCTATTATGGGGCTACAGAGGGGGGAACTAATCTGTGCGCGTATCGTGACCGGATACATCCTCTGTTTCAGGCCCTTGAACCAACCATTGACACGACTGCGCAGCGGTTGTCGGATCAGGTGCGCGTCATTCAGCGGCTAAAGCGGTTGGATGACGCGACACTTGATCGGCTTCGCCTGGAGACTCTCTCTGTTCGCGCGACCACCACCTCGGCGCGGGATCCGCTCGCCACGTCGCCGGATCCGATGCCTGCACCCGACTTGGCATCGGGGGCACCGCGGGTTGATCCCAGTGCCGATGAGGAGGGGATCGCGAATCAGAGTGTGAGTAGTTCAGCCAATGAGCAACTGAGGAGGACTTTGGAAGAGGCAATTACGCAGTATCGCTCCACAAACATCCCTAGGCCACGACTACCACGCTTGCCTATGAATAGACGCAATCTAGCGTTAATGGCAGTCCTAAATGATTTGCTAGATCCATTCCTGCGGACTAGTAAAGACTTAGATGATACGCACTCGATAATGTACTGCGGAGCCATCGCGGCGTGCCGTGTTGCTCGAGTCAAGTTTCCGGACGCTGAACGTGCACCTAGGACCGCCGGGGGTGTCCCCGCTTGGCAGGTGCGGATCGAGCGTCGTATCAACTCATTTCGGACTCTCATTGCAAAGCTGATCTGCTTCAGGGGGGGCAATAACCGCCCCCGAGTAATGCGCTTTGTGCACCAGGCGTTCGCGGGGACGGATATCGAGCCCCGCGACTACATGGCCAACGTCGTAGAGCGCATCGACTTTCTGAAGCAGAAAGTTTATGCATGGGCAAGCCGTATTCGCCGTTACAGAGAGCGTGTGGACCGATTCAAGGAGAATCGTCTTTTCCAAAGTGACCAAAGGAAGGTATACCGAAGGTGGGAGGAAACCGACCCCCGTGTGTCCGACGTGCGACTGCCGGATGCTACTGCCATGATTAATTTCTGGCGTAGCATCTGGTCAGCGCCCGTTGAACACACGGAGGGCGAGTGGATGAGTGTTGTTGATCGTGAGTGCGAGTCCATCGAACCAATGGGGGCTATCACCATCAGCCCCGACGACGTAAGTTGCGCGATCCGTACGGCCCAGAACTGGAAAAGTCCTGGCCCGGATGGGTTGCACAACTTCTGGCTAAAATGGTTTCGGTGCTCGCACTCGCGGCTGGCAACGCAATTTCAACAAGCCCTTGAACTTGGCTCCCTCCCGCCTTCCTTAACAACTGGTGTAACTTTCCTGCTCTATAAGTCCGGTAGTACCACGGAAGCGAAGAACTACCGACCCATCACGTGCTTGCCTACGCTCTACAAGCTTCTTACATCCATTTTGAGAGCAAAAATAAACGCGCACATGGTCGCAAACAACATTTTGGTCTCCGCTCAAAATGGATGTAGGGTTGGGTCCCGTGGTACTAAAGAGCTCCTCCTCATAGACATGACCATTTGCCAACGAGTCCGGCGGAACAGGGGGGCCCTCTCGGCCGCTTGGATTGACTACAAGAAGGCCTATGATTCGGTGCCTCATTCATGGCTGGAGAGGATCTTAGAGCTGTATAAAATTGATGCAGCTTTAAGATCCTTCCTTGGCGCGTGTATGAGGCAGTGGACCACAGTCCTTCGTCAACCAGGAGGCGGGGATGACCCCCCTGGCCCGCAGGACTTTATAAGGATCGAGCGAGGAATATTTCAGGGCGACAGTCTGAGTCCCCTGTGGTTCTGCCTAGCTCTAAATCCGCTCAGCAATCTGCTGAAGGATTCAGGGCTAGGTTGCCGGCTTCGGAGAGAGGGTGAAGTCATATCTCACCTTCTGTACATGGACGATCTCAAGTTATTTGCACCAAATAATCGAGACTTGTTGGAACTACTGAAGACCACTAAAGTGTTCAGTAGTTCCATCAAGATGGAGTTTGGTGTTGATAAATGTGCGGTTATGCATGTACAGCGGGGGAAAGTAGTAAATTCAACAAATAAACAGCTTTCTGAGACAATGACGTTCAGATCTATCTCTGAATCAGAAACCTACAAATACCTTGGTATGTCACAGTCTTTGGGCATTGAGGATGTGGGCATTAAACAGGCGTTGAAGGAGCGCTTCTTTGGTCGGCTGACAAAAGTACTTAATAGTCTTCTGTCAGGTGGCAACAAGGTGCGCGCCTTCAATGCCTGGGTAATGCCCCTACTCACATACTCCTTTGGCATACTAAGGTGGACACAGACCGAGCTGGATGCCCTGGATCGGAGAGTCCGTCTATTGCTCACCACACACCGTATGCTTCACCCACGCTCGTCTGTTATGAGATTGTACATCCCACGGAAGTGTGGAGGTCGCGGCTTTTTAAACGCCAAAAATCTCCACAACCGTGAGGTGTACAATCTCAGGAATTATTTCCTTAACAACGAGTGTGAGATGCATCGTGATGTGGTGGTAGTAGATAAGGGTCTCACGCCGCTCTCCTTGGCAAACAAGAACTGGCGCAAACCTGTGGTGCTAAGCACCGAGGATCGCAAGGCGGTATGGAAGAGCAAGGAGCTACACGGGCGGTTCTACAGGGCCCTCACGGGACGCGACGTAGACCTGCTCGCGTCGGTGAACTGGTTACGATTCGGGGACCTCTTCGGAGAAACCGAAGGTTTTGCCTGTGCAATTGCGGACGAAGTTATCATGACGAATAACTACCGGAAATATATCCTGAAGGACGGTACGGTCGACATTTGTCGGGCATGCCGCCGTCCCGGAGAGTCACTCAGGCATATCATCTCCGGTTGTTCTCATCTTGCTAACGGCGAGTACTTGCACAGACATAACCTCGTAGCCAGGATTATACACCAGCAGCTTGCTCTCCTATACGGTCTTGTGGACCACGAAGTGCCGTACTACAAGTACACACCTGCACCAGTTCTCGAAAATGGTCGTGCCATGCTCTATTGGGATCGATCTATTATCACGGACAGGACTATTGTAGCCAATAAGCCTGATATCGTGGTAATAGATCGACCGCAACGCCGGGCCATGCTCGTCGACATCACCGTCCCATGTGACGAGAACCTCGTGAAGGCCGAGAAGGACAAGTCCAGCAAGTACCTAGACTTGGCTCACGAGGTAACCGCCATGTGGGAGGTCGATTCGGCGATCATTGTGCCGATAGTTGTCTCTGCGAACGGTCTCATAGCGAAGAGTCTCGACCAACATCTTGAGAGACTTTCGCTACGGGGTTGTGGTTGGATTAAGGGTCAGATTCAGAAGGCGGTAATCTTGGACACGGCGCGCATAGTCCGAAGGTTCCTCACTCTGCGGCCCTAACCACCGGCAGCCTGGGCCCTGCTCCGTTGCCGGCGGCACCCTTGTTTAGGTTTTTTATAATGCTTTTATTGTTTTTATATGTTTTAGATGTATTTTTATACTTTACTTTTATAAAAATATTGTAAAAACCCTAAACTAAGAAGAAAAATAAATAAAGAGTATAATAATACGTCTGCTCCTTCCTGCTCTATAAGTCCGGTAGTACCACGGAAGCGAAGAACTACAGACCCATCACGTGCTTGCCTACGCTTTATAAGCTTCTTAAATCCATTTTGAGAGCAAAAATAAACGCGCACATGGTCGCAAACAATATTTTGGCTTCCGCTCAAAATGGATGTAGGGTTGGGTCCCGTGGTACTAAAGAGCTCCTCCTCATAGATATGACCATTTGCCAACGAGTCCGGCGGAACAGGGGGGCCCTCTCGGCCGCTTGGATTGACTACAAGAAGGCCTATGATTCGGTGCCTCATTCATGGCTGGAGAGGGTCTTAGAGCTGTATAAAATTGATGCAGCTTTAAGATCCTTCCTTGACGCGTGTATGAGGCAGTGGACCACAGTCCTTCGTCAACCAGGAGGCGGGGATGACCCCCCTGGCCAGCAGGACTTTATAAGGATCGAGCGAGGAATATTTCAGGGCGACAGTCTGAGTCCCCTGTGGTTCTGTCTAGCTCTAAATCCGCTCAGCAATCTGCTGAAGGATTCGGGGCTAGGTTGCCGGCTTCGGAGAGAGGGTGAAGTCATATCTCACCTTCTGTACATGGACGATCTCAAATTATTTGCACCAAATAACCGAGACTTGTTGGAACTACTGAAGACCACTGAAGTGTTCAGTAGTTCCATCAAGATGGAGTTTGGTGTTGATAAATGTGCGGTTATGCATGTACAGCGGGGGAAAGTAGGAAATTCAACAAATCTACAGCTTTCTGAGACAATGACGTTCAGATCTATCTCTGAATCAGAAACCTACAAATACCTTGGTATGTCACAGTCTTTGGGCATTGAGGATGTGGGTATTAAACAGGCGTTGAAGGAGCGCTTCTTCGGTCGGCTGAGAAAAGTACTTAATAGTCTTCTGTCAGGTGGCAACAAGGTGCGCCTTCAATGCCTGGGTGATGCCCCTACTCACATACTCCTTTGGCATACTAAGGTGGACACAGACCGAGCTGGATGCCCTGGATCGGAGAGTCCGTCTATTGCTCACCACACACCGTATGCTTCACCCACGCTCCTCTGTTATGAGATTGTACATCCCACGGAAGTGTGGAGGTCGCGGCTTTTTAAACGCCAAAAATCTCCACAACCGTGAGGTGTACAATCTCAGGAATTATTTCCTTAACAACGAGTGTGGGATGCATCGTGATGTGGCGGCAGTAGATAAGGGTCTCACGCCGCTCTCCTTGGTAAACGAGAACTGGCGCAAACCTGTGGTGCTAAGTACTGAGGATCGCAGGGCGGTATGGAAGAGCAAGGAGCTACACGGACGGTTCTACAGGGCCCTCACGGGACCCGACGTAGACCTGCTCGCGTCGGTGAACTGGTTACGATTCGGTGACCTCTTCGGAGAAACCGAAGGTTTTGCCTGTGCAATTGCGGACGAAGTTATCATGACGAATAACTACCGGAGATATATCCTGAAGGACGGTACGGTCGACATTTGTCGGGCATGCCGCCGTCCCGGAGAGTCACTCAGGCATATCATCTCCGGTTGTTCTCATCTTGCTAACGGCGAGTACTTGCACAGACATAACCTCGTAGCCAGGATTATACATCAGCAACTTGCTCTCCTATACGGTCTTGTGGACCACGAAGTGCCGTACTACAAGTACACACCTGCGCCAGTTCTCGAAAATGGTCGTGCCACGCTCTATTGGGATCGATCTATTATCACGGACAGGACTACTGTAGCCAATAAGCCTGATATCGTGGTAATAGATCGACCGCAACGCCGGGCCATGCTCATCGACATTACCGTCCCATGTGACGACAACCTCGTGAAGGCCGAGAAGGACAAGTCCAGCAAGTACCTAGACTTGGCTCACGAGGTAACCGCCATGTGGGAGGTTGATTCGGCGATCATTGTACCGATAGTTGTCTCTGCGAACGGTCTCATAGCGAAGAGTCTCGACCAACATCTTGAGAGACTTTCGCTACGAGGTTGTGGTTGGATCAAGGGTCAGATTCAGAAGGCGGTAATCTTGGACACGGCGCACATAGTTCGAAGGTTCCTCACTCTGCGGCCCTAACCACCGGCAGCCTGGGCCTTGCTCCGCTGCCGGCGGCACCCTAGGTTAGGTTTTTATAATGTTTTTATTGTTTTTGTATGTTTTAGATGTATTTTTATATTTTATTTTGTAAAAATATTATAAAAACTAACCTGAGACAAAAAATAAATAAAGATAATAATAATAATAAATACTCTTTATTGCACACCTCATACAGTTACAAGCACAAATTTTACAATTAGATAAATTTAGGTAGAGGTAACAACAGGCGGTTTTATCGCAAATAAATACAAAATAAACATACATATACGTACATATATACATATATAATACACACAATAAGAAACAACAGTGTCAACTTAAAAACCTAAGGAAGAGATAAATAGTATTCCTTAAGTTGCGATTTAAAGCTACCAATAGATTGCGCGCGTTTTATGTTGAGAGGGAGAGAATTCCACAAACGAACGGCCTGGAACGTAAATGAGCAATTATAAAATTTGGAAGATGAAGATGGCACTTTTAGGAGCAATTTAATGCCGGTGATAATAGGAACAAACAAATCAAGGAGAGGGAGTATCATATTTCGGCTAACACAGTCAACACCAACGGCGTTAGAAGTGATATTCAATATACCCTTCCTAACATCACTCTCACAGAAATGGCTAAAATAGAAAGAAGAGAAATCTAAGGCAGGAAGTTATGAAAGATGATGAAGTGAGTTAGATTTCTTAGGACCACTGAAACAGGTGGACGATGAAAAATGCTGGTTAAGCTGGTCAACGCTAATATTGTTTAAATTGGTAGCCTGTTGAGATTTGCCAACTCCGAGACCTTTCAAAAATTTCCACACTTTGGCTGGATTTCCATCTTCAACAGAACTGTGAATATGACGCCTCTGAGCATCTCGACATATAGTGCTACAGCGATTGCGCAGGGTATGATATTTAAGTTTATTTTTCTCAGAGTTGTTTGCCTTATACTTAGATTTAGATTGATTCTTCCTCTCTATAAGGGCTTTAATATCCTCAGTGAGCCAAGGAGCAGGGAGATGCTTGACTTTTATTGCACGAACAGGAGCGTGAGCGTCATAAAGTTGTATGAGGAGCGAATTAAAGAGAGAAACTTGATCGTCTACCGAACCCGCTCGAGCGATACTGCTCCAATCGATTGTTAAAGCGTCATCTCGAAGCTTTTTCACATTTAATCCACTAAAATTGCGCTGCAAAAGAATTTTTGATTTAGATTTGGGAGGACGAATTTTGTAAGAGAGATAGAGCAGATCATGATATGAGAAGGCATCAGCGGAGTATTGTCAAAATTTAGACACATGAGAAGTCGAAGAAACTAAAGTTAAATCAAGAAGAGAAGGCGAGCAATTGGGAAAATAGTGTGTGGCGTCTGAAGGGAGAATAGTTAGATTGCATGCATCTACCAGGGATTTAAGGCGCCGGGATCGACTGTCATCCTTCAGAAGACACGTATTTAGATCTCGCATAAAAATGTGATGATTATAAGAAGGCATAAGGTCTTCGAGAAGTTTCTCAAGAGAATCAAAGTAATTAACGTGAAGGGAGGGGGAAAAAAAACGCCAAGTAAAAGTTTGGAATGAGAGAGGGAAACGTCGAGAAACATATACTCTGCGGCATCAGAAGTAGAAGAACTGGCAGATACATTAACAATTGAATAGGGGATGTAAGAACGAAGGTAAATCGCAACTCCACCGCCACCTCTTCCAAGGCGGTCGTGCCGAATTAAATTGAAACCAGGTAAAGAGTAAGACGTTGAAGGCAAAGCTGGTCTGAGCCACGATTCGGAAATTAAAATAGCATGAATGTTCTTAATGTCAAAAGAGAGTAACATATCGCTGTAATGTGCAGGAATACTTTGCGCATTTAAATGCACAACGTTAAAATTTTTAGGTACATCATTAAACTGAGATTCCAGAAAGTCGTGAAGCGAAGGAGGCAAACTATGGAAACTGTCTTCATTTACACTATCTAAGGAGGAAAAAGATAAATACTGATCACTGTTATCACTGAAAGGCATCTGAAAAATATATATAAAGTTAAAAATATAATAAGTATATAATAAGTGTATACTAATATACAATAAATATAAAAATATATACAGTAAAAACTAAACAAAAACTCCACAATCTACCCGCCAGCAGCAAATAAAGAAAAAAATACACTTATAAAGAAACGGAAGTTCAATTTAAAAATACATGTTGGCTTCAGATTCGACAGGCATTAAGTTAAATCACAAAACTAAGGAAATAATTAACTAAGAAAAACGGAACGTAATTTAATAAGGAAATATTTAACTTGGTAAAGCGGACCGCAATTTAACAGTTGGCAACACTATACCTGCCATCCGTCAGCACACATGTCAACTGTCAATGTCAGTTGGAACTTGTCAAAGTGACATTTAAAGTTAGCAATGAAGTTATTGGAATTAATTTATAATATTTACGGGAGACTATTAAAGAGGGTATACAACAAATAACAGTGATTACACGTCGAAATAGAAAAGCGTCAAGCAGTATAACCCGAACAAATACAGAAGAAAGCTACACTATGTACATACTAAGGCTTCAATTTGGCAGCCGCACGTCTGGGCTTTATCTGTTTCTCCGGTTTCTCGGCTTTGCTGCAATTATCTGCCTTGGGAGGAGCATCTACGCTTGGGGTCAGAGTCACAGGCTGCTCTGGCGCATCCGAAATCGCCTTAAGCTCTGCAAGGCTCACCCACGCCTGCGCACGTCGCTCGCATCCAAGACATGAACAACGCCGTCCCAGGTCCAACATCTTCTGACGCCAAACCGCTCCCGAGCTGCCATGGAGGTCTGCTGACGTGATTTGATCAAAAACTCGGCTATCGTTACGCCGGAGCCTTTCAATGCCACCTTACCAAACCACACTTTATCACGGACGGCAGTCTCACAGAACTTCACCACAATAGCCCTGGGTTTGCTGCTTCTGCGACGGCCAAGTCGGTGGCTGCGCCTTATGTCATTTGCAGCCACGTCAGCTTTAACAGCTTTGAGCTGTTCAACTACAAGGGCCGTTGTGTCCTCTTTGTCAGCCTCCGGAACACCATGGATGACCAGCATCTTGCGTCGAGATCGCATTTCTATTTGATCGACCTGTTGAGCGATGAGCTCCACCTGCTTCTGGAGTATATTGAGAGAGTTAAAAACAAATGCTTTGAAGCTAGTGAAGTCCGCCGCTACTGCCTCAATACCGCTCCCAGGGTTGCTTGAGCCCGCTTTGTCTAAATTACTCTGCATCTCAGCCATCCTTGCATTGAAGGTTTCAGTGAGCTCCGCAATTGATCCTTGAATTGAGTTGATGTCCGACATAGTGTGTTGATGTTGACAGTTGAAGTAGGTGAAAGTGCAAAAATCAATGTAACTTCCTGGAGAAATGCTTGAATACTACTGGTAGGTAAACTATATTATCTAACCATCAATTTTATTGTTTCAAATTATCCAAATTACTTTTAATTCTATTTTTTCTAATAAAATATGTGAACAGTGATGTGGTTCGTTTTATTCACCTACCCGAAAAAAAAAAAAAGAATTAATGAAGATTAACTTATTTATTTCTATAAAAAATACTAGGTTAAAAATTAAATGAATTACTTTAGTCCATAATATTTATATTAAATTACAGTGCACAAAAAAAGGTTAACGAATCGGGACATTAACACATTGTCCAATTCGTAATCTTACAACCATATAGTGATGGTTAGTAACCCAATGTACCGAGAGATGGCGCTGTTCCCAGCGCAAACTAGCTAACGACTGTTTGCTTTAGAATATAGAATAAGGTTGTAATTTTATATTTTGTAGGTGAGAACTATTGAAGGAGATTTGAGAGCATTATAGTTGTTTTTCTACTCCTGTACTTTTATCTGTCATTTATACATTCGTTAACACCTTTATAAGAACATAGATAATACACTCGATGAAAAGTCTATTTAGTCTATTCCCCAAAATAACACTTGTTCTATAAAAGCGCCAAAATAGTATCGCAGAATCGCGTGCAAACACGGCTATTAATATAAAATAAATTACTGCCAACCTAAGAAATCTAAATAAACGCAGCGTTTTCAGAAAAAAAACTTTAAAAAAGAAAAAATTATAAGAACCACAGACCTACTTCGTAGTTTTTTACGTTTCCCGTTCGTTTGTTGGGGCGAATTGCAAACTTTAAAAGTAATTTAGGTATTTTTACTAATCTCTGTAGCTCTTTAATAATTGATTGTTAGTATTATTGAAAAATTGTGTTTTAAAAGGTAAAACTTAAATGATTGTTGATTATATTGACAAAATAACTGCGATATCCATGAAGATTTCAATTTCGCATTTTACGTAAAAGTAAGTGTATTCGTAGAATAAGTATTGTATGCAACGTCGTATAAGTAGGTAATAAAATGTTCGTGGCGTTTTTCTTAACAATTTTCGCCTACGGCTCAAATTGTTACCCACGCCACTCACCTTTTTTGACCCCTCTTATACAACTGTTGCATAAACTACTATTATAGTACAACCGGCTTTAATTTCGAAACCCTTGGGTACACTCTTGTACATGGTCCTTCGAACCGGATAGGTGTTAAGTAGTTCAGTGCGTGTGAGCAGAGCTACTCTTCGCATCGATCCCATAGTAGCAGTGGATTGCTGTTCAGAGGGATCGGTTTGGCTGGCAGCAGCGACGGTGGCGCCATCTGGCTGAGGTCACCGTAGGATTGCTGTTCAGAGGGATCGGTTTGGCTGGCAGCAGTGACGGTGGCGCCATCTGGCTGAAGTCACCGGGAAGTGTTGCCAGAAGAGGAGGTCAGCGGAGAGGGCGCTAGTAGCGCGTCACAACAAGACGTCAGATCAAGGTGGCAAGTTGGTTGTTTGAGTGAAGTGCAAACCGTGAGTACATTTATATTTGTTACGCGAAATTCAACCTTATTTCAAGGAAGCTCAAAACGTTACTGGAAGTTCATCAAGAAAGTTGGACATTTTCAACCTTATAACCAAGGAGTTCGGGACTTAGTGCAAAATTAAATTAAATTTTTACTTGTAATATTTAGCTTCATTGGAATTGGGACTTAGAAAATTTCGTAAAAAAACGAAGGTACGGGGAATCCATGCCGGATTTAGTCTGAGTCCCAAAAGTTCAAACACTTGTAATTTTACAAACCTTGACTCAAAAAATTTTCTAAGTGTCAACTTTTCACTTTTGTTTTAAAATTGGTTTCGTTCTATGAAAATTTGTTGTTTTGATCAATTTACATTGTGATTTTATAGAGTTGTTTAGGTTGTTGTTTCAAGATGGAATCTTTGTTAAATTTCCAAGTCGATTTGGCAAATCGCATAAATAAAGCGAGAAGTAATTTTTAAAAGTCTCCTAAGGAGCGTATAACTGAATACTATGTTGAAAGCAAGCTCGAGTCCTTGGAACAGCTATGGAATGATTTTAGGCAGGGTCATAAGGAGCTTCTGCAAACAGCTTATGTTACATCATTAAAGTCTTTAAAATATACAACCGATGATGTGTATGAGTCAACAGAAGAGCAATATATGACCTACAAGTGTGATTTGAAACGCATTTTAGACCAGCTAAAGGTCCAATCTAATGTAAGTAGTGCAAACGAAAATGTAAACAAAAGGTCATCTTTGGTCAAACTACCCAAGATTAGCATCCCTACATTTTCAGGGATATATACAGAGTGGCCCACATTTCGGGATTTGTTTGTGTCATTGATACACAACAACTCAGAATTAGACAATGTACAAAGGTTGCAATATCTTAAGGGTTATTTGGCTGGAGAAGCTGAGCAATTGATTCATCATACACCCGTGGCGGATGCCAATTACGCTCAATGTTGGAAACAATTGGAGGAACGCTATAGCAATAAAAAATATATTTCGAATTGCATTTTGAAGCGGCTGCTTAGCCAGCGGAATATTACTACGGAGTCAGCAAGCTGCTTAAAAGAGCTGATGGATACGTCTTCCGATTGTTTAAACGCATTACAAAATTTAGGTATAGATGTTTCGTCCTGGGATCTAATTGTAATTCATTTGCTTTCACTTAAATTGGATACCGAAACCAGAAAGCAGTGGGAGTTGAATGTTGCCACTAATGTGTCATCGGATGCTTTGCCGACGTTTAAAAAATTTCAAACGATTTTAACAAATCGATATCGGGCTTTGGAATTTATCGAACCAGACAAGGTATACAAGGCAACAAAATTCAGCCCAAAGGCGCCCAGCAGTAATGATCACGCAAGGGTATTGGACGCGGCAAACATAGTGAAATTAAGTTGTGAATTTTGTGGCGAGGAGCATAAATTATGCTTTTGTAAGCAATTCGCTAACCAGGATTATGAAAAAAGGCACGAGTTCGTAACTAATAAAAGAATTTGTTATAATTGTTTAGGTGTTAGATTTTGCCAAAAAGCCACCAGCTGCAGAGTATGTCAGAAAAAACACCATTCCTTACTTTATCCAAAGGGTGTCCCAACGGGTAATTCAGGTAGTTCAGATCAATCAGTTGGAAGGTATTCAGGTGAGAGAGCAACTAACGGACACTCAAATGGAGGCTCCAGTCAGTCTCCAGGTGAGGAGAGTACATCGGTAGTGACTTGTTTTGCGAAAGGTCAGGTAAAAACCCGAGTGTTGTTACTCACGGCAATCGTGAATGTTGAGTCAAAAACAGGTCAGTACCGGCCATTCAGAGCTTTGATAGATCAGTGTTCAGAGACCTCCTTTGTAACAGAGGCCACAGTTCAAGGATTGGGATTGCAGAAAGCATCTGCCAACCTTTCAATTTCAGGAGTAGGAGATGATCCGAGTCAGTGAGGTCAAAGGCTGCAGTGATGTTAAAACTCCAGTCATTAACGGATCCTAACTTTACGATGGAAGTAAAGTGTTATGTTTTCACAAAGGTTACAAGTATACTTCCCGAGAGACAGCTATCCGTTCCGGATTGGATACAAGTGAAAGACATGTTTGGCTGACAAAAACTTTGATTCGCCCAATAAAACAGACATTTTACTGGGTGGAGAATTATTCAGCAGGATTTTAAAGGAAGGCTTATTGAAAGGGCCAAATGAGGCCCCTATAGTTCAGAGGACTGCCCTTGGCTGGATAGTGTCCGGGCCAATGAGCGCCTTTAGGGCAGTTAATCAAATATCCGTTTTCCATGCAAGGGTGGAGGACAACGAGATAATAAAAAGATTTTGGGAATTGGAAAATGAACCTTTATTGAGTACACAAATATTAACAAAGGAAGAGCAGAGGTGTGAAGACATGTTCTCAGCCACGACGCGTAGAGACGAAGACGGTAGGTATGTCGTGAAGTTGCCGTTCCGCGATGAAGAGTTGACCTGCAAAAACGGAAACTCTCGTATGATAGCAGTAAAAAGATTATTGGCATTAGAAAGAAAGTTCACAAAGGATAAGGTCCTAAAAGAGAGATATACCGAAGTAATCAACGAATATTTACAGTTAGGTCATATGGTGCCAGTACCGAGCCAAGAGATTATTAAAGAAAAATCAGCCTACTTGCCGCGTCATGCAGTCATCAGGGAGGACAAGACCACCACAAAGGTTAGAGTGGTGTTCGATGCATCCTGTAAAATGAAGACGGCGTGTCATTGAATGACAACTTGATGGTTGGACCTAAGTTGCAGCCAGACCTAAGACATTTGATCATGAGTTGGAGAAAACATCCCGTATGTTTAATAGCCGACATCGTCAAGATGTACCGAATGGTTAAAGTGGCCGAAGAATATTGCGATTTTCAGCGCATAGTGTGGAGAAGTTCGCCTGAAACCGATATACAGGACTACAAGCTACTCACGGTCACATTCGGCACGGCTTCTGCGCCTTATTTAGCAGTCAAAAGTCTAAATCAAGTCGCCATAGATCATAAAGAGGAGTAAGTACCCAATGGCAGCAGAGAAAGTCGCAAGAGAGTTTTATATGGACGATCTGATGACGGGTTGCCAAACCATAGAAGAGGGCGCAAGGCTGTACCAGGATATGAATGCACTATTAAACAAAGGTGGATTCATCTTACAAAAATGGGCTAGTAACAAGGATGAATTATTACAGATAATAGATAACTCGGGAACTGGAGCACATAACAAGCAGGACAAAACTTTAGAATTCAAACAGGACAATATAGTAAAGATCTTAGGTCTTACCTGGAATAGAAGTCGCGATGAGTTCCAATACTCGGTGAAGCTGCCTCCGTTGTCTGCACCTGTAACAAAAAGAAAGATTATTTCTGACGTTGCGCGTTTATTCGACCCTCTGGGTTGGATAGCTGCGTGCGTTATAAAAGCTAAAATATTCATACAGCGATTGTGGATAGCAGGGACAGGATGGGACGAGGAACCACCAATAAGTATCTTACAGGATTGGTATACCTACCGCGATGAACTAGCTCAATTGACCGGTTTCAGTATTCCGCGGTGGATATTCACAAAGGCAGACGATGTCATCATTGAATTGCATGGTTTCTCTGATGCATCCAATGTTGCCTACTCTGCGGTTGTTTATATGCGCGTTATAAACGCAAATTCAGAAATCCATGTTGCCCTAGTTAGCGCCAAAACCAAAGTGTCGCCCGTTCGGCAAGTCAGCATCCCACGTTTGGAACTTTGTGGGGCAGTCTTGCTAGCTAAACTGTTGGTTGAAGTAGCTGGGGTTTCGAAAATTCCCAGAAACGATAGAAGGGCTTGGACTGACTCCTCAGTGGTACTAGCATGGCTAAATAAACATCCAAGTAATTGGAAAACGTTCGTAGCAAACCGAATCTCCGATATCCATTCCAAATTGGAATCC
Organism: Pammene aurita; assembly: GCA_947086415.1. NCBI lineage: Eukaryota > Metazoa > Arthropoda > Insecta > Lepidoptera > Tortricidae > Pammene > Pammene aurita. The sequence continues at coordinate 6,202,479 of OX352310.1, read as the reverse complement.
TCACAATGGTCTCACGTCCCCACGAAGGATAATCCAGCTGATTGTGCTTCGCGTGGAGTGCAGCCATCAGAACTGGCGGAGTTGGAGTTGTGGAAATTTGGCCCGAAGTTTCTGTGGAAAAAGGACATATATATATACGTATAACAGATTAAAGAATAACGAGACAATTGAAGAGCAATCAGTAAGAGTTCACATTGCTACGAGTCAGATAGTGTCAATATTGGAGAAATATTCTTCGCTGCAAAAGCTGATCAGAGTAATAGCATTTTGCAGAAGATTTATCACAAAAAAGGTAATCATCAATAAAGGTCAAGACCTAAAGCACTTAAATAAATGGGAACTCGATGAAGCGTTAGTGACCTGTATTAAACTAAGTCAAGCTATCGAATTTGAAGCTGAAATAAAAGAAATACAAACTTACGGTCAGGCCACATCTACGTCGTCGAAGCTATTGTGCCTAACTCCTTTTATCGGTGAGCATGGACTACTGAGAGTGAACGGACGAATCACTCACTCACTCACTCAACCTCAAGGAGTGAAGGAGCCCATAATATTGCCACACAGTTCGCACCTGTCGGGTTTGATAGTGGGCGAACCTCACAGGAAGACGTTACACGGTGATGCGAAACTGATGCTTAACTTTATCCGATCGGCATACTGGATAATTGGAGTCAAAACCCTGGAGAAGGGTCATGTGCGCAAATGCGTAGTTTGTGTGCGACACAAGGCTAAACTACAAAATCAGCTTATGGGTACCACTGCCGGTGTTAGAGTCACACCTCAGCATTCTTAAATAGCGGTGTGGACTATGCGGGACCCATCATGCTGAGAACTTCTAAATGCAGAGGTCATAAAGCTTTCAAAGGTTACGTAAGTTTATTCGTATGTATGGTTACAAAGGCCGTGCATATTGAAGTGGTAAGCGATCTTACCTCCAGAGGTTTTCTAGAAGCGTTCAAACGCTTCGTTGCTAGACGCGGTCACTGTGCCAACCTGTACAGTGACAACGGCACCAATTTTATAGGCGCTGCAAAGAAGCTCAAGGCGTTATTTAATGCGGAGAACTCGACAATGACCAAGGAAGTGGCTGAAGGTCTAGCTGGCCGTGGTACTAATTGGCATTTCATCCCTCCCCGCGCACCCAATTTTGGCGGATTATGGGAAGCAGGCGTAAAATCGGTTAAATATCACATCAAACGCGTCATTGGTGAGTCTACTTTGACTTATGAAGAAATGAGCACTCTCCTCAGTCAAATAGAGGCATGTCTTAACTCTCGTCCCTTGTCTATGCTGAGCAATGACCCAACAGAAGCCCTCCCCTTAACCCCAGGTCATTTCTTAGTAGGAGAACCACTTGTGACGGTCCCTGAGGCAAACTACGAGAGCTCTAATATAAGTATCTTAAAAAGATGGCAGATTACTCAACAGATGCTACAGAATTTTTGAAAACGATGGTCGAATTAATATCTAACCCATCTCATGCATCGTTACAAATGGGCTTTCAAGACACCTGAACCTGAAGTCGGGAATATAGTTTTAATTCAGGAAGACGATTTACCCCCTAGTAAGTGGCTTTTTGGTAAAATCCTCGCTAAACATCCTGGCTCGGATGGCCTGACCCGAATCGTATCTTTGAAATGTAAAAACTCTGTAATAAAACGCCCTACATCCAAAATTTGTGTATTGCCAGTAAGTGAATAACTGGGAAATCCCATATAAGCTCTGAAGATAAGTAAACCATTTGTTTTTATTAGCTGCTAGCTGTGTCTAACAGTGAATACTTTGTTAAATACATATAAGTGTAGAGTTGTCAACCTTGCAATGGTGGGCGGTCAGAAAGGACATTCTGTCCTTGGTGGGCGGCATGTCCAATTCGTAATCTTACGACCATATAGTGATGGTTAGTAACCCAATGTACCGAGAGATGGCGCTGTTCCCAGCTCAAACTAGCTAACGACTGTTTGCTTTAGAATATTAAGGTTGTAATTTTATACTTTGTAGATGAGAATTATTGAAGGAGATTTGAGAGGATTGTAGTTGTTTATAGTACAACCGGCTTTAATTTCGAGTCCCTTGGGTACACTCTTATACACACATTGACAGTCAAATGGCTACGTCACATTGTAAACATTGCCATCGCGCAGCGCAACATCGCTTTCCAAAAGTTTAAATCGTCTCACTCTTGGTAATGGGAAGTCGAACCACGAAATACTAATATTTTCCGGAAAACGGTCGCAGAGAATGTTTGTTTCTGCACTTGTTTGGGCGGATAATGCAGTCTGAACTCCCAATGTCGACTGGGAATCTCTTTTTAATTACCATTCGTGAATGAATTTAAAATATAGAAGTAGGACGAGACAGTTTACAGAATTAAATAGTCTGTGGGCATAACAAAGTATAACAATACTCGTACTCGTCATACAACAACGCGTGTATTATTTTACTCACTGCACTTAAATAGTACCGTAAAATGGGGTGAGTAGGGAGAAAACTGACATTCAAACCTCGATCAAATTTTATTTTTACATATGTTAACTGAATGGTATATATATTAAATGTTCCGGATTTTGGGTCCATTTCGACGCATTTCATAACTTTACCGATAAACATAAAATCGCTCCTCACCCTGTAATACCTCGTAGTTGGGGTGAGATGGGATTTCATACAAAGGTAATGTTGGAACATTGTTAAATCGATTTTTTTTTTCTTATAAATATCAATAGGTATAGCTCCATTTGTAATACGAATACATTATTTAGATAGCAGTAGCCTTTAAAAACCATCTCAATCCCCCTGGCATCCCTTCTCTCCCCATTCATAACCCAACTCTCCACGCAATCCCTACTCACCCCATTTTACGGTACTTAACTACACAACTCACAAAATTCGACGTGAAATCTTGAAGAAATTTAAACTAAGATGTAAAATTACATAAGGTTAAAATTCCTTCAATTTTTTTTTCTTGAGTTTTCCATCTTCATCCCGTAGCTTTTATATAGTAGAATATGTCTAGACGCAGACATAATCTAAGAATAAATCTCTATACATAAGTAAAACTCTGTACATACACAATCCAGTAATAAATTACGGAACGCTAATATTTACCAACATTAATTAGAACCCCAGGGAAACCAAACACGCGGACGGCATTCTAGGCAGAGGAATTGTTTATGATACACTGAATATGGACGTCGGCGACTAAGGCGCGTTTGATTGTGTCGTTGTACGCAAAAGGTTAAAATAAAGAATATTCAGTGAAACCTGGATAACGGAGAGTTGTAGGGACCCGCAAATTTGTCTCATTTAAAGGGTTGTTCCACTTATCCAGTGTTTCAGATACCCAGGTTTTTATTTCATTTTTTTATTTAAGATCACCAAAAGATACATCATGCTTAATTAATTCATAGCTTACGTTATACTATAACAGGTAGATGTTTATCTAATTATAGGTAATGACAGCTTAGACAAATCTATTTCCAATGGAAGATACCCACTTATAGAGGTAGTAAATTGAAGTTATCTTAATTACGTATCAAATTCAAATAAATAAAATTAGCAAATTATCTCATGAATATAGTCTGAGTAAAATAGGTAAACTACACTTATTTTTTCAGTTATAGAGGTAATTAAAATTATGACGATAAATTGGAACACCCAATCCCAGTTATAGATTTGTCCCACTAACAGAGGTAAACCCGTGCTTGCAGGTCCCACTTAACCAGGTTAAGTAGAACATTTGTACGTAATAATTTCCCTACGTTGCCCACATCGACTATGTGCACGCAGTAGCGTGTATGTAGTAGGCTGTATCTAGAAAGTGCGCTAAGTTCTACGTTCGATCCTTGCCTCTGGCTTTTGGACCGTCTCGGAACTCGACGTTCAGCTTTTTTTGGGTCTCGAATTATACCGTCAACTTATTTTGACAATTAGGTCGAACTCAATCTCCTCCTCCTCCTTAAGTCGCTCCCTCGCTGCTGAAGATCGTGGCTTCGAAAGAAACGTTACAAAAGGCCTCTCCATTTGTTGCGGTCTTCTGCTTGGTGAAGGGCCTGTGACATCGGCATCTGAAGTTCATTGGCCACCTGGTCGGACCAGCGTTTAGGACTGGGTCCCATTGGCCGCCTGCCATACACTTACTTGATCTAAGCAGCACATAAAATATCTCGACTTTAAAGAGTGCCGTTTTATTGCCAAAAACGTTTTAAACTTACCCGGTTTGCCTCAATTTCTCACAAGACCGAACGTACGAGAACTTCAAGCTAATAAAACGAATTCCCATTCTATCAAAATACCTAAGTCTAAAAGGATTTTAGCATGTCACATTTCATTTTTACCATCACTTGAACAGGAAAATCGAAAAGAAATCGAGAACTTCAATGTGAGATTAACAGAGATATGACCGCATGAAATAAAACCTGTGTGAAACTGATTCTTATTCATTTTAAAACGTTTCACTACTCGTTGTGTTACGACTAAACCACCATAGACGGAAAGCTAGCGACGGAAATGCTGCTGTACCTTCATGTCAATGTCATGTTTAGGTGGTTACCTAAACATGACATTCAAATAAAACAATGAAACAAACAATCAAACATGAAAAAACATTCAAATATCCAACCGGATATTTGATTGTTTTTTTTTCATACCTAATCATAATCAATTAAAAATATGGAGGAATCATATATATGTATGAGCCAAATGTCACTTTAGACAGATCCTATTCTTTTCAATATCTAATTAAAATCAGACCAATGACAATTTAAATTTTTCGAGTAGTCCCTTTCCATGCATCTTGATTGAATTTCATTAGCCCTTGTTCTTGAACAAGGACCTATTATTAGACTGTCACTCCCTTTTACTAAATACTCTGTAGTAAATCGAATATGTATTGCAGCCGGCCGTGAGTTGACTTCTTTACTTAGATTGGAATTCTTTGCGGCGTTACCATTCTGCTTCGGATCATTGAGCCTATCAGTGATAGGGCGGCCAAAAAAGCTTACGTAAGATGCCTTAGGTCGACGTCAACGAGTATCTGGTCGTTGCAAGTACCATCTATGAGATCAGGTCAAGAAAGATCTACTTGTACAAGCAGGAAACTGGGAGGAGAAGGAGACCGTACAAGGTCGGAGTCCAAGATCCACTTGGGATCACTGAACTAGAAGAATAAATATTGAAATCCATTGTGCTGTGTGCGAAAACAAAAGTCATGTACAGTGAGATTCATAATTGGATAGACAATGATGAATGAAATGATGAATGTGTCTATGCAATTTTGAATCTGGGTGTACCTAAAACGAGGTAGATAAGTCTTATCTTTAGCGTAGGTTTACACTATAATTTCTTTAACGATCGCATTACCATCTGCACATTTCTTGCATGTTTGTCTTTATAAAAAAAACCGGCCAAGTGCGAGTCGGACTCGCACACCGAGGGTTCCGTACAAACCTGTAGGTATATAGGGGTAGTAACTTTAAAATTATTAAACATATTTTTATTATATGATGTAACAAAAAATTTACGGTTTTCGCAATTTTTCCTTTATTTGTGCTATAAGACGTTGCTTCGTACCAAATTTCAAGATTCTGAGTTCACGGGAAGTACCCTGTAAGTTTTGATTCCCTTGCGAGTTTCGAAAATTTTCGGCATAAACGGCTGTATCTTTTGATTGCGTCGGCTTAGAAGTTTGTTTTTTTCACAGCTCCAAGAGACAGTTGACCTAAGTATTTGATATAAATTTCAGCTAGATACCTCCACGCGTTCCTGAGAAAAAGGGTCTAGGGGTTGACAGACGGACGGCCGGACGGACGGACGGACGGGCGGTCGGACGGGCAACAAAGTGATCCTATAAGGGTTTCGTTTTTTCCTTTCGAGGTACGGAACCCTAAAAATGCGTCGAGTTCCCGTAGTACCCCTGATCACACTACTTATGTGCCTCGGTCCGAACTAACACTATTGCCGCCTGGTCGACTGGGCATATTCAATTAAAGAGAAACAACAACAACACGACATTAGGATTTGTTACAGTTGAGTGCGGGTACAGTTAGCGACTTGTACAGTCAGCCAAAAAAGTGGCTAAGCGAGAGAAGTCATCACGATGATTTTGACATGCTTCTGTTTTCTTGACAGTAAAATATTTCTATTGAAAGCTGATTTGAACGCCTCAACTTAGTTACCTACTCAACAAAATAAAATATTCACAATCTTTCAGCAGTCGAGAGAAATTGGTACCGTATTTGTATTAGGTTCAACATGTAGGTATGTTGCACCTACATACTCGTAATATGTTTATTTTATTATACTATACTCGTATTTCCTTTATGATTTTATTGTATGTCGTATCTACAGGGATATTTTAAATTTTAGATATTGTGTCACTCCTATGATGGAGTTATTTTCTAAATTTGCATATATCGTTTGAGTACCAGGGCGGACCAATAAAATCTTGAAATAAGTGCTATGTTATAAAACCGTAAGCTGTGTAAAAATACGAATTACTAAATAAATCACAGGCCATCCAGTTTACTACATTCTGGTACAATATTGATTGAAAACGTAAGAATTACTCAGAATCAATATCAACAATAACCTCGCCTTTGTTCCTGTGATCTGTGAATATATATACAAATTTGCAACCTATTCGTTGAGAATAGGAGTCAAAGTTGTATAATTTTTTAACCCTTGACCTACAAATTGGATGACACTGAGTACCCTTATCGTAGAAGCTGAGCTCGTGCAATGGCATCCCATTCCAATCGCTCTGAGCAGGGAAAAGTACGATCCACATTTACCCCGGGTCGACCCGATACTTTGTATTTAAATTAGATTAAAATACTTGGCAGCCGGTCGGAGCCTCGCGGATGCGGGGCTCTGTTCGGTTATAATCATGTGTTCCTAACGGGCCATGTGTTCAACTACCCCCGCATGTCAAAAGATGTCATCACGCCTTATCAATCAGCCTCTACCTACCACTGCCGCGTCAATACTTGTAGGTTTTGTGCTTCGCCGTCGGTAGTCATCGGTCGGCCATTTCAATGTATTTTCCAGCGTTACACCACCATACTAACAGATGGCAACAATAGCAACTTAATCTACATTGCATCGTGTTTACGAAGTTTTAATTGTCAATTATAAAATATACCTAATATTTATCTACACTCATATTGTAAGTTCTCTAAAACGTGTTCGAAAACGGTAGGCAATGGCTAGCATTACCACGACCGATTTTACTATGATAAGCTTTTTATCCGTAGCAGTAACGTAATATTAACTTTTCATGCTCAATTATTGATGTGCTATGAGTTTTGATAACATAATGTACACCTGCACCCTCCCGGGGATCCGCCGACAGCCCGACACGCGCCCGCGCGACCGCCGGCACAATCGAGTTGGCCATGGTGGCGGTGCAATGGCGGCCATTCTATGGTTTCCAAATAAGGCATTTAGAATAAATAATATGAGTGTAGATAAAGTAGTGTATGCAACTGTACGTAATTAGGCCTTAAAACACTCGTGTGATCTTATTATGAAATTCGCCTGCGGCTCATTTCATAAAACCACACTCATGTTTTAAGGACCCTTATTACGTAACAGTTACATAAACTACTATTCCAATCTTTCATTAGACTTTGATCCCCAGGCAAATCACCTGCCTTAACGGAGATCTCTACATTACCCTCTCTCTATTTCTCTTCCATCTTCGACAAACCACAAGTTCATACATTACACTGGTTTGCTTGAGCTCTACTCACACAGGTTCGCTATGCCAGCGGCATGATCGTATCAACGTATCCGCCAATCAGAAGCCTGCTCGGGGCACTAATTAGACCACTTAGGCAAGCTTCGAGAGACAGTGGACAATGTTTAAGCGTGCTACAAGACTACCGTACAATGATAGTAGGAATAACCTGCTCCAAATAGGTTCGGGTTGTAGGCAAAGGAGCTCCCAATATCCGTGCTGCGAGCGGACTGGCAACGCCGCTGGTATAGATATCGCCACGAAAGTTCAGGTGAATGATTGCACACACAGCTACATTGCGTACCTACTGATTGCAAAAAAAGTGATTGAATGAAATGAATCAGTGAAGTGAATGTAAATGTAATTATAACCACAACAAACAAAAATCTAAAATAAGGCAGAACAATTAATAAACCAATATCAAACCTTTATTTATTATTCAGATATCTCTTCATTTAATAAAACTAATTGAAACAGAAAATGTTACGAATATGATTACGAACATAAAACTATATTAATACGAGTAGTAATACAAGTGATCTGTTTTGTATCAAAAAGATATACTAGGTATATTCCTAAAATAAATATTATAAAGTAATTTGTCGATCTTGCAGTTCACTGTTAAACTTGCTACGAAAAAAGAACAGTAATTTCAAAATCCAGGGGCCGTATTCTAACTTTAAAACACGTATAGACACGATCCAACTTACAACGATCCAAAATACAACTCCAATGCATTAACAACGCAATATAGCTACGGCATAATCATCTGAATCAGAAATATCAGAATTTGCTTGAGAAATATTCCAACGCAACTCCAATACAACTTCAATATTGGTGGAATGTTTGTTGTGTGTTGGAGTTATGTTTTAGATAGGTTGTATTTTTATTACTATTTGTATATTTTATGTAACTATCCTGTGATTTTATTGTATGCTGTATTAGTGTATGTAAACTGTACATCAGTTTATATATACTAAAGCATACAGGAACTCATTTTTATTGACCGTCGCGGCCCGGCCAGATACACCAATTTTATCAAGATAATTGTAAATAGGTACCTACCCTTTTGGCGTGCGTCGTTACTTATTTTTTGACCAAAGAACGCGCGAGCTTTTACTATAGTAAACATACAATTAGCAAAAATACCGTGCCCGTGCCCTAAATTCTCAGTATGCACTAGTGAAATTTCAGCCAATTCAAGCCTTCTCGTGCCAATTAAAACTCCCAGTTTTTTTGCTGTAGATGACAAATCTCGGTAAATGGAGGTCGATCTCGAGAGCTAGGTCTAGTTCAAATTTTGTTAACTTAACATTCAGATATTTTCATTAAGTAAGGGGGTGCGTAACATAATGAATACGCACTTTTGGTATAATTTCAGTTTACAAACGTTCAAAAAGTATACTAACGTTAGGTATAATGTATTAAATGTCTATTTTCAATTAGTATAATTCAAAAATAATATAACGTACATTATACATACCGTTGTTTAGTCTAACGTACATATAGACGAATTCCGTTTTGCATAATAATAGTTACGTATAATATGTAGTTAAAATATCGACTAACATCTGAAATAACAATCTAGGTTAGGTTAGGTTAGAACTGCGACCCCCACAAAAAGAAAACTGCTCCCAGAAAAGTGGGTTAGGTTAGAACTGTGACCCCCACAAAAATAAAACTGCTACCAGGACAGTAGATTAGGTTAGGTTAGAACTGCGACCCCCACAAAAAGAAAACTGCAACCAGAAAACTGGGTCAGGTTAGGTTAGAACTGTGACCCCCACAAAAAGGAAACTGCTACCAGGACAGTAGGTTAGGTTAGGTTAGAACTGCGACCCCCACAAAAATAAAACTGCTACCAGGAAAGTAGGTTAGGTTAGGTTAGAACTGTGACCCCCCACAAAAAGAAAACTGCTACCTGGAAAGTGGGTTAGGTTAGGTTAGAACTGTGACCCCCACAAAAAGAAAACTGCTAGCAGGAAACTGGGTTAGGTTAGGTTGGAACTGTGACCTCCCACAAAAAAAATACTACCCAGAAAGTAGGTTAGGTTAGGTTAGAACTGCGTCCCCCTACAAAAAGAAAACTGCTACCAGGAAAGTAGGTTAGGTTATATTATAAGTATACTTTTACAGCATTTTTAAAGCTTTGCTTTTTTAAACTTAAATTAGAGGCGATTGCTTGAAAATATTCAATTTCAGAATAGAGTACATACATACAAGATACAAGAGTCATTGCCAATTAAAAGTGGAAGGCGTTTATAACTTATGTATGATATCTGTTTTGAACATTAGATTATTTCAACGTTATACTACATTATCATTATCGTAAACGATATTATTTGTGAAGTTCATTATACATTAGTCAATTATATATTTTGTTATTATTTAATTTGTACATTATACTTCATGCACGTTATACAAATTGAAATTATATAAATTGAATTTATATGTTACTATCAATATATCATAAATTCGTATACGTTTTATTACTTACCCTAAGTAAGAAATTGTGGTGATAGAATACAGACGGAGTACTTGGTGAGATACACAATAAAATTTCTTAACGAACTTGTGACTGCATTTTCGTTTTACTGCCGAAGATTAAATAATAGCAAAATGCACTCAGGCACAGATTGCTTAGACAGCATAGGTAGTAAAGTAAGTTTGCGCGTCGTTTTTAGGGTTCCGTAGTCAACTAGGAACCCTTATAGTTTCGCCATGTCTGCCCGTCCGTCCGTCTGTCCGCGGATAATCTCAGTGACAGGTAGCACTAGAAAGCTGAAATTTGGTACTAATATGTATATTCATCACCCCAACAAAGTGGTAAAATAAAAAGTGGAAAAAAATGTTTTATTAGGGTACCTCCCCTATACGTAAAGTGGGGAGTGATTTTTTTTTAATTTCAACCCTAACGTGTGATATATTGTTGGATAGGTATTTAAAAATGAATACGGGTTCATTAACTTTTGAACGATAAGTTTTAAAAATATGAAAAAAATCTCAAAAGTAGAACTTTATAACAACTTTCTAGGAAAATTATTTTGAACTTGATAGGTTGAATAGTTTTTGAAAAAAAGTTACAAAATAATTTCTGAACTAAGTTTGTAATTTAACTGTATAAGCAGGTGTTTATTGTACCTGTAATTTCTACAAAATCACAACGAAATGACGTGCTTTCAAATAAAGTAAAAACGGTGAAAATCGGTTCAGGCAATAAAGAATTATCCTATAAAGATCATCTTCCATACTTTAAGCTCGCGCGCAATAGTTTACTTAATTTGCCGATAGATGTCGCTGTACGTGGAACGCTCATATAATATCCTACATGGCGGTGTTATTTTAACTCTTAAGTGGGGAACTTACTGTTACGGACGGAAAACTACGGAACCCTACACTGAGCGTGGCCTGACACGCTCTTGGCCGGTTTTTTTCTCTTACAAACATATTCAGAGCAGACTTTTATTAGACGTTTGTACTATATTCAGTCGCGCATAGTTGTGGGCACTAACAACAACCTTACAAAACTCGAGCGTAGCCAAGCGTTCGCTAGCTACATCCTCATATTCAAAGAACCATCCATCTCTCCGATACAGCACTAGTGCAAACGCGACATAATGCGGCACAATAAACACGCCATGTCGGCCATAATATCACAGAGAGTTGTGGTATCGACAACATTTACTACTTACTGCGTTTGTCTACTTCGAAATTTTACTGACGTTAGTAGCTTTGGGAAAATGTATTCAACAATAAACTTCAGAAAAAATGAGTCTATTACAACATTTCGTTTTTCTGAAACATGCAAATTAAAAGAAAAACACGGCCTTGCCTGGGGCGAATATGGCGACACTGGCATTATACGCAGACATCTCTGCTTATTTACAGAACGGAAACAGTATTTTGTGTAGGTGAATACCAAATTATTTTTATTCAACGAGCTTAAACACAATGAGTTAACTTAACATTCAGATCGGTGCAGTTTAAAATTTTATCTACTAACAAAATTCTAGTCTTGATCAATATCTCGTTGTCTTTATCACCAGACCAGCTGGCAATAGTCACCACAAAAGAGTGCCGTTTGGTCTAAAATACGGGATTCACTTTAACATTTACACACCCACGAAGATTGCAAGGTAATAAAAACGAGCATGAGTGTCGTGGTACACTCGGTTAGAACGAAGTTATGTTATGTTTATGTGATTTTATTTAATGCTATTTGATTTAATAGAACTTAATTTAATTTATTTCAATTCTATTTAATTTCTTATTCTTTTGTTTGGTTTTCTTGTGTCATATCTGATTTATGTCTAAGCGTTAATTGATGTGCGTTAAGCTAACCCTCATTATTGTGTCATATCTGACGGGGTTAGCTCTCCGTCTATTAGTTCCAAAATGCGTGAGTGTCGATGTCGTGGATCGTGGAACACTCAGTTGGAACGAAGAAACCATTCTCATTAATTACATATTTCGCAATCGTATGGGTTGTGACGGGTTTTCGTGACGGTAAAATTTGACACTTTTTTCGCCTAGCCCATCCGCCAACCGTCCGACAAGGAACTTCGTTCCAAACAGCTTGTATTTTTAACCGACTTCAATTTCATAGAAGGAGGAGGTTCTGTATTCGGTTTGGGCTTTTTTTTTATGTATGTTCACCGATTACTCCGAGACGCGTGGTCCGATTTGAATAATTCTTTTTTGATTTGAAAGGATATACTTCCAAGGTGGTCCCATATTAATCTGGTGCTGTTCTGATGATGGGATCTATGAGGAATTGAGGGAACTCCTCAATTTTTAAAGGCACATGTATGGTGATTTGGGTGTTTTCTTAAGCAACTCGAGAGTTTTCTCTCGAAAACCACCAATTTGATGAATTGGACCTGATAATGATGATTGTTTTGATGATAATGATGATGATTTTTTTTAATGTAGGATGTTCAGCAATTACTCCGAGACCCGTGGTCCGATTTGAATAATTCTTTTTATGTTTGAAAGGATGTACTTCCAAGGTGGTCCCAAATTAATCTGGTGCTGTTCTGATGATGGAATCCACGAGGAATGGAGGGAACTCCTCAATCTTTAAAGGCACATGTATGGCGATTTGAGTGTTTTCTTAAGCAACTCAAGCATTTCCTCTCGAAAACCACCAATTTGATGGAACGGACCTAATGATAAAGACCACATATGACATGTGGAACTTTCCTTAGTTTAAGCGGGTGTATTATGAACTTTTTCTTATACGTCTATACCGATTATTCCGAGACCCGTTGTCCGATTTGAGTAATATTTTTATTGTTTATAAAGAGTTACCTCGAAAGTAGCGGACTAATTTGGTTGGACCTGATGATGGGAATCCATGAGGGATTGAGGGAACTCTTCAATTTTAAAAGGCTCATGTATGGTGATTTGAGTGTATTTTTAAGCAACTCGAGTGTTTCCTCTCGAGAACTACCAATTAGATGGAGAGGACCCGATAATGAAAACCGCAGATGACATGTGGAGTCCCTTCCATAAATAGCTATTTGAATTGGGTAAACATTGTGTGAAAGAAGGAAGCAAATTTAGTTTATGTCCAAAGAGCTGATTGAGATCCCGAGAAAGCGTAGCAAAAGATTCTACTAATTTATAAGCATGAGCGTAGCGAGGGCGTTTAAGGCACGAGGTGCAAAGTTAATAACGTCAATCTCGTGTGGCACATACAACTCTTCACCTCAGCCTTCACACCGACTACATCTGCATCGCTGACGGACTGCACCGCGCACCCTCGGGTTTTGATTTCCACCTCAATCAGACTAGTGATACCTATTACGAATATTTTATTTTATATGCGTCCTAAACGCGGCGGGTGGTACAGTCGACTACAAAGAGATGTATCCACTTTTGGACCATATTACAACGCAATAAGGTGAAAAAGTGGGTACATCTCTTTGTATTTGACTGTATATTATTAACTGACTTCAATTTCATAGAAGAAGGAGGTCTGTATTGGGTTTGGGCTTTTTTTTATGTATGTTCACCGATTACTCCGAGACGCGTAGGCCGATTTTAATAATTCTTTTTTGTTTGAAAGGGTCTACTTCCAAGGTGGTCCCATTATTAATCTGGTGCTGTTCTGATGATGGGATCTATGAGGAATTGAGGGAACTCCTCAATTTATAACGGCATATGTATGGTGATTTGGGTAAACACCCCATTAAGCAACCACCAATTTGATGATGTGGACCTCATGATGATTGTTGTTTTGATGATAATGATGATGTTTTTTTTTTGTGTAGGATGTTCAGCGATTACTCCGACACCCGTGGTCCAATTTGAGGAATTCTTTTTTGTTTGAAAGAAACTACCTTTAAGATAGTTCCACATTAATCTGGTGCTGTTCTGATGATGGGATCCATGAGGAATTGAGGGATCTCCTCAATTTTTAAAGGCACATGTATGGTGATTTGGTTGTTTTTTTAAGCAACTCAAGCATTTCCTCTAGAAAACCACTAATTTGATGGAGTGGACCTTATGATGAAGACCACATATGATATGTGGAACTTTCCTTACATTGAGTAGGTATTATGAACTTTTTGTTATATATCTTAACCGATTATTGCGAGATCCGTTGTCCGATTATGATAATTATATAACCACTAAAAATGGAAAAATAAAAACTTTTTACAAAAAAAAGATAAACCGACTTCAAAAAGTATAAAATAAATTATTATATTATTTATATGCGTTACAAACTGATATGTTTGAAGTCGGTGCCAAGCCAAAAAGTTACAATACCGGTCAAATCAGCTTCAAGTCTGAAAATCACAAAACATATCGATACCTACTTACATTGCAAAGGTGAATTGGAATCTATCTGTTACATTTTCACGTCTAAACCAATTTTGATGAAATGTGGTACTCATGTCTATATATTCTGATACACGTCTATTTTGTCAATAATCAGAAAAAGACGGCAAATAAAAAAAAATCATGTATGGTTGACCTTCCATCCAAAATTTGAAATATCGCGCCTTTTTCTACTGAAAAGGTGGGTCCCACACACCCGGTGTGTCTGAGTATAGAAAGATCAATCTAGCCATTGAATTCCTTTACACTTCGATATTACACCTTAAATGAAGCAGGATAAATAATTCAAACCGAAGCACGGGCTCCGTTCGAGATATGGTTAGTCCGAAAACTAGTAAAAAAGTTTATTAAGAAACATCATAAGACGCATGATTATACTTTCTTTCTGTACTTGAATGAGAACCTACGTGCAGTCAATACCGTATTAGAATAGTTCTATAGTATGAAGAACAATTCACTGACCAAATACGCCTCGTTCATATTAACTGTTTTGTGATTTTCAGACTTGAAGCTGATTTGACCGGTATTGTAACTTTTTGGCTTGGCACCGACTTCAAACATATCAGTTTGTAACGCATATAAATAATATTATAATTTATTTTATACTTTTTGAAGTCGGTTTATCTTTTTTTTGTAAAAAGTTTTTATAAAATGTATATTTATCACAAGCTCTAGCGATCCTGACCAGTCGACAAATTATTCTGTCTCATTTATTTTCAAATGTCGGTATACTGACCTACTTGTTCTTATAGCTACTCGTATTAAATTGGTTATTTTTACTTATACTTGCATGTCGCAATGTTATTTAGTTAGCTCGTGTCTTTGCAATCTTCCAGTCTGCAGGTCTACATACAGCGGAATGTGCTTTCATTTATTCTATTGGGACTTTGTAATACATCGTATCAGCTCAAAACCATCCTGCTACGTATAACATACGATTATCGAAAGCTACTATTAAGAATACATCCTTTGTAAATGCAGCAGTTTCACTTTCAGATCATTTTCACATTCACATTTTTGATGGCCAAGCCACAAACACGAATTCTTAACATGCAGTATTTTCTTCCAGGCGGTTACATTAAAGCTATCCAACACATCTGGCTGAATATTCTACGCCTTACACCGCTGTATGAAATGATCACCTTCATTCTGCCCTCACATTTCACCCCTTACCTCCGCTCCCTTACACCGAATTGATAATAATATATACAGCGTTCCCCATTTGAATATACGTTGCCTGAAATACTGTATTTATATTAGAGGGCCGGGAATAGGGGGAAAGTAAATAAACTGAAATATTGTTATTTTATTATCTGTTTTCACTAAAATTTTAGTAGATAAAAGTGTAATGTCTAGGTTTGATTATTATATCTTGAAGAGGGCAGTGGGTAAGTGGAAAAACATTCATCGAATAGACCGCGTGTTTTTTGGTAGCAGGGTTGTATATCCTACCGACTATGCCAGTTCACGGGCCAAGTTCTAGTTAGAACTGTATCTTACTTTATTAACTTACCCAATACTTGCATTGTAACGTTTAGTGGAATTGCCATCTATCATTTCTTTTCTTTTATATTTAAGATCGCCGACTGTGTAAATCAGCAGCTAACTGCTGCTCACTGAGGGAATTCCAACAAGTAAAATAAATAATAAATAATTTGTGTATTTACAGAGTTATCTTGGCAATTTTCGGTCTCCATAATTCAACCAAACTTTTAGTTAGGATGTTTTTAGATACAGACAAAAAAAAACAATATTGCTGGGCATCATTTCAGAGATTATTTCGTGCATTTTGCATGTAGTTTTTTCAATAATTAATTTGGGCCTTTTGGAAGGAACTAAAATTTTATGGTCAACCCAAACACATCTGCAAACACATACTATCTTATTTCCGAGGCTAAACATTCATTCAGTCCATTAGCGACATGACTGGAAACTCCATGTAACCAGGAAGTAATCACTTATCGAACGTAATCGAGCTCTCGGGACGAAACGATCATCAACTCTATCGGTAAGGGGATGACGGGGCTGTATTAAGTAGTTTAGTTCAAATGGCTTCTTTGATTCCGTTATACAGCTTTTAGTGCTTTTAGAACAGCTTTTATGCGTGTTTGTTAAGCTTATATCAGTAGTTAATAACAACGGTCACAAATTCAAGTGAATCAGGAGGAAGAAAGTTGTAAGGATGTTGGGATAAGAGTATGTATTGTACGTTGGTTGGCTGTATGAAGATTTTGGAATTCTATAACTTTTTAATTAAATAAAAAAAAATTTAATGGATTTTTTTTTTATATAATCCGTCAGATCTCTGTCAAAATGTGTCCTTTAAGTCCAAGTGAGTACGTGCTTAAGAAATTTAGTGAACGTGGGTATTTTATTTTATTGAAATAGGAACAGTAACAAATTACAAACTAATACAATACAAACCTTACAATTATGGCTAAATTTGTAACTTAACAACAACTGTTCACAAGATTTGTTACTTTACAGTTAAGATGCACAAGGTACAATAATAGAAAAAGTGAAAAAAATAAACGTTACATTATTAAATTGCGATACTTAAATTATCCACTAATGACAAGAGTCCCAGTATGTTTAACAGAACGAATGTTTCAAGTTAATTATTCCAATAAATTATCAAAATGCTACTGTGTTTCTTTTTCATGTTCTCGTTTTGTATGGTTTTTGTGGTTTTGAGTAATATTGTGTGTTCTGTCGGGCCATCACCGAATAGGCCCTACGGAAGACCAGCGCCGGTTTTTAAGCTGGCGTTATGCTGAGTTGGATCCATTTTGTAATGCACGTTCATTTTTTGTTTTCATTGTTATTGTCTCTCAATGTTCATGTATCCTAATACGTCACAAATAAATGATTTTATTCTTATTCTATGCACATATATCTAATGATATGTCATACTTTTTGTATCAAGTAGTTTTCAGCATGGCGGAGTTCTAAAGAGAAAACTGATAATCTACTACGGAACTATTTAATAGATATTCCTGAATATCGGTGTGACATACAGCCACTGCTAATCAATAAATCATAATCTGCCACAAATTTGCGGTGGCTGACTGCCAACTTACCTGTCAAGCACACAGATACTTAGGGTTAAAGTAGTACCTAATTTCTAGGACCAGTACTGGTAGGCATATTAATTAGCCATCCACGCTATTTTGTACGGTGCACGCAATACAGTTTAACATTTGAAAAATACCTATGAATTAAAAAATATATATACTTATATGTTTTTTGCAGCAGACAAAATGTCACAATAATTCATCTCGATAGATGAAATTTTTCACAGGAACCGAAGTAAAATTGGTTCAGCTGTTTGGAAGCTACGTTTCCACTGACAGATAAGCACAATAGATACACAGATTTATGTATCAAATCAACAATACCCCTTTTTTTAAATCGACTTCGTATTCACTTTTATACAAGGAAATATGCACAAAACTGGCCTATCTTCAGGTGACAATCAATACTCACTTGCAAAAAAAAAAACAACGTGAGTGTCGTGGAACACTCGGTTGTAACGCTGTTATATTATTATTGTTTTTTGTTGACATTTGACATTTTTGTTATTTTTGTAATTTTTGTCAATGTTGTAATTTTTGTAATTTTTGTAATTTTTTCCTTTCTTGACTTTTGTGACTTTTTTGCCTTTTTTTTTACTCTTTAGGCTTTTTTTACTTTTTCGACTTTTTTGACTTTTCATTTGGTCACTTCTCACTTTTTACTTCACTTCAGTTTATTATATTCTATTTTATTTAATTTCACATGTTTCTCAATCGTATGGTTTTGTGTCGCATTTTCGTGACGGTCACGTGACTTTTTTTCGCCTAGCCCATAGACTAATTAACCCAAGACCCCGCATAGCCGGGCGACCCCCGCTGCCAGGCTCGAAGTAATTTCACTCTATAGTTAGACACTAATTATTGGAAGTGACAGTAAACTTCGTACGTCTCCATGGCAACCATTAATGTCTGACTCTCTCTTACGCCCCACGGGACAATCGCGCGTTCCCTGTCTAGCATTGCGTGTTCCCCTCCCGCACCCCTTCTTTTTGGCAGCTTAGGTTTCAAAAAAATAACGCGCTAAGCGGAGTATAGAAATATCTTGTATATGGCCTAGCCTATCCGCGAACCGTCCGATAAGAAACTTCGTTCCAAAAATTAAACGAAAACCAACTTTGTTTTGTTTTGTTACTAATGGTTCGTTATGGCTATGAACTTGTGGTTTGACATGCCTAACTGGTGTCAAAATGGACTAAGAGGGTCAGATATGACCAGTGATCGGATTTTAGGGTGCAACACGGTTTTTTTTTACCTCAAAAATTATGCCAATATGGATAATCTTCGGAATTTTAAGACCGACGTTGTTTATTTTAGTTAGGCATGTATTTAACCAGGCGGCTTAATAATTGTATTTGGGCTACTTCAAAAAATAGAAATTGGTATTAAAATGAATAGATTAGCGCCTAATTTGAGGCGACTAACTATTTAAATATGGCCTACATTTTAATGCTTTTGCAGGTATCAAATAATTATATTCACGACTGAATTAATAACTGGGAAGTATTTTAAGAAGCCTTTTTTATTTAAAAATCAGGATCTTTTAAAATATTTAGGAAGCAATTAAAGTAAATTAATTATTCAATTTAAGTACAACGGGCAACTTTACATGAGCTGTAACTATAATAGTTAGAGAGCCCACGACACTGAACCTAGTTCGATAAGTCTCCTAGATGAGATATATAATTAGTCACGTCTTTAATGGGGGAACACGAAATGCCGATACTGCAATGCAAAAAAAGTGGTGGCGTATTATTTTTTTTCTTTTGAAAAAAAAATAAAAAATCCGGTTTCTAGCACGATAAGTCTCCTAGATTTCCTTTGTTCCTCGAAGCAGGGGAGGGGCAGGGCTACACGATAATGCGGTGTTGCAAGCCCCCATGCGTGGCCTTGTCAGTGGCAGCAGCATCAAAAGATTGTAGATGTATGAAAAAAACAAAACGCCTGATCGTACCACGCGAGTCCGACTCACACTTGGCCGGTTTTTTAAATAATAATGATGCCTAATGTTTGACGCTTATTTAATTTTTTTGTCCCTTAAATATTACCAATTTATATTATTATATGCCTTAGAAAAGCTGCCGGTTCAATATTTAGATGCCCGAAAAATTATGAGCCATTTAGTTACATCAAATACCAATATTTCAATCACATTTTAACGTTTCGCATAATAAGTGTATGTATTCCGCCGTGTTGCACCGTAAAATCCGATCACCGGATATGACACAATAATGCGAGAAACAAAATCCGTCTAGTTAGATTCCTATACTATTCTTACAGGCATCTGGCAGTTTTTGATGGGTGGAGGTTAGAGAGACGGACAAGCAAAATTTTTGTTGAAAAATAATAATACGAAAACTGCCTGCAATAGGAAAAAACTGACGAAGTTGTCTCAGTTATAGAGGACAGGGCATATATTTTTGGGAGTTACTTACTTAAAACTATAGGTACTTACAAATTGTAGTATTTATTCAAAAAGATAATCGTGACCATATTTAGTTCAAACACGTATCTATCTGACAACTTGATAAGCCGTGCGGCCATTATCTGACGGTCATATCCTCGCCCGCGGCTTAATGGCGGCATCACAAAAGATAATGTATTACCACGATATTACCGCTAGGCTTTAGCTCACGTAAGCGATCAGCGTCTGCCTCATCGCGGCGAACAGTAATTTATTATGATATTATTACTTCAAAAGTACCTATCAAAGTATTTCTGAGTAAATAGGTAGGTTTCACCAACACCTTCAAGGCATGAATCACTGGGCGAAATTTAGAGGCCGACCCCCTGCCGTCGACTTGTCCTTTTCGCGGCGACGTGCAATTTGCTCACGCGTTCCGTGGGTTTCAAAATTTTAATTGAAAAAGATGATTTTTATTTTCCATTACCAGACTAGCTTCATAGTAAGTTCTATAACACTTATTTATTTATTTATCGTGTGGCACTACAACTTACTGGATGATATTGATACATATTAAAAATACAAGGTTTAAACTACAGAAGTACAGATTGAGATTACCCTTCTTCAGATACTCGATGGCCTCTTCGCTAAGTCTCGCGAGGTCCTCAACCCGTCCGTTGAATTTAGTGACCGAGCATCCAAAAACCATGCGTTCCACTGTTTGGTCGGAGGCACCGCATAAGCATTGGGGGGGAGTCACGCCAGCCCCACTGGTACCAGTGGTGGGCGCAGTTTCCAATGCCTGTTCGAATGCGGTTTATTTGGCTCCAGACCTTGCGTGACTGATCAAATACAGGTGGGCTCGCCTTTGACTCGTGTGTGAAAAGTAGTTCGCCCTTTAGTTGATGGTCGTTCCACTCGGTCATCCATGAGTCATGTATGTTCCACTCGTTATCAGAGTCCATCATACCGAGGGCAGGTGGGTTACGGGACTTTAGCCTTTTGTCTCCGAAAGCAGTGACAATAACATTGTATCAACAGGAATACTAGAGAGCAAAGAAAATTTGACATTTTATATTGTAATGCTATATAAACTGTCCCGTTATCTTTGCTTTCAAGTGACCGCGTTTATACAAACGCGGTCATCAAACAAACAATTTACCTTCATACTCGTAAGTACGATTTAACCCTTTACAGGGCAGCTGTCTCAAAAAATACCACCTGTAACTTCATCTTTTTGTATTTTTTTCTTTGAATTTTTAGGACTATAAAAAGATAAAAAAAGATAAAAGATATTTATTCTTCAATTTAGGCACATTACAATGTACTTATGAACGTCAGAGAGAAAAAGAAAAACTACCACCGGTTCTAACCCTACACCTCTGACCCGAGAAGTATTATTTATGACCTGCAAGAAACTCGGCGGGACTTATTTTTTCAAAACAGTAATACAGTAATATTATATCTTAAAGATACACAATAATGCGTAGTTCTATAAGAAGACATATCAAAACAGCTTGAGAGACCTACAATGTCTTCTTCTCTGTCGTTTCGCTCTTGACAGAGCGGTCGTGGTCACATTCGAAGCTATCCAAGGGAATTTCTGCAAGCAATCTTTTCCGCCTCTGAACATGGGAAATGACTCGTTGGCCCACGACGCAAAAGACAAAGCCAATCTTCTAGGCAAACTCTTTGCGTCCAACTCGACTTTGGACGACGGGGGACACGCACCGCCGACCATACCGCAGTGTGAGAGCAGTATGCCGGATATACAGTTCCGCCAAAGCTCACTGCGTAAAGCACTTCTTTCCCTCGACATTCATAAGTCGAGTGGGCCCGATGGAATCCCTGCGATTGTGCTGAAGATGTGCGCTCCTGAGTTGGCCCCGGTTTTAACGCGCCTTTTTCGGCTCTCTTACTCTTCTGGCATAGTCCCGATCTCGTGGAAGTCAGCTTTGGTGCACCCGATCCCAAAAAAAGGTGATCGCTCAAATCCATCCAACTACAGGCCAATAGCTATTACCTCCCTGTTCTCGAAGATAATGGAATCCACTATCAACTGCCAGCTCCTTCGGTACCTAGAGGACTACCAGTTGCTCAGCGACCGACAATACGGTTTCCGTGGGGGCCGCTCGGCTGGTGATCTTCTAGTTTACCTGACACATCGTTGGGCGCAGGCGATCGAGACAAAGGGTGAAGCATTGGCAGTTAGTTTGGATATTGCGAAGGCCTTTGATCGGGTTTGGCACAAAGCACTTCTAACGAAACTTCCATCTTATGGACTTCCCGAGAAATTGTGTGAATGGGTCAGTAGCTTTCTTGCAGACAGACGCATCAAGGTCGTAGTTGACGGTGAATGCTCTGACTCCATGTCTGTGAATGCTGGTGTCCCCCAAGGCTGCGTGCTATCACCCACGCTGTTCCTTCTGCATATCAATGACATGCTGCAGATTAGCGGCATTCATTGTTATGCAGACGATAGTACGGGTGATGCCTACTACACTGGCCGAACCAACATTTCTCGGGAGAATGTCGTTGAGAGCCGGGACAAACGTGTGTCTGCAGTTGAGACTTCCCTTAAAGAAGTTTCAGAATGGGGTCGACTAAATTTAGTCCATTTTAACCCTACCAAGACACAGGTTTGCGCGTTTACCGCAAAAAAGCTTGCGTTTGTCGCTTCACCTCGTTTTGAGAGCACTTCCTTAACTGCCCCTGCCAGTGTCCGAATCCTTGGCGTCAACATTTCGAGTGAAGTCCAGTTCCGCGGCCATTTAGAGGGTAAGGCCAAGTTGGCCTCAAAAAAGCTCGGTGTGCTCAACAGATCGAGGCAGTATTTCACTCCGGCCCACCGCCTCCAGCTTTACAAGGCACAAGTACGCCCACATATGGAATACTGTTCTCATCTGTGGGCGGGAGCGCCCCAGTACCAACTTCTCCCTCTTGACCGCATCCAACGGAGAGCGACTCGAATTGTCGGCTGCCGGGATTTTACGGATCGGCTGGACTCCTTGGCGCTGCGTAGAGATGTAGCCTCGCTCTGCATCTTCTATCGCCTCTATCACGGAGAGTGCTCCGAGGAATTGTTCGGATTAATCCCTGCCGCCTCTTTCCGCCATCGTCCTACGCGACAGCATTACCATCATCACCACTTAGATGGTTGGCAGTCCTCAACTGTGCGTTTCTCGAGAAACTTCCTGCCTCGCACAACAAAACTGTGGAATGAACTGTCGTCTGCGGTATTTCCGGACCGATACGACCTTCAAACCTTCAAGAAAAGAGCGTATTCCCATCTTAAAGGCCGGCAACGCGCTTGTGACCCCTCTGGTGTTGCAGGCGTCCATGGGCGGCGTTAATTGCTTATCATCAGGCGATTCGTCTGCTCGTTTGCCTCCTATTTCATAAAAAAAAAAAAAAAAAAAACGTCGAGGCGTCCTCGTCGATGGTGGAGGCGGACACAGCTCTGCGCACGATCTCCCGCCATCTCCCTCTGTTGGTAAACAGTCTGACACAGTCAGATACGCGGTGCCCTACTGCAGACTTAACTTGTTCTGTCCATCAAATAGGTGGGTTGCCGCGTGGTCAGAGGCGTATTTGGAAATTTGGCGCCCCGGGCCAGAAAAATTTGCCGCCCCTGTTACTTAACAAAAAAGAATATTAAAATTTTCTTGAGGCTCGGAACCCTAAGTGTACGGACAAACGTTGAAAAAACCGGCCAAGTGCGTGTCGGACCACGCATAATGTAGGGTTCCGTACCTTGCATTGAATAAGAATCAAACAACTAAAGGTCGTATCCAGCCTACGGAAGTTTTTTTGAAATAACTCAAAAATGGCTGAACCAATAATGTTCAAAACAATTTTCGTAGAAAGAATGTAATAAGGCGCATCTTCTAAATTTTTGGGACTTACGGTTAAAAGGTTACAGGGGGGAGGATACAACTTTTCTGAATTTCGAAGCGATTTTTTCTGAAAATATTAACTTAATCAAAAAATGGTCAAAGACACCTCGATGTTATTTTTAAAGATCTATCGATTGATGTGCAACATGTTGATATTTGGTAAAAAAGTTTTTTTGAAATTTAGTTACATGTATGAAATATCTCCATACATGCTCCGCCCCACCTAAAAATATTTTTTTCTGCAATTTAACTAAATAGCGGAATACAAAATATACCTTATGTCTAAATTTCATTAAAATAAGTCTTAACGTTTCGGAATAAAATGGCGTTTTTGCTATTTTGGCTACGGAACCCTAAAAACACCCTGCTGACTTCTTTTGCACATCTGCGTAGCGGGTACAGCGTACAGCGCTACACAAGGATTGAGAGCGAAACAAGTACGAGTTCGTGCGGAGAGGTTCCGCGGTTTTGATTCCGTTCTTGATTCGCTCTGGATCCGCTCTGGTTTCACGGCGAACGTGCTGCGCTGTACCGCATTATTGATCCACTTCGAAGATGTGCAAAAGGCGTAATGGGACCGGGTCTTATTAATCGAAAAGTAAAAGTTTTATAGGTCGGTAAATCACTTGGTCGGACAGCATTCAGCCTTGTCGGTTTTGGTTTTAAAATTAATTTTATATGAAAGAGTGTATTATAGTCATTTATTCATATTGCATTGTTATGTACATAATAAGGTGTTATAATTTTGAAATAGTTCATGACACCCTGTCAGGGCACACAATAGTTCTTACATACTAACATATAAAGTTTCTATAGACAATAGGTACTTAATTATATTTTCTTACAAGCATCTAAACAATGTCAACAAGTCTTGAGGATATTGCATACATGAGTTTTAGATTAAAAAATTTAATGTCAGCAGTGAATTGAATAAACTTGTTATTGAATTTGTGAGTCAAGGTACTTATTCCTAAACAAAGTTTTATAATATATCTGGTAATATTTGTTTTTGTTTTATTCAACAGTTATAATAGTTACATGTACACCCCTAAAAATGTTTTTAAAAATAATTCTTGTACTCCAATATATGGCGGATTATAAAAGCCATTTACACACCAAATTTTATTTATATAGGGCCGTACGTAAATTTCAGCTACAGACGGGAAAATCACCCCAAAAATGGCACCACTAAAAGTGTCCGAAAACGGAACGGACTAGGCTGAGCGCTTTCCGACCAAAACATATTGAAAGAGCATCACTTTAGCAATCAAATGAGGTTGGTTTCATCTTGCTACTCGATGAGGTAAAATCACCCCAAAAATTGCACCACTAAAAGTGTCCAAGAACGGAACGGACCAGACTGAGAGCTGTCCGACCAAGTGATTTGGGACCTACATTTTTTTTCTTTTTATTGCAAATTATCAATGATCATACGGTGGCCGCCCGGTGCAATAGGCTTGTAGTCGTAGCCTATCCATCTTTCCCAACCATTACCCATACTGAAACTATGATTCCCAGTACCTTGACAACTGAGTTTCTGGAGGGTGCAAAATATACTAGATTGGACGAACGTTAAGATCAGGAAAGATTATAGACCCGTATCGCGGATTCTCAACGATCAGCTTTTAATGACTTGATTAAGTTTACTAACTGAAAACGGAAGCTTAGTGAAATAACCAGGCACGGTTATAGTGTCCGCCCTTTTAGGAAAAATTGCAGTTTACTTTATGTGATACAACTAATACATGGTAATGGCAGAGATGGAAAGGCGGCATAAGTACAAAATAACGCCCTTCATGTTTATTTAGATTGTGGCATTTTGAAATTGTTCGTTTAAAATTACTCTTAGGCCTTATGAGCCGGTACCTAATTGAAGTTCAGCATCGAAAAAGGCGCCCAGAACCAAGCACAAGGGGCGGCTCGCGCCGCCCCTGGCAGCCTGCCGCCCCGGGCCATGGCCTTTTTGGCCATAGGGTAAATACGCCCCTGCGTGGTCTGGTTCCTTCTAATTTCCCCTGTATAACCAGCCGCTCTATGGAGTCGTTATCCCGCCTTGAGATGTGTCCAAAGTACTGCAGTATGCGCGACTGTACTATGGCCGATAGACGCTGGGTGATGCCGAGCTGCTGGAGTATGGATAAATTGGTGCGGAATTCCGTCCATGATATCCTGAGCATCTTCCTCCAGCTCCAGCACCACATTTCCAGAGCATCTATCTTCTTCTTTTCCAACTCGCGCACGGTCCACGTCTCTGCCGCGTAAAGAAAAATGGAAAAAACAAGGGTTCGTACCAGCCTGACTTTGGTTGCTTTGGTAATATGTCGATTTCTCTACACCTTTCCCAACTTCTCCATCGCATTTCTGGTTAAGGCCATACGTCGTTTTACCTCATCTACGCAGCCGCCGTTGATAGAGATTAAAGCTCCAAGATACACGTAGCTCTGAACCACGTCGCAGTTCGCAATCTGCGTCACTTTGGGTTTCCCATTGTCATTGACGCGGTCCACGATCATAATCTTGGTCTTAGATCGGTTTATCTTCAATCCAAACTTAAGGCTTACGCGCTCCATTTTGAGAAGTAATTCCTTCATATGGTCTGCACATACAATGTACGTATTGTTTAATTAAAATAAAATAATAACAATAAAATCCAAATCTGATTGCTCCACAAAACGTTTGATATGCTTTCCTATCTGAACTGTGTCCTCTAAATGTTAGATGATTTTGTAGTAATTTCTGGTTTGGGCCATGCATGTTTGTCCGTCATATAGGATTTTTTTCAGTCTTGCCCGTTAAAGGGTTAAAAAAAAGCTTTTAAAAATACCGAAGTAGTATCTTACTTGATTACGTATATCACAAGTTGGTGGGCCAGAAGGTAGCCTCTCAGCTCTCATGCCGGTCAAAATGTAATGAGAAACTATCCTCCCGCATAACGAAGCCTTAGAAAAGTTCCTGCTTACGAGTGTTGATGGATTTTTAGGGTTCCGTACCTCGAAAGGAAAAAACGGAACCCTTATAGGATCACTTTGTTGTCCGTCTGTTTGTCTGTCTGTTAAGACCATTTTTCTCAGGAACGCGTGAAGGTATCAAGCTGAAATTTATATCAAATACTCAGGTCTATTGTCCCTTGGAGCTGTGAAAAAATCTAACTTAAAAGCCAACGCAATCAAAAAATACAGTCGTTTATGCTGCAAATTTTAGAGTTTTTCGGCACTCGCAAAACCTACGGGGTACTTCCCGTGAACTGAGAAACTTGAAATTTCGCACTAAGCAACGTCATATAGCATAAACAATGGAAAAATTTCAAAAAGTAGATATTTTTAGTAAAATCATGTAAGAAATTTTTTTTTTAAATTTTAAACTTACTACATTTTTCCTCGTAAACGCGTGGAGGTATTAAATTGAAATTCATGTCAAATACTCAGGTCTATAGGACCTTTCAGATGTAGCAAAACCAAACTTTTAAGTCAATGCAATCAAAAGAAATAGCAATTTAAGTCGAATATTTTGAAACTGAGTCGATTACTCAGTTTCAAAATATTCGACTTAAATTGCTATTTCTTTTGATTGATTTGATCAAGAAACTCAAAACCTAAAGGGTACTTCCCGTAAACTCAGAAACTTGAAGCTTGGCACGAAGAAACTTCATATAGCACAGACAAAGGAAAAATTACGAAAAGTAGACATTTTTAGTAAAATTATACAAAAAATATATTCATATCAAATACTCAGGTCTATAACACCTTTAAGTTGTAAAGGTTTGTACGGAACCCTCGGTGCGCGAGTCCGACTCGCACTTGGCGGTTTTTTTTTAATATATATAGGTACTATTTTGAAATCTCTTATCGAATTCCAAAACATTTTTATAACATTTATTATTTTTTTAAAGGTAGCTTGAACTAAAGAAATACAAGTTTTTAGGTTTCTATAGTCAACTAGGAACCCTTATAGTTTCGCCATGTCCGTCTGTAGTCTAGCTCAGTCACCATTAGTAGTAGTAGTAAAAACACTTTATTGCACAAAACAAAACACCACCACCATTCCAGTCACCATTAGTACTAGAGAACTGAAATTTGGTATGAGTATGTGTATGCATCGCGCCGAAAAAGTGGTAAAATAAAAAATTCAAAAAATATTATTCTTAGAGTACACAAAAGGAGGGGGGGGCGAATTATTTTTTTGCTCCAACCTTTTTGAGTGCTTTTTGTACTTATAACCTGCTCTTTCCAAACAATTTAGTAACTTCAATCTCCTAGTGGATAGTGCCGGCCGGCCGGTATTGTATGAAAATCCATTTCAGCATCGTTGACGATGCTAAAATATGCGACCATAAAAGCTCCATCGAAAAGTATGCGCTAGTAGTTCGGTCTACAAAGTCTCAATTGAAGCATTACAGTCGACGAGTAGAAAAGGTAATATTAACTATCGCGATGGTTCTTATGAATCTTGTGTCACGTCTTAAAATTATAAATGGTAATTTAGTCTTGGTCTCCATTTCGAAAAGTTTTCAACAATAACATTGGCAAGCAGAATCACAATTTCTTGGACCCCTACGTTGTATCATGCATGACCAAAGTAGGGGTAACGTCGGACCTACTGCGAACATCGGAAATCGCAATTTCGTTATTTCCCCCTGTTTCGCTCTTACTTATTCGAAAGATAGCGATTCAAATATATGATCGAACGAACGAATTTATCGCGGTTATAGGCCAGAGATAGCCAGAAATATGTGTTACTCACGTTACTTGCTGATTCCACATATACGCACGAAGCGTTTCGCGTCAACATTCCTTATGCGAACTGCCAAGGAGTGGAACGGCCTGCCCGAGCCTGTGTTTCCACTTGAGTACAATTTGGGTCTCTTCAAAGCGAGAGTAAATAGGTATCTCATAGGTAAGCGTACTCCACCGTAGGCCGCAACATCACTTACCATCAGGTGAGGTCGTGGTCAAACGTCTGCCTATCCTTCATAAAAAAATGCTCGCTAAGCCTTTATACCAGGATCCTAACTTTAAAACACGTTATGACACGATTGAAAATTATTCTGATGCGACTCCAATACAACTTCAATATTGGTTGATTATTTGTTATGTGTTGAAGTTGTGTTTGATAGATTGTGATTGTAATGTATCGTTTATGTATTTTAAAATTAGAATACGGCCCCAGATAGCACTTTTAAGGTAGACATTGTATTATATGTAAGGTAGATTATGAAGTCAACTACTTCTTAAACAAACGGAGTAAAGTAAAACCGGTATTCAATAAAGAAAAAGTGTTTTTGTTGAAAACATTGTTTGAAGTTTCGGCTCGTAACTCCATTGCCGAACGGCCCTTTTATTTGACGAAACTAGATGACTTTGATCAACTATAGGCGAGTTGTTAAGCTTAACAAGGTCATAAGTGTCGGGCATTTTATACAAAGTTACGCCTATTATTTGGTCGATTGCCTACAAATTTAAAGGAAAGTTTGCTTTTGCAAATTGAGTTTTCAAAATGCGCCTTGTGATTAGCGTTTTCACCCATTACCCAAGTATATATGTATAAGGGTCGGTCGTGCGTCTATACAGATTCAAGTTTTTGTATTTATACAAGTAAAACATTTGACAGTTTTCTATAAATTGTACCAACTCTCTTGGTGGGAATGCTATGATCTCAGGAACACTATGCTAACTGCCGCAAAACTGTGAACTTAGCCCATAGTGTCCACGTGGCAATGCTGATCTTGATAAAGAAATCTCGGTTGGAAGAATGAGAGTGTATATATGTATATAAGTAATACAATTTTTCTCGCGTTGCAATGACAGAATGTAACAAAGTGTAGCCCGTACAAAATATCTCGTTCTCTGCAATATTTCTGTAGTTGTTCCCAAAGGATCTTTGAGTAAAACGCTCGCTATTCCGATCATGAAAAATGCTGGCAAGGAACTGTCTTATACATTGAAGATGTGATTGGATTTGTTGTGTCTCATAAAGTTACGTTTTTCATTTGTTTTATGTGTTGTGCTTTTAACGTTTATTTTTACGGGCGAATGAGGGTTTTAAACTGATGTAACTAAGAATCTCTTTAATTTATAGTACCTATGTCGAAGCTATATACGGTTTTTTCCACTGACAGAAGAAACGATATGTGGTAGTCTACATCAAAAGGTACCATGTGGTAGCCGGCTCTTACCCTTTCATTGCTATAATAAGTAAAGCGTAGCGCCTTCAGCCAAATGGTACCTTTCCATATAAACAGCCACATACATGTTGTAGGTGTTTTAAAATTTTAATTTAGTATAGTTGCATAGGTACAGTTCGTCTTTGTATTTGTGTTCTCCTGATATATTGTATTTGCCTAGTGTTTTGTACAATAAAAACCGGCCAAGTGCGTGTCGGACCACGCATAGGAGGGTTCCATACCTTCAATGGAATAAGAACCAAACTAATACCAAAAGGTCTTATCTGATGCCTATGGAAGAAGTTTTTTGGAGATAACTCAAAAATGGCTGAACCGATAATGTTCAAAATAATTTTCGTAGAAATTATATGATAAGGCGCATCTCCTCAATTATTTTCATATTAAAGTAAAAGTTAAAGGAGGGGGGGGGGACACAAATTTTCTGACTTTCGAAGCGATTATTTCAGAAAATATTCACTTAATCATAAAATGGTTTTGAATGAATTCTCAATGTTATTTTTAAAGACTTATCGATTGATGTGTCACAAACAAGTTGATATTTGGTTTATTTTTATTTTTATTTAGTTACATGTATGGAGTGCCCCCCCCCCCCCACCCCCTATTTTTTTTTATTTAACTATATAACTAAGTAGTGGTATACAAAATACAACTTATGTGTAAATTTTATTCAGATACGTCGTATAATATCCGAATAAAATGGCTGTAACATACGGATGGACAGACAGACAGACATGACCAATCCATAAGGGTTCCGTTTTTTGCCATCTGGCTACGGAACCCTAATAAAAAGATTAACAAGAAATAAACATTCTTACCTATATTTCGACTCTGTAGTAACTAAACAAAAAAATTCTCAGTGTTTACTACCAAACAAGTAGTCCTATTCGCACCTCTGAGGTCAAAAGTACGTTACCTGAACACAAACGCACTAAACCGTGAAACTCGTAAGATTTACCGTCCGCAGTAATGAAGACGAGAAACAAATAAGAGAAATAAGGAAGGTGCGGAATACCTACGCGAGAAACCTTTTATCTCGCCATTTTGTGGTGTTCATTTGTATTTTATGGCGCGGAAGCATCTGCGGGCCGAGATCAGAATTGTAGCTGTATTTTACTGTTGACACATCATAAAGTAGTGTTATGATACTATTTTATTGTTTATTAAGAAGTAGCGTAAGTACGCCCGTGGCTTCGTCCGTGTACAAAACGTGAAATTGCCTAAGCCCTCTTGCTTAGTACTCCCACTACTTCCATAAATTAAACCCTCATTTCGGCTAAAGCCTGACCAGAAATATATGATTATTTTCAAGAAGGTGCTATTTATTATTCTCATTTATATGGCAACAGTCATAGCGCGTATTATTTTCTATGGTATAGTGACATCTTGATTTGTTTACCTGTCAGCTCTGATATGAATTTGACTGCCTATCACATGTACTCACACATGCATATTATATCATTCTGTCATTAAAATTATTGCCAGTGTAAGAAATTAGTTCCAATGAAGTTCCGCAACATGGCGCATGATCATATATGTCTGGTGAGGCTTTAATTAGGGAATGAATTCCGGGATACAAAAAGTATTCTATGTTCTGTACCATTCGGGGTTAAAATCTACCCGTGCACTAGTATTTTTAATCCAAAAATAAATATTGAATTTATTGCATTTAATAAAATTTCCTTGAGAATATACTCGTAAAATATATTTAGGGACAATCTACACAGATCAACTATGCCAAAATATATCTTTATTTTACCAGTAGTAGTCCGCCTCAAACTGAGAACAAGATGACCAATGTAACAAGACTCTCCTCAAGGTTTTTTTCGCCTTCTAGCTCCATAACCCCTTGATCTATCGTGCTTATGTACAAACTCTCAAATTATATGTATTTCTGCTACAACCCCAACAAATTTCATGAAGATCAGAAAAATGTTACTAAAGTTATCACGGAACAAACCCTCAAGGTCAAAATGTCCGCCAGAGAGATCCTGCGGAAAACCCGTGCGTGTATATAGCTGCTATGGCTAGCTAAGGTAGTATGAAGGCTGTTTTGAAATTTCCCAGTTTTGCGTAAATGGAGAGTAGAAGTTGTACAACCGACGGCAAAGATATGTTTAAACTTTTGCACCCTATTACAAAGGGGTAAGGTGCAAAAGTGTAAACATATCTTTGTCGTCGACTGTACACCGCGCACCGCTAATTCGAACTATCAGTCTAGTAACTGGGTTAATCGAGCGCCTGGTCGTTTACAAAAAGCAATTCATCTTCCCGTCGACTTCGCAGCTGATGTCCGCCGTTTATTGTGAAATTGCCTATTTCCTAGTTTTCCTACTAACTGAATGAAGGTGCACCAAATATTAACAATATCAATGGCACATCAATCGATTGGTCTTTAAAAATAACATTAAGGTTTATATAAACATTTTTTGATTTTGTGAATATGTTCATTTATGTTTTTATTGTTGTGTTGGATTATTTAATCAGCAAATTGTTAATATTTATTCACAAATGTTAACACTGAATCATGTTAACTTATCGTTTTTGGTGTGCTTGCAGAGTGTTTAAATTAAACATTCAAACATAACAGGTTATATACCAATATAATATACCAGGTTGGCTACTGTTTCTATGTTTACTCAATTTCAAATTTCAAAAAAAATTAACTTGAGTTGTCTAGGTAAGGCAACTGTTTTAGGGTTCCGTCGCCAAAATAGCAAAAACGGATCCCTTATAGTTTCGTCATGTCCGTCTGTCCGTCCGTCCGTCCGTCCGTATGTCACATCCATTTTACCCTGAAACTATAAGACGTATCTTAATAAAATTTAGACATTAGATTTTTGTATGCCGCTATTTAGTTATGTAGTGAAATTGCAGAAAAAAATATTTTCAGGGAGGGCGATCCATACATGTGTTTAACAAAATTTCAAAAAAAATTTTTTTACCTAATATCAACATGTTGAACACCAATCGATAGGTCTTTAAAAATAAAATTGAAGTTTGTTTGGACATTTTGTGATAAAGTGAATACTTTCAGAAATAATCGCTTCGAAAGTCGGAAAAATAAAGCCACCCCCCCCCCCCCCTCCTGCAACGACCTTCTGGCATTAGTTTGGTTCTTATTCCTTTGAAGCTACGGAACCCTCCATTATGCGTGGTCCGACAGGCACTTTGCCGGTTTATTAGATAATATAATAGTATAGGTACCTCTACCTAATCTGTACTTTTAGAGGTCTTGGTTATATGGCCAAAATTACTTGAAAATCTTTTTTCGTTTCTAAATAACACATTTTACACTGTGAATTTTGTTTCCTGGGGCACAATCTTCGTCATAAAGCTTTCAAACACAAAGTTATACGGAACTTTCATTTCAAAAGCCCAGTTCCGGCCAGCCGTAAAACTAGAGCTTGAAGCTCGAAATGGCAGCTTTAAAGCGCAGCTTAACATTCCCTGTCCGTTATTCATGAGCTTCGTTTCGGCTAATTTTAACATCCTTTCATTAAAACATTTGCCTTAATAATTTATTTAGTTCACATTCTGAACCACATACTTAATAAATAATAGTTATATGAGCAGAGGTGTTTAGGGTACCTACAACTATTATGACACGTTCTTTTTGTTTGATAATAAATTCACATTAAGCGCATTTTTTACAAGGTTTTATACTAGGTTTTTGGAGCTTCGATAACTCACAAGTGCGATTTTCTTTTTTAGTTAGAGAATATAATCTGATAGTGAAATTTCTTTTCTAACAGTTTTTGACATTGCGCTAGGTATTATATAGATATTTGTTAATAATACCAAGAAAAGATTATCCAAGATATATTTTTCTTTACCATTTTATTGCATTCAACTATTTGAACATCATCTGTCGTTTTATAACAGTTTGGTCATTAGATGATTATGTGAGCATAATCGAAAACAATTTGTAAAAATATAAGTGACGACGCGAACTGAAATTGAATTCTAAACGAATGGCAAATGGCTAAGACGACATATGCTCTTGACCAAACCCATAGCCTAATTATACAGGTCAGTTAAATTTTTGACACCTCGTGACGTCAGTGACCACACTGACGTCATCAGGGAACGATGCGGTTCTCAAACTTTTAAAATAGGGAAAATTATTTAATAGAGGATTACCTCTATACTAATTATACTAGACATTATAATAAGAATGCAAATTAAATGCCGTGCCATTAAAAAACAAATCATTGGGTATATCTAAACGACACCATACCAAGGGTGTGCAAGTGTGCATCTCTGTCTAAAAAATTGAGTTTGACATTTAGTATCCGATACGTTTCCCTAAGTGAGAAAGAGAACTTGACATGCGTTAAGAAGGGACAACATGATTCCTAACGTCAAAGAAGGAGCTCTATATTACGGATACTGATTTTTTGACATCCGCGGATGCGGATATTAAAAGGCTCACATCCCTGGAATACAGATGCGGATGTAAGATAAGTACACAAAAAAAACAAATATTAAAGTTTTGCACTACTCACATCATACAAAGCCCTTCGCCCTACAATAGCATTTCAACACTAAAATCAAAACAAAACAAACTCGTCATTTCTTGTCGCTATCCGTCAAGGACATAGAGCTCGATCGACGAATCACGAAAATGTAACAATATTCCGTTTGGGTAATGGTGAAATTACCTACGTTACTTTACCTAGCACGTGCGCCGTCGCAGAGACGTTCCTGTACAGACTTGTTCCAAATCTGCATCCGCATGAGCTCCGCATCGATTTGATGCGGATTTTGAAAATGATGCGGAAGATCCGCGGTTTCCACAAACCACAATTTCCACAAACCATAGACAATTTTCCGCACAGTATTGAATATTATCTACTTATGGTGTCCCTATGACGGAATTCATGGCCGGCCATAAACTGTTATAGTTTTTAGCACCACACATTAGAGCGGAATTTAGCCATTCGTAAACAAAAGCGGAAATTGGGCTATTGTAGCGAAAATTTGTCTATGGCCTCCATACAAAAATTCAGCCTACCATAGACAAATATCCGCTCATAAATATGTTACTAAAGATTACAATGTAATTCCATTACAATTACAACGTAACTTATAAAATATTTTAGCGTAATTCCACATTCAATGCCTTGGTATGAAGTTTTACACGCAGTTACACTACACCAATATTTATTACTTGCAACTATTATTATATACATTATATATCTATCAAATATTTGGGAATCTCAGACAAAAATGAAACGGCGTGATAAGTTTAAAAGAAACGGAGATAATACAATATGGCCGTCTGTCAGTGTAATACTCGCCAAATAGTTGTATTGCCACAATGTTAAAAAAAGTCCTCATAAAATTACATGCCGTAAATGAATTGCCAACTAAAAGTATTATATTAAATTACCTAAAATTATATGAACCTTATTTTAGGTATAAAATAATTAAAAAACATAAAATAAACTTAGTAACGGCACGCTAACATTTTTGAACATGAATAGTGTATTAATAAAACTCCCTGACTGAATTGAAGATGTCAACGAATGGCATCATTATGTGACGTAGGTGAGGTCTTTTCGGACGAGCTGTCAAAAATTTAAATGACCTTTATAATTAGGCTATGACCAAACCGTTATAAAATGTGAAGTTATATTTCAATAATGCCTGGTGGAGAAAAATATAACTTGCGTAATATTCTCTCAGTATAGCAAGCAAATACATGTATTATACCTAGCGCATGCTGACAATTTTTAGAAAATATTTTTCATTATTAGTACTTAACGTATTCTAACAGGTCACAAAATAACATCGAACTTGTGTATCTCATTTTTATAGGTTTTTAAAGGCGTTTCCGTACTCCACTATTTATCTAGACACACGGAAGAGTGTCAAGCCAAGTTCAAAAGAAGAAAACTGGCGACGCTACCGCTGTGTGTTATACTTCAATATTACGCGAACCATTTGGAGCCACTTTTGACACCTACGTAACTCAAAGTCGATTAAAAATAAACATATGAAATTTGGTACATTTAGTGAGACCCTTAAGGCTAACTAGAATCTCAAATTTCATGAATATAGCTCAATTGATCAGATGACCTAGCAAATTGAAACTTGGCATCCATCTTATCAATTGTGTCGTTACAAATCTAAGATCAAGAAACAGTATTTTTAGGGTTCCGTAGATAAAATGGCAAAAACGGAACCCTTATAGTTTCGTCATGTCCGTCTGTCCGTCTGTCCGTCCGTCCGTCCGTATGTCACAGCCATTTTACTCGGAAACTATAATTATGAAGTATCTAAATAAAAATTGAACATGGTCTATTTAGTTATGTAGTTAAATCGCAAAATAAAAATTTTTAGGGGGCGCTCCACACATGTAACTAAATTAAAAAAAAAAAATACCAAATATCAACATGTTGCACATCAATCGATAGTTCTTCAAAAATAACATCAAGGTTTCTATTAACATTTTGGTATTAGTTTGGTTCTTATTCCATAGAAGGTACGGGACCATCCATTATGCGTGGTGCTTGCGACACGCACTTGCCCGGTTTTTTTTTATTTGTAATATATTCCAAAAAACTGTTATTTACATGCGCCTATTGAATTTGTAACAGCAAAAAAAATTTAAGTGTTTACATATTTTGTACCAAATGTAATGAAATTCCATCATAAATATACAATGTGAAATGAGAGCCAATTTCTTCGCCTCCAAAAGAATTGATATCTCTATGGGTGCCAAGTTCTCTGTAGAAAATCGAAAAATTAGAGTTACAAGAACATGCAACATCCTAAAATAAATTTACACAATGTTATTATTTCACCTGGGATGTAATTCAAGTAAAAAAACCGGCCAAGAGCGTGTCGGGCCACGCTCAGTGTAGGGTTCTGTAGTTTTCCGTCCGTCACAGTAAGTGTCCCCACTTAAGAGTTAAAAAACTTTATTTGAGCGCACGTCATTTCATTGTGATTTTGTAGAAATTACAGGTACAATAAACACCTGCTTATACGGTTAAATTACAAACTTAGTTCAGAAATTATTTAGTAATTTTTTTCAAAAACTATTCAACCTATCAAGTTCAAAATAATTTTCCTAGAAAGTTTTTATAAAGTCCTACTTTTGAGATTTTTTTCATATTTTTAAAACTTATGGTTCAAAAGTGAGAGGGGGGGGACACACATTTTTTTTTACTTCTGGGGCGATTATTTCCGAAAATATTTACATTATCAAAAAATGATTTTACTAAACCCCTATTCATTTTTAAATACCTATCCAACAATATATCACAAGTTAGGGTTGAAATGAAAAAAATCACTCCCCACTTTACGTACAGGGGAGGTACCCTAATTAAACATTTTTTTTTCCACTTTTTATTTTACCACTTTGTCGGCGTGATTGATATACATATTAGTACCAAATTTCAGCTTTCTAGTGCTAACGGTCACTGAGATTATCCGCGAACGGACGGACGGACGGACGGACAGATATGGCGAAACTATAAGGCTTCCTAGTTGACTACGGAACCCTAAAAAGGGTACTTATGATCAGTTAGTTGCTTTGTAGTAAATAGCAACCTAATTTAACCTCTTTATATCTATACATATAATAAAGCTGAAGAGGGTCGAAAGTCTGTACATGGAAGATAATCGAAAAAAAGTTGTCTGGGGATACTTAGAATCGATAACAGAACACGTTCCAACAATTTTTAGAATTTTTGTCTCTTTATCTGTTTGTCTGTTTATCTGTTTGTCTGTTTATTTGACCGCGCATCACGTGAAAACGGCTGAACGGATTTTGATGAAATTTTGTATAGAGATAGTTTGAGTCCCGGGAAAGGATAACATATAGTTTAAATCCCGAAAATCAACCCTGGTGGGAGTAAATGGGGTTGAAAGTTTGTATGGAGAATCTTTAACCGCTGATACGATTTAGATAGAAATGAGTAAGGAGATAATTTGAGTCTCGAGAAACGTTATAGGATAGTTTTCAAACCCTTGTGGGGGTGAAAAGGGGGTTGGAAGTTGGTATGAGGAATTTTTTACCGCTGAACTGATTTTGATGAAAATTGGTATAGAGATAGTATGGGTCTCGAGAAAGGACAAAGGATAGTTTCATGTTCCAAAAATCTATCTTATACATATAATAAAGCTGAAGAGGGTCGAAAGTCTGTACATGGAATATATTCGAAAAAAAGTTGGCTAGGGATACTTAGAGTCGATAACAGAACACGTTCCAACAATTTTTAGAATTTTTGTCTGTTTATCTGTTTGTCTGTTTATTTGACCGCGCATCACGTGAAAACAGCTGAACGGATTTTAATGAAAATTTGTATAGAGATGTGAGAATGAGTGTATAGTGACAGTGAGAAGTGACAAAGTGAAAAAAGTAAAAAAAGTCGAGAACCTGAAAGTAGAAAATGTCAAAAATTTCAAAATTTCAAAACATTCAAAAAAATTCCAAAATTTCAAAAAATTCGAAAATTTCAAAAATTTCAATAATTTCAATAATTTCAATAATTTCAAAAATTTCAAAAATTTCAATAATTTCAATAATAGCAAAAATTTCAAAAATTTCAAAAATTTTAAAAATTTCAAAAATTTCAAAAATTTCAAAAATATCAAAAATTTCAAAAATTTCAAAAACCTCAAATATCTTAAAAATCTCAAAAAAATTCAAAATTTCAAAAATTTCAAGATTCAAAAATATCAAAAATTTCAAAAATTAATTTGCTTATATTGAAGAATAAATATCTTGATCTACAACAATATCATAAATCCTCTATTCCGCGTTCAGAAACCGTATGTAATTACCACCATTAATGCAATCAGTAACGTAACATCAGTGTATTATCTGTGACAGTGTGGTAAAAACGTTTGAAAATTCATTAAATCATTACCTACGGTAACGGGTTCTAATGGTTTCCGAACACGTCACTTAGGATTTTTTTAATATGTGTGTAGATAAAGCAGTGTATGCTTCTATTAGGGTACACATACAATGGGGGGTGAATTTTTTTTCGCTCCAACTCTATCGTGTTGGGTATTATTGAATAGGTCTTTCAAAAAGAATAGAGGTCTACTTAGAGGTTAATACATTTTTTGGATGAAACTGATAGTTTCGTTAATATTAGATTTGAAAGTTCAAAAAAGGGCGTCTCTTTCATCTAACTTTTGAACCGTGGGTCCAAACAGGGCGGCAACTACGAAACTCTACACTGAGCATCGCCCGACATGCTCTTGGCCAGTTTTTTTTGCATTGTTATCCCAGAAATTACCCCTTAAAGATTACTAATTCCAATTCAAGAAAATCCCCAGCCAGGTTATACGTAGCCTATATGGGTCACCCCCCCCCCCCCAAGTACACCTCAAATAGAAAAAAACGTTACTGACCCCCCCAAAAAATCATTTCTGCATTTGTGACCCCCCCCCCCAAATTTCAAACGCACCTGTTCTTACCTTTCATGCATAGACTGATTAGACGGGAGAATCGATTTGAAAAAGTGGTACTGTATCCGATATACACCTACTACTCTGTCGTTTAAATCATGCCAAAAAAAAGTATTGATTTTTGAGTGTAGTTTCATTTAGTGGTAATTGTAAAATATTTTATCAGGAATACTGTCCTCTAGCGTATCCATCTGTCAACTTTACTTCAAGTTCCGCCTCCAGGGTAGCGGGAGAGAAATTAGGGGCAAATTAGCCACTTACACAGACCGAATTCCACGCGGGCGGAGCCGCGGGCACAGCTAGTACATAATATATACCTATGAGTGTGAGTATATCATACCGGGTGTGGCCTGTAATAAGAGCAAAAAATTAAAACGTAGATTCTACTCCTCAAACTAAAGAACGTTCAACAACTTTTAAAAATAACTTGTAGTTTGAATTTTATTACAGTTTAAAGTTTACTCGAACACGCAATGTATTACGACATTGATTAATATCCGTAGGGTGACAAGACTGACAGGCGATGTCATTTAGGCGGAACTTGATGTACATTGAAAATACTATTTACTTTGTTTGAACTTTCAAAAGTCGTTGAACAAACATTGTCTAGTTTGAGGAGTAGAATCTACGTTTTAATTTTTTGCTCCTATTACAGGCCACACCCGGTATATCATATCGCTATTATTTATATATTTAGCTTCATACTTACTTTTTCCCCGTGTGGGTCGGTATGTTACGTTTACGAAGTTGGTTAACTCGGCTCATTCATTGCATTCTATAAAATTATAAAAGGATTATTCAACACATTCATTAAATTGTTTGAAAGAAAAACCTCATCGTTCGTTAGCTGTGGCAAAAAATATACACTCGAATTTCTACGTATTCATTGCAACCGTACCATTCTTCAAATCCGGTTAAGCCAGATGCACACGTATTTATACGAATTACAAGGTATGGCCTATTTCTAATTAACAAAACGTGAGTACGCATATTCCTTAAGATATAAATAAACCCAGCTTCGTTAAGATTTTATACAAATTGGAGTAGACAAATGTATTCATTGCGCGCACTCTTTTGCCAAGTGTCGTAATCTAATCAGTAATCACAAGTCATGTTAACGTACAAATTGATTTCGTATTTGAAATACAATGTGTGACAGGCCTTAGGCGGCGTTTCCACCAGAGACGTGCAAAAATATATAGCGAGTGACACGTGTTTGTTAAGAAACAATAAAATCACTTCATTTACTCGCTCAAATGAAGTGATAATACTGATTATAAATACATCTTCGCTCTAGTCTGATGGAAACGCAGCCTTATATAACCCTCGACGAACTCGTGCTTATTTATTTTCTCTCGCTAATTGCAAAAAAGCGTATTGTGCAAAGCTAGTACCTAAGTAAATCCAAATTCGTTAGTGCTGTAATAGTTCCTGTATAGATTGTAAAAATCTTCCTAATTCACAATTAGGTATATCGTGATGTACTACTAGTAATCCGTCTCGAACTGAGAACTCGCGATTTACTTGCAAACGTGTTGATCAAAATAACAAGACCCTTACATATGTAGTTTTTTTTTTTGCCTTCTAGCTCCACAACCCATTGATCGATGCTGCTCATATGAGTACGAACTCTCAAATTATATGTATCTTTGCTACAACCTCAACAAATTTCATAAAGATCAGAAAAACGTTACTAAAGTTATCGCGTAACAAACACTCAAATTCAAACCATCGAAATACCGAGACGTCGAGCCAGGTGATAGTTGTGTCCGAAGTTTTTTGTAAAAACTTCGCTTCGCTTATGCTCCGGCCGTTCGATTACGCATGTCCATTTTTTGGCACGTGAAAAAAGGTCGATAAATGAATTTCGGCACGCGGAAGCGGGGAAGACGAACAGATTGCGAGAGAAAGGAGCAGATAGCGGGGCGAGTGGAGCAGATAGCGGGGCTAGAGGAGCAAATAGCGGAGCGAGAGGAGCAAATAGCGGGGGGAGGGGAGCAGATAGCGGGGATAGAGGAGCAGATAGTGAGGGGACAGAAGCAGATAGCGAGGGGAGGGAAGCAGATAGCAGGGCGAGAGGGGAGCAAATAGCAAGGGAGGGAAATAGGTAGCGGGGGAGAGGTGCAGATAGCGGGGGAATGTGCATATAAATTTTATACTATGTCATAAATATATCTTAATTTTTTTATTTTTGGTTGTTCCAGGTAAGAACAAGATTCTGTATAACTTAACAGAATGCCAGCGCTGAACTAATGGTATCTTCTATACTATCTTTGAACGTTATTGATGTGATCTTTATGTCCGAAACCATGGAATTAACGCTACAAAGGAATTTACTCAAGAAATACTTAAATATAGGAAACATTTCGAACTTAAGGATATGATATTTGTGCTGCCAAAGAAAAATAAATGTTCTTAATGGGTTTAGAATCCAGGACATCCAGTTTTCGTAAGTTATGACAAACTACTCTTCGTTATAAGTACCTCATGTCATGCGCTCGAATGTCATGCAACTATTCAATATACTCTATGATGTCATGTGCAGCGGGACTTCATTTTCTCCAAGGATCATATGATACCTGTACTGAAAT
Source organism: Pammene aurita (assembly GCA_947086415.1). Lineage (NCBI taxonomy): Eukaryota > Metazoa > Arthropoda > Insecta > Lepidoptera > Tortricidae > Pammene > Pammene aurita. The sequence continues at coordinate 6,160,323 of OX352310.1, read as the reverse complement.
AGATATTTCATTACCAGATACCATTCTGTATAGATATACACAATGGTATTTCCATTTTTCAGCCGACTTCAAGATTTCGAAGGAGGAGGTTATCAATTCGTCGGGATCTTTGTTTTATTTTTGTTATTTTTTTTGTTTATGTATGTTCAACGATTATTCGAAAACGGCTGGACCGTTTTGTTTGAAAGAGTATACTTCACAGTTGGTCCCATTGTAACCAGGTCAGGATCTGATGATGGGATCCTGGGGAAATCGAGGGAACTCTTCAACTATTAATAGGCACACCTATAGTGATTTGAGTATTTTTACAGCAGCTCGAGCATTTGCTTTTGGAAAGGTGGATGCTAAGTGAAGTCGGTTCTTTTTGTTTAAAATGATTATATTGTCCTTGGTTAACTCTCCTAGCGATACTATTTCCCTTTACCCACAGAAGTGGGTTAAACTAACCGCACAACTTCGCGTTTGTGTTAGCAACTTGTTACCGCCTTCATTCACTCTGGCACGGATGGCTATGTTAATTAACATTATAAATAATACACGTTCGTTTCCCAAGTTTATGTTTCAGTGTTCTTTCATACTGGCTTATTACAACTTGGTGGATTAGTTAAGTGTGTATGTACAGTCGGGTTCATAATTGCATACCCAACTTATGAATGAATTCATTGATGAATTGGGTATGCAATTATGAACCCGATAGTACACTAAGTTGATTAAAAAGTTGAAAATTTACTGGTATCTAATTAAGCTCAACATTTCATAGCATGTTTAAAGTAGTAGTAGTAGTGTACCAATTAGTTTGATTATGACTGTAAATTGCAATAACTCAATACAAATTTATTTCAGGCTCGTAAGAGTATCATCATCATCAAGAGAATCAACACAATCATATATAAATACGCATACAACTGCATTTGCATCCAAATATTAGGCTCCAGACACATAGACGTTGCCAAAATGGACTTAGAGCTGGCCATGTCAGATATGACACAAATGACACAATAATGAGAGCAACAAAACCCGTCTGGTTAGATTGCTATACTATCCTTATTGCTAGATCCGGGCATCTGGCAGCTTTTAATTGGTGGAGGTCAGAGTGACAGGCTTGGCAAAATTCTTTGAACAGGAAAATAGTACTACCAAAATAGGTAAAAACTGCGTCTCAGTTATAAAGGATAGGGTCTATATTTTAATATTAGAACTAAAAACATTGCGCATTCTTTATTACAGAAACACAGTAGGCGACAAACTATGAATTACATTATACGTCGTTGGCACTACTTTCTCCCAACAGAAACTTTTAGGATTTGTTTTCTTGAAGTGGTTTGCATTATTTGACCTCCACCACTTTACAGCTGCCATATGTCCAGATCTAGAAATAAGCATAGTATAGCAAACTGACTACATGGGTTTCGTTGCTCTCATTATTGTGTCATATCTGACGTGGCTAGGTCTCCGTCTAAAACTTTCAAACACGCATTCTCCTCTTTAAAATTAGAAAAAAAAAAAAAAAAAAAAAATATATATATATATAATATATGTTATTCTCTCAGTCTTTAGTAGGTATAGACTGATAGATATATACGGCATATACGCAACTATTATACACGAACACAAATGCAAGTTTATGTTAATAGAACTGTCAAGTGTGGTTGTACGAGTATGCTACCCGTTGGGAAATCATAGCTAGCTTTGTATATGTTAATTAGTCTCTTGCAGCTGATATACCTAATACCTATAGATGGAGACAGAGACTAGTCAAATATCATGATTATCCACGTAACTCGATTTTCCATGCAATGTCGCGTTTTGCGACATTTATTAAGGTCAAATACAATCCTGTAAACAGAGTTGGGCATAATCAATTACTTTTGGAATTAATTACACGATTACATTACAGTAATCGTGATTCCTCGGTAATCGATTACTTGGGTAATCAAAATTACTGTAATACTGTACTATGATTACATTTGTAATCCATTACTTAGGAATCAGTATTGTAAACCATTACTGTAATCTTGATTCCTCAGCAGGCGCGGATACAGGGGGGGGGGCAACAGGGTCAATTGCCCCCCCCTGAAACGCAAACCTCGTATACTACGGGGGCCATAGGTGCGGACCGCGAGATTTTTTGTGAAGGAAAGTGCCCCTCCCTGAACAAAATCCTGGAAAGTGCCCCCCCCCTGAACGAAATTCTAGAAAGTGCCCCCCCCTGAACGAAATCCTGGATCCGCGCCTGTTCCTCAGTAATCAAGTACTTAAGTAATCTGAATTACTAAATTACTAAATTCCAGACAGGATTACACCGTGAGTGTCATTGGCATGGTTGTCAGGGGTGATTTATAAACAATGATGGATATAATTAAAGATTGCCTGCGAATGGATTATAGAAAAGCCATGTGCGAGTCGGACTTTCACACGGAGGGTTCCGTACCAAAACACGAAAAATAACACGTTTCTTGTATAAGGATCCCTTGAATTTATATCGCGTTTTTGCATTCTTTGCTTGATCCTCGTGGCCGAGGGACGTGACGATGTGGACACTTTTCCTCTGTGCTCTTCTAGCCGGTCGATCTTGGGTTCGATGCATGCTTGCCTGTAGTATGGCTTTAGTGGCGGACCGATTTTGTGGCTGACTGTACTGTTCTTTATAAAATCATCTAAATACTTATTATAGTTATTATTTATTCTAATATCGGTTAGGAGGAATTGGTTATGAATCAGTTTACAAGTTTTTGATATTATACGATTTTATGACAGACTATACTTTTCTTCAGACAATCATCTGATACTTAGGGTATTGAGACGATTCTAATATATATCGGTTAGGAGGAAGAGGTTCTAAATCAGCTTGCAAGTTTTTGACAGTTTATGATTTTGTGGCTGACTGTACTTTTCTTTAGATAATCATCTGATACTGGTATTAAGATGATTCTAATATCTGTTAGGAGGAATAGATTCTAAATCAGCTTGCAAGTTTTTGACAGTTCATGATTTTGTGGCTGACTGTACTTTTATTTAGACAATCATCTAAATACTTATTATTTATTCTTATATTAGTTAGGAGGAATAGGTTCTAAATAAGTTTACAAGTTTTTGACAGTTTATGATTTTGTGGCTGACTGTACTTTTCTTTAAACAATCATCTGATACTTAGGGTATTGAGACCATTATAATATCGGTTAGGAGGAATAGGTTCTAAATCAGCTTGCAAGTTTTTGACAGTTTATGATTTTGTGGCTGACTGTACTTTTCTTTAGACAATCATCTGATACTTAGGGTATTGAGACCATTCTAATATCGGCTAGGAGGAAGAGGTTCTAAATCAGCTTGCAAGTTTTTGACAGTTTATGATTTTGTGGCTGACTGTACTTTTCTTTAGACAATAATCTGATACTTAGGATATTACGATGATGTCGATGATTCTAATATCGGTTAGGAGGAATAGGTTCTAAATCAGCTTGCAAGTTTTTGACAGTTTATGATTATGTGGCTGACTGTACTTTTCTTTAGACAATCATCTGATACTAAGGGTATTGAGACCATTCTAATATCTGTTAGGAGGAATAGGTTCTAAATCAGTTTACAAGTTTCTGACAGTTTATGTTATGACTTTGTGGCTGGCTGTACTTTTCTTTAGATAATCATCTAAATACTTATTATTTATTCTAATATCGATTAGAAGGAATTGGTTTCTATATCAGTTTACAGGTTTTTGACAATATATACGATATTGTGACTGACTGTACTTTACTTCAAAAGCAGGATTCAGTCGATCATAGAATAATCAGCCGGAAATCGGAAACAACCCAACTTCCGACAAATTTTTGTCCATGGTGACTGAGTTTTTGTATGGAGTCAGACACAAAATTCAGCCGGAGGTTGGGTTTTTTCTTACTTACAGCTGATTTTTGTCTATGATCGACCGCTACGATTCCGCTCAAGTGTGTGACCTAATCGATGCCAAAGCATGAATCCGAACTGATACATGTAAAAAAACATCACAAGCATGGCAGCAGTGTGAATTTAATATATATATGTAGAAGTAATCTGGTGGTATTCAGTCAAGAATTCCAGTAATTTGGAATCAATTCTGATTCCCAATTAATAGTAATTGTAATATTTGTATAGATGATTCCTGATTCCTTAATACGTACTGGTAATCACCGTTTCACTTGATTACATTACAGGTAACCTGACAACCGGTAGTGATTACAGAAGTAAAATCAAGTAATCGTGTAATCAGGAATCGATTACGAAATGCCCATCTCTGCCTGTAAACATAGAGGTAGACATTAAAATTAGCGTAGCATACTTGTAATTGTAATTTGCTAAGTGGCATTCGTCCGGTCGTACACTCGTAATATCGTTTACACCTTCGACCGCACCATTAATAACACGACGCCACAACGAAATTAAAGATCTATTTTGTGAGCTTTGCCAGCACGCTTGGGGGAACGTGGTCAAGAACCCATCATCACCGAAGGCGACGGTGGACTTCGCGGGGATCCTCTGCTGCCGCGACGTCTGGGATGCACAGAGGGAGGCGTTATTTGATATCCGTGTCGTAGACACCGACGCTCCCTATTATATCTCACGTCCGGTAGCATCCGTCTAAAAATCCGCCGAAGAAGAGAAAAAAAAATACACGAACGCCTGTGAAAAACGTCACGTAACTTTCACTCCCCTTATCACATCCGTCGATGGAATCTTCGCTCCGCAAATGTCCACGTTCATCAAGCATCTCGGTGAAGCCATCGCTGACCGGTGGGAACAGATCTCTTAGTGCAGTGGGCTGGCTAAGATCCAAAATTATGATTTCGATAATCCGAGCCACCAGCATGTGTATCCGTGGGACACGGCACAGATTCAGATCCATCCAACATTTCTTCGGTTTCAATGACGGCGCGGCCCTACCCAACCTATCTACCTCTACCCTGTACTAGCGACGTTTCCTTGTTGGTGTTGGCCATTCTGTTTTTTATAATTTTAATTTTTTCTAAATAAATGAGACAATACTTTCTAATGAATACCAAGGTGCTTAGCCAAGTGACAATCGTTTGTAGAAAACGATCTAAATGCTATCCGTCTCTCTATCGCACTAACAAAGAGTGAGCGAGACCGTGTAGCATTCGTTTCGTTTTCTACAAAAGATTGTCACCTTGGCTTAGAATAGAATGTCCATTGAATAGCATCGATTAACAATTATGGATTGGAAATCATAAAAAACACAACCTTAGTGTTTAACAAAATATATGAACCTGAGGCCTAACCAGGTAGCGCTATTTAAGTAACATCTTCAATAACACTGAGAATCGCTACTTTGCATAGAAACTTCATACACGTAGACTCTCTCTTATTTACCTATCTCTGGTCTGCGCAGGGCAAGTATCTATAGGTGGAGCTGCGATAGCAGTTAGCCTAAACTGCTTTTCACGTAATGCTTAATCGAGAAACGACAATTCTTATAAATAATGTGTCTGCTCCAGGCACCATTTTATTTCTAACCTTTGTAGAATAATACATGATTTATTAAAGAAATTTGAGACATTACGAAGTAAAGCCAGTCAGTTAGAATTTAACGTTTTGGGGCTAAAATATATTAATGCATGGAGCACTACGAGTATACCGACAGCTATTTTTTTTTCAAAAAAAGCCGTTTTTGAAATACGTGGGGTGTTTGTACATACAAACACACAAACTTACAAACAAACTGCCTCTCAACTTAAATGCGTTATACCGTCTCCTTTCCGCCGAGGAGAATGAAAGATAAAGGTAAAATAAAGATAATAAGATATATCGTTATTTATATTGTAAATTTTCTAACCAAATAAGGCATGAGCTAACGATCCAATTACTGTATAGAAATTTGTAATTCCTAAAATTGTATATTAAATATGAGTGTTGGAGAGTAAGCCTAGTGTAGTACACTTAAGTCTAATTCAGAATACTTTTAAATAAAACAAGACCTCTTGAAGTGTTCGAGTACCTGAGAGAGAACGTGACTTTGTCACTAATGCAAGATAAGAATGCTACGCCACAGATAATAATAGTAGAATAGATAATACTACGGTATTTTGAGACCTGTGCATTTATTCATGCACGAATTCTCTTACGAATATACTATAGTTTTACTTATTTTCACCCTGACAGAACGAAGACGGTATATACTAGGGTCCACGTGTTAGTTTGTGTGTTTGTATAATTTTATTATTTATTTTATTTTATTTCATAGGAAAACTTACAGCTAGGTTAACAAGATAGGCAGTAATGTAGAAACAGTGAGCCAATTAAAAGTTTCCACAGGTAGAAACTGCGTAAAATAAATAGCGTGCGAAAGTACTAAGTACTTCAATTAATAAATAAGCTTATAATTATGGTTACTTATCAGCAGGCATGAAATTAAACAGTCAACAAGAAGAACAAAAGAGAAAAAACAAGATATAATTACATACAAGTGATATCAGAAGGAGAAGTCTTGGATCATTAGTTTACGTCAAGGATGATCAAGACATGGATTGACTAACGGCCTCCTAGCCCAGTCGGTAGTGACCCTGCCTACGAAGCAGGAGGTCCCGGGTTCGAATCCTGGTCAGGGCATTTATTTGTGTGTTTACCACAGATATTTGTTCCTGAGTTATGGATGTTTTCTATGTATATAAGTATTTATTCATATCTATCTATTATATATATCGTCGTCTAGTACCCATAACACAAGCCTTGTTTAGCTTACTGTGGGACTAGGTCGATTTGTGTAAGAATGTCCCTTAATATTTATTTATTTATTTATTTTATTTATTGACAGTGCCTATACAAAATCGCGTTCCCTTATTTCAGGCTAAAGCACTAGCATCATCTATCGGTCACCACAAACACTAAATTCCTACTAACCTTTCTGTTAAGCCCTTTGGTTGACTAGTAGAGAATGCCTTATGGCATTAAGTCCGCCATTTGTACCATCGTATTTTGTGCAATTAAGATTAAATAAATAAATTCTAGTTTCTAATATTTTGTTCGGCGATTAACGCTGACAGAATAACTCGACTCCAGACTCAACAGATGACGCTGTGGCACTTAGTACCGAAAACAGACGTATAGCCGGAAGGTTCGAGGAACGCGATTTTGTATAGGCATTGTCCATCCATGTCTTAATCATCCTTGGTTTACGTAATGTTTTCGTTTATCTCTCAAACGGCGTGCACATTCAATTTAGTTGAAGATTTACTAAAAAATTAGATATATGTACACCAGCTACACAAGTTCTTTAAATAGGTTTGGATTCGATAGTTGGCACTGTTATAATTGTGGCGAGGTTTTTACATTTTTAATTTAGTCTTGTTTCCAATTTCGGTTAACACTACTCGTTGAAGCTGCACGTTCGGCAAATTCTAGAAAACCCCTAAACCAGACTCATTGCTAAACAAAGAGGTGCTTCAGTAAATACAAAGAGTGCTTAAACAGCGCGATAGGAACGCGTGGAGAGAATCACAAGGTGCGTCTTAGAGAGGGGCAAATTTAATACCATAAACACAGAGGGTGAGAACCTAATTCAAGTAGATACTGTAGGTTTTGTAGAGTGAATTTAATTTCTTTTATCATAAACCTAGTTGTCCGCCTCGAACTGATAACTCGCGATTTTCTTGCAAACGTGTTGACCTATATAACAAGACCCTTATGACAACCCCCTTGGGCCTTTTAGTTCCATAACCCCTTTCGTCGATCGCTCAGAAAGGACCTTTCAAATTATATTTATCTCTGCTACAATCCCAACAAATTTCCTGAAGACCATAAAAACGCTAACTAAAGTTATCGCGGAACAACCGTTCAGAATCAAAAACATCGATACGCACGGTCGTCTCAGTAGCTGACAGTTCCATAGTGTTCCGAAGTTCTGTAAGAACTTCATTTCGCTACGCTCCGCTCGTTCGATAATAAACAGCCAACGTGTAATCCAAAACTACACGTAATTTTATAAATATTTAGTAGTTGCAAGTGAGGTGAATTTATCTTGACTTCACTTGCTTTCATTAATCTAAAGCAAGGTGGTGATACCGTCAGTAACGTGTGACTTGCATGTGGCTAGGGCGACCGCCTACCATCAGGCGGTCTGCATACTTGCTCGCCACCGACGTGGTATTACAGAGAAACTTACAAGTAGGTTTGCTCGTCGGTAGATGTTGACATAGGTATATCAAAATACTATTTCGTGTTAAGTTATTTTCCAAATTTCCTCTAATCGGATCTATCTATCGTATGGCTACATGTCACTGGATATAGATAGGCATTTCTTCCCTGGGGTAATAGTAGTGGGAAAGCAGATGATAATGAAAATCCAGTGAGTGCTGTGAGGTCCAGATGAGACAGTGCAGCTGCCAAGTTTGTCACTCTTTTAGCACCACCCAGGGATCACGTGTAGTGTAGGGTTGTCTTAGGTGTTTCCTACGGACGCAGAGTAACATTGATCCCCATCTAATCGGATACTTGCTGTCGATATCTCAAAACCGAAACCGATAATTTGGTATCTACTCCCACTCTGCACGACAGGTGGCAGAATTGAGTTTCTGTTTGAAATATTAAGAACCTCGTAAAGGACCGTTATTGCGGCGCGGCGTCAGATATAAAGCCCAAAATATGCCGTGAATAACAAACAACTCCCGATATTAGCACAGAATACTATATACTACTACGTATAGAAAGTTCACTGTGAAATACCACTGTTTAGCATGCCTAAACATAGCCGTGTCCCTCTCGTATTATAAATATATTATTTCGTTCGGGATTTATTTATCTAGTGGCTCTATCAGCTGTAGACCTCACGAGTATAGCTAAAACTCGATAGATACGAGTATGTCGAGTATATGCCGCCATTTAGATAATTATACTGGGAAATATATACTAACCCCCTTATTCATAAACGTCTACTAAAGTTAAGAGGCCTCTGATAATCGTTTGTCCCTTTCCGTCCAACCTATATGAGGTAAAGGGACAAACGATTATCAGCGATCTTTCAACTTTAGTGGCTATTTATGAATAAGGGGATAAGACCCTACAATGCGATTGCACAATCTTAGCGACCCCCTAATGGTCTTAAGCGACATAGACCATTATGGCGCTAGGTATTTTAATGATTTCCAAAAAAAACCGGCCAAGAGCGTGTCGGGCCACGCTCAGTGTAGGGTTCCGTAGTTTTCCGTCCGTCACAGTAAGTGTCCCCACTTAAGAGTTAAAAAAATTGGCTATTTGTTACATTGTTGATTTTGTAGAAATAACAGGTACACTAAACACATGCTTATACAGTTAAATTACAAACTTAGTTCAGAAATTATTTTGTAATTTTTTTCAAAACTTTATTTGAAAGCACGTAATTTCATTGTGATTTTGTAGAAATTACAGGTATAATAAACACCTGCTTTTACTTATTCAGAAATTATTTTGTATTTTTTTTTCAAAAACTATATTCAACGTATCAAGTTTAAAATAATTTTCCAAGAAAGTTTTTATAAAGTTCTACTTTTGAGATTTTTTTCATATTTTTAAAACTTATGGTTCAAAAGTTAGAGGGGGTGGGGGGACACATTTTTTTTTACTTCTGGAGCGATTATTTCCGAAAATAAATATTTACATTATCAATAATTGGTTTTTGTAAACCCCTATTCATTTTTAAATACCTATCCAACAATGTATCACACGTTAGGGTTGACATGAAAAAAAATCACTCCCCACTTTACGTATAGGGGAGGTACCCTAATAAAACATTTTTTCCCACTTTTTATATTACCACTTTGTTGGCGTGATTGATTTACATATTAGTACCAAATTTCAGCTTTCTAGTGCCAACGATCACTGAGATTATCCGCGGACGGACGGACGGATGGGCAGACATTGCGAAACTATAAGGGTTCCTAGTTGACTACGGAACCCTAAAAACGAAACGTCATACGTAACTATAGAGCCCGCTCACAAAATTTCACGGGAATAGTTTGAAAAATGCGACTTGCAAGGTCTGAAGCTCACAGAGCCACCCTTAGTTAGATGTATAGTACCTACAGTCTAATTTTAAAATACATAAACAATACATTAAAAGTACAATCTTTTTCAAACATAACTTCTACACACAACAAATTAATAATCATTATATTGATGTTGTATTGGAGTTGTAGTAGTAGTAGTAGTAGTAAACGCTTTATCAATAAAAATATAGTGAGTGTGTACAAAGGCGAAATGTATCGCTGTGTGGCTGAGTTGTGCCGGAATCAAGCAAATTCTGGTATTTCTCATTTAGACGTTTAGGCGCTCGCTGTATTGCGTAGTTAATGCGTTGGAGTTGTATTGAAGTATGATCGAGTCTACACGTCTTTTAAAGTTGGAATACGGCCCAAGAAGTAGCAACGGCGCAACGGCATCCAAACGGCAAAGTGGACGGCTTCCGAACTGTAGTGGATGACAATACAATACAATACAAATATTCTTTATTGCACACCTCAATAACATATAACAGTACAGTACACAGATTAAAAGTAGAGGCAGTCAACAGGCGGTCTTATCGCTAGAGAGCGATCTCTTCCAGACAACCTTAGGGTAGCGGAAATCTAGTCGAAAATAATTGTATGAGTAGGTGCAAGGCAAAAGAAACAGTGAAAATCCAGTAAACAATAACAAATAACATATAATACAATAGCTTAATTAACATAAACATACACAAATAAAATATCAATAAACATACATATACTACATACACAGAGTAAATAAAAATAAAATAATAAAAATACAGTCAGCAAACATTTGTGTTAAGGAAGAGATACATAATACTCCTTAAGGTATTTCTTGAAAATAGTTAGGGATTTTGCACGCCTTATTTCTAGAGGTAACGAGTTCCACAGGCGTATGGCCTGAAAGGTAAAGGAACTATTATATACTTTTGGCGAAGAGGATGGGGCATTTAGAAGCAGGTTTTGGGCGGATCTAGCCGAACGAAGGTAACTGAAACGCTCTTTGAGGTAATGGGGAGTTGCGGGGTTGAATAGAATACTGTACAGAAGGGACAGAACATGGGAGTTACGACGAAGACGAATAGGGAGCCACTTGAGCTTAGCCTTGAAGTGAGAAACATGGTCATATTTGCGTAAGCCAAAAATGAACCGAATAGCGACATTCTGGATGCGCTCAAACTAACTAAGTTGCTCTTGGGTGAGATTGATATAGGATACATCAGCGTAATCCAGGATGGGAAGAAGCAAAGTTTGATCTAGCGCAATTTTGGTTGCAATAGGAAGGAAATTACGTAGTCTCCTAAGGGAATTTACTGCTGCAAACATCTTCCTACTTACTTCGTTTACCTGGGGCACCCACGATAAGGTTCTATCCATCATGACACCGAGGTTTTTTACTTGTTGTGAATACGGTATAAGGACACCATCAAAGTCAATCGGAGCTAGCCCTCCCTGTTGTGGAGGAGGCGACCTAGTCTCTTCTCTCCAACTTGGTTTGCTCGTACGGGGTTGTTGAGCTCGCTGCGCCCAAGACCCTTGTGGCGGGGTCGACGCCCTGCGTCGCGGCGGGGACCTACGCTGTGGTGGTGTACATACCCTTCTGGTTGGTGGGACCAGGGTTCGCTCATGGACCCGGTGCACATTTTCCGCGGCTTCCGCTCCCTCCCTGCACAACAACGGGCTATGCGACCCTGATTGGCATGCACCGCACCAATTACGAGCCATACACTCTCTCGCGTAATGAGAGCGAAGGCATTTAAAACATGCACCATTCTTCCTGACCCAGGTTTTCCTCTCCGAAACAGCCAGACTCGCGAAGAATGGACATTTGTATATAGAGTGTGCACTACCGGAACAGTACGTGCACAGCCCGTTAGACCGAATCACCTGATCAGTTTCTTCCAGCTCCGCAGCTAGGACACGTGGAGGGGACGCTCTGCCGCGTCTTCCCTTGGTCGGTGACTGCCGTCCCACCGGTGCTCTTCCCGCTGCCGCAGTGGGAACCGTCTGCTGCACCCTGCACTGCTCGTCTATAAGCTGCATCAGCTGGTCCATCGTTGGCAACTCCTTCGGGTTGCCGCCGTAGCGCTCCTCGAACAGCGTCCTCAATTTAATGGGTAACTTCTGTAATGTGATAAACAGTAGTAAATAAAATCAAATCAAATCAATCGTTTTATTCGTGATAAAAATTGCATATAAAAGTATTAAAAAAACAAAATAAAAAAAAACAATAGAAATCTAGAACATAATACAAAGTTTACCACGACCACTACGAAATAAGACCACTCCTTGGTGGCCTGTTTGAGCTTTTCCAACGCTTGGATCGACTCACGCAGTGGGTCATAAAACTCCGATCTGAGGGATGCGCTCACATATGACAGTGAAGGCAGGCGATGAGGTTTTGCGATGAATGTATCCAGCAATAAACGGTTATTTTGGTACCTGGTCTGCAACAGATTCCAGGCCACCGAGTAACTCGGCCCGTCCATGGGTAGATGGCAAACGACGCTCAGGGCCTCGCCCTGCAATGACGACCTCAGGTAATAATGTTTCTCGGCGTCCGAGATATCATGAGTATCCACCAATGATTGGAATAAATCATTGAAGGACAGCCACTCCTGCAGGTTTCCGGAAAACACGGGTAGCTGTACCGCAGGGAGTTTGACTTTACCTGGTTGAACGCGACGTGTTGCTACTATGGTTCCCTCCTCCTCCATCGAAGCCTCTTCTATTTGAAAGAGGAGCCGGTTTATCTCGCTAAAGCTCTCTTGATACTGTAATAGCTCTGTCTCTGTCAACTCAGTATCATTTGCCAACAAGGTCTCATAGTTCGCTACGAATGTCAAATACACGGCTTCAAAGCGTCACCTTGGGACTGTGGCCGCACTCGAGCCGGTTCGCGTAGCTGCTGATCCCGCGTAATCAGTTAGCATCTGGTACTTTGACCGGAATTGGACCTTCGCAGCTTTGAGAGACATTGTTGTCACTAAGATTTAACTTACCTGGTAAACACACATATTTCACTGCGCCACGCGTATTTTCAATTATTAATCACTTATTTGTGAGTATTTACTAACCAATTTTAAGCTATATTCTAACCAATTTAATCTAATCGTAAGTATTTTCACGTAATATTAGTTGAGAAATCTATCACAAGTAGCACAACACAACTTGACGTTTGGCACTGACGTTTGTCAAGTGAAGTTCAATGTCACAGACAATAAAGTCTCTAAGATGGCTGCCACGACGTCCGACGATGGTCCAGATCGACGTTCCTACCGTTCAGTTCGTTCACTCAGCACGAAACCGGTAAACGTCAACCGGATGTAGTACCTCACTATGGTGACCTCCAATCGTCCCCACAATGACACGTTTCACGTTGCTCGGAATGTTTATTACGTAATCGCGCACTGAATTTGCACACATGAATGCCAACGACTGCAAATTCCACTCGACGAATCCTTGATTGCCGTGGCGCGATTCTTGACCTTGGATTGCTACAATCTTGCCCCAATCACGGGATTTTATTTTATATTTTCCCAAATCACGGGTTTTGTTATTATCGTGCGATTGTTCCCTCTTATGGGTCACACCAAAATTGTATTTTAGGTTAAGTCGAGTGAAATATACGTGTAAAGTGTGCCCGTTGTTTCCCTTCGAAAAACCCATCCGCCATTACCACAGCAGGTGCGGCGGCGTACCCGTCTACGTCACAGACGGTGGTGGCCTTTGGAACCTCTCTTCAGCGGCGTGCCGGAGCGACTCGTCGGCTACAGAGAAGTATGAGAAGTACCTAACCGGCCTACCGCGGCGACTAGTATTGCGTATATTCTGTGGCGCCCGAACAGCGACAGAGTGAGATGACTTGAAGTGAACGAAATAAGAGCGCCCCGTTCATTTATTCGTTCATTGATTAGATTTGAATGCATTTCAACTAGAGGTCGCTGATTTGCGTGAACAGTTATCAAAGTCAATTCCGCATATTTGTCTGGGACTACCAAAGACAATGGCTTGAGTCTTATCAGGATTGACCTTGAGACCAAAATTATGGCTCCAATTTAGGATGCTCACCAGATCTCTGTTTACAGTAGCAATGACATTCGGGAGATCACCAGCTTCACCTTTTGAGTAGATCTGAAGGTCGTCGGCATACAGGTTATAACGTGAAGGAAGATTTTGAGTGATGGAATTAATGAAAATGGAGAATAGCAAAGGGGACAACACGCCACCTTGCGGAACGCCAGCTAGCGTGTTGGACCAAGAAGAATATAAATCATCCGTTTTAATACGTTGCCGACGACCAAACAAGTAACATAACATAACATAAATACTCTTTATTGCACACGTCAAAATAAAGAAACACATAAAATACAAGTTACACACAGAATAATCAGAGGTAAAACAATTGGCGGTCTTATCGCTAAAAAGCGATCTCTTCCAGACAACCTTTGGGAAGCGGAAACCATTGAAAATAATCAGAAATACGTAGGTGTTGCAAATTCAAATCAACAAGCTAAACAATAATAAACTTACGCATATAAAATAAAAATAAACTTACATAAACCATATATATATAAATAAAAATTGATAATTAAGAACATACAATCTAGGAGCAAGATACACACTATTTGCCACAGGTAGTTACAAAATCCGTTTAATGGAGTTACAGGATAACGTATCATGGGAGAGACAGATAATATTCTTTAAGGTATTTCTTAAACACAGCAAGAGATTTAGCACGCCTTAAGTCTGAGGGTAAATTGTTCCAAAGCCTAACAACTTGGGAAGTGAAAGAACTACTATAAAATTTAGAAGAAGAAGATGGGACACTGAGTAGAAAATTTTGAGAGGATCTGGCCGAAAGCAGGTAACTAAATCGTTCTTTGAGGTAACGAGGAGTTGCGGGATGAAAAAGAATGGTGTATAAAAGAGACAGAATGTGGGAATTACGACGAAGACGTATAGGAAGCCACTTGAGCTGAGAGCGGAAGATAGAAACGCGATCATACTTGCGTAATCAAAATATAAATCGGATGCATAGATTTTGAATGCGCTCAAGCTTGTTTAGCTGCACTTCAGTGAGGTCGAGGTACGAAATATCGGCGTAGTCCAAAATAGGGAGGAGTAAAGTTTGAGCAAGCTCAATTTTGGTGGGAATGGGAAGAAAATTCCGGAGTCTTCTTAAAGACCCAACCGCGTCAAACATCTTCCTACCGACTTCGCTAATTTGAGGAACCAAAGATAATGGCCGGTCTATGATAATACCCAGGTTTTTAACTTGATCAGAAAACGGAATACGGACACCATCAAAGTAAATAGGGGCTAGATTATCAAAATTAATTCTAGAGGGAAGTTTTGAGCTGCCGACAATGATTGCTTGGGTTTTTTCCGGATTAACAATAAGTCCAAAACTACGGCTCCAGTTTATTATGCTCACCAGGTCATTGTTTACCGTATTAATAACAGATGGAAGGTTGGCAATTTCACCCTGCGAATATATCTGAAGGTCGTCGGCATAAAAGTGATAGCGAGAAGTGAGTTTCTGAGTAATAGAGTTTATAAAAATGGAGAACAGCAAAGGAGATATCACGCCACCCTGTGGAATACCGGCCAGCGTGTCACACCAATCAGAAAGGGAGACATCTACCTTTATTTGCTGCCGACGACCGCTAAGATAGCTACGAAACCATTCAATTACTGTCGGAGATACGTTAAGGGAGCGCAGTATGCCAAGTAAAATGTGAAAATCAACGGTGTTGAAAGCATTGCTAAAGTCTAGCAATGGCAACACCGTTAACCTTCGATCATTCATCCCCAACCGAATGTCGTCGGTAATCTTAGTGAGTGCTGTAGCCGTACTATGACCGGAACGAAAGCCGGATTGGAACGGGTTAAGAAGATAATTTGTGTTAAGATAAGATGTTAACTGCTGGTGTACAAGCCGCTCAAGTACTTTGGAAAGGAAAGGAAGGATAGAGATAGGTCGATAGTCAGAAAACGAGGAAGGTTTAGGCTTTTTTGGAATTGGGATAACATGCGCGTCTTTCCAAATTGAAGGAAAGGTACAGGACGAAATATAATAATTAAGGATAAAGGAAATTATAGGAACAATCAGGTCGAGGAGAGGGAGGATCATATTACGGCTAACGCAATCGATACCGACGGCATTCGATGATATGGATACTATGCTCTTCCTAACGTCACAATCAGTAAATGAAGCAAGAGAGAAAGGAGAACAGTCTGGAGTTGAAAGTGACGAGAGATACTTAAGGGTCTCAACCTTGGCAGGGCCACCAAAACTGGCAGAAGTGGAGAAATGTAGATTTAAGTTATCTAGGTCAACGTCTTTTGGGCACGAGTTCTGCTGAGACTTGCCACCAACCCCAAATGACTTTAAGAATTTCCATATTTTCGCAGGGTTACCGTTCTCTACAGACTGATGAATATGACGCCTCTGAGCGTCGCGACATACGGTGCTGCAACGATTACGTAGCGTGTGGTAGCGAGCTTTGTTTGCATCCGAGGGTTTAACTTTATATTTAGCCTTGGCAGAGTTCTTTTTGTCAAGTAATCCCTTGATTTCTTTTATCAGCCAAGGAGCCGGAAGATGCCTGAGTTTGACAGAGCGGACAGGGGCATGAACGTCGTACAGCTGGACAAGTAGTGAATTAAAAATGGATACTAAGTAACTATGAAACCAGCTAATTGCTGTGGGAGAAACATTAAGGGAGCGCAATTAAAATGTCAAAGTCGACGGTATTAAATGCATTTCTGAAGTCAAGCAGCGCCAATACCGTCAGCTTTCGATCATTTATTCCCTCCCGGATGTCGTCGGTGATTTTTACAAGAGCGGTAGTTGTGCTGTGACCCGTACGGAAGCCGGACTGAAATGGATTCAGGAGGTTGGATTTGTTTAAGTAAGAAGTGAGTTGTTGGTGGACAAGGCGTTCAAGCACTTTGGATAAAAAAGGGGAGGATTGAAATCGGACGATACTTGGAAACCTTCCTGGTTTTAACTTTTTGGGGAGTGGGAATACGTACGCGTCCTTCCAAAGAGTAGGAAAGGAACCAGAGGAAATAGAATTGTTAAGGATGATGGAAATTACGGGGGCAGTAGGTCGAGGATGGGTACAATCATTTTCCGGCTAACGCAATCTACACCAACGGCATTAGAAGTAATGGATAAAACGCTCCGCTTAATGTCACTCTCAGAGAAAGATCTAAAAGAAAAAGGAGAGATGCAAGGGGCTGAAACAGTGGAGAGATAATGGAGAGTGTTATCTTTAACAGGGCCACTAAAAGCAGCGGAAGTGGAAAAATGCTGGTTTAGCGAATCGAAGTCAGTGTCCTTGTTACAGTGATCATGCTTAGGCTAGCCTTAGCTAGCTTACCCACTCCGAGTGATTTGAGGAATTTCCATACTTTCCCTGGGTCACCGTTCTCAACAGACTGATGGATATACTGTCTTTGCGAATCAGGGCAGATGGTATTACAACGATTTCGTAACGCATGATACCGAGATTCGTTCTTCTCTGAGGGGTTTGATTTGTACTTCGCCTTGGCGGAATTCTTTTTATCGCTTAAGGTCTTAATTTCTTTCGTAAGCCAAGGGGTAGGAAGATGTTTTACTTTGATAGCACGGACGGGGCGTATACATCGTAGAGCTGGGTCAGAAGAGAATTAAAGAGGAAAACTTGTTCGTCGACAGTCACTGCTCTAGATATAACATCCCAGTCAATGTTAGATGCGCTATCACGAAGTTTGTCTATGTCCATTCCACCAAAACTACGCTGAAGGAGAATTTTAGGTTTAGGCTTTGGAGGTCTAACTTTATATGATAAGTAAATTAGGTCGTGATACGAAAAAGAATCAGCTGCGTACTGGCCAAACTTAGCAACATGAGTGACAGAAGAGGTTAAACTAAGATCTAGGAGCGAAGGTGTACAGTTTGGAAAATGATGAGTAGTTGACGAAAGTGTATACGACCTACTTCCCTCTGTGGGCTGAAATATCAAATACAGTTTGCAGCAGAACCGTCTAACCTGAAGGGATGTTTAAAACGATCTAGGTACTACTTGTCATATCAAAGTACCTTTTTTTCTTTACTTCTGTTGCTGACTGTACCATTTTTTCCGGGTTTTTTTTATTATTTTGTGATTATTAATTATTCGTTGTTTAATGAATTTATTTCCTTTTTGCAAATTTCCCCTTTTTAGAGGACAATTAAAAAAAATTAATTTTGTTTGGTGCCTCCAAATGAGATTGTGTTAATTGACGACGAACGAAGGCCGGGCCGGTAATTACCCGAGAAATGATCCGACACCGGGCCGGTTGTCAGGGTTGGCACTGTTGTCATATTCAGTATAGTTTTTTTTTTTTTAACTTTATTCCACAAAAGACACACGTAAAGTACAGAAGGCGGACTTAATTCCATGCAGCCTTCTCTACCAGTCAAACTTTTTTCATATAGGTGCTCAGAAAATGCCTTTCTAGTAGGTCGTAGTCTAGCGTGCAGAAAGTTTAAAGTTTTGTAGTCAGTCTTTTATTTCAAGTAAGCTACAGATGCACAGATTTTGCACCAATGTACTTGTGCAAAATCAATGCACTGATGCACTGGTGACATAATTTAAAAATTACAGTCATCGCAGAAACAAAAACGAATATGAATTTACCCTAGATAGATTAAGAGATGTTAGCATAAATATAATTAATTGGCTATATTTATATAAAAGGATCTTCAAAAGAAACCCAACTAAGTGTCACATAATATTACTGAAGTACATCACTATATAAGTAAGATTGCTACTAAACTTGACATAAGCCCAAATGATATCACGGACTATGTAAAAGATTTACTTTCACAGTGATATTAAGTTTTTTGGTACCGACATAAAAATAAGACGTTAGAGGGCAACCTTTGGGTATTATGTGAATATTCTTATTACAATATCCATTATGTAATAATTTTGGGAAGTCCGGACCTAGCCAATAAAGATATGGTATCTTCAAATGTAAATATATTTTTTCTATATCCTAACATCATCAGTTTTACTTATGAATCCCAACAGGGGAAATGACATTAAAAAGGACGTTGCAATATGAAACTATAAACTAAAAGCTGCCTATAAATATAACTTATCATCTTAATACCGATGGGTAGTGTGCTCAGAAGACTGGCCGCATTGCCACACTGTATAGCGATGCTTACACGTTGTGCAAAGAATTGGCCAGCCCTCTGCTCACCCGTGGTTTCAATTAAACACGCCGCTATCTATGTACATTTTATAATTAAATTTCTAAAGTGACAACCCTACGGCTGGTCAGTGTTCAGGAAACGACCCGAAAGCCAGTTCGAACTTTATAAATAGATCTCATTTCGACGAAATTCGCATATAGTCCCAGAAAACTTCAGGTTTTTAAAGTTAAAACTTCTTAGCGGCGCTGTGCACTTTTTGTGATGAAAAAAATTAAACTCGCGCCAGGTCACGTGACCGTCAGATTCGTCAGATTGAAAATTCGTAAAACGGACACGTGACCTGATCGAATAAATCTATATTAATGATTCCGTCGAGGGGTACGGTTACGGTAGACCCGAATGAAGTTATGCCAAATGAAAAAGCGTAAAAAAATAAAAGTTTTAAATCGAAGACATACATGGGCAAAATTCGGATTGTCGCGTATTTTGCATTTAAAAGTGTTAATTTAATGACAAATGGTCGGCCATATTACACAATTTATAGCTCACCAAACGAAGACGCTTAACTGCCTGATAGGGGAAATAATTCGTGTATAGCTGAATTTTGGTGTAGGTGTAGATAAAAGTATCTTACACAACATACTAAAAGTACCGGTGGATGGGGGCGCCGCTAGCGGGGAGGAAGGGGTGTCAAGGTCCCTTATTTTGGGTTTTCGTAAATAACTCGGTAACGGTGGCTCATACTAAAAAATGTTCAATTGCTTAATTCATCCACATATAATTATCTATAAAAAAGATTCTTTGCACTTTTTTGCTGGGATCAACGTTTAATGAGATATCGCGGAAATACGATAAACAATTTTAACTATAAAACCTTCGTGAGACTCTAACATATTAAAAATATTTATAACGGGTTACTCACGTAATCAAGAATAATTTTGTTTACTTTCGTCCTCCTTTTGACCAACTAACCTGTCAAATATGCCGGACGTAAACATAGTTCACAATTTCCGAACGCACCCCTCACTGTCAAGTTGTCAACCACTAATAGCCCACCCAATGAAGGAAAACTTAGAGGAAATAATTCGTGTATAGCCAAATTTTGGTGTAGTTGTAGGCAAAGGTATCTTACACAACATACTAAAACAACATGTCGAGCAAAAATCGACTTAAATTACGTGAGTAACCCGTTATAAATATTTTTAATATAATACGATAAACACTTTTTTAAGCTTTCGGAGTACGATTTTATATTTGCGAAAGTATTAGTTTCATCCAAAAATGGTTTTAAAATACCCTTATTTTTTTTAAAAGGCCTATTTAACGATACTCCACATATTAGGGTTGGAGTAAAAAATAAAATTTACCCCCTAATTCATGTGTATGGGAGGTACGCGAAAAAATAATATTTTTTCAGATTTTGTTTTAAAACTTTGCCGGCGTGAATAAAACACATACTCATACGATTTTTTTTTTCTAGTACTAACCATCACTGAGCAGGCTGCTCACCCTGCTACCTCACTTCCTACCCTTAGAGTTTCGCCATGTCCGTCTGACCCCATCCGTCCGTCTAGACTTAACCATCACTGAGCAAATCCGTGGACGGATAGACGGGGACAGACGGACATGCCGAAACTATAAGGGTAGGCAACCTGCTCACCCTGCTCAGTGATGGCTAGTACTAGACAAGTGAAATTTCGTATGAGTATGTGTTTTAATTACGCAGACAAAGTTTTAAAACAAAATATGAAAAAAATATTATTTTTTCGGGTACCTCCCGTAAACATGGAGTGGGGGGGTAAATATTTTTTTTACTCCAACCCTAATGTGTGGGATATCGTTCGATAGGTCTTTTTAAAAAAATACGGGTATTCTCAAACAATTTTTGGATGAAACTAATACTTTCGTAAATATTAGCTCCGAAAGTTTAAAAAAGTGTTTATCGTATTTCCGCGATATCTCATTAAACATTGATCCCAGCAAAAAAGTGCAATGAATCTTTTTTATAGAAAATTATATGTGGATGAAGCGATAGAACATTTTTTAGTATGAGCCACCGTTACCGAGTTATTTACGAAAACCCAAAATAAGGGACCTTTACACCCCTCCCGCCCCGCTAGCGGCGCCACCATCCATCGGTACTTTTAGTATGTTGTGTAAGATACCTTTGCCTACAACTACACCAAAATTTGGCTATACACGAATTATTTCCTCTAAGTTTTCCTTCATTGGGTGGGCTATTAGTGGTTGACAACTTGACAGTGAGGGGTGCGTTCGGAAATTGTGAACTATGTTTACGTCCGGCATATTTGACAGGTTAGTTGGTCAAAAGGAGGACGAAAGTAAACAAAATTATTCTTGATTTCAAGTTTTCACTTCTGCCGGCACTCCCGGAGTTCAACCCGTTTTTAGGGTTCCGTAGTCAACTAGGAACCCTTATAGTTTCGCCATGTCTGCCCGTCCGTCCGTCCGTCCGCGGATAATCTCAGTGACCATTAGCACTAGAAAGCTGAAATTTGGTACTAATATGTATATCAATCACGCCGACAAAGTGGTAAAATAAAAAGTGGAAATTTTTTTTTTATTAGGATACCTCCCCTATACGTAAAGTGGGGATTGATTTTTTTTTTCATTTCAACCCTAACGTGTGATACGTTGTTGAATAGGTATTTAAAAATGAATAGGGGTTTACTACAACCATTTTTTGATAATGTAAATATTTTCGGAAATAATCGCTCCAGAAGTAAAAAAAAATGTGTCCCTCTAACTTTTGAACCATAAATTTTAAAAATATGAAAAAAATCTCGAAAGTAGAACTTTATAAAAACTTTCTAGGAAAATTATTTTGAACTTGATAGGTTGAATAGTTTTTGAAAAAAAAAAAAATTCTGGACTAAGTTTGTTTTAACCGTATAAGCAGGTGTTTATTGTACCTGTAATTTCTACAAAATCACAATAAAATGACGTGCTTTTAAAAACTCTTAAGTGGAGACACTTACTGTGACGGACAGAAAACTACGGAACCCTACACTGAGCGTGGCCCGACACGCTCTTGGCCGGTTTTTTTACCACACACCACGCTGTCGCATGCATTTTCGTTTACGTAAGTACTACCCAAATTTTTATAAATTTAGTTCTGTTCGATCATATATATTTTACCATTGTTTTTTTAGGCATTCATTTGCCCAGGTAACAGCTATCAATCATTTCGATATTCAAAGCAAGATAATGTAAATACCCAAATTTGTACCTCTTCAGGTATGTGCTATGATAACCCTACCCTGAAAAATCTACATATAAAGAATATCGACGGTTGGTGACCATTACGGATATAACAGCTATTCGGATTAACAAAGAGAACAAAAGAAAACCTTTACTCTACTTTTAGCCAGCCGGATTAAGCCAGCTAAAAACCTAGCCTAAACTAGAATTTATAATTGTACGGAGTGACTTGACAAGTAAGTCAACAAACACAAATGTTGCCGCAATTCGGCCAGTTCTGTTCTTATCGATATTTTTATTTATTTATTAAGAGTTCTACAAACGCCGCGACTTATTGGTTGCGATATTGTCGCTGCAACTTGATTAAGGCTTAAAGGCTGAAGAATGCTGCAACATGATGTGGATAATACGTTACTTTTACGGAATGACCAGAGCTCGGATTTTTCACGGCAAAACAAAACACTAGCGTAATTTAGCCAGTGCTTGAAATATTATTTTATCGATATCGATAATTCAGAACTAGAAGAAATAAAAGTCACCAAATAAAATTAATATGTAATAAAACTAATAAAAACATTTGTATAAAGTTACTATATATTAGAAACAGACGCAATTTCTTCTTCAAAATCTACGTCAGTACACACAGCAGCACAAGACATTTTATTTGGGTAATAGTGATAGGAGTAGATGATCATTATCTTTTCAACATTCTCTGGGAGTAAACAGTTGCGTTTATCACTATAAATCCATTTATGTACACTAAATGTACGTTCAACTTCAGTTGACGTCAAGGGAGCAAATTTATAGAATTCATGATCAGTTCGGGTAATATTTTCAGATATGTCTCTTAAAATTTCGTAATCAGGATTTCGTTCGAGCACGGCTTCAAATTTACGTATCACTGGTAAAAGTTTACTCCAGTTTACGTAGCAACGAACAGTATCCAGAATGAGGAAGGATTCCGCAATGGATAAAGTCGAACATTGCAATTGTTCTATTGAAGAGGCTATTACTTCGTAGTTGTCGCGAATGAAATTTAACTCCGGTCGTAGTTTGCGTGTTTGAAAACATTTTTTTGCAGCTCTTATAGCTGCCGAGTCATTAGCAAGTATGGAGACGACATCACGTATTTGCTCATAGTATTGAGCGTAATATACCGCAGCAGATATCCAAGTTCCCCATCTGGTGATAATTGGCTCGGGAGGTAGGGGAATGGACGGATATTTTGCCTTAAAAAGGCGTACACGCTCTGGAGATTTTAGGAATATCTTTTTGACATTCGATATCAACCCATCCACACCTTTGAAATTATCTCGCACTTCTTCGGCAACCCGGTGCAGACCATGAGCTAAACACGTAATGTGTTTCATACGAGGAAACGTTGCTTTTAAAATACGACCGGCTTTAAGCATATATGCGGCACTATCTGTGCAAAGTAAAAGCAAATTGTTTACGTTGTCATTGAAAGAATTTTGAAACAAAAATTTTAATTGGTTTATTATTAGGTTTGCTATTGTTTCCCCATTTACCTTCTCTAAAACCTTCGACCCCAAAAGATAAAATTGCTTAGAACAATTTTTTTGCAAAGACCGAATCACCACGTTTGTCACACATTTTCCCATGAAATCTGGTGTTTCGTCTATAGATATCCACAAATAATTGGTTTTGTTTACCTCTCTTATACCCTGTATAGTTTTTTTGTACACGAGATTTAAATAAATTTTTCGCAGGGTCGATTCGTCCGGTAAAGAAGTCATAGAGCAGTCGCAACATAAATACTTGTTAAAAAAATGACGAAAATTATTGTTGTTGACTGTTGCCCATGGTATGTTGCATGAAATAAGAAAAATAATTAAATCGAAATAAAATTGATGTTTCCTATTTGGTTGCCCCGAACGGTAATTGTAGCGGTTGCTTTTCACATGATTCTCAATATTGCATTTCTTCAGTTTTAGATGCATATCGCACATAGAGCAGTATATAGTGGAGGTCACTTCATTATAGACTAACTCAGGGTGATTTTCAATCCACGTTTTGATCCGATCTTGTACATTACTCATTTTTGTATTAATTGATACCTTGCAATATTAAGTTATTATACGTATATCCAACACGTCGGATTCAATGCGTTGCGAAATAAATAATACCTAGATGCAATTTACGTTTTATACGTAATGAAATGACAGTTAAAGTGTGAATGTCATATGTCATGTGAGATGAAATTTGCAGTCGTTTCTATCATTTTAAATGAGGTGGTATAGTTACTTCGTTCTAAGTTGTACATGCAGACCTACCTCTTTGTTGCTCGACTATGGCAAAGCTAAAATGAAAAGTTATTTTATTACTTATACAGGATGTCCGGTAATTAATGCACAACCTTCTAACCCCCAGTAGGTCACCTTAGACTGGTCAAAAATATTGATTTAGAGCTCTAGTAAGTCTCCTGTTTTTCGAAATTTTCGCACGTTTGTTAGTTTTTAAATTTTGACATTCACACTGATAGGTGTACCATCGAATAAAAAAAGAAAAAATGTACTGAGGCAATACCTGTCATATACTCTAGTAAGACTCGATAGGTGTCGATAAAATAATATTTCAAGCACTGGCTAAATTACGCTAGTGTTTTGTTTTGCCGTGAAAAATCCGAGCTCTGGGAATGACTATTACTTGTTGATAAAACTATGCGGTACACGACAAATTGAAGTCAATTTATAACTTCTGTAGATCCTATTCGAGACAATAATAATTTTTAAAGGCGGTTACTCATACACCTGCCGGAGGGCACATACCGGGCGCATGGCTTAGAGAATTCAGCCAACCGGAGTGGCCATGTCTGTCTTTTTCTATACAATAAAAGTATGCCGATTTTTGCGGGGGAGGCGTACGTCAAATGTATGGCTATTCGTACTTAACATACAAATAGCCACGTCAGATAAACGTCAATCCGTACAATAAATATGAACACTGGTCATATTTATTGACCATTGTTTCTCGTCAGAGGGGAAAGCCTGTCAATGGCCGCTCCGGTTAGTTAAATTCTCCAAGCGCACGGCGGTCGGGCAATATTGGAATTTCTCTACACGCATGCCAGCCGTTCAGTTTGTGAGTGAATATCTTACTGAACGCACGTCTCTAAAATGGCGCCATAGGTAGCTTAGAGTGAGGAAGAGGACATAGGATACTTAACTACTTTTTATCCCGAAAAAAGATACTTTTTTGGCCACACGATAACCGAATTCTATGCGGACGAATAATTATCCAAGTATCTTTTTGTCTATTTTAGAAGTAGTTATTTTTGAGAAATATCGTCTTCTGACTTTTCGTAAATATCGTTACGTTTTGTTGTTATTACTCGTAGAAGCTTTGAATTGAATTATTAAGTGATATTGCCTCGGATTACGGATTCCTGTGGACGTGCAAGAATTAGAACCAGAACAATGTTCTTCCAAAACGTCGCCTCCATAATAAAGAGCTCAGATTTATAGAAAATATATAATAGTAGTCCGCCTCGAACTGAGAACTCGCGATTTCCTTGTAAATGCATTGACCAATATAACAAGAGTCTTATGATGATTGTTTTGCGCCTTCTAGCTCCATAACCCATTAATCGATCCTGCTCATATACAAACTCTCAAATTATATTGATTTCTGCTATAACCCCAACTAATTTCATAAAGATTAGAAAAAACGTTACTACAGTTACCGCAGAACAACTATTCAAAATCAAAAAGCCATCGAAATGCAGCGATCTCCAGCTGACAGTTCCGTTTCCGTTTCTTCCGAAGCTGTCTATAACTTCACTTCGCTTAGGCTCCCTCCGCTCGTTTGACGAGATAGAAAAACATATGATATGTTGTATAACATAACTATACGATTTATCAGCCGCAACGTATCTCAAAACTTTTGTCTGATTTGAATATTGTAACATTTGAGGCTGTTACATGATAATTTAATTTCCTAATGTTTATGGATCCTTTAAATGGAATCGTATTGGTAGTGTTTAGTACAACATTACACTTTTCGATACTTTTTATCGACATATACCCATGACTATTTTATTTTTGCTATTCCAGGCAACATTTTAACTGTCAGTCATGTGTCAAGTCACTTTTTATAATTAGAAATTCAACCGTAGATAAAGCTTTTTCTATTGAAATATTTTAAAAACACCATTTGAACACAAAATACCAACCTCTAAATTTTTCGTAGTTGTCCTTACGATGAGTTTCCATCAACGAAAAGCCGCTTGTTAAAAATTAAATATTTCGTACATAAGTCCCGAAAAACTCATTAGTATGATCACGGATCCGAACCAACAATCTTTAGTTACCTAACTGCTACCTAGCCGCACGCCTCACCGCACAGCTACCAGTGCTTACCTAAGCGCTAAAGAAACCAAGCTTAGTCGAAAATGTCAGTTACGGCTTACCATCGTCGCAATAATCCCAGTACTCACCGCGCTCTCACCCCACGATGTTTCCTTACCGAAAAACTACTACAGTCTTGAGGAAAAACACCCTAAGTACGCTTCAGATTCATACGTAGTTGGAGCGTTTGTAAACCCAAGTGGCTCTAATATCAATCCTTTCGTGGCGTCGCGGGAGTGAAGCTTAGCTTGTCTCCTGAGACCGCTCGAGTGTTGCCAGGGGTGTTTACTAACAAATATAAGCTGTTTATCTGAAGACGAATATGGCAAAGTAATGTTCCCTAAAATCTTATTTGTATTTGATTAGAAAATGTAAAACTTGAGATATGTGAATAAGCATACAAAAATATGCGTGAATATCGTGGAATAGTCGGTTGGAACGAAGTTATGTAAAAAGATATACTCCGATCCCCCGGGAGAAAAAAGTAATGGACTAAAGACTGTATTGGGAAATATAAGGACAACTGCAACAAGCCGTCATTCTTGTTTTATTTGCTTTAAAAATATAAATTGTTTATTATGTTGTAGATGATATGATGTTAAATCAATTACTAGAATTATTTTTTCGGATCACTTTTGATTTCATAAACTGAGAGGCCATACACAGGAGCAACGAAAAATACTCTTGGACAAATACATACGAGAAAACGGTATGTCCATGAGAAAGATCGCTAAAATCGTGAGGGTGTGTTTCTGCAATTTAAATGGCATTAAAAAGTTTGGGTAAGACTTCTCTTTTAATGACAAGTCGAAAAATCGTCGAAAAACTGGCTCGAATAATCGCAATATCGACTCAAAGATGCATCGAAAAATCAAACATTCACTCAGTGCTTCAATAAGATATGTGGAAAAAAAGTAGAGAACTTCTGTAGGAATGGTTCAAAGGGCCAAGAATCGCAACGACTGGGTCATCCTCGGAAGCAACGGAAGCCAAACCAACTCCAAAATAGGCGGCAAAAGTTAAACACCGTCTTCGAAATTTATATGACACAGTTTTACTTATAAATGAACAGTGCATAATTCTAAGCGACGAAAACCACTCCAAACTGGATTTTTTTTTCTACCGGGCCTGTAGTACTCTACTATTCGCAAAGGAGAACACCTGAATGAGAACAAAACGTCAATTTTTTCCGAAAAATTTGGATCTAAGACAATGTGTGGTAGGTAATATGCGAATGCAGTATGAAATCTACGGCGGCACTACTTCCATGATGACTACCAATATTTACATAAAGAAGTGTGGACAAAATGAATTCTGTCACTGATTAGACTCCACAGGGGCTCTACTTTATTTTGGCCCGATTTGGCTAGTTGCCACTGTGCCCCCTGCATCAGAGAGTGGATGGAAACCCACGACGTGCGTCATGCTGCTAAGAATATGAATCCGCCAAATTACCCTTAGGTACGTCCCATCGAGGACGTGATGGGCAATCATGAAGATAAAACTTCGGCAAAGCTTCTCGGAAGCGGATTCCGTAAAAAAATTAAAAAAACTTGGCTCAAGCGTCGAAACTGGTCACAGTAAACGTTGTCCGAATCTGATGAGAAACGTCCGAAGCAAACGACGAAAAGTCGCCCGAAAGCAAAGGTAACAGGTGTCTTAGTCCACACTAAAACGTTTAAAAAGGTCTTCCAACCAAATGCCCAGAACATACTTATGCAAAATAATAAACTTTTAAAAAGTTATTACACATTTCACTTGTCCTTATAATTCTCAATACACTCTTTAAGAGTAGGCCCATATCTGACGTGGCCTACAATAATGAGAGAAAAAAAATTCGTCTGGTTAGATTGCTATACTATCCTTATTAGAGCTATACTATCCTAGATCCGAGCATCTGGCAGCTTTTAATGTGTGGAGGTCACAGTGACAGACTAGCAAAATTTTTGAATTGAAAAATAGTAATACCAAAATAGGTAAATACTGCCGAAGTTATTCAGTTATAAAGGACAAGGCCTATATTTTAACATTAGAACAAAACACACTGCGTATTATTATGGAAACAAAAACAGTAGGCAGTAGGAAACTTTTGGTAATTATAAAAGTATAATATAATCTAATTATGTATTATTATAATATAATTATTTATAATATAATACAATCTAATTAATTATTATAATATAATATAATTATTCATACATATAATTTCTCATAATATATTATCAAACCCAGAAATCTAGGATTTGTTTTTTTAAGTGGTTTACATTCTTAGACCTCCACCACTTTACAGCTGCCAGATGTCCAGATCTAGAAAGAAGCCTAGTGTAGCAAACTGACTAGAGGGGTTTCGTTGTTCGCATTATTGTGTCATATCTGACGTGGCTAGCTCTCCGTCTATAATGGGAACAGGGATATGTGCAAAGAATATAATACTCACTAGGAGAAGAACGGTAACTACATACAAAAAAAATGTCCCGTCACTAAAGTTCGTTTATACTACAGCGCTCCCGTGTAGATCCCAGTAACTAATTTGACAACCAGTTTGGCCTCGTTGGTAGTAGCCCGTCTGTGAAGCGGATGTCCTGGGTTCGAATCCCGGTACGGGTATTCTTTTTGGTTTTTTTTTGGAATTATTGGGTATTTATTATTTATTATCATTAGTTACTCAAAAATATTTTTTAATTGTACCAATTGTGTGCTATTTTTGTAATAAAATAGTTAAGTAATATTTTATGCAAAAAGTAATATAGCAAGTAGGCACATTTTTGGTCTAACAATAATTCAAAAGGATCAAGGACATTAGAAAAACCAAAACTAAATGTATAACTTATTATGTAGGTACCTAAATTTTACAAATGTGGAAATAAAAAAGCTATTTTATTTATTTATTTTTAAGTATTAAAAGAACTGGGTTACTGCGTCGAAAAACATACAATTGGCATAAAACATATGATTATTAGAAACTACCTACATTCATAGAAATGCTCTATTCGTTCCTAGGCTTAATTGAACTATAGGACTTCAAGAATGAAAATGAATACCTGTAGGTATATATTAAGTATATTCATTTATTGGTTTTCTACAGTGTAAAATGGTACTGGAGATGTGTGGGGACACTATGGACGATGTTGCGTTCAGCCGTTCATCACGCAGACAAGTTCCCTGAAGTTGCAGCCGCTATAGTTACTGCCCAGGTGGCATTGCTTCACTTAATGCATCCTTGAATCTTCTTATTATCTTGCACAACACAAACATAATATATCTTTAATGTTGATATCCTTTTACGTCGTTATCCTCTGCTTGCTTGTCTCTGCCAAATGTGTTAAGTACAACGCGTTACTGCATACATAAGATATTCTGCTAGTATACATGCTTACTAGTTCCCTTTTTACCTTTCCCTACCTTGCTCTCCCTTTCGGTATCACTACTGCAGGTACCCTTCAATTTGAGGTACCAATTTATTTACTGTTGTGGCTGGTCATAAAGGTATCCTCTATAATTATGTGCGCGTAGTTCATGATTAAGATAATAATATAAATGTTATGCAAATAAGTTAAATTTTCCGGAATAGGTAATAATATTATGATAAAAATGCATGAAATATATTTCTTACCTTAAAATATTTGTGGTTATCTTTGTAGAAAATGATGAAACTTAAGTAAAATAAATAATCTTCATTGCTGCTTCTCCCTTTGCTACTCCCCGGGCATAGGCAAAGTGGTAGTAGCGCTATTTTTCCTAATTTCAACGGTTGCGGACCGGCACTTATATACTTAATATATTTAACCAAATACATTTCAAGTAGATACGCTATAACTAAATTTTTTATTTTATTTAATCGTATGGCTACATGGTCGCTTACAATATTAGAGAAATTTACTTAATCAAACTATAATCTTAAATCTAGGTCTTTCACCCAACGGGCTGCGTTCACATCAGGGGAGAACAAGTCCAGGGAGTCCCCGGCGTATTTCCTCTTTGGGCAATCGTAAATAATGTGGTGTATGGATTGAACGGGTGCTCCGCAATCGCACTCTGGTGAATTTCTCCAGCCCCACTTGAACATGTGTTCTCCGCAGCGGCCATGCTCGGTTCTGAGTCTATTAAGCTGGCACCAATCCCGTCTGGAGGCAGAAAAGCCCAATGGCTTTTGAGTGGGGTCATAGTTATATACAGAGGCCCTGGGCGGATTTGCCTTCCATTCGACTTTCCATGTTTCGTTTATGTCGAAAGGCTTCTGCATCAGGTATTGCGCTGTATTGTAGGGTGGAAGTCGGGATTTCAAGCGGTGGCGAGGCGGATACAGAAATAGACCTGATAGACCGGTAGGTTTAGGTTGTGGGAAATTTTTCTTGCTTCCCACAGCAGAGCCTGTTGTCTTCTAAGATGTGGAGGAGGTATGTGGCTTAGTGCTGGCAGCCATTGGACGGGAGTCGACTGTATGGCACCTGATATGCAGCGCATAGTTTTGCGCAGCTGTACGTCTACCTTTTCCGTGTGAACGCTGTTAAGCCAAACCGGGGCGCAATATTCACCTGCGGAATATACAAGGCTAAGCCCAGTTGTGCGTAGTACATCTGCGCTAGCTCCCCAAGACGTGGCTGTAAGCTTATGAAGGATATTATTGCGAGTTGCTAATTTCTTACTCAGCTTGCTTAGATGGGTACGGTATGTGAGCGAGCGGTCTGGGGTGATGCCAAGATACTTAGGTTGTGGGTTGTATCCTAGGGCTCTGCCGTCGAAGATGACCTTGGGGCTGTATGTGGCCATTTGATTGTGAAGGTGAAAGGTCGATACTTCAGTCTTGCTGGCGTTTGGTACTAGTCTCCACATCTTTAGATAGTTGTTAATCTTCATCAAGTCATTTGTGAGCTGTCCCTCGGAAACTTTAAAAGTTTGATGCTGATATGTGAGAGCAATGTCGTCAGCATACATAAACTTTCTGGAATTTGTGTTTGGAAGGTCGTGTGTGTAAAGGTTAAAGAGTAACGGCGCCAAAGTTGATCCCTGAGGGAGACCATTTTGTAACTTTCTGACTCGGCTCTGATTGTCCCCTAGGTGAACAACGAACTCGCGATTGCTGAGCATGTTATTGATTAAGCTCGTGATTCGTTGGCAGGGCACGGCTTTCATCAGCTTAAAAAGCAACCCATGTCGCCATACAGTATCATAAGCTGCAGACAGGTCCACGAAGACAGCTACAGTTTTTAGTTGATTTTGAAACCCGGCTTCTATATGTGAAGTAAGAGAAAGGACTTGATCAACGCAATTACGACCGCTTCTGAATCCTGCCTGCTCCACCGGGACAATGCTGTCTATGAGTGGACCTATCCTTTGAGCCAGTAGTTTTTCCAGTAATTTGTAGACGCAGCTAAGTAAGGCGACTGGTCTGTAACTTTTTGGGTCATCAGCCGGCCTTTCGGGCTTGAGAATAGCAATCACTTTTGCAAAGTTAAAGGATGAAGGTAGTTTATTCCTCGTCAGTATATCCGAAAAGAAAACTGCTAGCCATTTAATACACTTAGGACCCAGGTTCTTAATAAACTCATTGTATATGCCATCCTGCCCAGCTGCTTTACCGAGAGCAAGTTGCTTGATAGCGATTATTGTTTCATCAACTGTAAACGGCTTAGAGAGGTTTTCGTCAACTGGTAGGCTCTCCTTGAGGATTAAGGCATGTTTCTTGATATTTTTAGTGGCTACGCGGTCTCCCCTTACTCGTGACGTCTCCAAAATGCGATTTGCTATAGAGTCTGTCAACTTTTGAGAGCCGTTGTGATTTTTCATCCCACACTTTCCTGTCAGTTTATTGAGGACTCTCCACGCTTTTCTACTCGATGTTTTAAAATTCATGTTTTCAACGTTAGCTATCCATTTGTTCTTCCGCTCCGCATCCAGTGACTGAAGGAGGTCGCGGCCTATCTCCTGGTTGCCGGAATTTTTGTACTGTTGGTAAAGTTTCTCGCTATTACTGGACCAACCGGGGACGTAGATTTTTCTAAAGCCTCGGGGTATATACTTTTTGGCAATTGCGGTTACCAGGCCTATAAACCTCTCATAATTTTCAGCTTTCGGCGGGATCCACCTGATAGATGCGTCCATGTTTGTAGTAAAGCCATGCCACTTTGCCTTTTGAAAATTCCATCTTGGTAGTGGCATGGACTGGACTAATGAGATTTGGTGACCAACCTCTATCAAAGCGGGGCGATGTTGACTATTAGGGAAATTAGCAAGAATTTTTCTTGTGGTGGGAAGAGATGCGCCAAGAGTATCGTGTGAGACAAAGGCTAAATCTGGGTTGTAATCCTTTCCCCATCTCGCCGATTTAAATGAACCTTTGTCTTTGGCATTAAAGACTAGTAGATAATTATTGTCCTCCGCCCACTGGTTAAGCGAGATGCCATTGGAGTCATTCGAGTTGTAACGTCATGACGTGTGATGGCTATTGAAGTCGCCAGCATAAACACAAGGATGCGGTAAAATTGGCAGACAATCTTCCCATGAATTAGCAGGAGGTTTGTAGATATTTGCTAAGGTAAGTTCCTGTATTTTAATAACCGAGATGTAAAAGTTTGGGTTAGGTATTTGCGGTAACACCGTAACATTCGGCACGCCCTGTTTAGCATAAGTGGCTATTCCATATTTTGGGTGGTTTTGTGCATCGACCAGATTATACCCCGGGATTATTCCCCTTGACTCCAAGTTTTGTTCATCCCTGGTGTGTGTCTCCTGAAGTAGTAAAATATCAACGTTGTGTTTCGTCAAGATTTTGTGCAAGACTTCGCACTTTGCCAGGCTGATTCCTTCAATGTTAAGCTGGCATATACGTAAGCTAGGCCCAATAGTGATTTTTGAAGAGCTATCATCATTGTATGCATCCATTATAGTATACTCGTAGTATTCTCATTCGACGATTGCAGCGACTCGGTTCTCTTGCTGTGAGGTTGATCGATTAGCAACAGGTATAGCAGCCGAAAGGTTGTTACTCGTTTAGCGCCACCCGGGGGACACGTGCAGGGTGTAAAGTGGCAATTCCTGCGGACGTGAGTAACTACATCCCCCAAACTAAATCAAAAGACAAAACGCAACTAATTTTTTTTACTTGACATATTTATTTTGAATTTAGCTGTGATTGACAGCTTAATCCATAGACAGCATAGACAACCAGTACTATACTTTACAATTTCTCGGGCCCGATATGCCAGTTAGAGAGATGTAATAAATTATAGGTAACTTAGGGAGTCGAGGGAGTGAAGCAAGGCAGGGTGCACAACTGATTAGGCCCGAGACATTGCAATTAATCCATAGACAGCATAGACAACCAGTACTATACTTTACAATTTCTCGGGCCCGATATGTCAGTTAGAGAGATGTAATAAATTATAGGAAACTTAGGGAGTCGAGGGAGTGAAGCAAGGCAGGGTGCACAACTGATTAGGCGCGAGACATTGCAAAGTTGCCAAGTTACATCATTAAAAAGTACTGAAAATAATAAATGTTATCAGGAAACTGCTAAAAAAACCGGTGTGCGTTTCTCTGACTATTATTATTTTAGGTATTTCTATGTAACGTGATACTTATTCAAAATGTACCTTAAAAACTGCTGGAAATCAAGTGTGCATTCCTATAACTATTTATGATTTGAGGTATTTTTATGGAACTTGGTACTTATTCAGATCTCACTTCTTTTATAGGCGAAGCATTCCCATAGTATCGAACTTGGCAGCCTTTCACATTTATGTTTTTGATGGGATTTCATTTATTTTTGTTAGGTGTAGGTTCTTTATTATTTTTTTATCACTTTTGCTATAGGAAATGTCTCATTCCACTTAGGTATGTACTTTATACTATACCCTTTATACTAAGCGTCTAATTCTATTTTACTATTTATTTATAGGTGATTTTTACAAATAAACTGGCTCCCTACACCTATAAAATGTACCTACTTACATATAATTACATACATCAATAACGTACTTTATTCTGTTTGTAAGTACGCTACCTACATAGATAATTAATAACTTGGTAATACCTACCTACCAGTAGGTATTATAATTGGTGGCCTATTATGTAGCCCTAGAAGTGCACCATCCCATCTCATCCCGTGGCGTATCGGAGGGTGAGATGGGCAGTAGTATATATAATTCCATCTTAGAGTATATATGATTTCCATGTTCTTGAATCTGCGATTTTATTAGTTGTAAAATTAGAAATTATTTAGACTATGCGAGAAAAAATTGTCTTTTCATTTTTGTTTGACTGATTTAGCGCACCTAGTGTACCTAGTGACCTGCTTTGTACTTCGTAAATCGTGGGTTCGGTTCCCGCAACAGACACACACACAGAGTGGTGAACTATTTTATTGTTCTTGTCTTTAAGACAAGCATGTATTGTCTTAAATTGGTATGTATCTAAATTTAAATAAGTCTTATCTCATTTCCACTCCATACCTACTTATAGTAGAACAAAATTACACATTCGTTGTTTTCGAAACTGACTCACACTTGGCCGTTTTCAGATTTTTACTTTATTTCGACCTAAAGACAAACCTTCGAGCCAAATTTCAGGTCGGTACGACCATTGGAAGATAGACCCACTTAGTTCATTATGACTTCATAGTAGAACAAAGTTACACCTTCGCTATTTTTAAAACTGACTCACACTTGGCCGTTTTCAGATTTTTCCCTTTACTTTGACCTTAAGACCTATCTCCATGCCAAATTTCAAGTCAGTACGACCATTGGAAGTGGTCTAGGTTTTTGATGAGTCAGTGAGTCAGTGAGTCAGTGAGTGTATAGTAAAAATAGCGATTTTCTGACGTCAATATCTCAAGAACTGCTATAGGTAGAATAATGAAATTTTGTATTCTAGACAATTAAGGGGATGTCAACAGACACTCGAAATTTCATATGCGTAGTTAAAATATGTTTTGAGTTATAGGGTGGTCGAAATTGGCCCGAAATGGTTCGTGTAATATAACCCACGGCCGGAGTGTCGCTTTTTTTTGCTCGAACTTGGCGGACACACTGCCGTGTGTCTAGATACCATGTTATCTACAACTCTTTATTAAGCTACATGGTCCGCAGCTAGAAGAAAATTAATCCTTCCCTTTCATCTTCTACGTAGCGTACGTACGTATACTAGCAGCATGCTGTTCACTGCTCACGATGGTCACTTAGATAGTCTTAACTAGCCAGCATATTGGGATCTTCAGTAATACATACTTGGTATAGAATAGTGGTTATGAAGTCATAGATACGTTAAAATTACCATCAGTATACTATACGAGCTTGGAATAAGGTTTTAAAATGGTCAGTTAATCGAATCTAAGGTACAGTCAACTGCTACAACTTTGCCTTCGATGCTCAAAGCCTAGCTTGTTGACGTTGACGGTATCCTCGGAAAACCTTTGATTAAGAATGCCATAACTTTCCTAAACGTGGCCGTCACCCTTTATAGCATTAAATCTATATTTCAGCCGGTATTTTACTAACGGGCCCGTAACTATGGACCATAGCAGAATCGCATGCCCAATTTATGAATTAATTAATTCATAATGTGAGTGTCCATTTTTGCAGCTGGCCGTACTTACAGCGGTACGACAAAATCACGCAGCATAGTTCAAGTAAAACTAGATTCATAGTTGAGTCAAAGTGCTTTGCGAACTAGATGCCTGGAAGCTACCAATTAGCTCCTAGACCCGCCGGCCATTTGCTGCCAGCTGAGACTCGTTTATTAATGCCTGCTGTACACGATACGACACCATGTAATATACGTTAAATATTGAGGTTAAGGATGGGAAGCGGTGATAGCGTGGCAGACGTTCAATTTTCAGTCCACGTTTAAGTCGCTAATTACCTACCTAATACAGAACTAGTGAAGCTGCAAACTTTCTAGCTGAGCTAATAATTTGTTTGCGGTGCGATGTTCAAGAAATAATATATGAAGTTTTAGCTAAATTATTTTTTTCCGGCTGAGTTACCATGCATTTCAATAATTTGATATATTTTAAGGAGATCAAAGTAGTATAGATTCACCGTTTCTACCCCATCATTTTCCCACCACCAAAACAATGGTTTTTCGGGATTATGGTGGGTTTTCCGGACTATGAAACCTAAAAAAAAAAAAAAAAAAGTTTGGTATGTTTTAGTACGTTTAGCCCCCCATTTAAATCGATTGCACTAGGTCTCAACAGTGCCCGGAGCCTCCTTCAGCACTTAGGCACTCCGCTAATTAAACAATACACGCTCTTCGACACCACAATAGAACCCTTGCTCACCTTTTTCTATTGTCTCTATTGTTAGCTCGACTCGGCGACATCGCATTGTTACCGAGCTCGATAGAGGCATACTCCTACGTTGTAGTTTGTTCTTTACGTATTTGCAATAGGTTTTATAATTGCTTAATTGGTTACTCCTTATGAAAGACTAGGTATACTACCTAAAGTTTCCAAAGTTTAGGTATAGTTTTGGTGGTGGGAAATCAATGGGGTAGAAACGGTCATATAACTTAACGAGATTTTTAATGATCTAACAAGCCCCGCGAACTGACACAAATACATTACCCTTTATTAGTCTGGACTGGAGTAGGTATCAATTTTATACCTAAAGTAATTAATTCACATTTCGCGAATATATATGCAAATTTCAATGTATCTATAAAGTTTCCATAGTTTATGTATAGTTTTGGTGGTGGGAAATCAATGGGGTAGAAACGGTCATATAACTTAACGAGATTTTTAATGATCTAACAAGCCCCGCGAACTGACACAATTACATTACCCTTTATTAGTCTGGACTGGAGTAGGTATCAAATTTATACCTAAAGTAACTAATTCACATTTCGCGAATATATATGCAAATTTCAACGTATCTATATGTGTTACAGCACAATATGAAACTTCTGGTATATTTTTCAACCCCATCAATTTTAGTTATTTAGTATCTATTCGTTTTCAGTTTTTGCCTAAAATTTATTATTTTATACAAATCCAATTTTTGAAATATTATTTTATTGATTCTAGATTTGTGTTTATATATTTGTGTTGTCTTAATTTTTTTTTGGGTAAATTATTTTATACAAATCCAATTTTTGAAATATTATTTTATTCATTCTAGATTATTTCCAGTCTAGATATTTGTGTTGTCTTAATTTTTTTTTTATGGTAAATTATTTTATGCAAATCCAATTTTTGAAATATTATTTTATTGATTTTAGATTATTTCTAGTCTAGATATTTGCGTTGTCTTATTTATTTTTTTGAACTCGTAAATAACTTTGGTATATGTGACAACCGACTGATATTTATTGGTGGACAATAAACATGACTGTGTTTTGAACAAGTTTCAACCTGTAAGTATGCTGTACGTTTCCGTAAAGGAAGTTCCCATTATTTATTATAATATATAGATCTTTTGTTAATGTAGGATTCGATGTGTGATTTATTGCATTCTTGTTTATACCAGTTAGGTGGGGCGGTGCGATGTTTAAAACTTCTTTGGTGCTCTAATTTAAAGTCGCAATTTCTATTATTAGTTTTTTCTTGATGCTGTCGGCTTGAGAACTTAACCTTTTTTACTAGATGTCCTTTGAAGAAGGTAATAACTTACTTTTTATTCGTTTCTGAGAAATATATAAATCAATCATCGGGTTTGAAGTCACACGCGATTTTAATAGAAAGTAAATGCACAAAAGATCTGTCGTTTAAATTCTTTAGAATTCTTTTGATAATTTAATCTTTTGTTAGAAAACATTCCGCTGCAAACAAAAATTTACCTGTCCCGAAATCCTGTTTAAACTCGTCGCTACCTACCTAGGTGGTCCTCTGTCCCCACCAGCCGTGACCTTTTTTTCAACACAAATTCATATAAAAAGGCTGAGGCTGGGGGCTAAATTTTAGAAACGAAGTGAGCTGCAAATCACGTGTTCAATTACGATTAAGTGAATAAATTTCTTAATTTTAACTAATCAGAGATAGAATTTGAAGGAACACTTTAAATTTCAAAGTATAAATTTTTAATCTATATATAGCATGCAAATTGGAAATGATAATTGTGATGTTGAACTTCTTCAATTATGTGAAGACGCGGAGAAGGAATATTTTGAAGACCAAGAAATATATAATTTGTGTGAATCTCTAAGTCAACAAAAATATGAAATGTAAGTTAATCAATTTGTTTAAATATTTAATTCACTGTACATTTTTTTTCTACCTTGCATCTTGTTGGGGTGGGTGATCTAAGTTAAAACCTGTTGTTACATGTTTCCTTACCTGACTTACGGATACGGAGGGGATAGTGGTATAAAAGTGGGTCCCCAGTTTTAAAATTATCTATAGCAAATTGAAGTTTCAGTGTTTTGTACCTGTGGTGTTGTGTGATTCAGTTTTGCAACATGGCATTTTATCTTGAGCCTAAATTAGAACGTAGCGAGATAGCAAGTTTTAGCAAAAAGTTAATAATCCAGAAATTTCATAGACACATCCGATTGTGGTTTATTGATGGCTTATTACCTGATTTAATTTTCGAAGATCAAGATATTAAACCATATTATACCCCATGTGAGGGTCATAGGAATCAAACACAGGATATTCATATATCAACTACTGATGTAGTAGACGGAGTCCTACCAATGCAAGCGTATTGTTTGCACTGTAAGAAATATACAAGTGAGTATTTTGTAGTTATTATTAATCTTTGTTTCTGGTAATCATATTATAAGTAATGATGTAATTATATTATTTGTGATATTTTATTTTATGTCTTTAGATCCCAACAAGTTGGAGGCGGAATAGAAATGGCAACTACGGATCCTGTGTCTAAGGCATCAACAAAGAAGAGTCAACCTTCAACTAGCAGTGATTCAGCATCAACTTCTACAACACAAGCTTGCTGTATTGACGTAAGCACAAAAAACAATGACAAAATTGAATGTTCTGTGTGCCATGTGTATGTGGTAAAAAGATATTTAGCAAACCATTTGAAAAGCAATAACCACAAAAACAATGTTCTTAGTTCAGACAGCGAATTAATCAACGTTCAGCTAATTGAAAATGCATTCCGAAACAGGGTTGCTACGTACAGAATATCAAGTAATAAAAATGATTACCAACCCTTTGAAACCCCCGAATCGTTTTTAGAAAAAAATAAAGATACAATTTTCACTTTATTAAATCGATCAGTTGCAGATCATTGTGCTTTAAAAGTTAATTTTATTTTAAATGCAAATTTTTGTCAGGATACCAAACAGCTAAGAAATACATTTGATTTTCAATTAAACAATCAACTTTTTAATGTGAGCAGTGATAAAGATTTATTTTTCATATCCCTCGTAAATGAAATAACACAGAGATTAACAAACTTTGAAAGAAAAGATAGTGGATGGAGTTTGGTAAACATAAACCACTTAGACGTTAATGTTAATAAATATAAACCATTGCGTGGTTCTTCATATATTGAATTACCACGTGATATAACAAACAAAAGAGCAGTAATAAACATCAAAAACAATGATCATGAATGTTTCCGTTGGGCATTGCTTTCGGGTTTATATCCACCTAAGAAAAACAATCACGCTAATATGGTGAACTGTTATGTCAAATACAAGGAGAAATTGAAGTTTGGTGACATTCCTTTTCCTATCAAGTTTACTGATATTCAGAAATTTGAAAATTTAAATGATTTAAGTATTAACGTGTTTGGTTTGGAGTATAATTCACAAAATAAAAGTCATGATATTGTTGGTCCTTTACACATTACAAAATGTAAAAGAACAAAACATTTTAATTTGTTATATATAACAAAGGGGAATAGAGGACACTATTGTCTAATCAACAATTTATCTCGATTAGTATCCGCTCAAATAAATAAATCACAACATGCTGTTAATATATGTGATGGTTGTTTGTCAAATTTTTCATCTAATCAGAATTTAGTAGAGCATCAAAAGAACGATTGTTTTCATATATGTACCAATTTACCCTCTGAAGAGGATAAAAGGAAAGATTGGTTTGACAAAATGACTTCTTCAAGTCAACTTAATTTCAATAATTACGAGCGTAAATTACGAGTTCCTTTTGTTGTGTATGCAGATTTTGAGGCATTTTTAAGTCCTATTCAGTCAGAACAATCTAATGAACAAACCACGAAAGATAATAGTCACTCTCCAACACCTGACAGTGATAAAGATTATGGAGATGATGATGATTATGTGGATGATAAAATCAAACGTAAACGCAGACGTATAGACAAGCGTTCCTCAACCATTAACATTCAGAAACATCAAGTTTATAGTTTTGGATACTATATTAAATGTGCATATGATGACAAGTTATCATTGTTATCAATTTATAGAACATACAAAGGAGAGAACTGTGGTCAAACGTTTATGAAATGTATTAAACATGATTTGGAGAGTATTTGTAAAAAGAATACATTTTCCAAGCCCCCATTACCCTTAACAACTTTAAATAAAGAATACATTGCAAACAGCAAAGTCTGTTTCATTTGTAGTACATGTTTAAACGAGGATTCCTGCGTTTCCTATAATTGGCATACCGGTGTTTACGAAGGCGTTGCACATTCACTTTGCAATGAAAAGTACAGGCCCCAAAACTTTGTACCTGTGTTTTTTCATAACTTAAGCAACTATGACAGTCACTTTATAGTACATGGGCTTAATTTTGAAGATGGTGATATAGAACTAATCCCACAGAACAAAGAAAAATATATTTCCTTTTCCAAAATGTTAAAAGTTAATAACCGTAGAGTGAAATTAAGATTCGTTGATTCCCTTAAATTCATGTCTAGTAGTCTTGAAAAATTAGCTAAAAACTTAAGAACAAATCAATTCAATGAACTAAAATTAAATTTTCCAAGTGAAGAAGACTATAAGCGCTTGATACGTAAGGGTGTGTACCCATATGAATACATGACATCATTTGATAGTTTAAACCTTACCGCCCTTCCTCGTAAGGATTTATTTTATAGTTCTCTGAATAATAGCCACATTTCAGATGAAGATTATGAACATGCTGTGGGTGTGTGGAATCACTTTAATTGTCAAAATATGGGTAATCACCCATATTCACCCACCCAATTCAG
Organism: Pammene aurita; assembly: GCA_947086415.1. Taxonomy (NCBI): domain Eukaryota; kingdom Metazoa; phylum Arthropoda; class Insecta; order Lepidoptera; family Tortricidae; genus Pammene; species Pammene aurita. The sequence goes on along the minus strand of OX352310.1, from coordinate 6,118,451 downwards.
ATTTATATCTGAAAACAGATGTTTTGCTACTAACTGATGTATTTGAAAATTTTAGAAATGTATGTGTTAAGACCTACGGTTTGGATCCAGCTCATTATTACACTGCCCCAGGATTGAGTTGGGATGCTATGTTAAAAGTTACAAAAATAAAACTTGAACTTTTGACGGATATTGATAAAATTGCTTTCATAGCAAAAAATATTCGAGGAGGTATATCCCAATGCAGTCACAGACATGCTAAAGCTAACAATAAATATATGTCAAACTATGAATCAAACCAACCGTCTTCTTTTCTTGTATATTTAGATGCAAATAACTTGTATGGATGGGCTATGTCTCAACCTCTTCCTACAGGTAAATTTGAATGGGTGAATGTAGAGACGAATTTTAATATTGCAGATGATGCTGATCATGGCTTTATCTTAGAAGTAGACATTGAGTACCCTAAAGAATTACATGATTATCATTCGGATCTACCATTCTGTCCTGAAAATGTATGTTTAGGTAATTCTAAAGCAAAAAAATTTATACCAAATCTAAACAAGAAAACAAACTATGTCATTCATTACAGAAATCTTAAACAAAGTTTACAAAACGGATTAAAATTGCTTAAAATCCATAGAATATTAAAATTTGAGCAATCCCCATGGTTAAAAAGTTACATAGATTTAAATACCTACATGCGATCCCAAGCATCGTCTGAATTCGAAAAAGATTTTTTCAAACTCATGAACAATTCAGTGTTTGGTAAAACTATGGAGAATGTAATGAAACGAGTAAACATCAAATTATTAAATCACTGGGAAAATCGTGGGAAATCTCAAGGAGTTCAATCTTTAATTGCGAAACCTGAATTTCATAGTTTATCTGTTTTTTCACATGATTTAGTAGCTGTTCAATTAAAAAAAACTAAAGTTTTATACAACAAACCAATTTACCTAGGTTTTTGCATTTTAGATCTTTCTAAAACTTTGATGTATCAATTTCATTACGACTATATGAAAACCAAATATCAAAATAATTTGAAATTGCTTTACACAGATACTGATAGTTTACTATATCAAATATTCACAGAGGACTTTTATGATGACATAAAATCAGATCTTAATTTATATTTTGATACTTCTGAATACCCAGAGGACAACGTGTATGGTTTCCCTCTGGTAAATAAAAAGCAACTTGGTGTTTTCAAAGATGAAAACAATGGGGAAATATTTAAGGAATTTATTGGTTTGCGTTCAAAAATGTACGCCATAGATGTACAAAATAAAGAAATTAAAGCTAAAGCTAAAGGTGTCAATAAATGCGTAACGCAAACGTATGATCTTGATAGTTTTAAAAAATGTTTATTTAAGAAAAAAATTAAATATGATACAATGTTACGTTTCAAATCAATAAAACACATTTTATTTACACAGAAAATTACCAAAATAACGCTTTCCCGTAATGACACGAAACGATATTTGTTAGGAAATTCTATTGATACTCTTGCGTGGGGTCATTATAAAATTCCTCATGGTGTACTTTAAAATTTATTTAATTTACACAGAATATTCAATGAAATGTATTTATTTTTTGTGCAATGTGTATAATTTTTGTAAATTGTATGATTTAGTTTAGAAGTTAAAATTATCTTGTGTCAATATTTTTTTTGTTGTGTTATTTTTAATAAATGTTCTTGATAAAAGGAGAAACTTTAAAAAAAATTGTCATTTGAAATTAATTCCTTTTCATAACAACACACTCCTCACGTTAATTCAAAATGATTCATTTTTACCATCCCTTCACCACTATTGTAGCTGGTCCGAGTGGTTGTGGAAAAACTAAATTTGTTACAAGTTTTCTTGAACATTCGAAAGAATTATGTAATGTTGAGTTTGATGAAGTGATTTGGTGTTATGATGAAATGCAACCCCTATATAATCTAGAAAATGTGATTTATAGTCAAGGAATACCTGATATGTCCATGTTTGATGGACTGAAGCCCAAATTACTTATAATAGATGATTTAATGCGAGAATCAAATGGGCGACTGGTTGATATTTTTACAAAAGGTAGTCACCACAGAAATTTAAGCCTGTTTTATATTACTCAAAATATATTTCATCAGGGTAAAGGTCAACGTGATATGTCTTTGAATACAAGTTATTTAGTGTTTTTTAAGAATCCTAGAGATAAAACACAAATACGTTATTTGTCTCGTCAAGTATGCCCAGAAAACTCAAAGTTCGTTGACGAAGCTTACAAGGATGCTACTAAAAACGCTCACGGCTATCTTATGATTGATCTAAAACAAAACACAGACGACATGTGTCGTTTTAAAACTAAAATATTTCCATTTGATGGCCATTGCACAGTGTATATCCCAAAGAAAGGATTTAAATATAACAAGGATCATCAAGTTTCAGTCAGTTCTAAATGATGCATTCTCGAGTAAGCACCTATAAACATTTACTGGAAGCCCTGCATTTACTTAAACCAAAATATCGCACTGCTTTGCTTAAATCGTGCGATGAAGATGAGATCAACATCATTTGTGAATGTATCTATAACGTTCTAAAGGGTAAAATTCCTTTAGATAACAAAGAAAAATCTAAATTAAAAAAATATAAGGAAACATTACGAAAACTAGTTTCAAAAGGCAAAAATAAGCTTAGAAAAACCGTTATTCTTCAGAAAGGGGGTGCATTTTTACCAATAATTTTAGGTGCAGTTTTAAGTGCATTGGTAAACTCCTTATCTTAGATACAATGGAGAATACAAAGAAAATGTTGTTAGTAGAACCTGAATTTATTGAAAGACTTAAAAAAAGTGAAAATCAGGTGGAAAATATATCATCCCGTCTGGATGGAGAAATGCAAACAATTCTTAGAAGAAAAATAAATGATCGTGAAAAGTGGGCATTATATTGTCAAGCACTACAACGATTTTTACATTTTGCTGAGGCAGATCGAAGACCATTTAAATTACCAATAGTGATGGATGAAGTGAACTACCTTACTAACGATAACTACAATGTTGCTTCGAAAGTTAACAAAAAGGAGGAAAATGTAAAAAAAGAGGAAAGTATCCGAAAGGAGGAATCATTTACTCAGAACTTAAGCGGAGACGCAAATTCACCTGTGCCGGAAGAAGATGTTTATGCCACACCTCCTGGTGTATCAAAGGTTCAATTACCTAAACGATATTCTCCATCCTATATTATAGATGTTATACCTAAATCGTACAGGACAAAAAGTCAGACGCTACTGCAAAACATTGTTCTGAATAGACCTAAAATTTGGTGGAAGGAGAACGGTGAAGTAGTTATAAACAGTCAGACAATACCAAATAGCAATATTCTCGATTTGGTAGGCGATGTACTTAGACCGCTCAAACGCTCAAAACCAGTGGGATGGGAGGATTTCGCTCGTTTTTTAAATGATATAAAAGTTCCATCGTCATGTATTGGTAACCCCGAGACTTTAGAATTTATTAATAAAATTCAATCTAAACCTGAAGCTAACACTTCACAGGCTTCTATTAGCGAGCACAACCTATCAATTAAAGAAAAAAACGCATCTACTCCTCTATCTACTAAGCCAAAAACGAGGTCTCAAAAGAAAGTTGATTGGGAAAGATGGACTCCTTATTAGACATAAATAGAATATATTACGATATATCAAACCCGGCTGGATATAGTAGTTTAAATAATGTTATGAAGGAAATGAAAGGTCAAATGAATAGAGAGGAAGTGAAAAAATGGTTGCAGTCCCAAGAAGCGTACACTCTACATAAACCTGTTCATAAACGTTTCTCGCGTAACAAATACATCCTGTCAAACTACAATGAACTATGGCAAGCTGATCTAAGTGATATGCGCACCTATAGTCAATACAACGATGGGTATAAATACATTCTTTGTGTTATTGATGTATTTAGCAAATATGCATTTGCGAGACTTATGAAAAAGAAGGATGCTGAAACGGTTAAAACGTGTTTTGAAAGCATATTCACGGAAGCAAATGCAACCCCTAGACATATTCAATCTGATAAGGGTACAGAATTTGTTTCAAAGATGGTGAGAGATTATTTTAAAAGTAAGAACATAAATCATTATACAACGAACAACCCAGACATTAAAGCTAGCATAGTTGAAAGGTTTCAAAGAACTCTCAAAACTAAAATGTGGCGTTATTTCACTCATAAAAATACTTACAATTACACTAATATATTACAAGATCTGCTTTATTCATATAACCATAGCTATCATTCCAGCATAAAAATGCGTCCAGTTGATGTTAACTCTAGTAATATAAGGACTGTTTGGTGTAACTTATATGAAAGAAAAAATGATAAACAACCTTCTTTAGAAAATGCAAGGCTAAATGTAGGTGATCATGTTAGGATAACTAAATATAAACATATATTCCAAAAGGGTTATGAAACCAATTGGAGTGATGAAATATTTGTGATTGAATCAGTTATCAATAGGTCTCCGTGGGTTGTTTATACTTTAAAAGATTTGGAAGGTGAACCAATAATTGGTACATTTTATTCTAAAGAATTACAAAAAGTAACTCACCACCCCTCCATCAAATATAAAATTGATAAAATAATACGCTCGCGCCGTATTGGTGGCAGAAAGGAAGTGTTCGTGAAGTGGCGAGGTTATCCTAATAAATTTAATTCCTGGATACCGTCATCAAGTTTAGAAACAATATGAGTGAAAACAGTTTTTACTTAACTTTGTTGAGCAATAGCTCATCGGAATATTACAATGATAATACAACTGCGCACTTTTTAACAAAATTACCTAAAACCATTAAATTGGAAGGAGAATGGGTCGTGGGTTTAGTAGAATTTCAATACCCATGCTCCATGTACAATGTTCAAGAACATGAAAATACCATTTATATTAAAAAGAAAGTTCGAGGACCTGCAGACAAGACGGATAAAATCGTTGATTCAAAAACTCACATACCAGCTACTTCGTATGATAGTCTTGATCATTTTCTTGATGCATTAAATGAAAACCCACAGCTAAAAAGCAAAGTTAAGTTTAGATATGATAAAATTACAAAAATGGTGGGGATATCAACAGATAAAGAAATAGTCTCAATCACAACAACACCCATATTAAGTCTACAATTAGGATTTCGACCAAGATCAAATTTAAAAGAAATGTCAATTGGAAAACATCCTGCAAATTTATACTTAGGTTTACCCTCACAAATATTTGTTTATACTGATATCATTCATCCACAAGTGGTGGGAGATGTAATTACATCATTACTGAGAATAATACCGTTAGACCCAACTAAATTTATCTATGGTGCTTACAAAACACATATTTTCTCACCTGCTCACTATGTACCCGTATTACGAAGAGAATTCGATACTATAGAAATAGATATAAGGACAACTACTGGAGCTAGAATACCATTCCAGTTTGGATCTTCTTGCGTGAAGCTACACTTTCAACGGGTAAAATGAATTATAAAAGATCATCTACGTCTTGCCCATATGAACATTACTATTCACACCAAGCTGGTACGGGTATAGGAATAGTTTATAAAGGGGTACCATATCAACGAGGACATGGGATCGGGAGTTTCTTGGGTGGTCTTTTTAGGTCTGTGCTACCATTATTATCTAGTGGTCTTAAAACAGTGGGAAAAGAAACTTTAGATGCAGGAATCGGTCTTTTATCCGATATGGTAAATTCACGACCAATGGATAGTTCTATTAGATCTCGGTTCAATGAAGCAAGCGCCAACTTAAAAAGAAAAGCAGATGAAAAAATTGATTCTTTGATGTCGGGGTCTGGGTATAAAACGTCCACAAAAAGACGTGGACCATTCATTAACTTAAAAGCATCGCACCGAAGAGGAGGTAAAAAACTTAGGAAAAACAATATTGAAGATATATTTTCAAACTAAAAAATGTCATTCTTACATAGTCATTCTTGTGAGTGTGCCAAATCTGAGTTAGACTTATTTGCTTTACCATCAACTCAAACAAGCATTGAAAGTGGCCAGTGGATTCATTACAAACCAATTTCATCTCTAAGTGACGATGGTCCTATTGAGTTTCAAGTTCCTGGGTCAGGTGATGACTACATTGATCTATCACACACTTTGTTGCATATAAATGCCAAAATATTGAATCAAGATGGTACAAAAATAAAACCTGATGCAAATGTTGCACCGGTAAACAATTGGTTACATTCCCTGTTTAGCCAACTAGACATTTATTTAAATCAGAAGCTTATATCACCTCCAAACAACACTTATGCTTACCGAGCCTACATGGAAAATCTGCTTAATTATGGTTCAGCAGCCAAAAAATCTCATCTGACTTGTGGATTGTGGTATGAAGATACCCCCAACTATATGGACGCCGTTGACTCGACTAATAAAGGGTTTCACGAAAGAATGGACTTTGTTAAGGAAAGCAAGGAAGTTGAAATGATTGGTCATTTACATGGTGATATGTTTAACCAGGAGAAATTTCTAATTAATGGTGTAGAAATGAGAGTTAAATTAGTCCGTTCGAAAGAAACATTTAATTTAATTTGTCATAAGGATGGTAAATTTAAAGTACAAATAACAGATGCCAGTCTCATTATCAGAAGAGCAAGAATAAATCCTAGTGTATTGTTAGCTCATCAAAAAGTATTAGCATCAACAACTGCGAAATATCCGATAACAAGGGCAGAAGTTAAGGTTCTGACATTACCCGCAGGTATACAAGGTAAAACATTGGATAATATATTTCTCGGGCAAGTCCCTAAAAGATGTATTATTGGATTCGTTTCAAACTCTGGGTTTAATGGTAATTTAGCTATAAATCCCTTCAATTTTCAACATTTTCATATTAATTCATTTAGTTTGTACGTAGATGGTCATGAAATTCCTTCTAAAACTTTGCAACCCTCATTTAACTCTGCGGGTTTAATAGCAACTGCATATCATACTTTGTTTTCTGGAACTGGTATTCATTTCCATAACGAAGGTAATGCTATAAGCAGATCAAACTATGTGGGTGGTTATTCTTTATTATGTTTCGATTTGACTCCTGATTTATCTGCAAGTTCAACTTCACACTGGAATCTTGTAAGACACGGAAGTGTTCGAATCGAAGTTCGTTTTGATTCAGCTTTAAGTACTACTATCAACTGTATTGTGTATGCTGAATTTGATAACATAATTGAAATAAATAAAAATCGTGATATCACTGTAGATTATAATAGTTAGTAATTAAATAAATACAATGCATTCACTCAATTTTATCATTACCACTTGAACATTGTCTGTAAAACCACCAGTGTTTACTTTTTTAGATTAATTATTATTATGGATTCGAATGAAATACAATTTTGTATGAATAAAATAAACCCGAGGTTTAAGTCAAATGTTTTTGCTGCAAACCGGATTCCTGTTTGGGTTAATCTACCTACTTTTATTATAAGCAATCTAGATCCTGATTCAAAGCCCGGTTCTCATTGGATTGCAATGCACATTGATGTGAATGGATATGGTGAATACTTTGACTCTTTTGGTCGAAAGCCTACTGGTTATCACAGGTTATTTTTAAATAGAAACTCTAAGAGGTGGTTTTATAACCATCAATCACTTCAGAATTATTTTACTTCAGTTTGTGGAGAATACTGTTTAGTTTATCTTTATTTTAAGCTTCAAGGGAAAAAATGTCTGAGTTTTTATATCTTTGTGTAATGATTTAGTTTTAAGGAATATGTTTAAATCAGTTTTTGTGAATTAAAACAATGTGTTATGAAAATAAATTGGGTTTTATTTTATTTCTTACAACTATAATTACAAAATATTCCTACTACCTAAGACAAATGCAGTGACGTAGAAAGAAACACAAAATAAGCAGTTAAAACTACATCTAATATTAAACATGTTCAATAAATGAGTAATAACATTAATATACAATAAGACAAGAAAGAAAGTATTTTATAAGTGAAAAAATAAAGGAACTTATTCTAGTTATAAATAAAGCACTGATTAAAACTATTTTTTATCACACTTATCAGTCTCTATAAAATATTTTACACATTTGGTTTTAGATGATAGTTCTTTCGTTATATTAAATATAACATCCCGAGCACTTTGTTCATGTGAGTCACCTTCGTTAGCATAATATTTAACACGATAGTCACAGTGTTTCCAGTGGTCCAGAGGTCCAACGTTTCGTATTTTATTCATGTCGTATACTTCGATCTTTATGAGGTGTGATGCATATGCTCCATCGTCCTGACCCGAAGTGAGATAGGAAACACCGTCTTCTTCTTTTTTGGAGACCGTTGAAGATTTCTTATACACTTTTGTCTTCTTCTTAGGCCTTTCAAAAAAGCCATCAATATTATTTGATTGACGCTTCTTCGCAATAGCTTGCTTCACTTTGAAAGCCAGCGTCCCCTCTTCATCACTTGCTTCGTCTTCATTTTCATCAACGTAAAAGTTTTTGAAAGTGTTGTCGGAAAACTGAAACAAAATTCATAATTAATATTAAAGACTTAAAACATACACACAACACATAAATTTTTTAATGCAATAATTATAGAGTAATACTATTTAAATACTTACATCCATTATGAATAGTCTTCGTTAAAACTTCAAAGCGTAGAAACAGAGCTCTTAACTGAACTGGAGATCCGAAGGTACTATATAAAGTTACTCACAGCCTCAGCCTTTTTATATGAATTTGTGTTGAAAAAAAGGTCACGGCTGGTGGGGACAGAGGACCACCTAGGTAGGTAGCGACGAGTTTAAACAGGATTTCGGGACAGGTAAATTTTTGTTTGCAGCGGAATGTTTTCTAACAAAAGATTAAATTATCAAAAGAATTCTAAAGAATTTAAACGACAGATCTTTTGTGCATTTACTTTCTATTAAAATCGCGTGTGACTTCAAACCCGATGATTGATTTATATATTTCTCAGAAACGAATAAAAAGTAAGTTATTACCTTCTTCAAAGGACATCTAGTAAAAAAGGTTAAGTTCTCAAGCCGACAGCATCAAGAAAAAACTAATAATAGAAATTGCGACTTTAAATTAGAGCACCAAAGAAGTTTTAAACATCGCACCGCCCCACCTAACTGGTATAAACAAGAATGCAATAAATCACACATCGAATCCTACATTAACAAAAGATCTATATATTATAATAAATAATGGGAACTTCCTTTACGGAAACGTACAGCATACTTACAGGTTGAAACTTGTTCAAAACACAGTCATGTTTATTGCCCACCAATAAATATCAGTCGGTTGTCACATATACCAAAGTTATTTACGAGTTCAAAAAAATAAATAAGACAACGCAAATATCTAGGCTAGAAATAATCTAAAATCAATAAAATAATATTTCAAAAATTGGATTTGCATAAAATAATTTACCATAAAAAAAAAACATTAAGACAACACAAATATCTAGACTGGAAATAATCTAGAATGAATAAAATAATATTTCAAAAATTGGATTTGTATAAAATAATTTACCCAAAAAAAAATTAAGACAACACAAATATATAAACACAAATCTAGAATCAATAAAATAATATTTCAAAAATTGGATTTGTATAAAATAATAAATTTTAGGCAAAAACTGAAAACGAATAGATACTAAATAACTAAAATTGATGGGGTTGAAAAATATACCAGAAGTTTCATATTGTGCTGTAACACATATAGATACGTTGAAATTTGCATATATATTCGCGAAATGTGAATTAGTTACTTTAGGTATAAATTTGATACCTACTCCAGTCCAGACTAATAAAGGGTAATGTAATTGTGTCAGTTCGCGGGGCTTGTTAGATCATTAAAAATCTCGTTAAGTTATATGACCGTTTCTACCCCATTGATTTCCCACCACCAAAACTATACCTAAACTTTGGAAACTTTAGGTAGTATACCTAGTCTTTCATAAGGAGTAACCAATTAAGCAATTATAAAACCTATTGCAAATACGTAAAGAGCAAACTACAACGTAGGAGTATGCCTCTATCGAGCTCGGTAACAATGCGATGTCGCCGAGTCGAGCTAACAATAGAGACAATAGAAAAAGGTGAGCAAGGGTTCTATTGTGGTGTCGAAGAGCGTGTATTGTTTAATTAGCGGAGTGCCTAAGTGCTGAAGGAGGCTCCGGGCACTGTTGAGACCTAGTGCAATCGATTTAAATGGGGGGCTAAACGTACTAAAACATACCAAACTTTTTTTTTTTTTTTTAGGTTTCATAGTCCGGAAAACCCACCATAATCCCGAAAAACCATTGTTTTGGTGGTGGGAAAATGATGGGGTAGAAACGGTGAATCTATACTACTGATCAACGTAACGATTTCTTAAGTTGGAGACTGAATTGACGCTCGAGCGTCACGTCGTCGCATTGATGCGGTAGTATACAAATTGCGTGGGAGTGACTTCAGTGCAGGCTGCTCAAAACTCCCCGAAGTTCGACGCAACGCTGGATGTACGGTTGGACGCTTGCCACTGGCCATATATTACATGTGAAATTCTTCAAGCTATCTTGTTATATAGGGCATATCAATGTCAAGGGCTCGAACTTTTAAAACCAATCATTTTCAGTCGGGTAAAAACAAAACATACGTAAGCTATCATTATGAAACAACCGTTTAATCTTCCATATTTTAATGCAGCGTAATATATAAAAATGTTATGTTTGTAACCCTATTCCCAACAAAATACCTCATAATTCTCAGCACCCTACCCGGCTTGTACTGGCCGTATATTCTTATAATTTGCGCCAGCGCGAACTAGTCAAATTTATGACCAAACAAGTCTAACGTGAACTCTAAAGTCTGAGTTATTCCAAAAAAGTGGAAAGGTGTCTCTTCGCCATGAATTGTGCATGCGTGTTAAGAGGGGCTTTCTAAAGTCAGTTATGGGATGTTTGAATAATTTAACAGTTGACACGTAACTACTTATCTATAGTACGATTGGTTTTGTGAGCTGTTCACTGAGATTCAAAATTGCGTGCACACATTATGAATTCATTCATAAATTGTCCATGCAATTTGGAATCTGGGTCAGGGACCGGAACCGGTAACCATTAAAGGGGTATTAGATTGGGTATTTGATAGAGTTGTTTTTAAAAACCTTATCAATTCGGTAAGCGTATCGTTTGACTTACCCGAACGAAAGGCTAACCATGTCAATACAGTTAATTCGGGTAAGTGGTTACAACCCAGCATATGGTTTCCCTATCAGATAGGGTTTTTCAAATGCGATTAAGCTATTTTAAACTCTGTGACCAATACATTTGACTTATTTATTATTCGAGGACCCTACGAGCTAAGCGCTGCCGGGCGGCACGAGCGAGCCTACAGACAAACAAGAATCTATTTGCGTATGTTTTCGTACTTACGCCTTTGATCTAGCCGCTATTATTGCTTGTTAGTGCGCTAAAAGATCGTTGTGTGGTGCCGGTGTTTTTGTTCTTGCCATTCGAGCGTGACGGCTCGTGTCGGTTGAATCTTAGACCCAGGTTTATAGGAACCAAAATCAAATGCATATTGTGAAGTGTTAAATTTTGTGTTATTCTAGTTATAGGTAGTACTTTGTTTCAATGGCTCCAGCAAAATGTGACGCCGTTCACCGATACTTCTAGTATAATGAAACGATCAATATCAGTCATTGTTGGACACTCAAGAATAAAATGATTATTTGAAAAAAATATCGTAAGAATAAACTTATGTTGATTGTATTCCCGTTAAAATGATTCAAAATAATTTCGTCGGGACTAATATATGCGAGAAAATGTAATAAAAATAATTGATTCTTATCAGAATCATTTAATCATGCTTTTTATTTTAAATAATGTTCCGCGTATAAGAATGTATCTGGGTTTTTCGGTGTAAGAAAACATCGTGTGGAAACTGGACCTAATCCCAATAAGTTCAGGCACTTTTTGCGCGCGTGGCAGCGACGCACTATGGCCCAAACGCCCGATCTAGCTGTACAAAATTATTTTACACTCATAGACTAAAATTTACTAATTTTATTATTATTTTGCTATAATTCATGTGAAAAAAGTATAACCAGTGTAAGTTGACCTTTGTATAAGAATAATTACTAGGGCAGAAGAGGTCAGCTAAACTTGGTTGTAAATTTTAAGAGAAATGAAGCATTATTACAAATGGCACCTAAAAAAATTAATAATTAACTTAAACTATATTTAAGTATTTTAATTCTGCTATTCTTATATTTTAGGTGCCATATGCAATAATGCTTCATTTCTCTTAAAATTAAAAACCATGTTTAGCTGACCTCTTCTGCCCTAGTAATTATTCTTATACAATGGTCAACTTACACTGGTTAATTTTTTTTCACATTAATTATACCAAAATAATAATAAAAATAGTCAATTTTAGTCTATGAGTGTAAAATAATTTTGTCCAGCTAGATCGGGCGTTTCGGCCATAGTGCGCCGCTGCCGCGCGCGCAAAAAGTGTCTGGTGATCATAGATTATTTAAACAAGTTTATTCCTTGTCAAATGATCTTTAAATTTGGAAATTTGTAGTTCAACTCCTCCTTAATGCATAAAAACCGAAATTATAACGTTTTTCGAAAATTAAAATACCTCCCAATCGATTTAAAAAAAAACCGGCCAAGAGCGTGTCGGGCCACGCTCAGTGTAGGGTTCCGTAGTTTTCCGTCCGTCACAGTAAGTGTCCCCACTTAAGAGTTAATAACACCGCCATGTAGGATATGATATGAGAGTTCCACGTACAGCGACATCTATCGGCAAATTAAGTAAACTATTGCGCGCGAGCTTAAAGTATGGAAGATGATTTTTATGGAATAATTCTTTATTGCGTGAACCGATTTTCACCGTTTTTACTTTATTTGAAAGCACGTCATTTCATTGTAATTTTGTAGAAATTACAGGTACAATAAACACCTGCTTATACGGTTAAATTACTAACTTAGTTCAGAAATTATTTTGCAATTTTTTTTCAAAAACTATTCATCCTATCAAGTTCAAAATAATGTTTCTAGAAAGTTTTTATAAAGTTCTACTTTTGAGATTTTTTTCATATTTTTAAAACTTATGGTTCAAAAGTTAGAGGGGGGGGGGGACGCATAGTTTTTTACTTCTGGAGCGATTATTTCCGAAAATATTTACATTATCGAAAAATGATTTTAGTAAGTTCATTTTTAAAAACCTATCCAACAATATATCACACGTTAGGGTTGAAATGAAAAAAACAATCACTCCCCACTTTACGTATAGGGGAGGTACCCTAATAAAATAAAAAAATCCACTTTTTATTTTACCACTTTGTCGGCGTGATTGATATACATATTAGTACCAAATTTCAGCTTTCTAGTGCTAACGGTCACTGAGATTATCCGCGGACGGACGGACGGACGGACGGGCAGACATGGCGAAACTATAAGGGTTCCTAGTTGACTACGGAACCCTAAAAAGGTCACTTTTTGCAAAAGTCGACGGTTTGCAAAAAGTTTACAACATTTTAATTTGAACAATTAACAGTAGTTAGAGGACCACAAAACTGACATCATATTCAAATTTCAGCTCTCCAGCACTTCCGGAACGCGAGTTATTGAATTTACAATATTTGCAAAAAAAATGTGTTTTTTTGCGAATTGCGGACGATCCTCTGGACCTATTTTGCTCTACCGGGGCTCATTTTTTTTTGTTTTATAATTGCGCACATTTGTTATATTTAACTATTTTTTTGTCCGACCCGTAGTTTTTCCTCTAGAAGCGAAAAACTGGTTTTTACCATTTTTTTGGCACCTTAGCGCCCAACTTATAAATTTTATTGATATCAATTCCTGCCACTTTGACCTATACAAACAAATTTTTTCCCGTCCAATAGGAATTGACTGTACTTTTTATGATTTTTCCGCTAATTCTATCTGAGTATTGCTATAATTATTTGAATTGCGTGTTTTCTATAATTAAATAAATGAAATAAAATAAAATAGGAGTTGATAATAGTTTAGAAATGCCCCGAAATGTTTTGATGACTTGGCAGAAAATTTCTAAATTCACATGTTAAAAATTCAAAAAAATATATTAAAAAATTAATTGGTTGGAACCATAATTGTTTTCATTGTAATATTTTTGTCACAACTTGAAATTGTTTTACGATTACCGATAAATAATTTCCTCGCAAATTAAGTGAAAATTAGAGTGTAACCCTCGTCCATAAAACCCATTTTACACTCGACTTTTAAACGCCTCGCGTAAAATCGTACGTTTTATGCACTTGTTGTACAATCTACTATTATAATATAATAAAAATAAAATAAAATAAAAATTAAATAAAAATGAAAAAAAAACGAAAACGAAACGAAAACGAAACGAAAAGGAAACGAAAACGAAACGAAAACGAAACGAAAACGAAACGAAAACGAAACGAAACGAAAACGAAACGAAAACGAAACGAAAACGAAACGAAAACGAAACGAAAACGAAACGAAAACGAAACGAAAACGAAACGAAAACGAAACGAAAACGAAACGAAAACGAAACGAAAACGAAACGAAAACGAAACGAAAACGAAACGAAAACGAAACGAAAACGAAACGAAAACGAAACGAAAAAAAAATGAAAAAAAAAATGAAAGAAAAACAAAAAAAATGAATACACTGAATTTTTTTAAATATAAAATGAAAAAATTTTTTTTATGTATATACACACACGGTGAATCTGAGTATCCCGACAGATTTTAACCATACACCCCGAATAATTAACCGAAAATAAGTACCATGACTATTTTTCAGTAAAAAGTATATAACCATCCGCCATCTTGGATTACAAAACAGAAATAATTTTCGAAATTACATCCCCTAATTATAAATATTAATTATTTGAAACGGGCTATTTACCTCGCACCCGAAATATCGGGTGCCCAATAACGCTAATATACATAATACATGGTAAATACCCCGTTTCAAATAATATTTATAATGTGAATGACCATGTGAGCTTAAAAAATCGTATATCCCATAATTAGCTGAAAACGACTACCAATCCCTACGCCAATTCATAGGATTAGGTTGCCAAGCGGACCACAGGCTCAACTGAGCCGTGGCAAAAGCCGGGACAAACTCTAGGAGGATGAATATTGGTTTGTGTCAAATCGATTTGAATATGAATAAAAATTGTGTTTTTATTCTTATTCAAAATAATTATTGCCCATCTCATCAGTACGTGCGAACTATGCAAAAATAAACTGAAGGTAAGACACATTTCTTTAACAGAAATTCTTTAATTTAAAGTTGTGTACGTGAGCAGAGGACTGGACTGTGAGTGTGACTTTAGCAGAATGAATAAACGACAGCAAATCTTATATTTACTCAATTTGTTCCGCCGCCACCTCTCCTGTTCCATTTCAAATGAGAAAGATAGAACCGCCTGCCTGCGTGGAAAAGAGACAGGAAAAGGGTAGCCCTATGATAGGGTAAGCGGTAAATATTAAAGCTATCTTTACCCCATTCGACTCGGAAACCACATTGAAAAGGGTTAAGCCTATTCAAAATGATTTCCATATCGATAGGGTAACCCAATGATAGGGTAACCCTATCATTAGGGTAAGACTTTAATAGGGTTACCCTATCGAAACGATTAATCAAATGAAGGGGTTTTCCGGTCCCTGATCTGGGTGTACATCTTGCTAACATGGCTAAAACTGAATAGACGTGTAGCTCCGCCATTCTGATAAATATACATTATCTTAGCAAACGCATGGCGCTTAAGTCCTTTGTGCTATTTCCACTATTTTCCAAAATACGATATGATGATAAATTCTATCTACCTATCTATAGAATCTGCTCATAAAGTTTCACTGGAATCGGTTGAGAAATGTGAACTGTAATAGGAGAACAGGCGGACAGACTTATTTCCAGGTTTTTTTTTTCTTCAATCAAATATATGTTTATTTTCACCTCACAAAGGATACATTTACGAGTACAGTTATATTATAACATATGAAACAGACTAAGTTAGATTAGAAGTTATACCCTTTGTGAGAGACTGGAGTCTGAACTAGGTAAAACCTGTATTACAGATCTCCAGGCCTGAGGGGTGAGCCCCGGAACAAGTAGAATGCAGTTTACTCTAATTAATTCAGGTTATAATTATAATATAGCCGTCTTAAATACCATCCAAATCTATTCAGCCGTTTATGCACCAAGAAAAAAAGAAACATCCTACCAAATATCCAGATATCCAAACATCGAAACATGCAAATTTTCGCATCTAGAACTTACCGAGCTAGTGAATCGATTGGAACATCTGCGTTTCAGAATGGGCAATAGTTATTTATTATACAAGGGGGCAAAGATGATGCTTAACCTCTCGTGCTTTTATTGAGACCCGAGCCAGAGTGCGAGGGCCTCAAGGCACGAGTCAAAACTTTTCCCACGTGTGGATAAAATGCGTTTTTCCCCACCGCTTTCAAGGGATAAAGAGCACGTTTCCAAGGTGGAGTGATGTTTAAAATTATTTCGTTTGTCCGATGGATATCCAGCTGGTCTCTTGTGGATTCACTTCTATAAGTAGGTTGAAAATTTGGGCGCACGATAGTTACCTAATAGTTTTGCCACAGCTAGCGTGATTGTCGCTTTTAAATAACCTCTTCTCCGCATAAAACCAATACGAAATTTTTGAAGCCCTCGCTCTCGTTAAGGGATTGGAACAACACTCTGGCTAGGCATTTGTATCTGATATTTAGCCGGCGCGGCGGCCACAGGACCTTGGTGATAAACGCCTGACGCATTGCGGGCAGCGTCATGTGCATTGAGGTCCCAAGAGTATGCCCTTTGTACCCGAATATATTAAGAAACTGTACTAGGCAAGGTTAGATGGGCATATACCTGATAATAATGGAGAGTATATTGTGATACTGATTTATTCTTCCATATATGCTTTTGCGTCTATTGCAGACGATTTAAACATGAACCCTGTGGAGGCCACTCCTTTAGTAGCTATAAATACCGATACAGGAAAGACACGATTTTCGACATTTCTGACAGAAAAATTTGACGTCAGAGGCTCCAGCATCGATATGCTGCCTGCGCAACCTTTTTCCAGCCAATGACTCGAACCAGGTCTCATCGCAGAATTTTCATCGCAGTAGTAAAAAATTGCAATGTAACGTTACATTGTAATTGTAGATTAGAAAATAATGGAATTTTTTTTGTGTCTCGGTAAGATAAATAATAAGTAGGTTACCACGAACGGTTTTCTGAACACACTTATGTAGACACTACTTCAAAGGGACAGCTACAACATGGTTAGAAAATTTCAGATGATTACTCGGTTCCGCCATGAAATAAACTCTCTTCATATTTTTTCAGTATACACGTCCCGTACTAGTCGTTTCTTAACAAAACACACATTAACAAAACACTCATCAAATCGAAAAGACAAGTACTTACATATAAATTAAATCAAAAACCTTGGGTTTTTAGGGTTCCGAAGCCAAATGGCA
Organism: Pammene aurita; assembly: GCA_947086415.1. Taxonomy (NCBI): domain Eukaryota; kingdom Metazoa; phylum Arthropoda; class Insecta; order Lepidoptera; family Tortricidae; genus Pammene; species Pammene aurita. Next base: position 6,100,952 of record OX352310.1, on the reverse strand, counting down.
AAAAACGGAACCCTTATGGATTCGTCATGTCTGTCTGTCTGTCTGTCCGTCCGTATGTCACAGGCATTTTACTCGGAAACTATACGACGTATCTGAATAAAATTTACACGTAATGTGTATTTTGTATGCAGCTACTTAGTTATGTAGTTAAATTTGAAAAAAAAATATTTTTAGGGAGGCGCTCCATACAGGTAACTAAATAAAACAAATTAACCAAATATCAACATGTGACACATCAATCGATAGGTCTTTAAAAAACATTGAGGTTTCTTTGACTATTTTGTGATTAAGTGAATATTTTCTGAAATAATCGCTTCGAATGTCAGAAAAGTTGTGTCCCCCCCCCCCCCTGTAACTTTTTAACCGTAAGTTCAAAAAATATGAAAAAATTTGAAGAGATGCGCCTTATCATATACTTTCTAAGAAAATTATTTTGAACATTATCGGTTCAGCTATTTTTGAGTTATCTCCAAAAAAACTTCTTCCATAGGCATCAGATACGACCGTTTGGTATTAGTTTGGTTCTTATTCCATTGAAGGTACGGAACCCTCCTATGCGTGGTCTGACACGCACTTGGCCGGTTTTTTTTCTTAATGCGTACGCGATTTATATATTTAGGGCTCTGTAAGTGTCCTTATTCCTATTTACTTCAGAAAAAACTGCTTGATGTAAACTTGTTTCATGTACAACACTCGAATTTTCAGAATAACCACTTTTTCTTCCCAAAATTGGCGTGATCTATCGTTTAACGACAAGATTCATATCTAAAGCCCACGTGACGGTAAGGCTCTTTCCCCTATTTTTGAGTTATTGCAGAAGTATCCACTTCCCGAGAACCAGTATAAGCAGCAACTCAATATACCTAACAACTGTATGATATCGGATACCATTTATATCGGTTTTTCTGTGTTAGCGCACGCTAGAGAAACATTTGGAATGAAAGCTAGAATCGGCTATCCTGACCACGGTACTCGCCCTAATGCCTGCCTGATTGACGGAATTAGGTGAACAGAGATAGCAGGCATTTGTACTGAAAGATTGAGACATCGCAAAGAACAGTTCAAAGTGAGGTATATTTTTATTTTAAGACAGTCAAACGTAACTAGGCTAATAAGAGTAATAAGGCTTGCAGGCGAAACTGGAGTTGCTTATAAACGGAGAGTTGGCCATGTCAGATATGACACAATAATGAGAGCGACGAAACCCCTCTAGTTAGTTTGTTTTACTATGCTTATTTCTAGATCTGGATATCTGGCAGCTGTGAAGTGGTGGATGTCAAAGAATGCATATAACTTGTAGAAAAAAAATCCTGAGTTCTGGGTTTGATGCAATATTATAGTAAATTATATAATTAATTAGATTATATCATAGCCAGAAATTTCTGTTGGGGCAAAGTAGCGCCACATGATGTAAAATGCAATTTATAGTTAGTCGCCTACCTACTGCTTTTGTTTCCGCAATTTTTTTAAATATAAAATGAAAAAATTTTTTTTATGTATATACACACACGGTGAATCTGAGTATCCCGACAGATTTTAACCATACACCCCGAATAATTAACCGAAAATAAGTACCATGACTATTTTTCAGTAAAAAGTATATAACCATCCGCCATCTTGGATTACAAAACAGAAATAATTTTCGAAATTACATCCCCTAATTATAAATATTAATTATTTGAAACGGGCTATTTACCTCGCACCCGAAATATCGGGTGCCCAATAACGCTAATATACATAATACATGGTAAATACCCCGTTTCAAATAATATTTATAATGTGAATGACCATGTGAGCTTAAAAAATCGTATATCCCATAATTAGCTGAAAACGACTACCAATCCCTACGCCAATTCATAGGATTAGGTTGCCAAGCGGACCACAGGCTCAACTGAGCCGTGGCAAAAGCCGGGACAAACTCTAGGAGGATGAATATTGGTTTGTGTCAAATCGATTTGAATATGAATAAAAATTGTGTTTTTATTCTTATTCAAAATAATTATTGCCCATCTCATCAGTACGTGCGAACTATGCAAAAATAAACTGAAGGTAAGACACATTTCTTTAACAGAAATTCTTTAATTTAAAGTTGTGTACGTGAGCAGAGGACTGGACTGTGAGTGTGACTTTAGCAGAATGAATAAACGACAGCAAATCTTATATTTACTCAATTTGTTCCGCCGCCACCTCTCCTGTTCCATTTCAAATGAGAAAGATAGAACCGCCTGCCTGCGTGGAAAAGAGACAGGAAAAGGGTAGCCCTATGATAGGGTAAGCGGTAAATATTAAAGCTATCTTTACCCCATTCGACTCGGAAACCACATTGAAAAGGGTTAAGCCTATTCAAAATGATTTCCATATCGATAGGGTAACCCAATGATAGGGTAACCCTATCATTAGGGTAAGACTTTAATAGGGTTACCCTATCGAAACGATTAATCAAATGAAGGGGTTTTCCGGTCCCTGATCTGGGTGTACATCTTGCTAACATGGCTAAAACTGAATAGACGTGTAGCTCCGCCATTCTGATAAATATACATTATCTTAGCAAACGCATGGCGCTTAAGTCCTTTGTGCTATTTCCACTATTTTCCAAAATACGATATGATGATAAATTCTATCTACCTATCTATAGAATCTGCTCATAAAGTTTCACTGGAATCGGTTGAGAAATGTGAACTGTAATAGGAGAACAGGCGGACAGACTTATTTCCAGGTTTTTTTTTTCTTCAATCAAATATATGTTTATTTTCACCTCACAAAGGATACATTTACGAGTACAGTTATATTATAACATATGAAACAGACTAAGTTAGATTAGAAGTTATACCCTTTGTGAGAGACTGGAGTCTGAACTAGGTAAAACCTGTATTACAGATCTCCAGGCCTGAGGGGTGAGCCCCGGAACAAGTAGAATGCAGTTTACTCTAATTAATTCAGGTTATAATTATAATATAGCCGTCTTAAATACCATCCAAATCTATTCAGCCGTTTATGCACCAAGAAAAAAAGAAACATCCTACCAAATATCCAGATATCCAAACATCGAAACATGCAAATTTTCGCATCTAGAACTTACCGAGCTAGTGAATCGATTGGAACATCTGCGTTTCAGAATGGGCAATAGTTATTTATTATACAAGGGGGCAAAGATGATGCTTAACCTCTCGTGCTTTTATTGCGACCCGAGCCAGAGTGCGAGGGCCTCAAGGCACGAGTCAAAACTTTTCCCACGTGTGGATAAAATGCGTTTTTCCCCACCGCTTTCAAGGGATAAAGAGCACGTTTCCAAGGTGGAGTGATGTTTAAAATTATTTCGTTTGTCCGATGGATATCCAGCTGGTCTCTTGTGGATTCACTTCTATAAGTAGGTTGAAAATTTGGGCGCACGATAGTTACCTAATAGTTTTGCCACAGCTAGCGTGATTGTCGCTTTTAAATAACCTCTTCTCCGCATAAAACCAATACGAAATTTTTGAAGCCCTCGCTCTCGTTAAGGGATTGGAACAACACTCTGGCTAGGCATTTGTATCTGATATTTAGCCGGCGCGGCGGCCACAGGACCTTGGTGATAAACGCCTGACGCATTGCGGGCAGCGTCATGTGCATTGAGGTCCCAAGAGTATGCCCTTTGTACCCGAATATATTAAGAAACTGTACTAGGCAAGGTTAGATGGGCATATACCTGATAATAATGGAGAGTATATTGTGATACTGATTTATTCTTCCATATATGCTTTTGCGTCTATTGCAGACGATTTAAACATGAACCCTGTGGAGGCCACTCCTTTAGTAGCTATAAATACCGATACAGGAAAGACACGATTTTCGACATTTCTGACAGAAAAATTTGACGTCAGAGGCTCCAGCATCGATATGCTGCCTGCGCAACCTTTTTCCAGCCAATGACTCGAACCAGGTCTCATCGCAGAATTTTCATCGCAGTAGTAAAAAATTGCAATGTAACGTTACATTGTAATTGTAGATTAGAAAATAATGGAATTTTTTTTGTGTCTCGGTAAGATAAATAATAAGTAGGTTACCACGAACGGTTTTCTGAACACACTTATGTAGACACTACTTCAAAGGGACAGCTACAACATGGTTAGAAAATTTCAGATGATTACTCGGTTCCGCCATGAAATAAACTCTCTTCATATTTTTTCAGTATACACGTCCCGTACTAGTCGTTTCTTAACAAAACACACATTAACAAAACACTCATCAAATCGAAAAGACAAGTACTTACATATAAATTAAATCAAAAACCTTGGGTTTTTAGGGTTCCGAAGCCAAATGGCAAAAAACGGAACCCTTATGGATTCGTCATGTCTGTCTGTCTGTCTGTCCGTCCGTATGTCACAGGCATTTTACTCGGAAACTATACGACGTATCTGAATAAAATTTACACGTAATGTGTATTTTGTATGCAGCTACTTAGTTATGTAGTTAAATTTGAAAAAAAAATATTTTTAGGGAGGCGCTCCATACAGGTAACTAAATAAAACAAATTAACCAAATATCAACATGTGACACATCAATCGATAGGTCTTTAAAAAACATTGAGGTTTCTTTGACTATTTTGTGATTAAGTGAATATTTTCTGAAATAATCGCTTCGAATGTCAGAAAAGTTGTGTCCCCCCCCCCCCCCCCTGTAACTTTTTAACCGTAAGTTCAAAAAATATGAAAAAATTTGAAGAGATGCGCCTTATCATATACTTTCTAAGAAAATTATTTTGAACATTATCGGTTCAGCTATTTTTGAGTTATCTCCAAAAAAACTTCTTCCATAGGCATCAGATACGACCGTTTGGTATTAGTTTGGTTCTTATTCCATTGAAGGTACGGAACCCTCCTATGCGTGGTCTGACACGCACTTGGCCGGTTTTTTTTCTTAATGCGTACGCGATTTATATATTTAGGGCTCTGTAAGTGTCCTTATTCCTATTTACTTCAGAAAAAACTGCTTGATGTAAACTTGTTTCATGTACAACACTCGAATTTTCAGAATAACCACTTTTTCTTCCCAAAATTGGCGTGATCTATCGTTTAACGACAAGATTCATATCTAAAGCCCACGTGACGGTAAGGCTCTTTCCCCTATTTTTGAGTTATTGCAGAAGTATCCACTTCCCGAGAACCAGTATAAGCAGCAACTCAATATACCTAACAACTGTATGATATCGGATACCATTTATATCGGTTTTTCTGTGTTAGCGCACGCTAGAGAAACATTTGGAATGAAAGCTAGAATCGGCTATCCTGACCACGGTACTCGCCCTAATGCCTGCCTGATTGACGGAATTAGGTGAACAGAGATAGCAGGCATTTGTACTGAAAGATTGAGACATCGCAAAGAACAGTTCAAAGTGAGGTATATTTTTATTTTAAGACAGTCAAACGTAACTAGGCTAATAAGAGTAATAAGGCTTGCAGGCGAAACTGGAGTTGCTTATAAACGGAGAGTTGGCCATGTCAGATATGACACAATAATGAGAGCGACGAAACCCCTCTAGTTAGTTTGTTTTACTATGCTTATTTCTAGATCCGGATATCTGGCAGCTGTGAAGTGGTGGATGTCAAAGAATGCATATAACTTGTAGAAAAAAAATCCTGAGTTCTGGGTTTGATGCAATATTATAGTAAATTATATAATTAATTAGATTATATCATAGCCAGAAATTTCTGTTGGGGCAAAGTAGCGCCACATGATGTAAAATGCAATTTATAGTTAGTCGCCTACCTACTGCTTTTGTTTCCGCAATTTTTTTAAATATAAAATGAAAAAATTTTTTTTATGTATATACACACACGGTGAATCTGAGTATCCCGACAGATTTTAACCATACACCCCGAATAATTAACCGAAAATAAGTACCATGACTATTTTTCAGTAAAAAGTATATAACCATCCGCCATCTTGGATTACAAAACAGAAATAATTTTCGAAATTACATCCCCTAATTATAAATATTAATTATTTGAAACGGGCTATTTACCTCGCACCCGAAATATCGGGTGCCCAATAACGCTAATATACATAATACATGGTAAATACCCCGTTTCAAATAATATTTATAATGTGAATGACCATGTGAGCTTAAAAAATCGTATATCCCATAATTAGCTGAAAACGACTACCAATCCCTACGCCAATTCATAGGATTAGGTTGCCAAGCGGACCACAGGCTCAACTGAGCCGTGGCAAAAGCCGGGACAAACTCTAGGAGGATGAATATTGGTTTGTGTCAAATCGATTTGAATATGAATAAAAATTGTGTTTTTATTCTTATTCAAAATAATTATTGCCCATCTCATCAGTACGTGCGAACTATGCAAAAATAAACTGAAGGTAAGACACATTTCTTTAACAGAAATTCTTTAATTTAAAGTTGTGTACGTGAGCAGAGGACTGGACTGTGAGTGTGACTTTAGCAGAATGAATAAACGACAGCAAATCTTATATTTACTCAATTTGTTCCGCCGCCACCTCTCCTGTTCCATTTCAAATGAGAAAGATAGAACCGCCTGCCTGCGTGGAAAAGAGACAGGAAAAGGGTAGCCCTATGATAGGGTAAGCGGTAAATATTAAAGCTATCTTTACCCCATTCGACTCGGAAACCACATTGAAAAGGGTTAAGCCTATTCAAAATGATTTCCATATCGATAGGGTAACCCAATGATAGGGTAACCCTATCATTAGGGTAAGACTTTAATAGGGTTACCCTATCGAAACGATTAATCAAATGAAGGGGTTTTCCGGTCCCTGATCTGGGTGTACATCTTGCTAACATGGCTAAAACTGAATAGACGTGTAGCTCCGCCATTCTGATAAATATACATTATCTTAGCAAACGCATGGCGCTTAAGTCCTTTGTGCTATTTCCACTATTTTCCAAAATACGATATGATGATAAATTCTATCTACCTATCTATAGAATCTGCTCATAAAGTTTCACTGGAATCGGTTGAGAAATGTGAACTGTAATAGGAGAACAGGCGGACAGACTTATTTCCAGGTTTTTTTTTTCTTCAATCAAATATATGTTTATTTTCACCTCACAAAGGATACATTTACGAGTACAGTTATATTATAACATATGAAACAGACTAAGTTAGATTAGAAGTTATACCCTTTGTGAGAGACTGGAGTCTGAACTAGGTAAAACCTGTATTACAGATCTCCAGGCCTGAGGGGTGAGCCCCGGAACAAGTAGAATGCAGTTTACTCTAATTAATTCAGGTTATAATTATAATATAGCCGTCTTAAATACCATCCAAATCTATTCAGCCGTTTATGCACCAAGAAAAAAAGAAACATCCTACCAAATATCCAGATATCCAAACATCGAAACATGCAAATTTTCGCATCTAGAACTTACCGAGCTAGTGAATCGATTGGAACATCTGCGTTTCAGAATGGGCAATAGTTATTTATTATACAAGGGGGCAAAGATGATGCTTAACCTCTCGTGCTTTTATTGAGACCCGAGCCAGAGTGCGAGGGCCTCAAGGCACGAGTCAAAACTTTTCCCACGTGTGGATAAAATGCGTTTTTCCCCACCGCTTTCAAGGGATAAAGAGCACGTTTCCAAGGTGGAGTGATGTTTAAAATTATTTCGTTTGTCCGATGGATATCCAGCTGGTCTCTTGTGGATTCACTTCTATAAGTAGGTTGAAAATTTGGGCGCACGATAGTTACCTAATAGTTTTGCCACAGCTAGCGTGATTGTCGCTTTTAAATAACCTCTTCTCCGCATAAAACCAATACGAAATTTTTGAAGCCCTCGCTCTCGTTAAGGGATTGGAACAACACTCTGGCTAGGCATTTGTATCTGATATTTAGCCGGCGCGGCGGCCACAGGACCTTGGTGATAAACGCCTGACGCATTGCGGGCAGCGTCATGTGCATTGAGGTCCCAAGAGTATGCCCTTTGTACCCGAATATATTAAGAAACTGTACTAGGCAAGGTTAGATGGGCATATACCTGATAATAATGGAGAGTATATTGTGATACTGATTTATTCTTCCATATATGCTTTTGCGTCTATTGCAGACGATTTAAACATGAACCCTGTGGAGGCCACTCCTTTAGTAGCTATAAATACCGATACAGGAAAGACACGATTTTCGACATTTCTGACAGAAAAATTTGACGTCAGAGGCTCCAGCATCGATATGCTGCCTGCGCAACCTTTTTCCAGCCAATGACTCGAACCAGGTCTCATCGCAGAATTTTCATCGCAGTAGTAAAAAATTGCAATGTAACGTTACATTGTAATTGTAGATTAGAAAATAATGGAATTTTTTTTGTGTCTCGGTAAGATAAATAATAAGTAGGTTACCACGAACGGTTTTCTGAACACACTTATGTAGACACTACTTCAAAGGGACAGCTACAACATGGTTAGAAAATTTCAGATGATTACTCGGTTCCGCCATGAAATAAACTCTCTTCATATTTTTTCAGTATACACGTCCCGTACTAGTCGTTTCTTAACAAAACACACATTAACAAAACACTCATCAAATCGAAAAGACAAGTACTTACATATAAATTAAATCAAAAACCTTGGGTTTTTAGGGTTCCGAAGCCAAATGGCAAAAAACGGAACCCTTATGGATTCGTCATGTCTGTCTGTCTGTCTGTCCGTCCGTATGTCACAGGCATTTTACTCGGAAACTATACGACGTATCTGAATAAAATTTACACGTAATGTGTATTTTGTATGCAGCTACTTAGTTATGTAGTTAAATTTGAAAAAAAAATATTTTTAGGGAGGCGCTCCATACAGGTAACTAAATAAAACAAATTAACCAAATATCAACATGTGACACATCAATCGATAGGTCTTTAAAAAACATTGAGGTTTCTTTGACTATTTTGTGATTAAGTGAATATTTTCTGAAATAATCGCTTCGAATGTCAGAAAAGTTGTGTCCCCCCCCCCCCCCCCCTGTAACTTTTTAACCGTAAGTTCAAAAAATATGAAAAAATTTGAAGAGATGCGCCTTATCATATACTTTCTAAGAAAATTATTTTGAACATTATCGGTTCAGCTATTTTTGAGTTATCTCCAAAAAAACTTCTTCCATAGGCATCAGATACGACCGTTTGGTATTAGTTTGGTTCTTATTCCATTGAAGGTACGGAACCCTCCTATGCGTGGTCTGACACGCACTTGGCCGGTTTTTTTTCTTAATGCGTACGCGATTTATATATTTAGGGCTCTGTAAGTGTCCTTATTCCTATTTACTTCAGAAAAAACTGCTTGATGTAAACTTGTTTCATGTACAACACTCGAATTTTCAGAATAACCACTTTTTCTTCCCAAAATTGGCGTGATCTATCGTTTAACGACAAGATTCATATCTAAAGCCCACGTGACGGTAAGGCTCTTTCCCCTATTTTTGAGTTATTGCAGAAGTATCCACTTCCCGAGAACCAGTATAAGCAGCAACTCAATATACCTAACAACTGTATGATATCGGATACCATTTATATCGGTTTTTCTGTGTTAGCGCACGCTAGAGAAACATTTGGAATGAAAGCTAGAATCGGCTATCCTGACCACGGTACTCGCCCTAATGCCTGCCTGATTGACGGAATTAGGTGAACAGAGATAGCAGGCATTTGTACTGAAAGATTGAGACATCGCAAAGAACAGTTCAAAGTGAGGTATATTTTTATTTTAAGACAGTCAAACGTAACTAGGCTAATAAGAGTAATAAGGCTTGCAGGCGAAACTGGAGTTGCTTATAAACGGAGAGTTGGCCATGTCAGATATGACACAATAATGAGAGCGACGAAACCCCTCTAGTTAGTTTGTTTTACTATGCTTATTTCTAGATCCGGATATCTGGCAGCTGTGAAGTGGTGGATGTCAAAGAATGCATATAACTTGTAGAAAAAAAATCCTGAGTTCTGGGTTTGATGCAATATTATAGTAAATTATATAATTAATTAGATTATATCATAGCCAGAAATTTCTGTTGGGGCAAAGTAGCGCCACATGATGTAAAATGCAATTTATAGTTAGTCGCCTACCTACTGCTTTTGTTTCCGCAATAATACACAATGTATTTTGTTCTAGTGTTAAAATACCTATATAGGCCCTGTCCTCTATAAATGCCACAGCTTTGGCAGTTTTTTGGTATTACTTATTTCCAACTGAAAAGCTTTATTGGTCTGTCACCCATTAAAAGCTGCCAGATGTCTGGATCTAGAAATAAGGATGGTAAAGCAATCTAACTAGACAGGTTTCATTGCTCTCATTATTATGTCATATCTGACGTAGCCAGCTCTTAGTCCATCAATTAAATCACTGTATACTACTTAAAGCAAATCGAAACTATTGAATATATTAACATCTGACTCGACACATGGAAAAGGCTTCACAGATACCTTTAAAGAGTTCAAATTTTCTTGTTCAAAATGAAGTCTATAACACTGCTCATCATCAGTTATCGCTCGTCTCACCCGCCGTAAGTCCAGCCGGAATGTAGTGATAATAATAGTCATATTGCTTCGTATTGAAAGGGGCTTTCTTGTTATCTTATTATTATATTACCTACATATATTACAGTATCTACTCGTATTGTCGTTACTCGATTACGAGTCTTCAACGAAATTGAAGGAACGAAATCTACGGGATGGAACACACGTAGCGGGGTTGTTACTCGACCGATAGAGAACGTTTGATTACGCTCTGATTTTCAGATGCTTGGAACATTGCTATAGTACGAATACTTGCTGGATGTGGCGCTTGCCTGAGTATGACGGTGTGTATGCGGCGTACGTAACCTTATCGATTCAAATTGTTCCTCAAAGGGGTAGAATGACATTTGATTCGTGACTTGTACCTATCAAACCCCGACATTAATACCGTAAAGTTGTTCTATAATGTGTTGTGGTACCATGTCCCGTAGCAGAATGCTCTCATCTCTTCTCTGAAGACCGCCCTCTATAAACGATGGCGTGTATGTAAAAAAGATAGATTAAAATAAAGATAAGATTCTTATACAAAAATTCAAGGTTAAACAACTCCAGGTTTTGTCTTGTAATCTCACCGCTACGTACCTGTTCTGCATCTTACTGTTTCATGATTACATATCGATTCGGTATAGTTCACTAAGCTGGGACGAGGTTGGACTTTTAATTCTGAAAGACTTTCTGTGATTGGGACGGGAAATTGGTTATCTTTAGTTGCTGATTGCGAGACGGCAATTGACCGTGACTAAATCAACTTTAGAGTTCAAATGTACTTGAGTATAATGTGTCTCTTTTAAAAATACATTAAGTAAAACAAACAAAGATTATCACGATATTCTAAATTAAGCATAGTCGAAATTTTAGGCATTCTAATTAGAGCTTATGCTATACTTGAAAAATTATAACAGAAACTACAGAAAAACGCATAGTAAATGTTGCAACTTAGAAAATTGGTAAATAATACAAAATTTTAAAATACGTAAACAATACATTAAAAGCACAATCTATCTCATAACATAACTCCAACACACAACAAATAATCAACCAATATTGAAGTTATATTGTAGTTGTAATGGAAAAATTTTCAAGAACATTCTGATATTTCTGATTCAGACGTTGCTAGCTGTATTGCTTAGTTAATGCATTGAAGTTGTATTAAAGTTGGATGCACAATGATTCTAAGTGCCTTGGGTCATTTGTGCCTAATTCTGCCAGTTTAAAGAATTTCTATAAATAGAATACGAGCAGGTAACAAAAAGTAATCCGTATATCTAACTTTCTTAACTTGTTCCCAATTTATTACGAGAATCGATTGCAAATTGCGACTCTTGAAAGATAACAGCCAGACATCCGGATATATGTACGAAAGCATTTTTTCCCAAGCTAAAGCGAAGATAATCTTACTACTCTTTCGGCCAGTTACTGTTCGTTTGTAGTCTTTAGACTTTAACGGATTAAGTAATAATGGCCTATGCAGTTTGAGTTGTACTTTGTTTTAAGGTACCAACAGCATACAGCCAGCATACTACCTACACATATGATTATTTACTTAGGTAATATAGTTTTGGTTTATTTGTTACTTAAGTAATGTTGACAAGATAAAACTTGCGTGTAATGCCCATAAACTGTTATTTTTTAAAATTTGTAATAGGTAAGCGTACATGGTTTTTATGAGTTACTTAATTAGTTTTTCGTAACTCATGTTTACTTGATTGCTCCAATATTGTGTAATAGTTCTGTAACACTATTTTACCAGGAAATGGCATCGTAATTCCACATTGGATTAAAAATGCAGGACAGAACAAAGCCTTTCATCGCCACGAAATATAAGGATTCCGTAGATTTTTTGTATTTCTTCTACAACCATTCATTAGTAATAGAAGTATTTAAAAACCATAATATCTGAATTCCTGCCGATTAATCGAGCAACCATTGGTGTAAAAACCGTACTACTAACCGGTTGGTTTTCCCTTAAAACCGGTTTTAGGGTTCCGTACCAAAATGGTAAAAAAGGAACCCTTATGGTGCGACTCTATCTGTCTGTATGTCTGCCACAAAGCCAATTTGCTCCGAAACTACTGGACCGATTGAACTGAAATTTTATACATATATGTAAGTTAGCGACCCAAAGGCAGGCATGTCACGCCAATCTATAAATTTTAAACATGGGGGGCATTTGTGGGGGGGTTTTTTTAATACCACGACGGTGGCAAACAAGCATACGGCCCGCCTGATGGTAAGCAGCTACCGTAACCTATGGACGCCTGCAACTCCAAAGGAGTCATATGCGCGTTGCCGACCCTTTACAAAAAGGAGGATTCACTGTGTTGACGGGTAAAGGAATAAGAAGGTCCCTCATCGTCAACACACTGGGTCCTCTTTGAGCTCTTTGGCAATCTTACTCAGCAGCAGGAACACAACACTATGATTAGGGTCTAGTGCTATTTAGCTGTGGTTTTCTGTAAGGTGGAGGTACTTCCCCAGTCGGGCTCTGCTCCAGATTTGAGCGAGATGACATTCGCTGAACGTGCCCTACCACACTTAGCGAGATGCCATTCGCAGTGCCCATACCTCTCTTTTTGGCGTAGTTTAAGGACATACCCAAGTCCGGACGTAGTTTAAGGACATACCCCGGGTCCGGGTCGGGGGTATGTGAGAAATAAAATAAAGAAGTTTTGTAAAATATATTGTCTGGTATATCAAATATAAGGGATTAATAGGAGAATCTCAAATATATTTTTTGTATATTCGTATTTCGATTTAGCCGCCATCGAATAATCGGTGAACATACCTAAAAAAAAAATAGCAAAAACAAAGATCCCGACGAATTATAACCTCCTCCTTCTAAATCTTGAAGTCGATCGATAAAGCCAACTGTTGGTCCCATTTTAACCAGGTTAGGATCTATTTTTACACCAACTCCATCATTTGCTGTTGGAAAGGTGGATGCTAAGTGAAATCGGTTCTTTTTTGTTAAAAATTATTTTAATTACAAAATATTGCTTTCATCACTACCGTATTAAGCATACGGTAGAGCAGAAAAAATAGCTAAGCGGGTTAAAAATGATCTTGGAAGGATTTCATTGCGAAGAAAATTAGCCTGTAAACACTTCATCTGCTGAGCTCTGGCTGTACAGGGTGTCACAAAAATACTAATGACCCGTTTATGGGCACTATTGGTATCATAAGAAAAAACCGGCCAAGTGCGAGTCGGACTCGCGCACCGAGGGTTCCGTACAAGCCTATAACAAGCAAAAGTTTGTAGTATGTTTATTACTTATTTCAATTTAATACCTCTACGCGTTTACGAGGAAAAAGGTAGTAAGTTTAAAATTTAAAAAAATATTTTTTGTATGATTTTACTAAAAATGTCTACTTTTCGTAATTTTTCCTTTGTCTGTGCTATATGAAGTTTCTTCGTGCCAAGTTTCAAGTTTTTGAGTTTACGGGAAGTACCCTTTAGGTTTTGAGTTTCTTGCGAGTACTCAGTTTCAAAATATGCGACTTAAATTGCTTTTTCTTTTGAATGCGTTCACATAAAAGTTTGGTTTTGCTACATCGGAAAGGTCCTATAGCCCTGAGTATTTAACATGAATTTCAATTTAATACCTCCACGCGTTTACGAGGAAAAAGGTAGTAAGTTTAAAATTTCAAAAAATATTTTTTGTATGATTTTACTAAAAATGTCTACTTTTCGTAATTTTTCCTTTGTCTGTGATATATGAAGTTTTTTCGTGCCAAGTTTCAAGTTTCTGAGTTTACGGGAAGTACCCTTTAGGTTTTGAGTTTCTTGCGAGTACTCAGTTTCAAAATATGCGACTTAAATTGCTTTTTCTTTTGATTGCGTTCACATAAAAGTTTGGTTTTGCTACATCGGAAAGGTCCTATAGCCCTGAGTATTTAACATGAATTTCAATTTAATACCTCCACGCGTTTACGAGGAAAAAGGTAGTAAGTTTAAAATTTCAAAAAATATTTTTTGTATGATTTTACAAAAAATTTCTACTTTTCGTAATTTTTCCTTTGTCTGTGCTATATGATGTTTCTTCGTGCCAAGTTTCAAGTTTCTGAGTTTACGAGAAGTACCCTTTAGGTTTTGAGTTTCTTGCGAGTACTCAGTTTCGAAATATGCGACTTAAATTGCTATTTCTTTTGATTGCGTTCACATAAAAGTTTGGTTTTGCTACATCGGAAAGGTCCTATAGCCCTGAGTATTTAATATGAATTTAAATTTAATACCTCCACGCGTTTACGAGGAAAAAGGTAGTAAGTTTAAAATTTAAAAAAATATTTTTTGTATGATTTTACTAAAAATGTCTACTTTTCGTAATTTTTCCTTTGTCTGTGCTATATGAAGTTTCTTCGTGCCAAGTTTCAAGTTTTTGAGTTTACGGGAAGTACCCTTTAGGTTTTGAGTTTCTTGCGAGTACTCAGTTTCAAAATATGCGACTTAAATTGCTTTTTCTTTTGATTGCGTTCACATAAAAGTTTGGTTTTGCTACATCGGAAAGGTCCTATAGCCCTGAGTATTTAACATGAATTTCAATTTAATACCTCCTCGCGTTTACGAGGAAAAAGGTAGTAAGTTTAAAATTTAAAAAAATATTTTTTTGTATGATTTTACTAAAAATGTCTACTTTTTGTAATTTTTCCATTGTCTATGCTATATGGCGTTACTTCGTGCCAAATTTCAAGTTTATGAGTTCACGGAAAGTACCCCGTAGGTTTTGCCGAAAAACTCTAAAATTTGCAGCCTTATCGACTGTATCTTTTGATTGCGTTGGCTTTTAAGTTTGATTTTTTCACAGCTTCAAGGGACAATAGACCTAAGTATTTGATATAAATTTCAGCTTGATACCTCCACGCGTCCCTGAGAAAAATGGTCTTGTTAGACAGACAGACAGACAGACAGACAGACAGACAGACAGACGGACAACAAAGTGATCCTATAAGGGTTCCGTTTTTTCCTTTCGAGGTACGGAACCCTAATAGGAGAAAAAAATTTGGGACAGGAAAAAAATATTTTTTTTTTACAATTGCTCAAAAAGTTTAGTTTATGTAGCTGCAAATCGTGCGTAAAATTTGATTTTATGCACTAGTGCTAAAAAGTAATCTGATCTGCAAATCGTACGTAAAGTTTGATTTTACGCACGATTTGCAGATTTTACGCACGATTTGCGATCAGAATTTTCAATAAATGAGTATTATGCGAGACCCGCTTATAAATGACCCACCTGAACCTGAACTACGCGCGATTGGGCATAAAGGAATATTATGCGAGACCCAATAGTATTACTTGAACAACGCGCGATTGAATGAAGCTGTCTTTCGTACACTGACTGAATATAAATGTAATTTTATTTCATTGTAGTTTTTTCGCAATTGTATTAAAAAACGTTGTTTGACACACGTGCGGAAGTGTCATTTTCACTCGTCCCGAGTCTTGACTTGAAGTTACCTCGGTACTCGTGCAAAATGACATACTTCTCGCACTTGTGTATCGAAAACTACTATTTTGTATTTTTATAATTAGAATACGATGCCTTTAAACGTATCACCAGCATTTTTGTTACACGTTGTATGTTTGAAAAGCTAATCTAATTCAGCTTTGGCTGTATGTTTGAAAATCGAATTCATAATTTTTAATTATCTTTCAAAATAACGTAAATTTCTTCACTTAACTGCACTTCAATGCCAAATTAAGAAGGTATTTAGTTATTTTATCTACACTCATATTGTAAGTCCTCTAAAATGCGTTCAAAAACCGTTGGCAATGACCAGCATTACAACAAACGATTTCACTATGATAAGTTTCTTATCTGTGGCAGTAATGTAATTTTAACTTTACATGCTCAAATATTGTTAAGTTATGCGTTTCAAATTTGGAACAGCTGTCAAAACCAACACAATTTCAATGGGTTCTATTCTAGTATCCATAGATTTTAAAATGTTGTCGATACGAAACGTCAGTAGCGACAGAAGTTTGTACGGCCGCCATTTCTGTTATCAACTTGTCAGTTATTGTTTGTCGAAATATTTTTAATTGCGAAAATGTAAATGTTTACTGTTAACTATATTATAATAAATAAATATACTTTCCTTATCAGTTCTAATTTATTTATTTTGTATTAAGCTTACACCTGTGGGTATGTTTCAGCACTTGTATCTATCTACCTAGTAATGCAGGTCAATTGCCTTCGGCTTCTGAACCCATCTTTGAGTACTTGCAATATGTGTGTAGATAAAGTAATGTATGCAACTGTACATAATTAGGCCTTAAAACACTCGTGTGATCCTATAATGAAACTCGCTGCGCACGTTTCATTAAACCCCACTCGTGTTTTAAGGCCGCTCATTATGTATCAGTTGCATAAACTACTATTAATCGTATTGCGGAATCCTGGTGGAGGTGCGGCGAGTGGATTGCGCTGAAATATTAATCCACACATCTGCAGTAATACTGTTCGCGGGAAAAGCCGAATTATGTTCCAACGATGATATTGGCTTACATAATTGAGTCGACGTTTGCTTTCATCGTTCGTTTCAATTATACTTATACTACATTCCAAGCTTACTCGTATTCTTTCTTATTCTAACACTTTATCTATATACAGGGTGGAATTTTGTAATGCCACCTGAAGGGGAAGTACTCTTAATACTGTAGATAGAAAATTTTACTCAAAGAAAACATTCCTTTATTTTTTAAAAGAAAGAAAACTGCATTCAAAGATTTTTAAAAATTCGCTTGTCGCACCCGATAATCGAACCGACTAAAATCTTAAAAGTTGCACCCTGTACTTTTATTGCATCGATCGTTAGGGTCAATTATAAGGATGAAATCTCTCTAACAAACTTCATAAATTAAATGAAAGGAAAACAATGAAATCTTAAATGATTTTAATTATTTACAAAAAATGGTAAACTAACTAATTAATTGTTCGAAATGGGCTCCTCCTTTTTGGTTACACAAATTTATTCTTCTAAGGAATTCATTTCTGGTAACCTTTAATAACGTGTTGTGGTGAATGTTATAAATCGTATTCTGAACTTCAACTCTCAACTCGTTTACATTCTCATAAGATTTAATGTAAATTTGATTTTTTACATATCCCCACAAAAAAAAATCTAAAGGGGTGAGATCTGGTGATCTCGCAGGCCATTTGATTGTGCCGTTTGGACCAATCCAGGTATTAAAATGGTTATTAATGTAGGCAGTAGTGATTCTGCTGTTATGGGCTGGAGCACCATCTTGCTGTAGAATTATTTGGTTTCGCTCTTCCTCGGGAAAACCATTTAACTCATTTCTTAATAAATCCAGTATTTCTAAATACTTGACGGTGTTTAAGTGACCTTCGTACACATGGACTAACACAACCATATTTCTCATAATTCCGCACCAAACGTTGAAAGAAAATCTTACTTGACTGTTAGTTTCGTGAACACGAAGAGGATTCACTCAAGACCAATAGTGGTTATTGCGGCGATTGTACATGCCGTTGTTACTGAAGTTGGTTTCGTCAGACCATACAATGTTACTCAAAAAATTAGGGTTACGGTCAATTTCTCTCAGCATGTCTTGACAAAATTGTAGTCGTCTGTCAGAATCCCCAGGATGCAATTTTTGTACCAACCGACCATCGCGATAACATTTAAACTTATACTTTTTCAGCACTTTAAGTACGCGAGTGTGGGTTGTTCCAATTACTTCGGCAGCATCTCTGCTTGAAGCCTTCGGAAATGCTTCGAAGTATGTTAAAACATTTAGATCAAAATCGAAGTTGTTCTGCTGAAGAGTTTGCCGTCGCTTTTTGAAACTACCCCTATGCTTAAAATTTTCTACCATTCTTTTCAGTACAAACCGAGTTGGTGCCTGTCGATCTCGATATTTCTCTCCATACCACCGCAGAGCACGATTCACATCTTTGTTATTTAAAAAATAAGCTTCCATTAAATCAAATTGTTCTTGATCAGCCATTTTTACCGTGAAACAAATATGAAATGATTTGTTTGTGACAATCAAATGTGAATAACAGATGAAAATCTATTTTCAAATGTAACATTCCATATTTAAACTACGTCACACACGGAGTTATGAACATCTAAGAAAGGAGTCTGCATTACAAACACGTGCAAATTGCAATCGTCTTATCTAAAAAGTAATACGTCATTTTAATGGATAAATGACGTCAATGATAATTATTAATTAATAACATAAGTAAACAGATGGATCTTTGAGTAAAAGTGCTTTAACTTGATCCATTGAATTAATAATTTAAGATTTCATTGTTTTCCTTTCATTTAATTTATAAAGTTTGTAAGATAGATTTCATCCTTATAATTGACCCTAACGATCGATGCAATAAAAGTACAGGATGCAACTTTTAGAGATTTTAGTCAGTTCGATTACCGGGTGCGGCAAGCGAATTTTAAAAAATCTTTGAATGCAGTTTTCTTTCTTTAAAAAAATCAAGGAATGTTTTCTTTAAGTAAAATTTTCTATCTACAATATTAAGAGTACTTCCCCTTCAGGTGGCATTACAAAATTCCACCCTGTATATAAATGCCTTTGTCCTGACTGACTGACTGACTGACTGATCTACGCAGAGTGACTACTGAAGCTAGAAACTCTTTCTTTCTTTCTTTCTTTCAAAAATTCATCCCCTAAAGGGGTAAAAAGGGGGTTGAAAGTTTGTATGGATGGGGCTTAAAATTTTTAAAAAGGATATTTCACCCCTGAGGGGGTTAAAAAGGGATGCAAAATTTGTAGCGGGGAAATTTACTTTTTTGAGCTAGATACTTTTAACTTTGTAGGAGGTACTTATTCAAATACAATAAACGTTTAGCCTTTTGGATAATTTCACTCCTGAGAGGGTTAAAAAGGGGCTCAACGTTTATATGGGGGAAATTTATTTTTCTGAGCTTAACTACTATATTACTTATTAAAATACAATAAAAGTACTTTCAGCGTTTTGGCAAATTTTACTCCTGTGAGGGTTAAATAGGGGTGCTAACTTTGTATGGCGGAAATTCCTTTTTTTAAACTAGAGACTATAAACTCTGTGGGAATATTACTTATTAATACACAATAAAACTATTTTCAGTGTTTTGGAAAATTCCACCCCTGAGAGGGTTAAATAGGGGTGCGAAGTTTGCATGAGGGAAATTACATTTTTGAGCTAGACTTTTAACTTTGTGGGAACATAACTTATTAAAATACAATAAAAGTCCTTTCAGCGTTATGGAAAATTCTACCCCTGGGGGTGGGGGGGGGGGGGGTTAAATAGGGGTGCGAAGGTACTATTATACGCGGACGAAATCGCGGGGCGGAAAGCTAGTCTTTTATAAGTACCTACCAGATGAATAGTTTTATATTTATGTACTGTATTTAGGAATACCTTTATTTCAATCTTATGTGTTTGTCCTCTATGCTTTCTGTTTCGCACTACCTTCCGTCTCTGGGCTTCACGGAAGACCAGCGCTGTGGCATTCTACATGCGAGGGCATATGCTGAGTGGCGTCCTTTAGCACCCACTACAACGGCATCAATATTTTACCTATTTAATTTTTGATTTCTCCCTTCTTGTGTCTTAAAAAAATGTTAGATTTAAGCTTAAATTGGCGTGGTGCTGGTAGTAGTTTATTCGCAAAAATAGTACATTACTTACCTAGGGCTGTAAAAAAAAGAAAGCCCGAAATCGCAGGTATTTGGGACCCGAGCCGCAGGCGAGGGTTGTAAATATGCGATAGAGGGCTTTCTTTTTTACTGCCCGTGGTGAGTACACAATTTTACGTCCCCACCTGGCCATAATGCGAGTTTTACCGTAAGCGTAGCGAGCGGTAAAACTCACATTATGGCCAGGTGTGACGTAAAATATTTTTTCTTTCTTTCTTTACATTTTTTGTGATGACAGCAGCAGACTAAGCGGGTGAGGTTCAAAGTGATCATGGCATAAATATCTTGTTTAGAGAATAAGAGCGAATGAAAGTTATTTTGAATACCCTAACCGCCTACCTACATCTGCTGTTGACATTGCAAAGGAAATACGGGGTTTCTAGTTGACTACGAAACCCTACAAAGAAAAAAAAACCCGACTTCAATAGGGCGGAGCCGGTGAAAGATTATTCCATAGAATAAAATAAAAAAGACAGCATCAGTCACATAATTATATAGAAAAGGAGGTAAAACCATTAAATCAGTTATAAAGTTGCCAACCCCATTGGCTTGTCAATAATTTCATTTCATTTATTGCATCTATGGTTAGTACATAGGTGTTACATAGTAGTAGTGAGTTTCACATGGACCCTGATAGGGTACAGCAATAGTCTTAAATCTAAGTAATAATGGTAGAATATATAAAAATTATATGTGTAGTTCTACATCATCAAATATCACTTCTGTAAATGAGCTTGATTTGTTAATGAAAATACTAAAATCACTATATGTATGCTTTAAACATTTGAGGAGTTCCCTCGATTCCTCATGGATCCCATCATCAGAACTCGAGCTTGACAAAAATTTGTCTTAAAAACCAAACTTAAGCAAGTTAAGCAAACACAGCGAAGAGGAAAAATCACCAAACGTGAACTATTTATACTTCATTGAAGAGTTCCGTTTATGTCCATCATCAGCGGTTCCACTTCATCGAATGACCCACACAAATGATTTTTTAAATCACTATAATATGTATGCCTTCGATTCCTCATAAATCACATCATCGGAACTGCGTTTTGATAAAAAAGGAACCAATCTGTATGTATATACATACAATCAAAAAAAATATTTATAAAATCCGTTCAGACATACGGAGTTATATAAAGTAACAAACATTTAATAGTAGATTGTTTGACAAGGGTCTAAAGTAGTGCATATTACCACGAGGTGGTTATTTTCTCGAACGAAGTGAGGGAAAATTGTTCGAGTGGTAATATGGCTTTTTGACCAGAGTAATGCATACTATTTTTCACTTCGATTGCGAGAAAATAAGATAAAAATACTGATTATTTACGCACAATAACTAAACTAAGGTGAAATTATGATTTAACTTGACGGTCTTTTAATTTTTAGGGTTCCGTACCTCGAAAGGAAAAAACGGAACCCTTTTAGGATCACTTTGTTGTCTGTCTGTCTGTCTGTCTGTCAAGACCATTTTTCTCAGGAACGAATGCGTGGAGGTATCAAGCTGAAATTTATATCAAATACTTAGGTCTACTGTTCCTTGGAGCTGTGAAAAAATCAGACTTCTAAGCCAACGCAATCAAAAGATACAGCCGTTTATGCCGCAAATTTCCGCAAATTTTCGAAACTCGCAAGGATCAAAACCTACAGGGTAC
Source organism: Pammene aurita (assembly GCA_947086415.1). NCBI lineage: Eukaryota > Metazoa > Arthropoda > Insecta > Lepidoptera > Tortricidae > Pammene > Pammene aurita. The sequence goes on along the minus strand of OX352310.1, from coordinate 6,079,126 downwards.
TTCCCGTGAACTCAGAATCTTGACATTTGGTACGAAGCAACGTCTTATAGCACAGATAAAGGGAAAATTGCGAAAACCGTAAATTTTTAGTTATATCATATAATAAAAATTATTATTAGGAGCCTGTAATGTCCCACTGCTGGGCAAAGGCCTCCCCCCGGTTTTTCCAATCCTCCCGATTCTGTGCAGCATCCGGCCATTCCTTTAAAAAGGAGTCTAACTCATCTCGCCATCGCCGACGAGGTCTGCCAGATCCCCGTTTTGAGCTGGGCTGCCACTCGGTGGCGATCTTGGCCCACAGCTCGCTCGGCATGCGGCAGACATGACCAGCCTAGTCCCATTTCAGCTTGGCCGCTTTCCGAGCTACGTCGACTATTTGTGTTTTGGAGCGCAGCATGGTGTTCCGGATACGATCCATTAATTTTACACCTAATATGCTGCGCTCCATGGCTCGCTGGCAAACCCCAAGTTTGGACCTCTGAGATGCTGTCAAAGACCAATAATAAAAATATTTTTAATAATGTTAAAGTTACTACCCCTATATACCTAGAGGTTTGTACGGAACCCTCGGTGCACGAGTCCGACTCGCACTTGGCCGGTTTTTTAACTTCTTTAAACACCGCGAATAAATGCCACAGACGACGCGCGACGGTATAATCAGGTCTTTAAACAGTTTAAACACGCTTTAAAGCGCTTTTAAAAAATTAAAATCTTGTTTAATTATTGTAAAGTAGGAACTAAAAAACACCTCGTGTTTTGAGAAATAAATTGCGTTTCCTGATTGGTCGATTTTAACATTGCTGTATTCTGTTAACTTCGATATGTGTTGTGATTGGTGGATTTAATATGGTGAAGTGTTCCGAATGTTTTGTAAATCATAAATTTACAAAACATTTTGAATTTGCCCAAGTATAGGTTCGGACGGACTCTTTAATACAGAACCTTGAGAAATTTGTAGTTTATATCAAAATTGCTTGTGAGCAATGGACATTAACTGACAGAGGAGAATAAGCTTGTTCTATTATCTAGGAATAAAGCACTTCCTACTCATTTTTAGTTGGTCAATAAAATATTAATAGCAAGATATGGCAAAGCCACGCTGTTAAAATCTTCGAGATGCAACCTTATTTCTTTCATGATACAAGAGGATGATGTCACCCATGCCACAGTACAAAAGAATATCTAAATGTTTCCTGTGTACAAGATTTCAGGAAGTGCTTGTAACCTCCCGCAGTGCGGTGTATTTACTGCCTCCAATTTAGCATAACAATGTAAGATGTGAATTATTAGACTTAATGAATTTCGTAACAGGGGGTTTATAATTTAAACCGGACACATGTTCTTTCCTACGACCGTCAGTAAGAATGTAATCGCAATCCCTTGTTAAATGATGAGAACAGCAGTCAATAGGCGCAATTAAATAAAGAATCGAATATTGAATTTAAACTTTCGGGACACATATACACTTCATGCGGCTGTACCTACCTACTCACTTGTACCTCATGAAGTGATAATAGTAAAGCATCGAATATTTTGATTTAAGGGTTTTATCATTATTTTGTTTCATATTTCGATAATTTTGTGTCATGAAAATAGGTATATGAAAATAAGTAGTCATTTTTGTCTAGATATTCAATCAACCGAATATTAATTATTTTACTTGTTTTTAAAGTGGGTATTCCACTCATACATTAGCCCCGGTAAGGCGTATCGATGTTTGTTCAAGTCAAACTGGGTTGATTATTTTTTCAATGTTTCAATGTTTGTATTTGATTAAATAACAACCGAATATTCTTTATAATAAATTCACCAAAACATACAAAGACAAATCTGTACACATAACGCAAGAAAACCGGCAGAGACCTTATCCTTAAGAAGTTATCTCTTCCATATATATCTGCATAGCGTACTCAAAGTTTATCAGCTGCAAACTGCGCTCAAGGATAATGATTAATGAAAATGGGTCACTTTGAACGGATATTTCTCTACGAAGAGGCCCGTTTTGTACCAAGTACTATATTGAGTATGGTTGTTGGTTGTTGAAGTAGAGTAAGCTGCGAGACCTTGAAGAGACAGTGCAGCTGCCAAAGTTGTTGCGCTCTTAGCACCACCCGGGGATCATGTGTAGGGATATCTAAGGTAATTCCTACGGACGTGGAGCAACATCGACCCCCAACAAAGTACTATACTTAAACAATAGGCACCGTAAAATCCCATTCACTTTTGCAAAATCACTCAGAATAACTCGAAACGTTTTACCTAGATCTTATCTTAAACCATCTTTCACAGGCTTCGCCAGACGAGATAAAGTGTGGCTATCTGTATGCTAATCCAGTTTTGTCTGGTACGAATCGGTTAGAGCAGAGCTGCCTTGGGCTGATTTCTTGGAACATTATTCCCACATTTTCAAGAATAAGTGCAGAAGTTACATTCAAATCAAATCAAATTATTTATTCACTGACAACAGGGTCCACATATCATATAATAATATACAATCAAAATAAATGTCAAGTAAAACTTTAACGAAATAAAAATAAAAATAACAACTATAAACAAAAAATAACCGGCTTCACTAGGCTCCACCTTTCCAAAAGCAAATGCTCGAGCTGCTGTAAAAAATACTTAAATCACTATAGGTGTGCCTATAATATTTGAAGAGTTCTCTCGATTTCTCTAGGATCCCAGCATCAGATCCTGACCTGATGACAATGGGAACTAATGGTCAAGTATAAACTCTTTCAAACAAAAAAAGAATTTTCCAAATCGGTCCAGCCGTCTCCGAATAATCGGTGAACATACATTTAAAAAATATCAAAAACAAAGATCTCGATGAATTGAGAATCTCCTGCTTCGAAATCTTGAAGTCGGTTGAAAACTAAGCTACTGGCGGCCGCACGTGACATGAACAGTGATGCAGTGGTTCACATAGGGGCAATGCGGCCGGTCCGCGATCAAGGCCAGGGGCCGTATTCTAACTTTAAAACACGTATAAAGTAAACACGATCCAACTTCAATACAACTCCAATGCATTAACCACGCAATACAGCTATGGCATAAACATCTGAATCAGAAATATTAGAATTTGCTTAAGAAATATTCAACGCAACTCCAATACAACTTCAATATTGGTTGATTGTTTGTTGTGTGTTGGAGTTATGTTTGAGATAGGTTGTGTTGTTATTGTATTCTTAATGTATTTTAAAATTAGAAACCGGCACCATGACAGAAGGACGGGACGGAGGAGGAGGTAAAAAAACTTAACAAACCCCCAAATATTAACCAGTATCCATCTGTAGGTATTACAAAATATTACAATACTTTCGAGCATCTTACCGAAACTATACGTATTCATGTCATACGTTTTTAGGGTTTTATTTCTGAAGGCTGTCGAAATTATTATTGGTAGTTAGTTAATTATGTCAAATAAGGATAAAAAGAAAGAATTTGGTAAAAGCATTTATTGCGAAAACATGGGATAAATACAAAATTTACACGCTTAATCACAAATTAAGTGGTTTAAAACTCGACAAAGTATCAAAGACGTCTGCTTTCAAAGCTTGTATTAAAACTCCAATCAAATTCTCTTATCAAGATGAACAGTTGAATTTAAAACAAGCTACATCATATACTCTAAAACGCAAACTACTCTACTAGTCACACATTACATCAAATACACTCGCGAGCAAATAATACGGGTCAGTGACAAAAACCCTTATATTTAGCAAATTAATAGCGGTATGTGCAGGAAACTAACTGTGTATTAAAATAATTTAATATCGAATTAAATTGAACCTTCAATGTTCCACAAGAATTCTGGAAAAAGTTTTATTTAAAAAAAATTGAATTTGGTACCAAATTCAAATTTAGCTTATTTCACTTTTGATTGTTTTCTCACTTTTGTTTTCAATCCGTCAAAGCAAAATGATAAAAGGCAGTTTTTGTTGACTTTGATGGTCATTATTGAATTACTACCATGTCGCTAACACAAGATGAATATATACGTATCGTCTCTTTGTTACAAGAAGGCAGAAGTCAGAGATATACAGCAAGAAGAACAGGCGTGTCACTATCTACGGTGCAGAGGGTCCTCCAACGTTTCCTACAAACTGGCAGGAACCTTCGAAGACCAGGAACCGGCAGGCCGAGATGTACTACGGCTAGAGAATATCTATTTATTGTAACAACAATGCTCCGAAATCGGCATCTCACTGCAGTTGAAGTCAAAAACCAACTTCGGGAGACCCGAAGAGATAACATCAGCGAGTGGACTGTAAGGCGGCGGCTTCGTGAAGCTAATTTGACCCCACATAGACCGGCAAATGGCCCAAAACTTGACAGATTAATTTTGATAGAAAATGGAACGTTAACTAGTGCCAGGTATGTGGAAGAGATTCTTAATGAGCATGTAGGCCCATATTTAATTAATATGGGTGAAAACTCAATGTTCATGCATGACAACGCCAGGCCACAAACCGCACAGATTGTGGAAGATTATTTTGAGGAGGTTGGCATCAACACTGAACTGGCCCTCGAGAAGCCCGGACCTAAATCCGATTTAGCACGTATGGGACGAGCTCGGAAGGCGTGTAAGAAATCGAAACCCCGCCCCAGCTACACTTAGAGACCTGAAACAGGCGTTAGTGGAAGAATGGGCTAATATCCCGCAAGAACGCATCAGAAACTTAATAAACAGTATGCCCAATCGTTTAGAAGCTGTAAGAAGAGCCCGAGGAGGCAATACGAAGTATTGATATGGTTTACTTTTTTTTTGTTTTTAGTTTTGTGTGTGAGGTATCACGGTTGCTTTTTACCTATAATTAATTGATATCGTGTTTACTATGTTAATTAAATAAACAAGTGAATATCATCTCTAACTTTTGACGTTGTTTTATTAACTATGCATTTATCTATAATATACAATTTAATTCAGGCTCCTAACTTTATTATTTTAGGAGATATTATAGTTTTTCGTACTGACCCGAATTATTTGCACGCGAGTGTATAAGTATATTACACAGCAAATCTCATCTAGTATCCTAAACCCATATACGCCTAATAAAAGCATGTACGTCACCATTTGTCAATACAAACCTGGATTTCCCACGAGCTGTGTTACATAATAACATCCGATATATTATCATCTGTCGTCTGTCATCCCCTCGTCTCGTCTGTTAACCCGCTGTTATTCCCATTGCAAACACGGAAAGGTCTGTAGAAAACCAGTATAAGAGCGCCCTTGGATCAATAGCAACTACATACCTCGAGGTCTTATTACACTAGTTCACGGACTATAAGTATAATAAATAGTCAGGTAAATGATGAGAAGGATACTATTAAAATGACGACATTTTTGGCGGTTCCGGCATTGCGTATTACGTTGTCCTACTCTTTTTATGGAGAATGAATTTCTGAGGTTCTCAAGGTTCTCATGAGAGCAAAGGTGTTAAAATGGAAAATGTGTTTCGGATGGCTTTTAAGTAATTTTATTTTTATTTTATCGTGGAACGTTTTTAATAAGTACCTATTTACTCCGTCTTCCACCAAAAGTGAGGTTTTTAAAAAACTTTGTGATTAGTCTTCTTATAAAAAAATATACAATTGTTTATTGATATTTGTTATAACAGCCTGTTATTCTGGTCATTTGTATTGCTACCTTCACTGAGATTATGTTTTAAGCATTTTCATTCATAAATACCATCGTAAAAATACTCGCTTACGTTATACTCGCTTCTACCACATATATGACGTCTACATACAACTAGATTTTTTTTACTGAATTTGTAGTTAAGGTATCAATATTTGTATCTAGCTCTTGCATTATAATTTAGACTGAGTTATTAACACAACATGAAATTACAGTAGGTATAAGTTATTCGTCCGCCTCCACACGACACGGACATTAATGTACGCTTAATAGAAAAACTTGAATCGAGTCGAGATTATCTGTTTACCAATTTGCTAAATAAGCTGAGGAAACTTGGCCTTTTACAAATCCAGTAGTCTGCCAAACCAAAATCCGCAGTAACAATAGAAGCTATACTTAAGCCATACTTATCCTTTTTTGTGTGGTGATCTGGTGATCATACTAGCGTAAGAAAAATGCAGTATGATTATCTCTGTTTTCTTTATACCACGGCGATGCTAAGTCTACAAGTAAGTCAGTGGGTAAGTCTCTAAGTGAGAAACTCGCTGGTAAAACTAGAACATTCAGAACGATATCTTAGTAAGCGTTACATCAGTGAGTATCGGCAATTATGAGGGAGTTTTCTCGGAAATCGTTGTAAGTTCAAGTATTCTTATTCTAGTGTTCAAATTTATTAGTCCTAATCCTAAAGCTATCTGCTCACAATTCTGAGTATAACGTAAGTTAGATTCGAACAATATTTGAACTTTAGCGGTTTTGTGAAAACGCCCATCAACAACTAATGTAACAGCCTAGTTAGGCACACTTGCCTAACCTAAGCCTAGCATTTTCACACTAAGATACACATTTGCGTTTTATTCATTGTTTTATTAATAGGTACAAGTAAAATGTGCTGTCAATCTGTGCATTACTTTCTAGATTGTGGCAAACTCAATACTCAGCGCCATTGAGGAAATACTCATAATCATCATCAAAATCGCTATTGTCATGATCAATGACATTATCGGTTTATTTACCATTTCATTTACTATTATCAAAACATTTGTATTTACTATTTTAAAGGTCATTGTCATTACCATTGTCATTGAAATAATGATACCCGATTTTTTTTATGTAAATCCAAGGATCCCGGTATTTACCCACAAAAAAAATCCCGGATTGCCATTGTAATGCCTAGTAGCTAGTAGTGACCCTTGCCTACAAAGCTGGAGGTCCAGGGTTATAACCCCAATAAATGCATTTATATGTGCTATATAAAAATTGATATTCCTGAGTTATAGACGTTTTTGACGTATAATCATGTATTTATCGATTTATGGGTCTATATTTTACCCCTAGTAAATGTTTTGCTTAGTTTGGGGCTAGATCCATCCGCGTAAGCTTATCCACGAATCATTTATGATTGTCAATATTATTGGTCACATTGTGACCAGTCTACGAGTCTGAGATCTGAGGCTTCATGAACTGTATCATAACGGTGACATAGTTGGTGACCAACCCGATGAAGGAGAACGGCGTGGATGCGTCAATGTTGACAGAGCGGCAGATCACGCAGCGGAATCGCCGCATACGCAGGTACGTTAGCGAGTCATGCAGCGCGTTGCGGACCTCCTCTTCTGCAAGAAGCATCATTATGTTAATCAAACGAACGGCACAATATCCCGCAATAATTCCGATAATTTGTATACAAAAAATTGCACAAATACAACCCGTGACTATTTCTAGTACTTCCAGAACCAGTGTCTTCTGCATTCGCGGCAGACGCCTTAATCTCAAGTTTGTAATTTACGCATTTATGCTTCTATTCAAAATTAAAAATCGAATTGCTCAGTTAAGTGATTTTATTTCATTCGTAGTTATGGTAGGTTAAATAGTAAATTACCTGGATTTGTCAAGAGTTGGTTAGCTAGAACTATTTTAATCTTATCGACTTCGTCGGCAGACATTTCGGCTAGCACCGATGGCAGCACTGTCATCAGGGCACTGATCAATGTTTGAAGTACTTGATTGTAGTCGAATGTCATCTAAACAACGATGATAAGCTATAAGAATCGCATATATTTAACTTCATAAGGAATTGTGCAAGTTCAAATTAAAATCGTTTTAAACTTACATGCCTAAACATAAAAAGGTGCCAAATTCAAAAACATGAAAATGATCCTGTGTCCTATAAATCAACCACAAGAGACGAAATGATAACAATGAAAATGATGAAATTACATTAATATGAGGTACCATCTAAAACAGAAATTACCATTTCTCGTTTTGCGATCAAGTCGTCCAAAAGGCGATAGATAAAAATCATGACTACTCGAAAATCCGTAGCATATTTGACAGCAACCTTAAATAAATGAATACATAGTTTATTACTTTGATGGTAATTATCTAATCCAACTCAAATGAAACATTATAAAACTTACCATAAATTTCAGAACATTAAACTTTGATTCTATTACGCTGTAGAGGTTTTTGTAAACGTATACGACTTTCTTTATTTTCGACAGTTTGAAACGAGTACTTTCCTTGTGAAACTTATCATCTTGCAAACATTGCTCAGTAGAAAGTCGTAGTAATTTCAATCGGTGTCTAAATATTTCCAGCATAAATATAACAGGTATCATAGCAATATCTTTACTGTAATAGACGAACATGCAACTAATGCCGATAAAAAATTTACTGTACCACTGGTCAGTGAAAAAGAGGAAACATGTGATGAAAACTGATGATATTCTGGAATATATTAACAGATTCACGAATCTTGTTAGAAGAGTTTCATCGCCAATGTAAGGGGGAAGTCTCATCGTTGCTTCAACTCGGTGCATGGCTGACATGTAATCAGAGAAATAATCTTCTTGTGTAAAAATCGATGTCAGAATGAGCAAATAGTGCTCGAATATTTCACAACAATTTATAAAATAGTAAGAAGACGGCGCTTTCCATTGCATTAACATTGGAAGAAACGTATTCGTCAAAATGGTGTAAGCGGTTAAAAAGCGTGTCATGTTTAGATTTTCCGTGACGTTTTGATAAAAACCTAATGAAAATCTGACCAACATTAACAGTTTTATCGAGAGGATGAAATAGAATAATTTTCGTGAGACACTCTTGGAAGTAAAAAATACATTTAGCATAACGGGTTTAAATTCTAATCAAAAACTGAGCGCAGCAGCCCGCGCTGCAGCACCAACTGAATTCCCGTCCGTTTCATTTTGTGTTCTAAATATATAAAAAACCGGCCAAGAGCGTGTCGGGCCACGCTCAGTGTAGGGTTCCGTAGTTTTCCGTCCGTCACAGTAAGTGTTCCCACTTAAGAGTTAAAATAACACCGCCATGTAGGATATGATATGAGCGTTCCACGTACAGCGACATCTATCGGCAAATTAAGTAAACTATTGCGCGCGAGCTTAAAGTATGGAAGATGATTTTTATGGGATAATTCTTTATTGCGTGAACCGATTTTCACCGTTTTTACTTTATTTGAAAGCACGTCATTTCATTGTGATTTTGTAGAAATTACAGGTACAATAAACAGCTGCTTATACGGTTAAATTACAAACTTAGTTCAGAAATTATTTTGTAATTATTGTTCAAAAACTATTCAACCTATCAAGTTCAAAATAATTTTCCTAGAAAGGTTTTATAAAGTTCTACTTTTGAGATTTTTTTCATATTTTTAAAACTTATGGTTCAAAAGTTAGAGGGGGGGGACATTTTTTTTTACTTCTGGAGCGATTATTTCTGAAAATATTTACATTATCAAAAAATGATTTTAGTAAACCCCTATTCATTTTTAAATACCTATCCAACAATATATCACACGTTAGGGTTGATATGAAAAAAAAATCACTCCCCACTTTACGTATAGGGGAGGTACCCTAATAAACTTCCACTTTTTATTTTATCACTTTGTCGGCGTGATTGATATACATATTAGTACCAAATTTCAGCTTTCTAGTGCTAACGGTCACTGAGATTATCCGCGGACGGACGGACGGACGGGCAGACATGGCGAAACTATAAGGGTTCCTAGTTGACTACGGAACCCTAAAAAATGGCTTCTTCCTAAAATAACTTGTTGTGACTCATAGTTCCATGGTGATCTGTCCTTATTTCGGTTAAGGTCAACATTAATATGCACTTTAATTACTTATGCCAGCATAAGCTAAATGCAAATTGTTTCTGAAAATAAGTTGTTGTGAACTTATACTTCCATTGTGATGTTATATTTATGCTTAGCTAAAGATGAAGATATAGATTATCGATGTTATACCTATATTACCTACCTAAATTATATCCAAATTACAATACAAACTATCGTATGTACCTACTCCGGTACTTTTATCTGTCAATTATATGGTCCCGCAAACGAATATAAAAGCATGTCTTATACAATTTCAAAAAAGTCTATCTAGTCTATTCTTCATAAAGACCCCATGTTATTATGTGATATAATGCAACTGCTAACAGAGGTGCCCTGTGAACCCAACAAATATTTCTTTTTCTACTCCCGTTTATCTATCATTTATACATTAATCATCATCATCTATATACTCGAAGAAACACATAGATAATATACTCGAAGAAAAGTCTATCTAGTCTATTCCCCAAAAAAACAACTGTTAAATATAAGCGCCAAAATAGAATCGCGTGCAGTCAAGACTTTAGAGGAAAATAAATTACTGCCAACCTAAGAAACCTAAATAAACGTAGCGTTTTTAGAAAAAAAAAAAACTTTAAAAAAGAAAAAATGAAAAGAACCACAGACATGCTTTATAGTTTTTACGTTTGCCATTCATTTGTGATGGCAAACTGCAAACTTTGAAAATAATATATTTTTACTAATCTCTGTCGCTCTTTGATAATTGATTTAATAACGACGGTGTGTGTTTGTGTTAGTATTCTTGAAATACAGTGTTTTAAAAGGTGAAACTTAAATTATTGTTGATTATGTTGACAAAATAACTGCAATATCCATGAATGTTGCATTTCGTCGTATCATCCAGTTCAATTTCGCATTTTTTGTAAAACTATGTGTAGTCGTAGAAAAAGTATTGTATGCAACGTCGTATAAGTAGGTCAAAAAATGTTCGTGGCGTTTTTCTTAACAATTTTCGCCTACGGCTCAAATTGTTACCCACGCCACTCACCTTTTTTGACCCCTCTTATACAACTGTTGCATAAAATACTAATATACTAACGACTCAATTAACAAGACATTTTTTTTAAACACCAACAAAATTATATCAGAGCCATTTATCACCCAAGCTTATCTATGAAACTTTTCTCTCAACGGGTCGGACCCAACTGGATGCAAAAGGCTAGAGAAAGGAGATTGTGGAAGGAATGGGGGAGGCCTACGCCGCCGAGACGACTTCTACCTAATTTGTAAAAACAAGTGAATTTTAAATTGTATTTTTATGGTAGTAGAAATAAAGGCTTTTTTAGGGTTCCGTAGTCAACTAGGAACCCTTATAGTTTCACCACGTCTGCCCGTCCGTCCGTCCGTCCGCGGATAATCTCAGTGACCGTTAGCACTAGAAAGCTGAAATTTGGTATTAATATGTATATCAATCACGCCGACAAAGTGGTAAAATAAAAAGTGGAAAAAAATGTTTTATTAGGGTACCTCCCCTATACGTAAAAAGGGGAGTGATTTTTTTTTTCATTTCAACCCTAACGTGTGATATATTGTCGGATAGGTATTTAAAAAGGAATACGGGTTTACTAAAATCATTTTTTGATAATGTAAATATTTTCGGAAATAATCGCTCCAGAAGTAAAAAAAAATGTGTCCCCCCCTCTAACTTTTGAACCATAAGTTTTAAAAATATGAAAAAGATTAAAAAGTAGAGTTTTATAAAAACTTTCTAGGAAAATTATTTTGAACTTGATAGGTTGAATAGGTTTTGAAAAATAATTACAAAATAATTTCTAAACTAAGTTTGTAATTTAACCGTATACTTAAGCAGCTGTTTATTGTACCTGTAATTTCTACAAAATTACAATGAAATGACGTGCTTTCAAATAAAGTAAAAACGGTGAAAATCGGTTCACGAAATAAAGAATTATCCCATAAAAATCATCTTCCATACTTTAAGCTCGCGCGCAATAGTTTACTTAATTTGCCGATAGATGTCGCTGTACGTTGAACGCTCATATCATATCTTACATGGCGGTGTTATTTTAACTCTTAAGTGGGAACACTTACTGTGACGGACAGAAAACTACGGAAGCCTACACTGAGCGTGGCCCGACACGCTCTTGGCCGGTTTTTTTATTTTTATTTTTTATTTATCTATGAAACAACGGTGACATACAAGATGTAACAAAAATAGTGGTGATCCGTTCAAGGACATAATTGGTATGGTATTCTTCGGATAAAAATTGTTTTTGTATGGAGGGTTGGCCGGCTGAGATAACGTGTCCCATACAATAAAAACATTTTTCACGCTACTGTTCGGAAATGTGACAAAAGATGGTCAAAATCCAAGCTGGAAATTAAGCATTTGCTGTAGCACCTGAACCACCACTACAGCAATGTTATTGTAGCAATGAAATGTCATTAGTTGGAAAGTAAATTGTCCAGTTATGTCATTGCATTCATTAAAAACATTAAAAGGTCTTTTTTAGGCACAACTTTATGTTTCAAAAATAAAATAGGGTTGTTTATGGGGCAAACTACCTGTTTAAAAAAAAAGAAACGTCAAATACATTTTTTCACCCTTAAGGCGTTTTTACTTTTTTAGCCGTTTGTGGTTTTCTATCAAAAACGCCTCTAAGTAATGAGTCGGTTTGAAGCAAACAACAGAAAAACGCTCCTTGAAAGTAAAAAAAAAATGGAAAAAGGCGGGAATGGAATACTGAATTGGATATTCTATTAAAGCATTTATATTATTATGACTTTATGACAAATATTTTTTTTATTTCCTCACAGTAGTCGTGAAAAGCACTATGTAATATCTCGGCCGAAAGCGCTATAGGTGGACTGGTATCTTCGAGGGCCTCCCCTGGCGGGTCGGCCCTCGAACTAACTCGATCCACCTATAGCTTACTTTCAAGCCTCTACAACAATGTACTATATTTCGCGTCCAAAATATTGTTGTTCTACTTTTCCATATACTATGATATATTATGATGCCAATTATGCCCGTGCCTTAAAGTGGTCCCTTTACTTTTTACACTTTGTATCACCCCTTTTCCGAAAACCGCATCCAAATAAATTTAGCCGTTTGTTGACAAATGGGAACACAAACATGTATTCACAAACATTCAAACTAACAGACTATAATTTTAAACAAAAAATAACCAACTTCACTTAGCCTTTCGAAAAGCAAATGCCGGAGCTCCTGTAAAAAATACTCAAATAACTATAGGTGAAGAGTTCACTCGATTTCTCCAGAATGGTATCATCTGATCCTGACCTGATGACAATGGAACCAACTGTGAAGTATACTCTTTCAAACAAAAAAATAATTTTCCAAATCGGTCCAACCATCTTCGAATAATCGGTGAACATACAAAAAAAAACCGGCCAAGAGCGTGTCGGGCCACGCTCAGTGTAGGGTTCCGTAGTTTTCCGTCCGTCACAGTAAGTGTCCCCACTTAAGAGTTAAAATAACACCGCCATGTAGGATATGATATGAGCGTTCCACGCACAGCGACATCTATCGGCGAATTAAGTAAACTATTGCACGCGAGCTTAAAGTATGGAAGATGGTTTTTATGGGATAATTCTTTATTGCGTGAACCGATTTTCACCCTTTTTACTTTATTTGAAAGCAGGTCATTTCATTGTGATTTTGTAGAAATTGCAGGTACAATAAACACCTGCTTATACGGTTAAATTACAAACTTAGTTCAGAAATTAATTTGTAATTTTTTTTCAAAACCTATTCCACGTATCAAGTTCAAAATAATTTTCCTAGAAAGTTTTTATAAAGTTCTACTTTTGAGATTTTTTTCGTATTTTTAAAACATATGGTTCAAAAGTTAGAGGGGGACGACACACATTTTTTACCATACATGTATTTTTAAATTGAACTTCCGTTTCTTTATAAGTGTATTTCTTTCTTTATTTGCTGCTGGCGGGTAGATTGTGGAGTTTTTGTTTAGTTTTTACTGTATATATTTTTATATTTATTGAATATTAGTATACACTTATTATATACTTATTATATTTTTAACTTTATATATATTTTTCAGATGCCTTTCAGTGATAACAGTGATCAGTATTTATCTTTTTCCTCCTTAGATAGTGTAAATGATGACAGTTTCCATAGTTTGCCTCCTTCGCTTCACGACTTTCTGGAATCTCAGTTTAATGATGTACCTAAAAATTTTAACGTTGTGCATTTAAATGCGCAAAGTATTCCTGCACATTACAGCGATATGTTACTCTCTTTTGACATTAAGAACATTCATGCTATTTTAATTTCCGAATCGTGGCTCAGACCAGCTTTGCCTTCAACGTCTTACTCTTTACCTGGTTTCAATTTAATTCGGCACGACCGCCTTGGAAGAGGTGGCGGTGGAGTTGCGATTTACCTTCGTTCTTACATCCCCTATTCAATTGTTAATGTATCTGCCAGTTCTTCTACTTCTGATGCCGCAGAGTATATGTTTCTCGACGTTTCCCTCTCTCATTCCAAACTTTTACTTGCCGTTTTTTTTCCCCCTCCCTTCACGTTAATTACTTTGATTCTCTTGAGAAACTTCTCGAAGACCTTATGCCTTCTTATAATCATCACATTCTTATGGGAGATCTAAATACGTGTCTTCTGAAGGATGACAGTCGATCCCGGCGCCTTAAATCCCTGGTAGATGCATGCAATCTAACTATTCTCCCTTCAGACGCCACACACTATTTTCCAAATAGCTCGCCTTCTCTTTTTGATTTAACTTTAGTTTCTTCGACTTCTCATGTGTCTAAATTTGGACAATACTCCGCGGATGCCTTCTCATATCATGATCTGCTCTATCTCTCTTACAAAATTCGTCCTCCCAAATCTAAATCAAAAATTCTTTTGCAGCGCAATTTTAGTGGATTAAATGTGGAAAAGCTTCGAGATGACGCTTTAACAATCGATTGGAGCAGTATCGCTCGAGCGGGTTCGGTAGACGATCAAGTTTCTCTCTTTAATTCGCTCCTCATACAACTTTATGACGCTCATGCTCCTGTTCGTGCAATAAAAGTCAAGCATCTCCCTGCTCCTTGGCTCACTGAGGATATTAAAGCCCTTATAGAGAGGAAGAATCAATCTAAATCTAAGTTAACAACAACAATCTAAGTTAACAAGCTAACAACTCTGAAAAAAATAAACTTATAAAAATAAACTTAAATATCAAATATCATACCCTGCGCAATCGCTGTAGCACTATATGTCGAGATGCTCAGAGGCGTCATATTCACAGTTCTGTTGAAGATGGAAACCCAGCCAAAGTGTGGAAATTTTTGAAAGGTCTCGGAGTTGGCAAATCTCAACAGGCAACCAATTTAAACAATATTAGCGTTGACCAGCTTAACCAGCATTTTTCATCGTTCACCTGTTTCAGTGGTCCTAAGAAATCTAACTCACTTCATCATCTTTCATCACTTCCTGCCTTAGATTTCTCTTCTTTCTATTTTAGCCATTTCTGTGAGAGTGATGTTAGGAAGGGTATATTGAATATCACTTCTAACGCCGTTGGTGTTGACTGTGTTAGCCGAAATATGATACTCCCTCTCCTTGATTTGTTTGTTCCTATTATCACCGGTATTCTGAATTTTTCCATTTCTTCAAGTACTTTTCCCAGTCTGTGGAAGGATGCCAATATTATTCCTTTACCCAAAAAATCCAACCCCAGTTCCTTCTCTGACTATCGCCTATCCATTCTTCCTTTCCTATCCAAAGTCCTCGAACGGCTAGTGCATCAGCAACTAACTTCCTTCCTGAATAGAAATGACCTCCTAAACCCATTTCAATCTGGTTTTCGTCCGGGCCACAGTACTACCTCGGCTCTTGTCAAGGTTACCGATGACATCCGTTTGGGTATGAATGACCAGAAGCTTACAGTTCTTGCACTTCTAGATTTCAGTAATGCCTTTAACACGGTCGATTTTGACATTTTGCTCGCGTTCTTACAGTCTCTTAACATATCGGCTGCAGCGATTGACTGGTTCCGCAGCTATTTGGTTGGTCGTCGGCAAAGAATAAAACTAGATTCTTCGTGTTCTTCCTGGTGCAGCACATCAGCTGGTGTTTCACAGGGTGGTGTGCTGTCTCCTCTTTTATTTTCTATCTTCATTAATTCCATAACTCTTGATCTCTCCTCTTCGTATCACCTCTATGCCGACGACTTTCAAATATATTCGCAGGGTATGCATAGCGATCTCAATTCAGTTATAGAAGCCACGAATCTTGATCTGCTCCGCATATCAAATTGGAGTCAAAATTACGGTTTAAAAGTAAACCCCCTAAAGTCACAGGTAATTGTGATGGGTAGCGCTAAACAAATCTCCAAAATTGACTTTCTCAGGCTCCCTCCGATAGTCTTCGATGGTATCCAAATTCCTTTTTCCAACCAAGTGAAAAATCTTGGCGTAATCATGGATCGTTGTCTATCATGGGTGCCACAGGTGAGTGAAGTGAGCAGGAAGATGTTTGCTGCCATAGGGTCTCTCAGACGGCTCCGGAATTTCCTGCCAATTGCTACTAAAATTGCGCTTGCTCAGTCGTTACTTCTCCCCATTCTTGATTATGCAGATATCTCCTATTTAGACCTAACCGAGGAGCAACTTAATAAGCTTGAGCGTATTCAAAATGCCTGCATTCGGTTCATTTTCGGATTACGCAAATTCGACCATGTTTCTAGTTTTCGTTCTCAACTCAAATGGCTCCCTATCCGTCACCGCCGTAACTCTCACATACTTTCTTTACTCTTTTCTATACTTTTTAACCCTGCAACTCCCCGCTACCTCAAAGAGCGTTTCTCTTATCTTAATTCTATTAGATCCTCTCAAAAATTGCTCCTAAAAGTGCCATCTTCATCTTCCAAATTTTATAATTGCTCATTTACGTTCCAGGCCGTTCGTTTGTGGAATTCTCTCCCTCTCAACATAAAACGCGCGCAATCTATTGGTAGCTTTAAATCGCAACTTAAGGAATACTATTTATCTCTTCCTTAGGTTTTTAAGTTGACACTGTTGTTTCTTACTGTGTGTATTATATATGTATATATGTACGTATATGTATGTTTATTTTGTATTTCTTTAAGTATGTATATTCATATGAATGTGCTGTGTTATCTATTTCGTCTCTTTTGTTTCTATGCACCACCTACTGCTTATTGTTTTTCTCTAGTCTCCACTACCCAAAGGTTGTCTGGAAGAAATCGCTCATTAGCGATAAGACCGCCTGTTGTTACCTCTACCTAAATTTATCTAATTGTAAAATTTGTGCTTGTAACTGTATGAGGTGTGCAATAAAGAGTATTTATTATTATTATTTTTTTTTTTACTTCTGGAGCGATTATTTCCGAAAATATGTACATTATCAAGAAATGATTTTACTAAACCCCTATTCATTTTTAAATACCTATCCAACAATATATCACACGTTAGGGTTGATATGAAAAAAAAAATCACTTCCCACTTTACGTATAGGGCCTGGTACCCTAATAAAACATTTTTTTCCACTTTTTATTTTACCACTAAGAGTTAAAATAACACCGCCATGTAGGATATGATATGAGCGTTCCACGCACAGCGACATCTATCGGCGAATTAAGTAAACTATTGCACGCGAGCTTAAAGTATGGAAGATGGTTTTTATGGGATAATTCTTTATTGCGTGAACCGATTTTCACCCTTTTTACTTTATTTGAAAGCAGGTCATTTCATTGTGATTTTGTAGAAATTGCAGGTACAATAAACACCTGCTTATACGGTTAAATTACAAACTTAATTCAGAAATTAATTTGTAATTTTTTTTCAAAACCTATTCCACGTATCAAGTTCAAAATAATTTTCCTAGAAAGTTTTTATAAAGTTCTACTTTTGAGATTTTATTCGTATTTTTAAAACATATGGTTCAAAAGTTAGAGGGGGACGACACACATTTTTTACCATACATGTATTTTTAAATTGAACTTCCGTTTCTTTATAAGTGTATTTCTTTCTTTATTTGCTGCTGGCGGGTAGATTGTGGAGTTTTTGTTTAGTTTTTACTGTATATATTTTTATATTTATTGAATATTAGTATACACTTATTATATACTTATTATATTTTTAACTTTATATATATTTTTCAGATGCCTTTCAGTGATAACAGTGATCAGTATTTATCTTTTTCCTCCTTAGATAGTGTAAATGATGACAGTTTCCATAGTTTGCCTCCTTCGCTTCACGACTTTCTGGAATCTCAGTTTAATGATGTACCTAAAAATTTTAACGTTGTGCATTTAAATGCGCAAAGTATTCCTGCACATTACAGCGATATGTTACTCTCTTTTGACATTAAGAACATTCATGCTATTTTAATTTCCGAATCGTGGCTCAGACCAGCTTTGCCTTCAACGTCTTACTCTTTACCTGGTTTCAATTTAATTCGGCACGACCGCCTTGGAAGAGGTGGCGGTGGAGTTGCGATTTACCTTCGTTCTTACATCCCCTATTCAATTGTTAATGTATCTGCCAGTTCTTCTACTTCTGATGCCGCAGAGTATATGTTTCTCGACGTTTCCCTCTCTCATTCCAAACTTTTACTTGCCGTTTTTTTTCCCCCTCCCTTCACGTTAATTACTTTGATTCTCTTGAGAAACTTCTCGAAGACCTTATGCCTTCTTATAATCATCACATTCTTATGGGAGATCTAAATACGTGTCTTCTGAAGGATGACAGTCGATCCCGGCGCCTTAAATCCCTGGTAGATGCATGCAATCTAACTATTCTCCCTTCAGACGCCACACACTATTTTCCAAATTGCTCGCCTTCTCTTTTTGATTTAACTTTAGTTTCTTCGACTTCTCATGTGTCTAAATTTGGACAATACTCCGCGGATGCCTTCTCATATCATGATCTGCTCTATCTCTCTTACAAAATTCGTCCTCCCAAATCTAAATCAAAAATTCCTCCAGAACTTAATCCGATTCCTGGAGCCCTAACACTTTTTTTTAATACTACGACGGCGGCAAACAAGCATACGGCCCGCCTGATGGTAAGCAGCTACCGCGTACCTATGAACGCCTGCAACTCCAGAGGTGTCACATGCGCGATGCCGACCCTTTACAAAAGAGAATTCGCTGTGTTGAAGGCTAAAGAGACAGGGTCCTCCGTCGTCAAAACACTGCATCCTTTTAAAGTTCTCTGGCAACTTTACTCACTGGTAGTGACCAGCACGCCTAGCATAACTTGACGTTTGACGCGACAGTTCATAATTCAAGCGCGACTCGAAGTATGGAGTGACAGGCGACATCGTAAGATATGCTAGCCGGCCTGAAGATGGGGCCGAAGCGATTACAGTATGCCATCTCCTTTGCGCTCATTGGAGAATGAGTGAAATTGGAAAACTTACCACTGTTAACAGCAGTAACGACGAGCCTCAGCTTCTCCGTATGCTGATATGGTGATGTGGGCGGGCTCCAGACTATCTTGATCTTGGGCGGGAGAAGCTTCGTGCCAGCCCTCGCCGCCACCGCTGCGGCGTTCCCTCCGCACAGGTTCATCCGCCATATTGGTTTTACGGCGTCACCTATATACTGAAAAAGAAACAGTTGGTCAATAAAGGATGACAAGAGGTTGATAACATGTATATTATTGCAAACACTGTCACCATCTGTCACCGTTAAAACGTTCGCAAAATTTTAATTGTATGGAGATTTTCATAGAAGAGCGCTGGTAATCTGGCGGTAAGACGTCCGACTTTCAATCCGGAGGTCTCGGTTTCAAACCCCGGCTCGTACAACCGAGTTTTTCGGAACTTATGTACGGAATATCATTTGATATTTACCAGGCGCTTTACGGTGAAGGAAAACATCGTAAGGGTCGGACCTAACCCCGATAAGGCCTAGTTTACCCTCTGGGTTGGAAGGGCAGATGGCATTTGCTTTCGTAGAAACTAGTGCCTACGGCAATACATGGGATTAGTTGTCAAGCGGACCCCAAGCCGGGACAAACGCTAGGAGGAAGAATATTTTCATAGTACCCTACTGGGTGACGTTGATGAGACCATACTTTGACTTATGAGTTTAAATTGACGCTCCACTGGTCGCGCCGCTCGAGAGACCAGTCAGTTTACCATTTTTAACCGACTTCAAAAAAGGAGGAGGTTCTCAATTCAAGGACCAGAAGCTTACAGTTCTTGCACTTCTAGATTTCAGTAATGCCTTTAACACGGTCGATTTTGACATTTTGCTCGCGTTCTTACAGTCTCTTAACATATCGGCTGCAGCGATTGACTGGTTCCGCAGCTATTTGGTTGGTCGTCGGCAAAGAATAAAACTAGATTCTTCGTGTTCTTCCTGGTGCAGCACATCAGCTGGTGTTTCACAGGGTGGTGTGCTGTCTCCTCTTTTATTTTCTATCTTCATTAATTCCATAACTCTTGATCTCTCCTCTTCGTATCACCTCTATGCCGACGACTTTCAAATATATTCGCAGGGTATGCATAGCGATCTCAATTCAGTTATAGAAGCCACGAATCTTGATCTGCTCCGCATATCAAATTGGAGTCAAAATTACGGTTTAAAAGTAAACCCCCTAAAGTCACAGGTAATTGTGATGGGTAGCGCTAAACAAATCTCCAAAATTGACTTTCTCAGGCTCCCTCCGATAGTCTTCGATGGTATCCAAATTCCTTTTTCCAACCAAGTGAAAAATCTTGGCGTAATCATGGATCGTTGTCTATCATGGGTGCCACAGGTGAGTGAAGTGAGCAGGAAGATGTTTGCTGCCATAGGGTCTCTCAGACGGCTCCGGAATTTCCTGCCAATTGCTACTAAAATTGCGCTTGCTCAGTCGTTACTTCTCCCCATTCTTGATTATGCAGATATCTCCTATTTAGACCTAACCGAGGAGCAACTTAATAAGCTTGAGCGTATTCAAAATGCCTGCATTCGGTTCATTTTCGGATTACGCAAATTCGACCATGTTTCTAGTTTTCGTTCTCAACTCAAATGGCTCCCTATCCGTCACCGCCGTAACTCTCACATACTTTCTTTACTCTTTTCTATACTTTTTAACCCTGCAACTCCCCGCTACCTCAAAGAGCGTTTCTCTTATCTTAATTCTATTAGATCCTCTCAAAAATTGCTCCTAAAAGTGCCATCTTCATCTTCCAAATTTTATAATTGCTCATTTACGTTCCAGGCCGTTCGTTTGTGGAATTCTCTCCCTCTCAACATAAAACGCGCGCAATCTATTGGTAGCTTTAAATCGCAACTTAAGGAATACTATTTATCTCTTCCTTAGGTTTTTAAGTTGACACTGTTGTTTCTTACTGTGTGTATTATATATGTATATATGTACGTATATGTATGTTTATTTTGTATTTCTTTAAGTATGTATATTCATATGAATGTGCTGTGTTATCTATTTCGTCTCTTTTGTTTCTATGCACCACCTACTGCTTATTGTTTTTCTCTAGTCTCCACTACCCAAAGGTTGTCTGGAAGAAATCGCTCATTAGCGATAAGACCGCCTGTTGTTACCTCTACCTAAATTTATCTAATTGTAAAATTTGTGCTTGTAACTGTATGAGGTGTGCAATAAAGAGTATTTATTATTATTATTTTTTTTTTTACTTCTGGAGCGATTATTTCCGAAAATATGTACATTATCAAGAAATGATTTTACTAAACCCCTATTCATTTTTAAATACCTATCCAACAATATATCACACGTTAGGGTTGATATGAAAAAAAAAATCACTTCCCACTTTACGTATAGGGGAGGTACCCTAATAAAACATTTTTTTCCACTTTTTATTTTACCACTTTGTTGGCGTGATTGATTTAGTACCAAATTTCAGCTTTCTAGTGCTAACGGTCACTGAGATTATCCGCGGACGGACGGACGGACGGGCAGTCATGGCGAAACTATAAGGGTTCCTAGTTGACTACGGAACCCTAAAAAGATCCCGATGAATTGAGAACCTCCTCCTTCGAAACCTTGCAGTTGGTTGAAAAGAGCCTCTCAACCTAAATTGCATGTACTATGACATCGTATTATTTCAGCCCCAGACCTCAAATGCTGTACAACATACTCTGGCGAACGAATGGGCTCCGGAGTCCGGATATCCTCTTCCGGTAGTCCCTTGTGGGATACCGTCTAAAATCTGGTGGGTTCCGAGAGGGAATTATCAATCATCGCGGTGTGAGGTACTAATTCACAACGACAGTTCAAGATTTTGAATTTTTAGCCCATCTCTGCGAACTCAATTTCACTGAGATAAAACTGTTAATTTAAAACTTTTTTATAGGTTTTTTTATACGTATTAACATTTGCAACTAAAATGTGTCGTACCTTCGTGACAATATATTATTATGATACCGTAAAGCAGGCCTTAATTGTTATGAAGACATAGGTCAATAATATCCTAGAAAAATAGGCTTCATAGAGCCCATATTTGTAGTTATACAAGCGATAAAACTTCGTATCGAAAATGTACTTAATTTTTTTATCACATATTTTGGGTCGACAATTACCTATAACTTAAAAATAGACGCATAAGAAAGCAATAATTATCCACAAATCCACTCATCTCTCCAATTCAATCTAGTATCGATAAAAACATCGCAAAAAGATAGTAGTAACTAGTAACAGTATTTAACTTTGAGTGCTAGATAATCCATGTAAAAATTTCGGAAACACACTGTTTATACAAGCTCATTTGTTGAACTTTATTTTATTTTAAGTAGACACACTACTATGCAAATCACACTAACACTACACACCAATATCTACCGCGAATGCTGAAGACGCTAGTTCGATCCCAGCTCTGGGCACCGGAGGCCTAGGTCACGTTTCCTTTGTATGTGACAAACATATAAGTTCTCATTTGTTGAGTTTAATAGTAGTTTATGTAACTGTTACGTAATAAGGCCTAATTACGTACAGTTGCATACACTGCTTTATCTACACTCATATTATATATTCTAAATGAACTATTCGGAAACCATAGAATGACCGCCATTGCACCGCCATGGCCAACTCGATTGTACCGGCGGTCGCGCAGGCGCGTGCCGTTGGTCAGGAAGGAGCACAGGATTTACATTATGTTATCAAATTCGATGTTCGGAATTTTAAACTCATAACGTATCAATATATGAGCATGTAATGTTAAAATTACGTAACTGCCACAGATAAAAAGCTTATCATAGTAAAATCGGTTGTGGTAATGCTAGCCATTGCCTACCGTTTTTGAACACGTTTTAGAGGACTTACAATGTGAGTGTAGATAAAATATATTTATATACATCTTGTCTTTATAGTTTCAATTCGCAGTAAACGTTTTCGTTCAAGGAACATTCTTATATTTAACCAACAATATTTATATGAAATTACCGAGTTTTCATTTGTATCTTACACAAGATTCATGGCTATAACATTGTAGTTTCATGAGCAAGGCCAAGTATCGTCGTAAATAGTGAAGCACTTAGGGTCGAGATGTCCACCGTAAAAGCAACATGCCATTTGGGCAAGACGCAAAGTAAGGGATTTCTTAAATAGTTTAGATACCTTCTCTAAAAATCGTTTGTTTAGAATACTGAGTAAGCAATTATTTTCCCTTGATGGTACGGAGACGGTAAGTAAGTACTGTAAGTACACGTATTTAGGGTTAGAGGCTGTGTATTATTTAGTTTGTGTGTTTGTGTTCCATTACTTCCCATTTATCTCTAAATTGACTCGGAACATGTGACTACGGTTTTCAGCAAAGACAATTAAGTAAACTTAGAGTGTTCACTCGATACAAGGCTAAACACGTGCGTATATATAATAAGATTAATAAGTTTAAAGCGTTTAAAGTTATTAAGTATTAATAAGATTACAGCTCAATACGTACCACGATTTAAGTGTGCTTAAAACTTAGTAAGAATAAGTTTAACCATACAGCCAATACGATTCATTATTTATTAAGTAGTTTTGCTATGTATTGAGTGAGGAATTTATTACTTACTTATTTATGTATGGTTTACAGCAATACCCCAGCAGACTATACATATATATATATAGACAGCCACAGCTGCCGTATAATGTAGGGTAGAGTACTCTGCCCCTCCAGCGCCATCTAGTAATTAATAGCGTTACTATTATTACGGTACGGAAACTTGGGTCTCATTCAGATGGCACTTCAGACTTGGAGCCCCAAATAGTTAGACTGTGGATTTCTATATAAATGTATAGTCTCTGACCCCTGCAATGGTTCGTAGATGGATTTCTTTCGAGAGATAGCGCTCTTACATTTTTTGCCGGTGTTTTTTATTTTATTTAGTCTTCTTATACGCCTAATTATAATGGCAAAATATTCTAGCCCACCAGATTTAAAGCTATAACCTCAGCACAGCACGCACGAAGTCACGCAAAGCGATTAATTAACAAAGTATCATTTTTCAGTCGACATGTTTAATTACATGATTTGCATGTTAAGCGGACTTGTAGGCCAGTTGGTAGCGATCCTGCCTATAAAGCTGGAGGTCCTTGGTTCAAATCCCGATAAGAGCATTAATCACAAATATTTGTTCATGCAAGATGTTTTCTATATGATGCAGGATTTTTTATGGTTTAAGTGAGTGCGCAAACCGCGCAAGAAATATGTTTATATATCACAGTAGATAAACATACTCGTATTTCGAGTCTTTACATGTAATGTTATGTACATATTTTATCGCTGTTAGTAGTTTAGGTTTGCTATCTTTGTTCAATAGTTACTAATATATGACATGTAAAATTATCACCGTGCGTAAACTGGTAACGCCATCTTTTTGCCCACTTGCAAACTTTAATGCTACCAAGACAAAAGCTTTGAAGTACCCGCCATCTAGTGAAGGGTGGTTAACACTACGTCAAACCCCAGCTACCGAGCGACTCTGTGGTTGTCGCTCTTCGTTTACGTAGGATGGCGCTGAGAGTATTTACGGAAAGCACTGAAAAAAATTGAACTAAAGGTAGTAAAGTCACTGCCTGTATTTTCTCATTTGCAAACTTTAAAAAGTTCTATACACTGGAGTGTGATGTAGTCGCCACCTAGCGAAGGGTGCCCAACACCACGTTGAAACATTGCCACGACGTCAGTTTGTCGTAGAGATTATTCCTTTACTGGTAAGATGGCGCTAAAATTAATAAATTATAACCTATTTTAGATTTCAGAACACTTCAGTGTTGTAAATACCGAATTATAAGATCTATCTTGAGCCAATGATCCGTAATTTGATATGCAATTATTATACAGGATGTCAGGGTGTAACAAAATGGTCGTGATCTGTTTAAGAGCATACCTAATTGGTATCGTATTGCGACTAATTTTTTTTTAGACGCCATATACACCGTGGGCCCATATAACTAGACAGATTTTAACAGTGTATTCCTGATCATATTTAGATACTAATATGTCCTATAAACTTTCCTGGAATACGCCTAGTTTCAGAGTCAATACCAATTTTTAAAAAATACACTTTTTATTATAACTCATCACAAAACGCCTTTCTAATGGCGTTGTTGCCACTATTGGACATAGTTTACACGTCCTTATTGACAGATATCAAAGTGACAAGGAAAACTTTACATAAACTAAATTTTTACAAAAAAAAATGTACCAATTTGTTTTAGGCGATAATTTTATTAATAATATTTGCTTTTCATGTGCAATAAACATTCAAAAAATAGAAAAAAAAACGAAAAAAAATTTTTTTTTGCGAAATTGACCTAAAGTCACATAATCTTTTTTCCTTCTTTTGGTCTTAGAAATTCGTGGTTAAGATTTGTCGGGTTATTCCAGCCCACGGTGTATATATTTTGTATAGAACACGTCATCCCAGCCGGCCGGCCCTCCATGCATAAACATTTTTTTTCTTATTTTTTCATAATTAGAATACGATACCGATTATGCCCTTAAACGGATCACCAGTTTTTTGTTACACCCTGTATCATTGATATTTGCATACGGAAAGTAGTAAAAAATCCCGTGGCCAGTAAACCCACAATTTATCTCCCGAAAACAATGCTACTTGAGAGACAACCCCTGTAATTACCAATCGACTTTAAACTCTAAGTGACCAATGGTCAAAGGTCTTCATTTGTATGTACGCATGGACATTGGCTGTTTGAGGGAGGCGTTTGAGGAAAATTTTATTTTAAAGAGTCGTAAATCTTCCGTTTCTTTTTCCCTAAATTGGACCTTCAGATTATTGATAGAAAGATCAGTTTCAAAGAAGCAACGTAAAGAAAACAATCGCTTTTTCAATGTAATCCTCATTTTGTTCAAGGCTCAAGATAAGGCGTGTTTCCGATTCTTGACAAGCGTTCGTTTAGCAGTTTTTTCCTCGTTTCTATTGTTAGGGCGCGTGCGGACTGGAGTGTTTCTTCAACCATCAAAGCGGGTGTCAAGTTTCGTAACGACGATCATTGTTAAGGCGTAATTGTCAAAATTGGGTCACGGTTGTTTTACAAAATTAATATAAAATTCACCGCGTGCAGAGCAATATTGATAACGTCAAAGCAATGAAGGAAAACGTAAGCGTACCTAATAAACACTAGGTAAAGCCGATTGATTGGTCAGAGTTCTAGACCTACATGTACATACATGTAAGAATTTCCTACCTTTATCAATGAACTAGCCTACTAAGTGCGCCTACGCCTGCGTGGAAGTCTTTGAATAAATAACACCTTATTCAACCACCCAGTTGAATTTTCGACAATCCATCATGACATTCATAAAATGTTCCAAATTCCTAGATTTTCCCTTCATACGCTTGGGCTGTGCGTTGCATTTTAATCTCCAGGTAACGAAATTCTATTATATATTGAAATAAAAGCGAATGATTATTACATTACAAGGCAAGTCCATCGGCATTAGTATGATTTGGTCGCGTCTCCATTAAAGCCAGCGGTAGTGGCTCCGTGTGAACGCGGCCTTAAACAAACGGAACTTTTTGATGAAACGGCGTCATCATTAATGATTGCAATCAGTGGGTATTTGGACTTCCACGTCGATTCACGAATTGTAACAAGATTCGACGTCTTGTATTCCTATATAAACTAACAAAACAATTTCTGAAACTACATCATTCATAATATTTATAAGTGTAATATTCCTAAGCATTCTTTGGAATAATAATTGAGAAAATATCAGAAATTGGCGAAGCAGGCCTCAAGCATGTTGTATAGATAAAGTTAAGAGCAAAGCCGATTACATCATTTAGTGATGACATGCTCCGTTTGCTCCCTAAGCATGTGTAGGTAACGCCTGACCAAAAGTAGGTACTTACCCTAATTTTGACTGGCATGCAGTGTTGCCACTTAAAGCGTTAG
The DNA here is from genome assembly GCA_947086415.1 of Pammene aurita. Classification (NCBI taxonomy): domain Eukaryota; kingdom Metazoa; phylum Arthropoda; class Insecta; order Lepidoptera; family Tortricidae; genus Pammene; species Pammene aurita. The sequence goes on along the minus strand of OX352310.1, from coordinate 6,051,980 downwards.
ATATTTGTACCTAAATATACGATCCCCGTTCGACACATATACGCGTTCCCTTTTGATCGGGTGTGATTTTGTGGTTGTGAAAAGTGATAAAAAATCCCTGTGTCGTGAGCCCGAACCCAGATTGGATAACGAAAAAAAGTGACCTTAACAACGGAACCCCGAAGACGATTCAATTCGGCTTCCACATTAATAAACGTCAACTTCGCGAAAGCAATGGTTGCAAATCAGATTATTTCCCATTTCCCCGTATTCTTACCGTTCTGGCGTAATACATGGGCTTCTATATAAGTAATATGGAGGCGGGTGAGGCCATTGATTTTAGGATTTGTATATTTAATCGGTACTTATATTCATACCTGCTAAGATACCTAACTGTCAGGGAGGTATGCAGTTTTTGGTTTTATTTGGCAAAATGGTACGTACCATACTATGCCACTGTGATTTGAGGCGATTCATTATTACGTAAAACAATTTTTGCCGCTTTTTAACCCCGTCCGTCCACTACGTAAGAAAAACCGGCCATGTGCGTGTCGGGCCACGGATAATGAACCAAACTAATACCAAAAGGTGGGCGTATCTGATGCCTAGGGAGTTACATGTATGGAGCGCCTATTCTAAATTCTATTAAGATACGTCGCCTAGTTTCCGAGTAAACTGGCTGTGACACACGGACGGACGGACAGACGGACATGACGAAACAACCTTCAACATTTTTATATTATTTATTATGAAACCTAATTACAATTACCTTTTTACAACTTCATCCCTTTCTAAATGGCCCCTTTAAGATTTAAAGTTAGAGATAACCCTTGCGACATAAATACGAGTAGGGATCCAAATTAGAGCATCATTTAAATCCACAAATAATGAGGGTCGCGCATAATTCCATAAGTACCTTTTGGAGTATAAATTATTGTTTCACTGATATTTTCTGTGATGTCTTGAAATAATACGGAATTAATTAATACGTAGTATTTATTTAATACTTGTAATGAGTACATAAAATACAGTCCACGCCATATTGAATGAGAGAGAGTTGCCAGCCCACAAACAATACTTGCTTACAATTAAGGCTGACACAAATGATATATTTATCACATTTTCCATTCCAAATAAGCATACAGCCAACCTGATGGTAAAACGCTTATGGTGCAGTGCCTAAAATGACACATGCGCGTTGCCGACCGTGTAAAAGAAGGATGCAATGTGTTGACGGCTAAAGGAAAAAAACCGGCCAAGAGCGTGTCGGGCCACGCTCAGTGTAGGGTTCCGTAGTTTTCCGTCCGTCACAGTAAGTGTCCCCACTTAAGAGTTAATAACACCGCCATGTAGGATATGATATGAGAGTTCCACGTACAGCGACATCTATCGGCAAATTAAGTAAACTATTGCGCGCGAGCTTAAAGTATGGAAGATGATTTTTATGGAATAATTCTTTATTGCGTGAACCGATTTTCACCGATTTTACTTTATTTGAAAGCACGTCATTTCATTGTAATTTTGTAGAAATTACAGGTACCTACAATAAACACCTGCTTATACGGTTAAATTACAAACTTAGTTCAGAAATTATTTTGTTATTTTTTTTCAAAAACTATTCATCCTATCAAGTTCAAAATAATTTTCCTAGAAAGTTTTTATAAAGTTCTACTTTTGAGATTTTTTTCATATTTTTAAAACTTATGGTTCAAAAGTTAGAGGGGGGGGGACGCATATTTTTTTACTTCTGGAGCGATTATTTCCGAAAATATTTACATTATCGAAAAATGATTTTAGTAAACCCCTATTCATTTTTAAATACCTATCCAACAATATATCACACATTAGGGTTGAAATGAAAAAAAAAATCACTCCCCTTTTTACGTATAGGGGAGGTACCCTAATAAAACATTTTTTTCCACTTTTTATTATACCACTTTGTCGGCGTGATTGATATACATATTAGTACCAAATTTCAGCTTTCTAGTGCTAACGGTCACTGAGATTATCCGCGGACGGACGGACGGACGGACGGGCAGACATGGCGAAACTATAAGGGTTCCTAGTTGACTACGGAACCCTAAAAAGGGTGCCCATCTTTAACACAGTTCATACAATTTAAGCTCTTGCTTACTCACCAGCAGAGAATCAACACTATGCGTATATATGGGTTTAGTGTCGTAATTTTGCACTTACTCCGCGCAATGCCTACATTTAAAAAAAACATAATTTGAGTGTACATACTTAAGCTCTATGTACAATCGGGTTCATAATTGCATACCCAATTTACGAATGAATTCATTGATAAATTGGGTATGCAATTATGAACCCGATGGTACATTAGGCTTTCGATAAAAACTGGTGGAAGACGAGGAAGAACGGAGGTCTTTGCCCAGCGGTGGGGCATTCTTGGCTTCTATAAAAATACTAATAATTGGTATAAAGTAAGGTTCACCGCAAAAGTATAATAATGCATAATTTATACAAATTGCGTCGTCGCAATATAGTCCCGTTTACTCTATAAACATGCCCCTTTTGCCTCGAGCGACGCGGTAAGCACCTTTACGTAGAAGAAAACCTTTACTTTCCCAATTTGGTGCAAATCGACCACAACATCGCCTAAGACCGCATCGAATGATATCATGAAATGGTTCCGTATTACGCATAAAGTTTGTAAGATTTTATTATGGTGGTGGACCGAGCCGGAAGGCTAACAAATGCCGCCTGCAGCATTCCTGGCATTCATGTCGTCGATCACTACATGTACTTGGGCTCCCAAATCTGCAATGACGGCAGTTGCGTTCCCGAGATAAAAAGACGGATTGAAATGGGGAAAGATGCTATGACCCGTTTAAATAACATCTGGAAGAAAAGGGGAATTGGTATCAAAACCAAAATCAGATTGATACTAGCCCTAGTATTCCCAATCTTCCTGTATGGAGTAGAAACGTGGACAATCTTGGCCCGGGAAAGGCAAAGGATTGATGCATTCGAGATGTGGTGCTGGAGGCGAATGTTGAGGATACCTTGGACTGCGAGACGCACCAATGCATCGATCTTGACCCAGCTGGGAATAAAAATTCGCTTGTCCGCCATATGCCAGCAACGCATTCTTTCGTATTTCGGTCATACAATGCGCAGAGGCGACGAAAATCTCGAAAAACTGATTGTGGTGGGGAACACTGAGGGCAAAAGATCGCGCGGTCGTTCACCAACCAGATGGGCCGATCAAGTGAAGGATTCGTCGTCTGCGCAATTCTACACGGTCGTAAGAGACGCGCTGGACAGAAACCGGTGGAGGCAGATTATCCGCTCCAGATGCAACCCTGATGCTGACCAGGATCCTCAGACATGAGGGAACGACCTAAGAGAGAAGAGAGAGCCAAAATGATGTGATTTATGATGCTGACTATAAATTGACCAACGGTACTCCGTGACAAAACACTGTACCTAAGTATCCTATTGGTATCTGAGTTCTTTGTAAATGTCGTATGATGCACTATATCTTTAATGTATTTATTTGCAACGTGGAAGTCGATAAAAACCTTAAAATTATGGCATACCTATTGTTTTTTTCAAACAAAGTTTCTTTAAGTTAATGTTATCCAGATTTTTATCGATATCGAAACAATGTCGTGTCGTAAAACATTAAATAAAGAATCAACAAAACGGATCCCTAAATTCGAGTTGTCGGAGCCAGATAAGAGGCACTCAGTGCGGTTTCGCCTCAGTTCTCCGTCTGGGGTGAAATTTGCAAAGTGAAGGTTGTGACGTGACAGGACCCCTTAATACTCGCTGTAGAAGACAAGAGCTGTTGGCAACGTGCTTATTTAACGAACGTTATAAACTGTGAGTGCTTGAATAAGACAAGACTAAATCAAATATTAAAAAAACCCGCGACAAAACTATAATACTTACATAGAGCCATGCCTCGAGAAAAATAAACTGGCTAAGTTTTTCCGAAAACAGCAATCAAATCGAGCATACCATTTTGAAGGTAAATGGGAAAAATGGGTATACGTAAAGCAATAACTAACAAATAAACATCGTCCTATCCTAAATGATTGTACAGTCACGGACTTTAGTTATTGCGCCATATACGGTTCAAGATATTTCCTTTTGTTTATTACTTTCTTTGAAATGTCCAATGTAAAGTGAACCGTAAATTTCGTCCTGAACCTTCCCTGCCGTCCACGTTTCTAGATACTACCGGTATATTGTCTCATCGACTGCCTTTCCGAACCTTCTCCTGATCGTCCGTGCACCTTATAAGTGACAAAATTCCTTCTGGTTTTTGTATGGGTACTTGAATTGTGCAGCTTTAAAGGTACTGTTAAGGTACAAATGTATTTTTAAACAATAATCGATAAACAACAATAACAATGGGTATACTACTTGACGGCGCTTAGCAGTGGCGCCATCTATTCGATTAAGAACGAACTTTCTCTGCTTGCCTGCCGTAGTGGGTTCGTTCTAGCGAAGCGTCGTATCGATGGTAGCGAGGTTACCGTCAAGAACTGACACTTACCTACATATCAAAAAAAATAAAACTTGACGGTCGCTCGCGCACCACGTCCTCGACGAATCGCTTATAATTGTTTCGTCCTAATTTAGTTATTGTCTAAATTGAATACGATTGTGCTAATAGTGGATTAGTGGTGATTTAATTGCATTATTGTTAAAGTTTGATTGTTATCCTGTAAATTAAAATGCAAGTTGATCACACAGTGTTTTAATCACGCTCATCGCCCAAACACCCACGATGCCTAACCAAGATAAGGCCACTCCTGCATCTACATCAGAAGTTGGAGATATTGGGCAGAAAGATGAGCAAAAACAGGGGCAAAGTGATGAAACATCTACCTCGAAACTATTGAGCAATATGGAAGCATTATTGTCGCGCGTGTTAGCGATGCCACAAATCGTGAGTAATAGTAATACATCGCTTAAGCTATTGGAATTTAACCCTGACGATTTGGATGCGGACATAGATGGTTGGTGTAACGTATCTGAATTAATTATTAAAAGTAAACGGCTTGAAGGTGTTGATCTGCTTGTCGCTCTTACAAGCGCATTAAAAGGACGTGCAGCCAAATGTCTCACGAAGCTGAACCTTAGTGAACTGACATGGGATATTGTAAAGCAAACATTGATCGTTAGATTCTCTAAGCCAAAATTATATCAAGATCATTTTGATGATATATTGCGTTTTGAAATTGGTACCAAAGAAACGGCATCCGAAGCAGCCATGCGTTTGTGGAATTTGATTGAACGCATTCCTAAATTAGAAATGCTTGAAGAAATAACTACTGGCTTCGTAATATCGGTGTTATGTCAAAAAGATAACCTCATACGTCGAGAATTAAATGCTCATATGATCACAACCAGAGCTCAACTTTTTAGAATACTCGGAGGAATATCTCTAAAGCGACGATTTGAAGGAACCGATAAACAGGAACCGGAAATAAAACGCTCTCGCACTTCAAATGATAAATTTACTGGTAAATGTCATTATTGCGGCCTAGCAGGGCATCGACAAGCTGATTGCAGGAAACGACGACAAGAAGACTCTACGCCCGCAACATCTACGTCACAGGAATCTTCGAAATCGACGCGTCCAGTTGATAAAGCACCTGCTGTATCCTGTTACACATGTGGTAAACCTGGGCACTTAGCTCCTGCGTGTCCAGACAGAAGCAACAGTAGAGGAGCCGTGGTCAAAACTGTTAGCCTGTGTGAGCATCGATCCTCAAGGGGAACCCTGGACACATCTTCCGGTGAGCGTGTCTCCTTTTTATTTGATAGCGGGTCATCTTGTTGTCTTTTAAGAGAAAGCTACTGTAATTTTTTCCCGGGTACTGCGTGCGATGATTTAGTGTATCTTAGCGGTATAGGAGAAGATTATGTAAGATGTACATCTCAGATCCTCAGTAAGGTGGTAATTGGTAAAATTACAGCGACACTGCTTTTCCATATCGTGCCTGATAACGTCATATCGATGCCGGCTATAATTGGTAGGGATATTTTAAAGCAAGGAATTAGCGTTTATATAGATGATGATACTCTAACATTTAACTACACAAAAAAGGTTAATTTATGCGATCTACCAACCAAAAACTCAATTACAGATGTCGAAACTGATTTGCAGGGGGAAGATAAACAGGCTCTTTTGAGAGTGCTTAATAAATATGCTGAAAATTTTGCTGAAGGTATACCTACTAATCGTGTTAAAACAGGAGAGCTCAAAATAGAGTTAATAGATGAGAGCAAAATTGTAAAACGTTGTCCTTATAGGCTAGCGCCAATTGAAAAGCAAATCGTGAGGGAAAAAGTGGATCAGCTTTTAGCATCGGGGGTGATTAGGGAAAGCACTTCACCTTTTGCGAGCCCAATATTACTAGTGAAGAAAAAGGACAATTCAGATAGACTTTGTGTAGATTATCGCGGCCTCAATGCCAACACACGTCCAGAACATTACCCACTGCCTCGTATCGAGGAGCAAATTGACCAACTCTCTGGTTCCAAATATTTTTCATCCTTGGACATGGCATCAGGATTCCACCAAATTCCAATTCATCCTGAATCTGTAGAAAGGACAGCTTTCGTAACACCTGAGGGCCAATACGAGTACCTTGCTATGCCTTTTGGGTTGCGGAATGCACCCTCTGTGTTTCAGAGGTGTATTACTAAGGCGTTGCAACACCTAAAGGATAGGCCTCTGATATACATGGATGACGTTCTGTGTCACTCAACTTCTGTAACTGAGGGTTTACAGCGCCTTGACGATGTTTTAGCAGCACTCTCACAGGCTGGGTTTTCATTTAACTTGCGAAAATGTCATTTTATGAAGCAAAACGTTAATTACCTAGGTTATTCCATTCAATCTGGTGAAGTCAGACCGAACGCTCGAAAAATTCAAGCTTTGGTAGACTCCCCCCAGCCCAAAACGGCTACACAGGTTAGACAGTTCCTGGGTCTCGCCTCTTACTTCCGGAAATTCATTCCTAACTTTTCTCAGTTGGCTGGTCCACTGTACCCTTTGACAAAACTAAAGGGACCTATTCAATGGACTGCCCAGCATGAAAATATTCGTAATTCGATTGTTAGTATTTTAACTTCTGAGCCGGTTTTGACAATTTTCAACCCTGATTTTCCTGTGGAACTCCACACTGATGCGAGTTCTGAGGGTTATGGCGCGATACTTATTCAGAGAAAAGATAATTTACCTCACGTCGTAGAGTATTTCAGCAGACGTACGTCCGAAGTTGAATCGCGGTATCACTCTTACGAGTTAGAAACTCTTGCAGTAGTACGCGCAGTAGAACACTTCCGCCATTATCTCTATGGGCACCGGTTTCAGGTATATACCGACTGCAATTCACTTAAAGCGTCAAACTCCAAGGTCGATCTTACGCCACGTGTTCATCGCTGGTGGGCCTATTTACAGGCTTACGACTTTGATATCAATTACCGTGAAGGCCGTGGAATGGAGCACGCCGATTACTTTTCTCGAAACCTGACACCCTTAGCAAATGCTTCAAATAGTGTTCAAACAGAAACTAAATCGGTTCATTTTGTCGAACTCCATCAGGGTTGGTTATCGGTGGAGCAGAAACGGGACACTGAAGTACAGGATTTGATCACAAAATTCAATAACGATCAGTTACCTGAAACTGTAGGACATACATATGACGTCCGGGATGGGATACTTTACAGAAAAGTAGTGCGAAATAAAATCGTTTCGTGGTTGCCAGTCGTTCCACGTTCTCTGATTTGGACATTGATCAATCATATTCACAATGAGATACAGCATTTAGGCAAAGATAAGACCCTTGATAAATTATATGAACAGTATTGGTTCCCCCAAATGTCAAAATGTGTACGCAAATTTATCGACTCTTGTATAGTCTGCAAGTCATCAAAAGGTATTTCCGGTGCTCAACCTATTCAATTGCATCCGATACCTAAAATTCCAGTGCCTTGGCACACTGTTCATGTAGACTTTACTGGAAAGTTGAGTGGGAAAAGTGACCGGAAGGAATACTGTTCGGTAATAATTGACGCGTTTACTAAATATGTATTACTTGAGCACACTACATCGCTCGATGCAAATAGTGCTGTCAAAGCACTTGACAAGGCTGTTTCCCTTTTTGGTGCACCAAAACGCCTGATAGCAGATCAAGGCAGTTGCTACGTCAGCTCCGAATTTAAAACCTATTGTGCTAAGAACAATATTGAACTTCACTTTATTGCGACGGGATCCAGTAGGGCTAATGGTCAGGTCGAGCGTGTGATGCGAACCTTAAAGAGTTTACTGACAATTATAGAAAACGATGCTAATAAAACCTGGCGTGACGAATTAGGGAATGTTCAGCTCGCAATAAATAGCACTAGATCTGCTGTTACTAAATATACCCCTACCGAATTGATGTTTGGGATTCAAGCTCAATCATTAGGAATATCGAGTTTAAACCCGACTCCAACAAATTCGCATACCCGGTTAGACCTTAGTGTTATTAGAGAGGATGCTTTAAATAATATTAACAGAGCTGCGACATCAGAAATCGAACGTTTTAATCGAGGTCGCGCGAACATTAAACCGTTTTCTAAAGGAGACTACGTGTTTATAAAAAGTAGTGAACGCAGTCAAACAAAACTAGCTAGAAAATTCAAAGGTCCATATCTTATAACCGCAGTGCTTGATAATGATAGGTATGAGCTCAAAAGCTTAAATAATCCCCATCGGATATTTAAATATGCTCACGAAAATTTGCGCGCAGTACCTCCAGGGCACGAGGGTTTACTTGAAGTTTCAACTAGTTTATTGAATGAAGAGGAGACCGTGACGGCGCCAATAAATGTTGACGATAATTTAGAATTAGACAGTAATGATGATATAATATGTACAAATAGTAGCGATACGTTAACTGCGTGTTCAGACACCATTTCTGTAAGTCATTCTGATACGCTTACTGCAGGTTCCGATACCGATAGTGTATGTTCCGACCCTCAGACAATGGAAGTACAGTGCGAAGTTGAAATTCATGCTGAACAAGATACTTCATAGCTTTAGCCTTTACCTATATTATTACTTTCATAATGTAATTTGTGTTTTATATTTGATAATATCGTAACGTAGCTGTAAAGTTGGTCGAAAGGACAGTGCTTTTCGACACCAGAGTCTGGTTAGCGATGCACTCGTCCGGTCCACACTTTTTGGGTATGATAGTTGTTAGAGAGTGTCGTCCGGGCCAAAGGGTCTTTGGTTGAAGGGATGCACTTCTCTATTATCATTATGTTGTCTGTGCGTTGATTGGTCGAAGGGACAGTGTCGTCCGGTTCAGGCCCTGCTTTTTATTAAGTTATCGCTGATCGAAGGGACACACTCGTCCGGTCCAAGTCGACAAGAGAGTATTAAAAATAAAGGGATTTTCTATATATGCTGATTATGATACAATGTTTTCTTATTTCTTGTCAGGCTGGACGAGCGGATAGATGGGTCAGTTGTTGGTTTGTTGCAGGACCACACGTATAAATGCGCCCGAGGACGGTCAACAGTCAGTTTGGCCGTGACGGCGCTTAGCAGTGGCGCCATCTATTCGATTAAGAACGAACTTTCTCTGCTTGCCTGCCGTAGTGGGTTCGTTCTAGCGAAGCGTCGTATCGATGGTAGCGAGGTTACCGTCAAGAACTGACACTTACCTACATATCAAAAAAAATAAAACTTGACGGTCGCTCGCGCACCACGTCCTCGACGAATCGCTTATAATTGTTTCGTCCTAATTTAGTTATTGTCTAAATTGAATACGATTGTGCTAATAGTGGATTAGTGGTGATTTAATTGCATTATTGTTAAAGTTTGATTGTTATCCTGTAAATTAAAATGCAAGTTGATCACACAGTGTTTTAATCACGCTCATCGCCCAAACACCCACGATGCCTAACCAAGATAAGGCCACTCCTGCATCTACATACTTAATAGCGATTATATAGTACAGAACAGAACAATAACAATGGGTATACAACTTAATTGTGACTATATAGTACAACAGTATTATGCATCATTATTCAGAGAACATGGCGTCTTGCGAAAACAAGATGTAAGATTACTTAAGCAGAACTTACAACTTAATTAACCAAATGCCTCGGGCTTACGATTATCCGGCTGAACTCTTCACATTCGGAATACATTTTCTGCTCATTTATAAGCTTTTCTACTAAGTATATAATTAGACCCATGGCATTTTCATCACTGACTAGCTATAAGCGTCAGCTAACATCGGTTATTCATTACACGGCTAAATTACGAACAATGGCAAGTGGCTCAACATTACTGGGCCTCGATTCGACAAGCCATACTGTGAGACGTGGATGTCACACTTGTATCGCTAGTGGATAGGGTGATATCCATCTGTCCACACGTGTCCACACCTAACTGTCAAGCTGTCAGTAGGTCTCGCTAGAGCGTTTGGTCTATGGCTATGGCCACCATTTTAGATATTACTCTTGAGTGATTCCACCCCAGTGGGAGTGGAGTGGGTGGGAGTGTGGTTTCAACTGTTACAAAAGTGTGATATCATAGTTGTCTCGCGAGTGACTGTCAGTTATGCCATGTCGAACCGGGCCCTGGTGACTGTATATGAAACAGCGGCACACTCGTTATATCTGGAAGCTCGCAGACCTAGCTGAAAACATGCAATGCCACTTACAGGGTGTCGTACAAATAGCGTTTTATCACTATTTCCTATCCCTTAGGAAGCAAATCCAATGTTTTAATACTCGCGGCGAACGTAAATTGCAGACCACGGGACAGTTGGAAGTTGATAGTTCTCAATGAGGTCAAATGTGGCTTTACAGTTGTCGATGGTACAGTAAAGTTTAAGCCAAAAGTTAGGATCGCCGCTTCGAGTAAATGTGGTCGTTTTCGACAGGCGGTGGAGCTAAGCTACACGGTCTTTGGAGTTGTTGTATGAGCGTGGGTGAGAAGCTTTTTGGGTATAATATGTTGGTGCACACGAATAAATGTTCCTTTTAATATTCAAAACTGATTTTAGATAGATAGATAATTTCTTTTTTCTTTGTTTTTTATTCTTATTATTTTAAGACTTTGTTGGAGTTACCGTACTAATGGGTATTTTATCGAACTATCGTACTAACTCATTAATGGTTTGTAGATAGGTTTTACTTCGTCAGAGGTTGCTTTAATATTGATCAAAGTTTTAGATTTGGAGCTGTTAACATTGCAACCCATCAGGAATGTCTCGCAAGGAAGTATGTTAACCCCAAAAAAATAGAGAGTCGATAGAACTCCCCAACTTTATTCAAGTTCACTGACAACAGTATCAACATGTTATTGTGAACCCAGAAGAACTTGTTCTTATCAATCTCCGTCTATTCATACTTGTTCGGCATTATCCGGACCCTGGCTATGCGGCATGCGTTAAGAAATTTAATACGAAATTTAGTGTAATTTATGTGGTGCATCCATGTCAAAAGTTTCTCCTTTTCGTTTATTGTTGTTAAACTGTCGATAAATGTTGCCAAATTACGTTTGCGTACATGATCATTGATCACAAAAATTGTGCCTAAAATTAATGCGCAATATTACACGTGGCTGTTTTACTATTTATATTTAATTTTTGTACTCTGTTTTACTTATTTTTATACTTATAGTATTAAGTGATTTGTCATTATTGTGTCATGCTCCATGACCAGAGCTCGGATTTTTCACGGCAAAACAAAACACTAGCGTAATTTAGCCAGTGCTTGAAATATTATTTTATCGACACCTATCGAGTCTTACTAGAGTATATGACAGGTATTGCCTCAGTACATTTTTTCTTTTTTTATTCGATGGTACACCTATCAGTGTGAATGTCAAAATTTAAAAACTAACAAACGTGCGAAAATTTCGAAAAACAGGAGACTTACTAGAGCTCAAAATCAATATTTTTTACCAGTCTAAGGTGACCTACTGGGGGTTAGAAGGTTGTGCATTAATTACCGGACATCCTGTATAAGTAATAAAATAACTTTTCATTTTAGCTTTGCCATAGTCGAGCAACAAAGAGGTAGGTCTGCATGTACAACTTAGAACGAAGTAACTATACCACCTCATTTAAAATGATAGAAACGACTGCAAATTTCATCTCACATGACATATGACATTCACACTTTAACTGTCATTTCATTACGTATAAAACGTAAATTGCATCTAGGTATTATTTATTTCGCAACGCATTGAATCCGACGTGTTGGATATACGTATAATAACTTAATATTGCAAGGTATCAATTAATACAAAAATGAGTAATGTACAAGATCGGATCAAAACGTGGATTGAAAATCACCCTGAGTTAGTCTATAATGAAGTGACCTCCACTATATACTGCTCTATGTGCGATATGCATCTAAAACTGAAGAAATGCAATATTGAGAATCATGTGAAAAGCAACCGCCACAATTACCGTTCGGGGCAACCAAATAGGAAACATCAATTTTATTTCGATTTAATTATTTTTCTTATTTCATGCAACATACCATGGGCAACAGTCAACAACAATAATTTTCGTCATTTTTTTAACAAGTATTTATGTTGCGACTGCTCTATGACTTCTTTACCGGACGAATCGACCCTGCGAAAAATTTATTTAAATCTCGTGTACAAAAAAACTATACAGGGTATAAGAGAGGTAAACAAAACCAATTATTTGTGGATATCTATAGACGAAACACCAGATTTCATGGGAAAATGTGTGACAAACGTGGTGATTCGGTCTTTGCAAAAAAATTGTTCTAAGCAATTTTATCTTTTGGGGTCGAAGGTTTTAGAGAAGGTAAATGTGGAAACAATAGCAAACCTAATAATAAACCAATTAAAATTTTTGTTTCAAAATTCTTTCAATGATAACGTAAACAATTTGCTTTTACTTTGCACAGATAGTGCCGCATATATGCTTAAAGCCGGTCGTATTTTAAAAGCAACGTTTCCTCGTATGAAACACATTACGTGTTTAGCTCATGGTCTGCACCGGGTTGCTGAAGAAGTGCGAGATAATTTCAAAGGTGTGGATGGGTTGATATCGAATGTCAAAAAGATATTCCTAAAATCTCCAGAGCGTGTACGCCTTTTTAAGGCAAAATATCCGTCCATTCCCCTACCTCCCGAGCCAATTATCACCAGATGGGGAACTTGGATATCTGCTGCGGTATATTACGCTCAATACTATGAGCAAATACGTGATGTCGTCTCCATACTTGCTAATGACTCGGCAGCTATAAGAGCTGCAAAAAAATGTTTTCAAACACGCAAACTACGACCGGAGTTAAATTTCATTCGCGACAACTACGAAGTAATAGCCTCTTCAATAGAACAATTGCAATGTTCGACTTTATCCATTGCGGAATCCTTCCTCATTCTGGATACTGTTCGTTGCTACGTAAACTGGAGTAAACTTTTACCAGTGATACGTAAATTTGAAGCCGTGCTCGAACGAAATCCTGATTACGAAATTTTAAGAGACATATCTGAAAATATTACCCGAACTGATAATGAATTCTATAAATTTGCTCCCTTGACGTCAACTGAAGTTGAACGTACATTTAGTGTACATAAATGGATTTATAGTGATAAACGCAACTGTTTACTCCCAAAGAATGTTGAAAAGATAATGATCATCTACTCCTATCACTATTACCCAAATAAAATGTCTTGTGCTGCTGTGTGTACTGACGTAGATTTTGAAGAAGAAATTGCGTCTGTTTCTAATATATAGTAACTTTATACAAATGTTTTTATTAGTTTTATTACATATTAATTTTATTTGGTGACTTTTATTTCTTCTAGTTCTGAATTATCGATATCGATAAAATAATATTTCAAGCACTGGCTAAATTACGCTAGTGTTTTGTTTTGCCGTGAAAAATCCGAGCTCTGTCCATGACATCACTCACGTGTTGCCCCGGCAGAAGACCAGCGCTGGCCTCCCAGGCTAGCACCATGCTGAGTCGGGATCATTTCATGGCAACCATGCTCATGCCATAATTATAATTAGTTATTATCCTTAGATTAAGTATGTTTGTTTGCATGTTGTTGTTGTTGTCACGAATAAATGTTTTCTTTTTCTCTATTTTCGAAAGCTATTAACCGTAATATACCGAGAACCTACCTAGGTATTACGAAAAGTTGCCATGTTTAAACATTTACCAAAGTTAAAAGCCGGTGTCAGTTTACCGACAGCACGGACCGATAATACAAATATAACTTATTTCTGCTAGTCGGTGCTAGTGACTTATCCTCGAATGTTCAAGCTAGTGACTTATCCTCGAATGTTCAAGCTAGTGACTTATCCTCGAATGTTCAAGCTAGTGACTTATCCTCGAAAGTTCAAGCTAGTGACTTATCCTCGAATGTTCAAGCTAGTGACTTATCCTCGAAAGTTCAAGCTAGTGACTTATCGTCGAATGTTCAAGCTAGTGACTTATCCTCGAAAGTTCAAGCTAGTGACTTATCCTCGAAAGTTCAAGCTAGTGACTTATCCTCGAATGTTCAAGCTAGTGACTTATCCTCGAATGTTCGAGTGCAGTGAGTAACTAAAATAATAAGAAGAAACCGATTGATATTCACCTCCTTGGGTGATCTCCTTTTTTTGGTCCTTAAAAACTATAACGATGCCATCATAAGCCAACATAGTACTACACATTTTTTTCTTTAGAATAATAATCGACCATGGAAATAATAATTAATCAATTGTTTTTCTTTTAATACCATAGGAATATAAAAATATAAATACAAGAATATCAAGTAAAAAATAAGTAACTGGATCGTAAAGAGATCATATAAAAAGATTATAGCTTAATTTGGTTGATTCTCAAACAGCGACCGTTTCATCAGTTCAAAGCAGGATTAAATAAATAAATAAATACTAATAAATAAATAAATATTATAGGACAATCTTACACAAATCGACCTAGGCCCACGGTAAGCTCAACAAGGCTTGTGTTATGGGTACTAGACGACGATATATATAATAGATAAATATTGATAAATACTTAAATACATAGAAAACATCCATAACTCAGGAACAAATATCTGTGATAAACACACAAACAAATGCCCTGACCAGGATTCGAACCCCGGACCTCCTGCTTTCGTAGGCAGGGTCACTACCGACTGGGCTAGGAGGCCGTAGGAGGATTAGTCGTGTGCAATCGCTCCGCAGGCCAATTCTAACCTGGAGACGTCTCGCAATGCTGCCTGTTATAGAATAGGACGGGGATAATGACTATATTATAAAACCATTGCCATAACTACGACTCTGCCGAGAATATATTTTGTTCAATTGGAGATCCACGGAGAGCATGTTCGCACTTGCATCGGCGCTCGTCGAAAAGTTCGACGGATCATTCACGTACGAGTGCCGACACGAATGTCCGTTCACATATTCGTCTCTCCATACAACTCCCCCGAGGCAAGAACGCGCGCGAGGATGCGCGTGAAACCGAGACGGCATGTGAAGACAGTCCGAGCGCTATTCGCCTTTCGCTGTCTTTCGGCGCGTCACTCGCACGCAAGTGTAATCGGACTGAACTATATATACTTCTCGAGAATGTTCTCCGTTTTGTATGGAGAATGTTCTCGAGAAAGTACAACTCTACGCTATAGGGGGCATGTGTACGAGTATGATCGTAATATCATTCGGGATATTTAGTGTATGTGACTCAATGAAAAACTGGTTCCTATGGCAACGTCTGGGGATCGATTAGCAAAGTGAAACCCGAGCTTCGGACTTCCTGATTTTAGGATGTAAGAAGAAAAAATAAGGGTGTCAGGGGGCTTAGCCAACGTGGCAATCGTTAACGCCCCGTGGCGTAGCGTAGTCATCTCTTTATCACTCTATATATATGATTGCGACAGTGACAGTTTCATTTTGTCCGCTACGGAGCGTAAGCGATTGGCACGTTGGCTAGGCCTTCGGATCTGCAGTCGATGTACGATTGCAACTCATGACGCAAGGACATCATGATACGAAAACAGTCACAAAGGCACAATAGTTATCGTCAACGCCAGAAGAGTTGCACAACTAAAGTGGGAATGGACCGGCTAATGCATTGAAATATTGTCTCAATTTTGTTAGCGACGTTAGCGTTCTTGTGTAAGTAAGCGATAGTGTTATTTGAAATAAACTTTGTTTTTTGCTTTTTATACCACCACGATGGCAAACAAGCATACGTTCAATAAGAAGAGAGTTAAACCGTATTATAAAAAGGATACACTGAGTTTCGGTATAATAAAAAAGTATAAATAAAATTGCAGTAAAAGAACTCTATAATTTTAATAGCAATTTCCTAAATTCACGTAACGTCTACTTTCAGTCCGTTTTATAAGCGCACTAAGTTTCGAATTTTCAGTTAAAAAAATCATTTATATTTCCCTGTAAGTGTAAAATGCGAAAAGAAACTTCGTCCATCGTTTCGGGTTTTCTGAATAGTTTCAACTTGAAACTGTGTCTTGTATATGCAAATAGGTTCTTACGGCACCGAGTCACTTTGAAACTTTTGTACTGCGTGCAAAAGAACGTAAAATTTAAGTTTACAGAATGATACCCTAACTATACTCACGGCCAATGAAAATGAGTCCTTGCATATGCGTATATCTGTTTCGATACAAGTTGATAAATTTTTATTTAACACGTTACAAATCAATCTCGGTGAGACGGAACGTCCATAGAGCGTCTTATCGTGCAAGGAAGAGTAGAAGGCTCAAGAGGTAGAAGCAGGTCCCCAAAGAGGTGGACCGACCAGATCAAAGCCAGCACGTCGATCACCTTAAACGAATGCTCCCGAAAAGCGGCTCTACGGGAAGAGTGGCGGCGAGTCGTGAAACGGGTCACTCAGAATACAACATGATGGCCACGACCACCCTGTAAAGAGTGTAACGACAAAGAAGAAGAGAAATCAACTGATTCATAATGTGTCCATGCAATTTTGCAGCCTACTGTACATACTTACTTACAATTGTGCATTTTTAACTGTAAAAGGAGAATTACGAAAAAACTCGATTACCTAGTAACCTAAATGAATTCACATAACTGTGAAGAATCTAGTGACAACTTTTTCATCATCTATAATGTACTCAAAATACATTAACATCCCCTTTCCCTAAGTTCGATAACGTCAAGTATTTGCAGAAAAGCAATAAACCCATAAATAACAATTTTCTATACAAAACAATGACCCGTCTGTGAAAATAGGTTGTAGCGCTACGCGTCGGGTGTCACTCTCGGCAGCTCGCTCGTACCGACAGCAAAATAAAAAGAGATTTATAACGGGCTGCCATTTACTTACTACAGTTTCGCCAGGGCCTGTCTCAGTTCAAATGTAGATAAAGAAAATCATGTTATCTTTTTCTTACGCTAATACTTTCACTACTAAAAACCTGCCAAGAGCATGTCGGGCCATGCTCAGTGTAGGGTTCCGTAGTTGCCGGCCTGTTACGATACATCCGTTCAAAAAGTCGTTTATTAAGGGATATTTGGCGGCGCGTACGTCATTTTACTATCCAGACCTACTTCCTTTCACTATGTATTTTTGAATGATAGCTCAAAAACGGCTGAACCGATTTTATTCAATATAGATTTCATTGAAAGTACTTATCAGTCCTCATTTCCATGAATTTTTTCAAATTTATTGGACCCACGTTTCAAAAGTTAGATGGGAAAGGGACGACATTTTTTGAACTTTCAGTTTACGACACTATTAGTTTTATCCAAAAACTCATTTAAAATACCTCTATTCTTTTTGAAAGACCTATCCAACGATATCCATCACGATAGGGTTGGAGCGAAAAAAAAAATCAACCCCCACTTAATGTGTACGGACCTTAATTAAAATATTATTCCAGTTTTTATTGTACCACTTGGTCGGCGTGATTAATGCACATACTCATACCAAATTTCAGCTTTCTAGTACTAACGTTCACTGAGCTAGACCGCGGACAGACGGAGAGACGGACATGGCGAAACTATAATGAATGAATGAAGTATTTATTCAAAACACAGACACAACAATATAAGGTAAACTTATGCTTAAACTAGAGAAATAAAAATTACAATGCTGTGACTGGTTTCTGAAGAGGATAACACTCAGCATGTGTCGCAGCACAAAAGTGTTA
Organism: Pammene aurita; assembly: GCA_947086415.1. Classification (NCBI taxonomy): domain Eukaryota; kingdom Metazoa; phylum Arthropoda; class Insecta; order Lepidoptera; family Tortricidae; genus Pammene; species Pammene aurita. The sequence continues at coordinate 6,033,829 of OX352310.1, read as the reverse complement.
CAACGCTGGTTTTCAGTGTACCCAGTGACACTTAAAATACAAACACAAAACAATACAAAACATAGATTATACAAAGCGAAATACAACAGAATGTATGGTGCGTGTTGTGAAATTGTGAATATCTATATCTATACTAATAATATAAATGGGAAAGTGTGTGGGTTTGTTTGTTTGTTTGTTTGTTTGTTTGTCCGTCTTTCATGGCAAAACGGGACGACGAATTGACGTGATTTTTTAAGTGGAGATAGTTGAAGGGATGGAGAGTGACATAGGCTACTTTTTGTCTCTTTCTAACCCCCCACTTCCCTAAAATGGGGGGTGGAAGTTTGTATGGAGCATTACGGAGGGCAAAGAGGAACCGTGTTACCCCGAATTTAACGCGAGCGAAGCCGCGGGCAAAAGCTAGTACTATATAATAAAATGGAAATATACGGATGATGAATGATATACTTTATAAATCAATAGATAAAGTTTAGGCATTGGGGTAAATATATAAATTTGATATGGGTCGGCTAGATGGAGGTAGTTTGTTCCTTGAGAAGATGCAGTTTTAGTTTATTTTTAAACATTGACAGCGAACTGGCATTTTGATTGGTGGAGGAAGATTGTTCCAGCACCGCGTGGCTGCGTACCGGAAGCTGCCGCGGAAACTAGTTGACCCACTGTGTCGAGGACAGAGGATGCCTAGTTGACTACGGAACCCTAAAAAGGGATGAGCAAAAGTTATTACTTCTACTGTAACTGCTCTTTTTGGTTAGCCTACATGTGAATATATTGTTGAGTTTTGGATAAATTGAGTGAAAAGTATGGTTATACATGCAATCATAGACTACCAAATTGTTTCCTAGGCCACTTGTCATAAAGGCAGTTTCCTGTAGATAGGTATTAAACTCAACTTTGCTGTGCACTACTTACCAAACAAGCTTTTATGACAAGTTTCTTTATCTATTGGATTCGTTGCCTGTACTAGCCTTCGTAACTTCATTTTTAGGGTTCCGTAGTCAACTAGGAACCCTTATAGTTTCGCCATGTCTGCCCGTCCGTCCGTCCGTCCGTCCGTCCGCGGATAATCTCAGTGACCGTTAGCACTAGAAAGCTGAAATTTGGTACTAATATGTATATCAATCACGCCGACAAAGTGGTAAAATAAAAAGTGGATTTTTTTTATTTATTAGGGTACCTCCCCTATACGTAAAGTGGGGAGTGATTTTTTTTTTCATTTCAACCCTAACGTGTGATATATTGTTGGATAGGTATTTAAAAATGAATAGGGGTTTGCTAAAATCATTTTTCGATAATGTAAATATTTTCGGAAATAATCGCTCCAGAAGTAAAAAAATATGCGTCCCCCCCCCTCTAACTTTTGAACCATAAGTTTTAAAAATATGAAAAAAAATCTCAAAAGTAGAACTTTATAAAAACTTTCTAGGAAAATTATTTTGAACTTGATAGGATGAATAGTTTTTGAAAAAAAATTACAAAATAATTTCTGAACTAAGTTTGTAATTTAATCGTATAAGCAGGTGTTTATTGTACCTGTAATTTCTACAAAATTACAATGAAATGACGTGCTTTCAAATAAAGTAAAAACGGTGAAAATCGGTTCACGCAATAAAGAATTATTCCATAAAAATCATCTTCCATACTTTAAGCTCGCGCGCAATAGTTTACTTAATTTGCCGATAGATGTCGCTGTACGTGGAACTCTCATATCATATCTTACATGGCGGTGTTATTAACTCTTAAGTGGGGACGCTTACTGTGACGGACGGAAAACTACGGAACCCTACACTGAGCGTGGCCCGACACGCTCTTGGCCGGTTTTTTATTCAGAATTTTTCTTAGTGGTGCTCTATCACATTTGAAGATTACATGCATGTGTTTCAAAATGAAGGTTTTCGTAGAGAGTATACGTATACAGGGTGGAAAGATAAGTCGGGCCCTGGAGGGAAACTACCTTAAAACCTTGAGATAGCTCAATTCACTGAAAGGAAACATTCTTTAATTTCTTTAAAGGGACATAACTGCATTTACAAATTTTGGGAAATGAGTACAATTTTCAAAAAAAGTATTTATTTTGTAATTTTTGCCATAAAAATTTTTTATGATAATTGATGCCAATCGATCCTGTTTCCAACGAGGATAAAAACTTCTAAATACCAACCAAGTTTAGGGCACAAGAAAACTCGTAAATAATAATAATAATATTTTTCATACAATTAGTATGGAAAAAAGTGAAAATTAAGAAAAAAACTGTGAATGCAGTTTTAGTTTTTAGGAAAAAAAAAAGTTTCCTTGGAGCGAATTGAGCTATCTCAAGTTTTTAAGGTAGTTTCCCTCCAGGGCCCGACTTATCTTTCCACCCTGTATAGAACGCCACAGTCTAAGAACTTATTGAGGCTCCAAATCTGAAGCGCCATCTGAACGAGACGAACCAAAGCTACCGTATAATGTAGGGAAAGTACTCTCTGTCCCTCAGTGCCATCTAGGAATTGATAGCGTTACTATTATTACGGTGTTACCACGGTAACTTTGGGTTGCTTTCGTTCAGATGGCGCTTCAGACTTGGTCTCAAAAGGTTCTTAGACTGTGGCGGTCTATATATGAATAGTCTCTGGTTTTAGGCTATGCGTTGTTCAGTTTCTAGTAATACGACTATTTTGTACTTATATTATTATGTCCTTTGGTTTTAGGTAAGTACCAGCCCTGATGCGACACCGTACTAACACATCAGGTTCGAAGCCCGCAATCTCACTAAGGTGACATCACAAGATTGATTACCAGGCCCGGTACGAGCATTGCATTGGCTGCAGCTTGAAAGGTTGTAAGTCATCACGTTTTCTATTTGCATACGTTGTTTTCATATAAACAACATGTCAGTTAATGCGGAGGAGTATGACTTGATTATTTATGCTTTGAAATATTATTTTGTGTTGCGTAGCTATTTTCTGAGAGATATATCTCGTTAGCCATTATTTAATTTAATTAGGTATTATTTTGTGTTTGCGACGTTGTCTGCTAAGTTAAATTAAAAATCGCAAACGACTGAAATATTCGAGTTTGACAGCAAAATTAGATACTCTGTAGCCTTAGGGTTAACTTAGCATATACACAGTACGTCAAAAATCCTCAAAAATCTGTCAAACTTGGAGTACAATTATTTTTTAGACTTTACGATTTTATCACTTCATTTTCTTTGCCTTTGTTAATGGTAATCACATCACACCTGCACCTGTGACGCAATAAATAATAACTCAATTTAATTAACCGAGCAGTGAAGACAGCGAAGCGTCTACAATTGAGCTTGGTAATTATATTACACCCGATATTGTAAGCTTAACAATTATATTAATAATTATATTAAGCTTATAATAATATAATAATGCTTTAGTATGTCCGGAAGTCCGGTTTCTCTATAGGTCGCATTTATGTGCCGATTGTGAGTTCGCCGTGTTTAATTAGATTACATTGATTGGTATTCTATTGCACCACACAAAAACAATTAAATACTGAAACAATTTCAGCATAGAATTATGGTAACAAACAACATCAGGTTCTATCAACCAGACAACCTTATGGTATCAGGAGATAAAGAACACAGCGTATTAATGAACATAGTACTTTTTTTAATAAATGTGTGCTCGCAGTGTAACCAATTATACAAATGAATAACTTAATGATACAAATAAAAACCGGCCAAGAGCGTGTCGGGCCACGCTCAGTGTAGGGTTCCGTAGTTTTCCGTCCGTCACAGTAAGTGTCCCCACTTAAGAGTTAAAATAACACCGCCATGTAGGATATAATATGAGAGTTCCACTTACAGCGACATCTATCGGCAAATTAAGTAAACTATTGCGCGCGAGCTTAAAGTATGGAAGAAGATTTTTATGGGATAATTCTTTATTGCGTGAACCGATTTTCACCGTTTTTACTTTATTTGAAAGCACGTCATTTCATTGTGATTTTGTAGAAATTACAGGTACAATAAACAGATGTTTATAAGCAGATGCTTATACGGTTAAATTACAAACTTAGTTCAGAAATTATTTTGTAATTTTTTTTCAAAAACTATTCAACCTATCAAGTTCAAAATAATTTCCCTAGAAAGTTTTTATAAAGTTCTACTTTTGAGATTTTTTTCATATTTTTAAAACTTATGGTTCAAAAGTTAGTCATTTTTTTTAACTTCTGGAGCGATTATTTCCGAAAATATTTACATTATCAAAAAATGATTTTACTAAACCCCTATTCATTTTTAAATATCTATCCAACAATATATCACACGTTAGGGTTGAAATGAAAAAAAAATCACTCCACTCCACTCCCACTTTACGTTTAGGGGAAGGTACCCTAATAAAACATTTTTTTCCACTTTTTATTTTACCACTTTGTCGGCGTGATTGATATACATATTAGTACCAAATTTCAGCTTTCTAGTGCTAACGGTCACTGAGATTAGCCGCGGACGGACGGACGGACGGGCAGACATGGCGAAACTATAAGGGTTCCTAGTTGACTACGGAACCCTAAAAATCGTAATAAAAGTGTGTTTCTGCAAACGCTCCGTCGAGGGCGGCCGCCCACCAACACCGTCAGTGAGACGCCGTGGTGCGGGCACGACGCACGCATCTGCTCGCTACCCCAAGCCGTGTACTGGCGTTCGTAGCCAGCGTACTAGCACATAGTACGCTGTAGTAATAGTACTTATAATGACGTAGTGTACTTTGTGTTGTTTAAATGAATAGTGACGTGTTTATACTAGTACTTTATTGATTAAATACAATATTTATAGTGAAGCGTTAGGATATTTCAATGAAAGAATAAATAGTTATGAGTTGTGTTTAGATAACATTGAATTGTAACCCAAAATAATGTTAACATGTGTTCTAAAAAAATGTTGAATAATTAGCGTCAGTGTTAGTGATTATTTTTAGTAAATTACTTAAAAATAACAGATAAATCCAAAGGGTTTGTAAGGTACCTATTTGTACATTTAAACTAGTTTCTGGCCACGTAGATGTTGTTAAAACTTACAACCCTACTTTCGCTCCCTTAGAGGTTGAATTTAATAATCTACATATATAAAACAAAGTCGTGTCGGTTACACCATTTATAACTCAAGAACGGGTGAACCGATATGGATTTATCTCCACCCGAATAACAGAAAACTTATTAAAATATTGAAGAAAGAAAAAAAATGTAGCTGTCGGTACGAAGTTCGCCGGGTCGGCTAGTATATAATGAAAAGAAATCTAAAAAATGCCGACATAATTTTAACAGCGCTATATAATTAGTTAAAGTAATTTAGTAAAAGTATACTTTTAAAAAAATCGGTGAACATACATAAGTAATACATAATTGCAAAAAAAAGCAACAATAACAAAGATTCCGACGAGCTAAGATCCTTTTAAATCTTGAAGTCAGTAAAAAGTAGCCTCTCACCCTTAATACAGATGCCGTTCATATTCAAAACAGCCACTACCGTCTCCTTTTTTAACTAGTTAAAATACAAACAAAGAAGAAAATCAAAAAGGGTTTACGCAAAAAGTCTATCAAAAAGGTAAAATTCAAAGAAACGGCGAGCGGATCGCGAAAAGCTTCGTCTTTCGCTTTTAGAGTTACATATTTTGTTTTTGTGCTTCCATTTATGAGTGATTTTAATTAATTTTCCGTTTTTGCGGCATGTATTGTATAATAGAACTTTAGATCACTTTTTGCTGTATCAAATTAAATAGGTAGGCATGTACCTACCTACGCTCTCACAGTGTCTCATAAGTCATATATCAAGTTGTGATCGCAGCTACACAAAATTAAGCAAAGTATGTATGTATGTATATATGTAAACACTTTATTGTACATAAAACAGGACAAAATACAGTCATAACAATAGAAAACCAACCAAAGTAACCATTTAATGTCATTGAAACTGAAACCGGGGCACTTCTTTGTAATTTAATAAATATAAATGAATATTTTGAGGCATACACAAATCATAGTGGTCCCGAACTGATGACATACTTATTCTTGATAAATACACAAATACCGGATTCGAACCTTACACCGACCGTCAGCCTTCGTAGGCAGGGTTACCAACTAGGCTAAGAAGTCCGTTTGAATTGAATAATGATGTTATAATGCAAGAAAAAAGGCGATAGTGTGCTGCTTAAATGTTTTATTATGGAAATAAACTCACTGGGAATATTAAAGTTGGTTTGTTTACCAGCAATTTCTGGCTTCATTTGTTGTTGTTGATCCTAGGGCACCCCGGAGGTGCATAGCGCCTCCACAATATCCTTCCACGCCTGTCTATCCTGGGCAACCGTTTTGGTCTTTCTCCAACTCAGTCCTATTCCTATGGCTCGCAGCTCGCTTTCTATCTATCTATCTGGCTTGATTTAATACACGGTAATTGAAAATGAAAATCGGACGGAACCCTCTCATTTTAAATCCATGACACTACAGAGTTGTCAGTCTTTTCAAAACGCGGCGCTAAGAAGATGATAACAGGATGGTAATGAAAAGCGGGCTGTTCACGTCACGCGGCCTGAATGGGAGCGGCTTTACAGCTGACGAGCTCGGTGCGATGACGGGGCGACTCAGGCACGAGATGGTTTGAATTGATTCTCATTTTACTTTTTAAAGAAAGGTCGAATTTTCCCGTCATTGTCTTGGTATAAGGTATACATGCCTGGGATTTAGAATTTGGGGTATGTTTGTAACCTATTTTTTTATGTAAACAAACGCTAAACATTTTACAGTCAAACCTCGCCAAACTATTACGTTTGATGACAAGCAGTTTTCAGCATTACGGGCGTTTATAAAATGGCTCAGTAATTGCATCCTTCTCAATTTTATTATATTATTTAAATTATTGACACATAATATCGATACCTCCTACGTATACTGAGCCAACTGACATTTTTTAGATTTTCGTTTTTTTACATATTTAGAATCAAAATACTTATATCTACATGCTATAAAAATTTCGTAGCGAAATTACTGCTAGTTTTCAAAATAAAGTGACGTATACTGACCCAACTAACACTGTTTTTTAAATTAGAACATCGTATACTGAGCTAAGTCACTTGTACCACTATACGTGGGACTATAATTATATTATAATTATGTTTTTATACTTCTGATTTAATTTATACTACCATATCTTTTTTTGTCTCGATGTCTTAGTCAAAATGTTTTGATTCTGTTTCTCTATTTATCTATCAATTTTCGTTTCCGTGTCGTACCCGTATTGATCTAAAACAGGAGTTCGTTGCTTAAATTACGTATAAGTACTGACATTTGCTGATATATACAACGGTATAGATATAGACATCAAAGCTTTTGAAGATAGAGGTTGTCATACGGATGAAGTCGCAAATAAATTGAATGTAAAAGATGGGAATCTGCTGCCTACATTCCCTAAATATTTGTATATATTAGTATAAAATAAGAATATATAGTTTGCGCCCTATCCTGAAAGTAACTCTGTATGTCTGTTTATTATCTCTTCACGTTTAAATAGCTGAACATGCAGATATTTTTAGTCCCTAAGAAGGACATAGGTTAAGAAAGGAAGTTGAACACTATAACAATATTTACGCGAACTAAACCACGGGCGAAGACTAAATAGAACGGTATAAAATGTGACTATTCCAAATTATAATTTAGTTAGATCATTTCAGTTCTTCATCTTCGGGATTATCCAGCAAATACATATCATAAAAAATTCTCTTACTTTACTTTATTTTGCTAAAACAAACATTCGCTATAAAAACCACAGTGTTATAAAATAATACATAATATAACCCGCGTTTTATAAACAACTACGCAAACATGTTCATAAGTGTTAACATAAACATTATGAAGTGTTTAAAATCTACGACATATGGTTATTCTCAATGAAGAGAAACAAACATAAATTATGGGCTTCGATCGTGGTTAGGAAAGTAATGTTTTCGTCGTAAATCTTAAAGTCCAAGTGTACCATTCGTACTCCTTAATCAAATAATATTGTTGTTGAACAAAACGAGTGCAACTCGTACTTGGAAACTTTTTTCGGTTCCATTGTCAAGAGCATTGTTATTACTGTAGTGTTTTCAACCTACTTCAAGATATCTAAGGAGAAGGTTCTCAATTCGTCGGGATCTTAGTTTTTGCTATTTTTAAATGTATGTTCACCGATTATTCGAAGACGGCTAGACCGATTTGGAAAATATTTTTTTTGTTTGATATTGTACACTTCATAGTTGATCCTCTTGTAACCAGGTCAGGATCTGATGATGGGATCCTGGAGAAATCGAGGGAACTCTTCAAATATTATAGGCACACCTATAGTGATATAAATATTTTCTACAGTAGCTCGAGCATTTCCTTTTGGAAAGGTAGAGTCTAAGTGAAGACGGTTCTTTTTTGTTTAAAATTATATCTTAACCGCCTATTAAAAACCTTGCAAACCTTTTAGATTAAAAAAAAAAATGACTCATCAGTAAAAAAAAAACAAAATGGCGTCTTCAAACGGCAAAGACTCCAAAATGACAGCGTCAATAGACAGTCTAAAGCTGTCAAGCAAAAACACTTCGGTGTGCTCGTCGAAGCATGCATCGTCAGAGTCCGTGCTGTCACGTAGGGACAAGGAGAGCATACAGATGCAAGAGTGTAAAAAAAAGCTGCTGAATGAACAGATCATCATCAGGGATGAGAATGTGGTGTTGCGGTCGCCCGCGCAGAAGAAGATTGTCATGCCGCCTACTGTCAACCCTGAGGTAAGATTATACTTTTTTATTTGCCCTATTTGGATCAAAGCCTTGCAAGGTCTTACTGGTGGTCATCTTGACTTCAAATTAGATATATATGGATATGTAATTTGAATGACAATACGATATTATGATGACACCATGTATATCCATACATGGTGTCATATCATTATTCGAAGTGAAGGGTAATTTTTACGAATCTGTAACGGTTCTCCGACAGGCGATTCGGCGACGGGCTGTTCGTCGACAGAACTTTTCATCTTTTTTTTTTTCGTCGACAGAACTTTTCTCCGACGCACGTTTCGCCGACAGCACTATTCATCTTTTGATTTTTCCGCTGACAGATAATTTCAACTAACGCGCATCACACATTTGAGAGGAATTATGCGCGGAATATCATAGACATCTTAGTAAAAGTGGGAAATTTGTGTATGTTAATGAAGTTTTTGTATGGAACCACAGACAATTTGCAGCCGGATATCCGTCTTCTGGCTGATTTTTCTCTATGGTAGCTGGATTCTGAAGTGTGTGGAGCTACAAGAAACTGTGTTCAAAACTTAACGTATGGCACCGGCATATACATCAAATTAACCAATCGTAAACGGAGTTCATCCGATTGAGTAACCGTATCCGGCAGCTTGTCTTCGTAACGTTTGTGTTCAGCTTAAACGAGCAACAACTACGCTCTATCTAGACCCTGAAAGAAAGCGACAAATTCAAATAAAAACATTGTATGACAACCCCGTATATAAGGCGACTTAACAATAATGATACTTGATTTTTTTTTTCTTACGGGATAAATCAATTACAATCTTTATTTTTTAATAAAAAAAATTCTGAAAGATTTTACACGCTTTTATTCAGTTTCACCTGCGTTGTCTGTAATCAAATCTCTTAAGTTAAATTTGACCCACTTCTCGGTTTCCGATTGAGCTGAAATTTTGCGCGCATGTGAATATTATGGTGACCTATTGATTCTCCAAAATATTATTCGCCGATTATCGATTCGCAGACAACCACTCGCAGATGGGTTCTTTGGTAGAAACACGATTGGCAGAATTTCATTACGCAGAGTAATCTTATCGAAGACCAGTCAGTGCGCAGATTATAGATTCGCAGATTTTCTTTTCGTAAAATGATCGTTTTGTAAGTGGCACGATTTGCCGACCAACCATTAGTCGAAAAACAGTTCAAAGAATGATCATTTGGTATAAAATATTATTTCCTAGGCATTTTATAAAACGCCGCTGTTTTATGATATGCCTAGCTAACATCCGTCATATCGTTCAAAGCTCATCCATTGACAGCATTAGGCATATCGTAAGTAGGGTACCTATTTATACATATAGAGTGTACGCTACGAGTACAAATTGTCCTGTATATTTTTATTAGTTATTACGCACATTGTCATTTGTCTGGCTAAATATTAAGCATAATATTATATCAGCTTTTGCCCGCAACTTCGTCTGCGTAAAACTAATCCCCCTTTTTATGTCTTCAAGAGATTAGTTCGGGATAAGAAATATTCTATATCCAACTCAAACTATCTCCATTGCAATTTTTATACAGAATGTTTCTTTAATAACTAGCCATATTGTGACAGGTGCTTACGGATTGGGTAAGTCGGTTCAGCGGTTATTGATGCCCCATACAAATTTTCACCCCTCTTTTCACCCCTAAATCATCTAATTATGGGATTATAATATTTTATAAACTCATAAATTTGCCGTTGTCCCTATACAAGACCATAGGCCACCAACTGCAAAAATTAAGACGCGCAATATTCCCTGCCGTACAAAACAGTGTGAGCGTCATAAGATAAGATGCTCATTATAGTCATCAACCAACCAAAACCTCCTAAATGTAATTATTCACTTAGTTGAAAAATGGTTGTAAAACAATAAGGTAACATTTAAAGTCATGTTTTGAATACTAGAATTTTATTTTGTATATATTTATTGATAAAATATGTAATTTAAACCTGAAATCATTATATAAAACCGGCCAAGTGCGAGTCGGACTCGCACACCGAGGGTTCCGTACAAACCTGTAGGTATACAGGGTGTTTCCTGTAATAAGAGCAATAAATTAAAACGTAGATTCTACTCCTCAAACAACGAAACGTTTGTTCTAAAATTAAAAAAAATGAAGTTTTTATATTGTCTCTTTTTCATACATAATATATAGTATTTTCAATGTACGTTAAAATCCGTCTAATTGACATTGCTTGTCACTCTTGTCACCCAACAGAAATAATCAATTTCGCAATACATTGCGTGTTCGAATAAACTTTAAAGTGAAATAAAAATCAAATTAGAAGTTATTTTTAAAAGTCACTGAACTAATATTGTCCAGTTTGAGGAGTAGAATCTACGGTTTAATTTATTGCCCCTGTTACAGGAAACACCCGGTATATGTGTAATAACTTTAAAATTATTAAAAATATTTTGTATTATATGATGTAACTAAAAATTTACGGTTTTCGCAATTTTTCCTTTATCCGTGCTATAAGACGTTGCTTCGTACCAAATTTCAAGATTCTGAGTTCACGGGAAGTACCCTGTAGGTTTCGATTCCCTTGCGAGTTTCGAAAATTTGCGGCATAAACGGCTGTATCTTTTGATTGCGTTATCTTAGAAGTTTGATTTTTTCACAGCTCCAAGGGACAGTAGATTTGAGTATTTGATATAAATTTCAGCTTGATACCTCCACGCGTTCCTGAGAAAAAGGGTCTTGACAGACGGACGGACGAACAACAAAGTGATCCTATAATTTGACTTTGCTTGCACGCAAGTGTCGCGCCATATTTGAATCGTGAACGTGTTTGGCCCGGTTACCCTCATCTGGCAGAAAAATATTGGTCAGAAATACACTTGGCATAACGTGTTTCGCAGAAACACTTTCGGTCGAATGGTAATTTTGCATAAAGGTATGTAGTTGGTATAACTACTGCTACGCATACGACACGTTTTGCAGCATATTGTTTTGCAGAACATTACTTTGGCTGACTTTGGTTTAGCATCATTTTATGTACCGTAATAATCCTATAGCATACTATTACAATAGCATAATTATTTTCTGCTAGCAGAAAAGTGGGTTAGGTATATTTTACGTGGTGGAATTTAGATTTATTTAGATTAGGTTAGAACTGCAACCCCCGCCGAAACAAATTGTTGCTAGAAAAATAGATTAGGTTAGGTTAGAGTTGCGACTCCCCGCGGAAACAACTGTCGCCAGAAAAGTGACTTAGGTTAGGTTAGAACTGCGACCCCCGCGGAAAAAAATTGTTGCCAGAAAATTAGGTTAGGTTAGGTTAGAACTGCGACCCCCGCAGAAACAAACTGTTGCCTGAAAAGTGGATTAGGTTAGGTTAGGTAAAAGTATTTGTGGCGGCCGCAACGGGCCATTGCTCTTGGTGGCTCGAGCATACCGCGTTAACTCGCACGTAGCAGCCTGGCCGGGAGCCCGCGTTGGGAAAACACAACAAATTACTACAGACACAATTTCATTAACCAGAATACCGACACAAATATGCTCATTATTACAGCGCCTGCACGTTTTTATGAGCAATACATCCAATCCCGCATATGTCTTGTACAATATGATAAGACAATGAAGTTTATCTTGTAATCAAAAACATATTCGTAGATGTATCTTTTACTCGACTAACGTTTGGCAGCTCTACGGTTCGCAACTAGTTCAGTTCTGCAGCATCTGTTTTAACTCGCAGAACAATTATTGGAAGAAATTCGTTTGGCAGAGGGTTCACTATTGTCTTGCAGAAACTTTTTTGACATATATTTATTTTACATAATGATACTCGTTCGTAATGATGAACGTTGTACGGCGAGTCGTTGTCTGCGAATCAAAAATCTGCGAATAATATTTCGGAGGATCCTTAAACAGCCGAATACAATGCAATATTATGACGAGATGGAGCTCATTTTATGATGGAGCTGGAAGGTGACCATAAGAACTCCTCAAATACTCAATCATAATATTGCATTTTAATGCGTGCAATATTTCAGTTCAATCGGAAACCGAGAAGTGGGTCAAATTTAACTTAAGAGATTTAATGACAGACAACGCAGGTGAAACTGAATAAAAGCATGTAAAAAGTTTCAGAAAAAAATATAGTAATTTTTATAAAATTTGTAATTGATTTATCCCGTAAAAAAAAAATTCAAGTATCATTATTGTTAAGTCGCCTTATATACGGGGTTGTCATACGATGTTTTTATTTAAATTTGTTGCCTTCTTCCAGGGTCTAGATAGAGCTTAGTTTTTGCTCGTTTAAGCTGAACACAAACGTTACGAAGACAAGCTGCCGGATACGGTTACTCAATCGGATGAACTCCATTTACGATTGGTTAATTTGACGTATATGCCGGTGCCATACGTTAAGTTTTGAACACAGATTTTTGTAGCTCCACACACTTCAGAATCCGGCTACCATAGAGAAAAATCAGCAAGAAGACGGATATCCGGCTGCAAATTGTCTGTGGTTCCATACAAAAACTTCACTACCATACACAAATTTCCCACTTTTACTAAGATGTCTATGATATTCCGCGCATAATTCCTCTCAAATGTGTGATGCGCGTTAGTGAAATTATCTGTCGGCGAAACGTTCGTCGTCGAAAAATCAAAAGATGAATAGTGCTGTCGGCGAAACGTGCGTCGGAGAAAAGCTCTGTCGACGAAAAAAAAAGATGAACAGTTCTGTCGGCGAAACGTGCGTCGGAGAAAAGCTCTGTCGACGAAAAAAAAAGATGAAAGTTCTGTCGACGAACAGCCCGTCGTCGAATCGCCTGTTGGAGAACCGTTACAGATTCGAACTATTCATCTTACATTATCCTTGAGTAACTTATATACCTATTTATTATAATGTCATCAAGAAATCGGCTGCAAACCGCACTCGATACTAAAGCCGGCTACTCACACACCTGCCGCAGGGCCACTATTGGAATTGGACCCTTAATTGTGATGTGTATAGGCAAATAGGGGCAATTTTTTGATTGGGCCTGCAGCAGGGCGGCAGGGGCGCAAGACCTTCCTAGCTCCCTAGGTTGTATCTACCGCTCTGCTAGGTTGCCGCATGTGAAGTACGATTGGGGCAATTCCAGTCAGTTCATTGGCGACAACCGAGCGGAGTGCACGTGTCACAATAAAGAGCGTGAAGTTTGGACACGGGTAATAGACGTGTACAAAGACCGGCCCCACATGTGGGATAAAAAAACAAACAATATTTTAACAGAGAAATGCGAAATCAAACTTTCCAATTAATGTTCGAAATATATCGCGAACACGCAAACGGTATCGACATTACGGATTTCAAAAAAAAGTTTGAAAACATGCGTACGTCTTACGCACGGGAGTTAAAAAAGGTCAGTATTTACTTTGTACCTATATTAAAGTAAAATATTTTCCTTTTACAATATTTATTGCCAGCAATCATTCTAAATAGGAACATATTATTTTTTCATAACCTCTTTGCCATCCCGAATCTGTCAGAGCGCTATTCACATGTATATGCATTCGCCAAAAGTTTTTAAGATCATCTACTTCCAATTCTTTCTTTCTTTTTTTCGGGTAGGTGGAGAAAAACAAGTCACATCTTGTGCACTAAATTTATTGTTAAAAAAATATTTATAATCACTTTTTGGACAATTAAACCTAATAATATTGATGCTTAAATAACCTTTATAACCTACCAGCATTTCCATTACATTTTCTCCACAAGTTAACTTCGATTTTTATCACTCACTTCACTCTCACAACATGTCAGAAACAAGTGCAGTAAAAAGTTCAATTGAGGAATTGTCCGAGACATTCAAGAAGACGATGGCGCAGTTCCAGAAAGATCTCGACAACGCGGGCACCACTAATCCAACAGTCGCTGCTGTGGCTTCAAAGTTTGACTTTTTCAAGGACTTTGTTGTGAGGTCTCTCGATGCCTTGCAGAAGCAGGTGGAGCTTGTCACTCGCCAGGTGGACCACATTGAGACGCGCTCTCGCCGCAAGATGTTGTTAGTACATGGTATAGATGAATCTGATTCTGAGGACACAACAAATCTTGCGGTTAACAAACTGCAGGCCGTGTTAGAAGATCTTTCCGCAGCAGATATTGAGCGCAGTCATCGGTTGGGTGGTCGTGGAGGGCGCGGCAAAAAGCCTAGAGCCATTCTTGTCAAGTTCAAGGATATAGCCATCAGGGATGATGTATGGTTTGGCAAGGTGGCACTCAAGGGCTCAGGCGTCACACTTGGAGAGTTTCTCACAAAGCCCCGCCACAATGCTTTCATGGAGGCTCGTGAGCGTTTTGGAGTCCGCAACTGCTGGACCTGGAACGGCGACGTGCTTGTGCTGGGAAAAGATGGCGTGCGCCGCCGTGCTAACAGCGTCGCCGATGTGAAAGCTCTGTCGGTTGCGCAGGCGACGCCTACCGATGCCGACGCGGAGCATCCTGCCGCTTCGTCGGAACCTGATACCCGGCCCGTCCCCCAGGCTCCGCGAGCTAGGCAGCAGCGTGCAAAGAGGGAGACTGTGAAGGCGAAGATTCGATCGTAGAGTACTCGTACCTACTTTGTTTGTTTACTGTGTAGTGCTTTTCTTGTTACCGTGTTACAATTGACTTCTTAATTTTGTCGTGCAGCACTTATCTGTGTCTACCCTTTCTTTCTTTTTTGATTAATTTGTTTATCTTAACTAGTTTTCGTAATAGCATTTGCTTTGCTTTGACATTAACTTGACATGACAGGCGCTTTGACATGAACAGCCCAGTGTTGCCACTTGTAAATTATTGCGTTCCGTTTCTGCTCTGAATGTTAATTATTTGTTGTTTTGTTTTTAATTTTGATCCATCCAGATATACTGGCGGGTAGCTAAGGTACCTTAAATTAGTTTAGGGTTAGTAGATATATTATTTATTTGCTGCTGGCGGGTAGATTGTGGAGTTTTTGTTTAGTTTTTACTGTATATATTTTTATATTTATTGAATATTAGTATACACTTATTATATACTTATTATATTTTTAACTTTATATATATTTTTCAGATGCCTTTCAGTGATAACAGTGTTCAGTATTTATCTTTTTCCTCCTTAGATAGTGTAAGTGAAGACAGTTTCCATAGTTTGCCTCCTTCGCTTCACGACATTCTGGAATCTCAGTTTAATGATGTACCTAAAAATTTTAACGTTGTGCATTTAAATGCGCAAAGTATTCCTGCACATTACAGCGATATGTTACTCTCTTTTGACATTAAGAACATTCATGCTATTTTAATTTCCGAATCGTGGCTCAGACCAGCTTTGCCTTCAACGTCTTACTCTTTACCTGGTTTCAATTTAATTCGGCACGACCGCCTTGGAGGTGGCGGCGGAGTTGCGATTTACCTTCGTTCTTACATCCCCTATTCAATTGTTAATGTATCTGCCAGCTCTTCTACTTCTGATGCCGCAGAGTATATGTTTCTCGACGTTTCCCTCTCTCATTCCAAACTTTTACTTGGCGTTTTTTATTCCCCCTCCCTTCACGTTAATTACTTTGATTCTCTTGAGAAACTTCTCGAGGACCTTATGCCTTCTTATAATCATCACATTCTTATGGGAGATCTAAATACGTGTCTTCTGAAGGATGACAGTCGATCCCGGCGCCTTAAATCCCTGGTAGATGCATGCAATCTAACTATTCTCCCTTCAGACGCCACACACTATTTTCCAAATTGCTCGCCTTCTCTTCTTGATTTAACTTTAGTTTCTTCGACTTCTCATGTGTCTAAATTTGGACAATACTCCGCGGATGCCTTCTCATATCATGATCTGCTCTATCTCTCTTACAAAATTCGTCCTCCCAAATCTAAATCAAAAATTCTTTTGCAGCGCAATTTTAGTGGATTAAATGTGGAAAAGCTTCGAGATGACGCTTTAACAATCGATTGGAGCGGTATCGCTCGAGCGGGTTCGGTAGACGATCAAGTTTATCTCTTTAATTCGCTCCTCATACAACTTTATGACGCTCATGCTCCTGTTCGTGCAATAAAAGTCAAGCATCTCCCTGCTCCTTGGCTCACTGAGGATATTAAAGCCCTTATAGAGAGGAAGAATCAATCTAAATCTAAGTATAAGGCTAACAACTCTGAGAAAAATAAACTTAAATATCATACCCTGCGCAATCGCTGTAGCACTATATGTCGAGATGCTCAGAGGCGTCATATTCACAGTTCTGTTGAAGATGGAAATCCAGCCAAAGTGTGGAAATTTTTGAAAGGTCTCGGAGTTGGCAAATCTCAACAGGCAACCAATTTAAACAATATTAGCGTTGACCAGCTTAACCAGCATTTTTCATCGTCCACCTGTTTCAGTGGTCCTAAGAAATCTAACTCACTTCATCATCTTTCATCACTTCCTGCCTTAGATTTCTCTTCTTTCTATTTTAGCCATTTCTGTGAGAGTGATGTTAGGAAGGGTATATTGAATATCACTTCTAACGCCGTTGGTGTTGACTGTGTTAGCCGAAATATGATACTCCCTCTCCTTGATTTGTTTGTTCCTATTATCACCGGTATTCTGAATTTTTCCATTTCATCAAGTACTTTTCCCAGTCTGTGGAAGGATGCCAATATTATTCCTTTACCCAAAAAATCCAACCCCAGTTCCTTCTCTGACTATCGCCCCATCTCCATTCTTCCTTTCCTATCCAAAGTCCTCGAACGGCTAGTGCATCAGCAACTAACTTCCTTCCTGAATAGAAATGACCTCCTAAACCCATTTCAATCTGGTTTTCGTCCGGGCCATAGTACTACCTCGGCTCTTGTCAAGGTTACCGATGACATCCGTTTGGGTATGAATGACCAGAAGCTTACAGTTCTTGCACTTCTAGATTTCAGTAATGCCTTTAACACGGTCGATTTTGACATTTTGCTCGCGTCCTTACAGTCTCTTAACATATCGGCTGCAGCGATTGACTGGTTCCACAGCTATTTGGTTGGTCGTCGGCAAAGAATTAAACTAGATTCTTCGTGTTCTTCCTGGTGCAGCACATCAGCTGGTGTTCCACAGGGTGGTGTGCTGTCTCCTCTTTTATTTTCTATCTTCATTAATTCCATAACTCTTGATCTCTCCTCTTCGTATCACCTCTATGCCGACGACCTTCAAATATATTCGCAGGGTATGCATAGCGATCTCAATTCAGTTATAGAAGCCACGAATCTTGATCTGCTCCGCATATCAAATTGGAGTCAAAATTACGGTTTAAAAGTAAACCCCCTAAAGTCACAGGTAATTGTGATGGGTAGCGCTAAACAAATCTCCAAAATTGACTTTCTCAGGCTCCCTCTGATAGTCTTCGATGGTATCCAAATTCCTTTTTCCAACCAAGTGAAAAATCTTGGCGTAATCATGGATCGTTGTCTATCATGGGTGCCTCAGGTGAGTGAAGTGAGCAGGAAGATGTTTGCTGCCATAGGGTCTCTCAGACGGCTCCGGAATTTCCTGCCAAATGCTACTAAAATTGCGCTTGCTCAGTCGTTACTTCTCCCCATTCTTGATTATGCAGATATCTCCTATTTAGACCTAACCGAGGAGCAACTTAATAAGCTTGAGCGTATTCAAAATGCCTGCATTCGGTTCATTTTCGGATTACGCAAATTCGACCATGTTTCTAGTTTTCGTTCTCAACTCAAATGGCTCCCTATCCGTCACCGCCGTAACTCTCACATACTTTCTTTACTCTTTTCTATACTTTTTAACCCTGCAACTCCCCGCTACCTCAAAGAGCGTTTCTCTTATCTTAATTCTATTAGATCCTCTCAAAAATTGCTCCTAAAAGTGCCATCTTCATCTTCCAAATTTTATAATTGCTCATTTACGTTCCAGGCCGTTCGTTTGTGGAATTCTCTCCCTCTCAACATTAAACGCGCGCAAGCTATTGGTAGCTTTAAATCGCAACTTAAGGAATACTATTTATCTCTTCCTTAGGTTTTTAAGTTGACACTGTTGTTTCTTATTGTGTGTATTATATATGTATATATGTACGTATATGTATGTTTATTTTGTATTTATTTAAGTATGTATATTCATATGAATGTGCTGTGTTATCTATTTCGTCTCTTTTGTTTCTATGCACCACCTACTGCTTATTGTTTTTCTCTAGTCTCCACTACCCAAAGGTTGTCTGGAAGAAATCGCTCATTAGCGATAAGACCGCCTGTTGTTACCTCTACCTAAATTTATCTAATTGTAAAATTTGTGCTTGTAACTGTATGAGGTGTGCAATAAAGAGTATTTATTATTATTATTATTATTATTATTCTTTCACAATGTTCATGTAGCACAATTCGGTTCGGTTCTGCAACCAATTCTTCACCCAGTATCTTCTCTTTTTAGGGTTCCGTACCTCGAAAGGAAGAAAACGGAACCCTTATAGGATCACTTTGTTGTCCGTCTGTCTGTCAAGACCATTTTTCGCAGGAACGCGTGAAGGTATCAAGCTGAAATTTATATCAAATACTCAGGTCTACTGTCCCTTGGAGCTGTGAAAAAATCAGACTTCTAAGCCAACGCAATCAAAAGATACAGCCGTTTATTCCGCAAATTTTCGCTCGCAAGGGAATCAAAACCTACAGGGTACTTCCCGTGAACTCAGAATCTTGAAATTTGGTACGAAGCAACGTCTTATAGCATAGATAAAGGAAAAATTGCGAAAACCGTAAATTTTTAGTTACCTCATATAATAAAAATATTTTAAAGTTACTACCCCTATATACCTACAGGTTTGTACGGAACCCTGGGTGCGCGAGTCCGACTCGCACTTGGCCGGTTTTTTTTTTCGGTAGCACCACAGAAAGTGCCAAGACTATACCAATCCTTTGGTGTTTCGATAATACTGGAGCCATTCTCATGGACGTGCGTTCAGCGGGACTATCACTTACACACTGAACGGCAGGCTTGTGTGTAGAGAACAGCCGAAATTGCTCCGACCGCCGTGCGACCGGTATTGCCCCTGCGGCAGGTGTGTGAGTAGCCGGCTTAATAAAGCCACGCTGTCCCGATAATGCGAGATAATCTCATTTATTGGTTGTTCTATTACTGCGACGAATAAAAACGGTAATATTCTTTTCTTAACAATTTCAATGTGATACAAAAGCAGTATCAAAAATTCATTTAAGAACTTGTAGTGCCATATTTCATTTTCATGACTAAGTTTTAAACTAACTACATTTTTGCCGACTAAATAGCCTTTTTGTCCCCATCTATAGAGGGTAATGTTTTTCGCTGCAAACTTTCAGTCTGTAAGAGTTGATTAATGAGTTTAATGACAAAACGACTCAATGTTGAAAGGAAGTAAGTGATTAAATTCCATCACAGTAAAGGGAGAATGACAGTAACCTATTTATTTTAAGCACATTCGTGAAGTCACTGAATAACTAATCGCCCTGACAAATGCCTAGCAGTCAAGTACGAGTATATCCTTGGATTGCGCATGTTCACATAACATAATAACCCATCAAAAACATTACATATACAAAAATGCCAGTCTCGCAACGCAGTTCTCCTACTGCAAAAAGTATTGAGATCTAATGTAAAACCAACCGGTGTTCATATAACTTAACCTCCACTGGATTTAACTAATAACTATACCGTATTTTTCGGGAAAACAGTGGTTTCCTCTTGTAAAAAATAAAACAAGTAACAAATCTTCCATTAAGTAGTCCCCTATTCGGGGTGCGGGTTCGCTTGAATGTAAAACGTCCGGAGAGTAGCGGAAAAATGTTTAATGTTGTAAAATGTTATAAAATGTTATAGAATAATGTTAATAAAATGTTGATAATGTTGAGAATGTTCAATGTTAATCGAATGCACCCGGTCGCGATGGATCTCAAAAGTACACTGAAAACTAAATGAATGCTAAATTATTGGGGCAATGCGTCTTTTGCTGACTGGACGCACGCGCCGCACGAGGCTTTAAACGTGTTAGGTGCATTGCACCGAACATCTTGGCGGGGGCAAACGATGAGATGAAATGAATTACTAAGATAAATGATACAAGATGATCAACAATATTTTTTAAATCTAAGCAATTAATTTTTAAACGATGTCTGTCTGAACACTGGCGAGCAGCTTCTGTCCACTTGTTTCAGTTCAATGTTTTCATGTTTGTCACACTCTTTCACTTTTTGCGCACTTGCACTACACTTATTGTTATTGATGCTGGTACGTCGTAGACTGCATCGCGTGTTCGGCGTAGAGGCCTCGCTCGCGACCTCTCGGGGCGGCGGCGGCGGCGGCGGTGGGTTTGCACGGGGTCTTGCGGTGATGGTGTTCGAAGCTGTTGTTCTCTCTGGGTTTTCTTGGGTTGTCCAGGCTCTTAAAAGTTGCCACTGGCAACGTGTTTTTTGGCATACGAGTAAGATTGTTATAGCAGTAGTTGCTAGAAAGAGGCAGTATATAGCTGTATAGTGGTGTATATCGTGGACAGAATAGCTGTTAATTGTATCTTCGGGAAGTTGGCTTTCTTTCAGCGCTTTTATTTTCTCTTTTATGACTTTATTTTCGCTTTCGTCTTCCAAATGAAAGCTGTTGTTTGCGAATTTTTCAACCGTAATGTTTATAACATGGTTAATTGGGTCAATTTCTGGGGCAGGTATGCTATATGATAAATCCACTTTACTTTCCATATTCATATGCGTGTGAATTGCAAAGTTGTCCGTTTTTACGATACAATTCTCCTCAATGTAAATAATGTTAGTTCGTGTCAATGTTTGCGCTGTAACTTGATCTCTACATATGGTTCGGAACTGACACCGATCACAACAAAAATATAAGTAGTGATTCGGTCGGGATAAACTGATCCACCTGTTCTGACACGCGGCTATGCTTGTTTTACATGTATATAAATTCACCTTTTCATCCTTTATACACAAATCTTTATCTGTGTTCATCTTATATACAGGGACCTTAAGTGAGCACATATATGTGAACGTATCTCGTATAATACAAGTTTCGATATCCTTTTCTTGTAAGGGCATGTATGCATCCTTTTGTAAGTTCATGGCTACGTATTTTTCTATGGGAATAACAGATATCATATTTCTGTCTGAGCTGTGCGGAACCGGAATAATGTTATAAAGGTCGTAACGATCACGAGTTATCAATGGAATGCGAATCTCAAATATCATGTATTGGTCAGTCATTCTTGATTTAACTTGTAATACTTGGTAGATGTTTTGTAAGTTTGTTTGTATGTTGTCAATTGGTAAAGTAAGGTCACTTAAAAGTTGGCCCGATATTATATTTAATTCTTTTTGTAGTTGCTGGGGACTTATAATATGTATGTTCATTTTATCGTTGTAAATGTTGGCTATCGTTTCTAATAACATATCTTGGATTGTTTTAAGGTGATTTAATAAATTGTTTGCAGCCATGGCGACCACTGTAAATTGAGACATGCTCTCTGCGACTGTAATTTCTTTTGCCATCGCAGTGGTATCTTTTTCTAAACAAAGTAAGTGCTGGTGTATCATTTTATGTTGTTTTTGGATCGTATCTCGAGTTCTCAAGAGCATGTTGTATTCGGCTTCTACAATAGATGTTTGATTTTTCCACATGGTGACGAGATGTTTTTCGTTGTTTTTTAGGAGACTTATGTCCTGTTGGTATTGTTGAGCGAACCGATCGTCTAAAACTCCGAATAAAGTATTCGCTAAGTTTCCGACACCGTTTATTAATCCCCGTTTCTTGCGTGTTTGTTGTTTTAGCTGATGTCGGGATAGTACTTTATTGTAATGTTGTAGTTCGTCGTATGAATGTTGTAATTGTAAAAGGATGACGTCACAGTGTGAAAGGGTTCTAACTTGTTTACAAATAGTTTCTAATTGCTCGTTGTATTTTTTGTATGCTGATACTCCTTCCCAGTATGGGCTCATATCGTAGTACGCTACTAGTTTCCATTCGTCTCTAACTAGTTGCATAGTTCCAAGCTTGTCGAAGTACAATCCTTGGCCGTCATTGATAGGTGTCATTTTTACGCAATTTCCAGCTGTTATGAAAGTAAAAATATAGAATAGCATCATTAGCATGGTTGTCATACATCCTCTCTTGGTTCGTCTTTGACTTTTGGTTTGTTTCGGGGTTTCTTTATCGACGGGTTGTTGTTCTGGTTTCGATTTTTCCAGGGGCAAGACAGATAATTTAACTACGGGTCTCTTTAGTGTTCCTTTGGCTGTTTTTAGTGTTACTACTCTCACATATCCATCCTGACCTGCATGCACGTCGATCACTCGTCCTAGTGCCCATTTCCCTGCTGGTAAATTATCTTCATGTATGACCACTATGTCCCCTACTTCTATGTTTTTCTTGGGCTCACACCATTTTTGTCTTGCTGTTAATTGGCTTAAGTACTCTGTTTTCCATCTTCTCCATACATCACTGAATATTTTTTGTGTTAAATTCCATCTTGTGCGTGCGTCTTCGTATGTTTCTATTATAGTCACTCCCGCTCGTCCTTGCAAGAAGTGGGCTGGAGTCAGCGTATTCAGGTCATCAATGTTGTCTGTTAATGGGCATAATGGCCTTGAATTTAGACAGTTCTCCAATTCGGCCAGAATCGTGGCATATTCCTCATATGTAAGTTTTTGTTCACCCACTACGCGTTTTAAATGGTATTTTAAGCTTCTGACGGCTCTTTCCCAGAGTCCGCCCGCGCTGGGCCAGGCGGGAGCATTAAAATGCCACTCGATTTCCATTTCAGCGACTTCAGCCAAGAAATTGTCGTCGATTGTGTTTTGAATCTCCTTCCACTGTTGTTTCAGAATGTTGTTCGAGCCTATAAAATTGGTACCCTGATCCGAGTATAAATGTTTTGGGGCTCCTTTTCTGGCTGCCATTCTTCTTAAAGCTGCCAGGAAAGCTGAACTCGTTAGTTCTGTTACTAGTTCTAAATGCACGGCTTTTGTGACCATGCAGACGAAAACGGCAATGTAGCCCTTCAATGTTCGACTTCCTCGCGCCTTACTTGCTTTTATGTCAACAAATCCCGTGTAGTCGACCCCAGTGTGGAAGAACGGTTTTGCTTCGTTAACACGGGCGGCGGGAAGATCACCCATCAGCTGATACTGTTTTTTCCCATCTATCTTTTGGCACTTAACGCATTTTCGCACTTGTTGTTTCACTCTGTTGTTTCCGCCTATCACCCAGTATTCTTCTCTCAATTTGCTCATAGTGAGCTTAGCGCCTCCGTGAAGTGTCATGGCGTGAGCGTGTTCTATAAGTAATGTTGCAAGACGTGAATCCCTCGGAATAATTTTTGGGTGTTTCATCTCGTAAGATAAATGCGCTTCTTCCAGGCGGCCTCCCACTCGCAAAAGATTGTTTTTATCTATAAATGGGTACAATGTATAGAGCGGGCTTTGTGATTCGACTTTGTTGTGCTTACGTAAATGTTCGATATCCGTTCCTAATTCATTGCTTTGTACACATTTAATTATAGTCAATTTAGCTTTTCTTAGCTCTTGTAATGTGATATGGCTTGGCAAGCGTTGACGCTTCGAAGTGAATGCCCTCAATATGTAGGCCACGATTCGTATTACCTTTGTTATTGAGCTATATTTTTCTAATAAATGATTTATGATATTTTGCTCTTTATTGTTTTGCACCATGTTTGATTTATATGACTTTCTCTCCTCTTCTGTCGTAGTATATGTTAAGGTTTGAGAACGTTTCAGTTCTGGCTGGAAATGAGTTAGCCAAGCTGGACCTGACCACCATAAGGCATTGTCTTTCAATTGAGATGCTGTTTCTCCTCTGCTTGCAGCATCTGCGGGGTTTTCAGATGATTTTACATAGCGCCATTGTTCCTCGGGCATCACCCGTTTTATTTGTTCTACACGATTTGCGACGAATGGTTTCCAACGACTTGGTTGACCTGCTAACCATCCAAGGACTATTTGGGAGTCACTCCAACCGAATGTTATTACTTCATGTTGATTTAAGGAATGTTTAATCTTTTTCATCAGTTTTGCGAGCAAATGTGCACCGCTAAGCTCAAGTCTAGGTAATGTTAATGTTTTCTTATGGGGCACAAGTTTCGTTTTAGCTGCCACCAGTATTACTCTGGATTGATGTGGTATTCTCGCGTATACTACACAAGCGTATGCTTCCATGGAGGCGTCACAAAATCCATGCAGTTCAATGACGTCATTCTCGTTACACCATAACCACCTTGTTATTTTGCATTCGTTAAGTTGCTCAATATCGCTTATCGTTATTGACCATTCTGAAAAGAGTTTGTCAGAAATATGGTCATCCCATTCAGTCTGTTCTTTCCATGCTTTTTGAAATAAAATCTTCAGTTTTACTATAAATGGGGCGATCCAACCTAATGGATCGTACAGTTTGGAAATTTCTGATAAAAGTGTTCTTTTTGTTAGGTTTTCTTTATGTTCGGGTATTTTACATTTGAAGGTGAAAGTATCTTCGGTCGGGTTCCAGCATAATCCCAATGTTTTTGTAATGTTGTCTACTTTAAAGTTGAATACCATTTCTTCGTCACCCTGTTCTCTGTTAATGTTCTCCAAGATTCCTTTGTTGTTGGATGACCACTTTCGTAAATTGAAACCTCCAGTTTTTAAAAGATCGTTTAAATCAGAAACCAACTTCTTTCCTTGTTCCAATGAATGTGCTCCATGTAACACGTCATCCATGTAAAATGCCTCCTCTACCACTTTCGCTGCTTCTGGAAAACTTTCTCGTTCGTCTGCTGCTAGTCTTTTTAACGTCATCATAGCTATAAATGGTGCTGATTTTGTTCCGTAAGTTAGTGTTGTTAGTTGAAATGTTTGTAATGGTTTTTCAGGACTGTCACGCCAAATTATTTTCTGTAAATGTTGATCAATTTCGTTTACGTGTATCTGACGGTACATTTTCTCAATGTCCGCTGTAAATGCGTATTTGTACTGTCTCCATTTTAATAGAAGTACTTGCAAGTCTTGCTGTAAATTGGGGCCTGTATGCATCAAATCATTTAAAGATCGCCCTGTAGATGTCTTTACTGACGCGTTAAAGACAACCCTGTGCTTGGATGTTGCTGACTCAACTCTTTCGATAATATGATGAGGTAAGAATGACTCTAACCCCAAATTGTTGGTTGCTGGTTTCATGTGTCCTAGGTCCCGATATTCATCCATAAATTGTTTATACGCTTCGGATAGTTTTTCTTGTTTTTGTAACTTTCTTTCCATGTTTTTAAACTGCGCGATTGCTCGGGTTCTTGACTCTCCCAGTTCTTCTTCAAAGTGAGGTTTCATTGGAATGCGGACTTCATACCTTCCGTCGGGTTTCCTCTTAGTATTCTCTTTATAATGTTTGATGCATTCCAGATCCTCCTGCGATAGATCTCCTTCTTCGGTAATTTCTTCTATCTCCCAAAATTGTTTAATATCTTCTAAATTGTTTATTACTACGTTACAGTTGTAAGTACGAGCGTTTCCACTTATCATCCATCCCAGTTGCGTCTGCTGTACCAGAGGCTGTGTATAATCGTCTCCTTTAATTACTCCTTCCATAATAATCTGATGGAAGACTTCTACTCCAAGCAATAAGTCAATGGGCCGTCTTACGTAGAATTGAGGATCGGCAAGGTTTAAGTTTTGTAGAACGGACCACGATGGCTTGGGAAATGTTCTGTTAGGTAAGTCATCCATGAGGTCTTTCACAATAAAAACCTCAGCATAGAACGCAAAATCGTTGTAAAGCGACGCGCCTTCTATGATTCTTCTCCCCTTGAAGCTGTTTTGTTTCTTTCCAATACCGTTGAATATCCCATTAAACTTCTCACTCTTTAAATCTAGTAGTTGTACGGCTTGTTGAGTCATAAGGGATATTTGACTCCCTTGATCAATAAATGCTCTAAGTGTTTTATAAGTACCATCACCAGCCTTAACTTTAATCAGGGCTGTTGCTAACAGGACTTCCGAATTCGCATCTGTAGGTATTTGTGTAATGTTGATTGACTTGTTATTTTTCGTAATAATTCCATTTGCTGATGGCGAAGAGGTCGATGGCTCCGGTGCTGACGATACTGTTTTGACACATGCCTCATGTATCAGCGTGTTATGTCGGCCAGTGCATTTGTGGCAAGTTTTCGTCGAGTTGCATTTATTATCACGATGTGTAAAAAGACAGTTAATGCATAGCGCCAGTTTTTTAACTGCTTGGTACCGTTTTTCTATGGGTAGTTGTAAGAATTGACGACAATTGTAGATCCCATGTTGATTGTTACACATTGGACATTGGATACTTGACACGTGCAATGTTTTCGTCGAGTTGCATTTATTATCACGATGTGTAAAAAGACAGTTAATGCATCCGGTTCGAAGGACCAATATTCGGGGTGCGGGTTCGCTTGAATGTAAAACGTCCGGAGAGTAGCGGAAAAATGTTTAATGTTGTAAAATGTTATAAAATGTTATAGAATAATGTTAATAAAATGTTGATAATGTTGAGAATGTTCAATGTTAATCGAATGCACCCGGTCGCGATGGATCTCAAAAGTACACTGAAAACTAAATGAATGCTAAATTATTGGGGCAAGCGTCTTTTGCTGACTGGACGCACGCGCCGCACGAGGCTTTAAACGTGTTAGGTGCATTGCACCGAACATCCCTGACCTTTAAATATTTCAATTTCACCTTTTTATTGTTATATCAGCTTCATTTTAATATTAATTTAATATCTGCCATTTTTTCTTATGCAAATTTACATTTCACGCACAAACTAATTCAGGGAAAGTTTCGCTTTGTTAAATGTTGCCTTAGAAAATGTAGGACCATTCAAAAAGGACCAAAGTCCGTTGTCATGTTTATTGAAACTTGCTCTTGTCGTAGAACACTGAAGGTTTGTTTTTGAAGTGAGTTCAAGTCAGTATTGGAAAGCCACTAGAATGTCTTAAGTTCTATACGTTTTATATTAACTTTAGTTTTTCTGTCCGTGATGGGAAAGTTGATCAATTAAGGATAGAACATTTATCGGAAGGATCTTTCGAAGGTTCTTAAGGCTTTTTACTTAACTTTTTCAGAAAGAAGGCTCTGTCCTTAGTAGGAACTTATTTTAGCCTCAGTATGCTTGCGTTAAAACCCACTCTTGGTCCCAAAACTAAGATAAAACTGTCACGACATGTCATATGTTCTCATCTTGTATCGTCAAATTCTTAAATATGTTACGAAAGTAAAGCGTATCAGGTACCCTACATAAACTTACAAACATATTTCCGAACTATACTCAAGGTGCCGGATTCTAATTTTAATAGTAAATTGTACACCAAGGGGATAAAGCACTGTTTTATGTCACGGGCGCGATATTGAATCCTGAACGTAACGAAGGACTCCAGATTTTACTCCCGAGCGTAGCGAGAGGGTTATGAGTTAACTTCCGAGCGAAGCGAGGGAAATAAGACTGAGTCCTGAGTGCAGTGAGGGGTTCAAGCGTGCCCATGACAAAAACAGCTTTATCCCCGAGGAGTATACTCTACTTTTCTCACCTCTTGCGAGACAATAAAATAGCTAAGGCTACTAGAAACGGATTTTTATTAAAGTAAATCAAAAGTAAAAATTGATTCTTGATACATTAGTCCATTTTATTCGAATTTTATCTTCTATTTTTATAGAACCTGCAGTTTTACTCGTATCTCGTATACAGCAGCGTCTTATAGCACTCGCGGCATTTGTTTTAGGTATTTAAAATTGAGGTGGCCAGCACGATATTCCGAATAAATTCGATTTTCAAATCAGTTCGGCGTGGCGGCGCGGGCCTCGGCTGGCGTGGATGAGCTGTGCACCGTGCGGACTTTATGAAATTAGACTTTAAGCACATAAGAATAAGAACTATGGGAAGTGAAATCACATTATTAACCAGCGGGTTATAATGAGATTTAGTACAACATTATAACCCGGTTAAAGCCAAGGGCTATAATGTTTTGCTTTCGGCCAGGTTTGCATGGTATATAATTTGGCATTGTCGAGCAGGTGGTGTGAAAAATACATTAACAATACAATAACAACACAACCTATCTCAAACATAACTCCAACACAACAAACAATCAACCAATATTGAAGTTGTATTGGAGTTGCGTTGGAATATTTCTCAAGCAAATTCTAATATTTCTGATTCAGATGTTTATGCCGTAACTGTATTGCGTTGTTAATGCATTGGAGTTGTATTGAAATTGGATCGTGTTAATACATGTTTTAAAGTTAGAAATGTTAGAATACGGCCCAATGAGATTGTTTGAGAGTTGGATAATTAACATGTTCAGCACTCTCGCATTTCCAAATCAACTACATATACATACCTACCAAATAACTACTAGTTATACCTCCGTCATCTTCCTTAGCATTTATCCTGCCTTTTAGCCAATGCAGTTTCGGGTCCGCTCCGCAAGATAATCCCAAGAATTGCTGTATGCACTCGTTTTTACTGAAAATTTAGGCCTTATTGGGATTCGGTCCAGTTTCCTCACGATATTTTCATTCGCCTGGTAAATAATATGTACATATACATATGTATGTTCCATGAAACTAAATGGTGCGAGCCGAGGTTAGAACCCGCGTCATTCGCATTGAAAGTCGCACGCCATTCCGCTAGACCAGCAGCGCTTGTTGTTTGCATTACTGTCAGGCCATCAGCACTTCTGCAACTCGTTTGAACTTCACTTGTTATTGTTAGCAAGCATCGAGGTATGAAATAGGTACACTGGTCCCACCCTTACACGTTCCAGATAACAAAACTAGTCCAAGACAGGAAAAAGCTAATCCCCATTCTAAATCTGACCTTAGTCTGTTTCCGACAGGCACTCCCACCCTATCACTTGATGCGCTGGCAAATAATCTTACAAACTTTTCAAAGAAAAACACGTCTTAATGTAATGCGGTAAGATATAAACTCGTAGTTTGGTAAAATATTGATAGACCGAACACGTATGCGTATCGTAAAAGTATAACGGTACAAAATGCCTATTATTTTATTACGCGAAGATCTATTCGAAATATGTATGACTAGACCAGTCTTAAGTGATATATCGCTTTTTCAGATCATCAAATATTTTATCTAAGCGTCTTTGCTTAGCATAGATGGATCATTTTTCAACCGACTTCAAGATTTCGAAGGAGGAGGTTATCAATTCGTCGGAATCTTTGTTTTTGCTATATTTTTTTTTATGTATGTTCACCGATTATTCGAAAACGGCTGGACCGATTTGGAAAATTCTTGTTTTGTTTGAAAGCGTATACTTCACAGTTGATTCCATTGTAACCATGTTAGGATCTGATGATGGGATCCTGGAGAAATCGAGGGAACTCTTCAACTATTATAGGCACACCTATGGTGATTTGAGTATTTTTTACAGCAGATCGAGCATTTGGTGTTGAAAAGGTGGATGCTTAGTGAAGTCGGTTCTTTTTTGTTTAAAATTATGTATCATACGCTGCGAACGCTACGGCGTAGACCGCAGGGCCCGTAGCGCGTAGCGGTTGGTTTTGTTTAACATGGTGCCGGCTTCCAATTTTAAAATACATTAAGAACACAACCTATTTCAAACATAACACAACACACAACAAACAATCAACCAATATTGAAGTTGTATTGGAGTTGCGTTGGAATATTTCTCAAGCAAATTCTGATCTTTCTGATTCAGATGTTTATGCCGTAGGTGTATTGCGTTGTTTAGAACATGGCACCATATACTTTTCTCACGAAATAAAACACTTCAAGTGTAATCTCCCGACTCTGACTGTGAAGCGTCAGCGGCCGTGCAAATGTGAATAGGCTATTGGCCCTGCCAGCGTACATCGAGTGAATTGGACCAGAACAAAATAAACGAAGAACCACCAATCGGAAACTTAAAGTTATTCAACACTAGGATCTGCCCGCTACATAATCCGCGCAGAAGTGTTTAGAAATTTAATGATGATGATGACTTTCTTCTGTTTATCTTCATGAGAGACATAGGGTTAGCAGAAAAGTTTTTTACTTATCACGATCTTGAGCGGCTACTTCCAGCCGAGACTAATTGAGCAAGACTTTCCAAAAATCCTTTCTTTCTGTTTAACAGTTTAGGCTGTGCGTTGTTTATCAGTCTCTATAGTGTAAAATCTGTAAGAATGAACTTTTGACACATCGCAACGCGCCTAAAACGTAAACGCGCGAGACACTTTGAAATTATAAACAAAATCCCATAACGATATTACAGCTTGTCATGTACGTAAACACAATATTTCACTTTTCATAAACATAGCTTGATGAATGTTAAATTTTTTCATATCTTAGTTGTTGAATATTTTACAATAAGAATTTAGCATGCAAACAGTTACGGTCTACGTCTTTTTTTTAAATTTAGGGTTGTGACCATGTCTGTTGTCCCGATTCATATAACATTTCCGTAAGCCGATAAAAATCGATTATGTACTCAATAGGCAATACATAATAATAAAAACCGAAACAAAACGAAAATAAAATGAAGTACGATGTGAAAAAAAGTTATTTAAAATACGACAAACAAACCATGAACGTTATTTTAATAGTTATTGATTTCTGAACGAAACTAAGATGACAAGATATCAAATGAGCAGTTTGTGATACTAAATACATATATAGGCATATAACAAGAAAAAATAGGTTGTAGTGAAATCGATTCGAACAATTCATAAATAATCGCTTTTGACAAACGATACGTCTTAGCCCCATCACTAACTACGTCAATACTCATGTGTCAAAAGTTCATTCTTACAGATTTTACACTACATATAACACTAACGGAGCTACGATACCACAGACAGATCTGTCTGTGTACAGACACGTTAAAATTAAAACACCCCTTTCTTTTTATGTCGGGGGTTAAAAATAGCAACAAAGATCCCGACGAACTCAGATCAGAACCTCCTTCGTCGAAATCTTGAGGTCGGTTGATAAGTAAATAGACAACAACTATGCCTGTCCAATTTTGGCAAAAAACAAATTAGTATTCAAAGAACATTTTTCTCAACCTTTTTTGCATGTAAGTACCTCGTGAAACAAAGGACGAAACAAATGCCCCGTCGGACGGGAACCTTCATAAATTCCTTATTTTAATAAAACGTCTGAATGATATTACTCGGTCTTACAACCTGTCACACGGACCCTCTCAGTTGGTAACGCAGTACCCAGTCCAGTGGCAGTACGTCATTTAGTTACATGATGATGATGATCCTCCGATTTCGGCCACAGCGACTATGCTTTCTGGAGTGAGATGGGTCTTTTTTTATTTATTTTTTATTTAATCATTAAAAAAAAAGGATCACTGTAAGGATAATAAAAGTGCTAGTAGTAGACATGAGAAGGTTTTTTGACTGAATTAATTGACTATAATAACTCTTGCAAGAAAAAGTCCAGTTTGTGATTATTTATTTTCCCCCGATGATTGAGATTGTTTGTGTATTTAGGGGGGACATTATTTGTTAGTTTTCACACCACCTGCTCGACAATGCCAAATTATATATCATGCAAACCTCACCGAAAGCAAATCATTATAGCCCTTGGCTTTAGCCGGGTTATAATGTTGTACTAAATCTCATTATAACCCGCTGGTTAATAATGTGATTTCCCTTCCCATAGTTCTTATTGTTATGTGCTTAAAGTCAAATTTGGTAAAGTCCGCACGGTGCACAGCCCCGCGACGCCAGCCGGGGCCCGCGCCGCCGCGTCCAACTGATTCGAAAATCGAATTTATTCGGAAAATCGTGCTGGCCACCTTTTTTAAATACCTAAAACAAATGCCGCGAGTGTCATAAGACGCTGCAGTATACGGAGTAAAACTGCAGGTTCTATAAAAATTGAAGATTTTGAATAAAATGGACTAATGTATCAAGAATCAATTTTTAGGGTTCCGTAGCCAAATGACAAAAAACGGAACCCTTATGGATTCGTCATGCCTGTCTGTATGTCTATCCATCCGTATGTCACAGCCATTTTACTCGGAAACTATAGGACGCATCTGAATAAAATTTACACATAAGGTGTATTTTGTATGCCGCTACTTAGCTATGTAGATTTAAAAAAAAAATTAGGAGGGGGGGCCTTCCATACATGTACTTCACTATTTTTTTTTGACTAAATATCAACATGTGACACATCAATGATAGGTCTTTAAAAATAACATTGAGGTTTCTTTGACCATTTTGTGATTAGTGAATATTTTCTGAAATAATCGCTTCGAAAGTCAGAAAAATTGTGCCCACCCCCCCTGTAACTTTTGAACCATAACTCCAAAAAATATGAAAAAAATTGAGGAGATGCGTCTTATCATATACTTTCTACGCAAATTATTTTGAACATTATCGGTTTAGCCATTTTTGAGTTATCTCCAAAAAGACATAGGCACCAGATACGACCTTTTGGTATTAGTTTGGTTCTTATTCCATTGAAGGTACGGAACCCTCCTATGTGTGGTCCGACACGCACTTGGCCGGTTTTTACTTTTGAATTGATTTACTTTAATAAAAATCCGTTTCTAGTAGCCTTAGCTATTTTATTGTCTCGCAAGAGGTGAGAAAAGTAGAGTATACTCCTCGGGGATAAAGCTGTTTTTGTCACGGGCGCGCTTGAACCCCTCACTGCACTCAGGACTCAGTCTTAATTCCCTCGCTTCGCTCGGGAATTAACTCATAACCCCCTCGCTGCGCTCGGGAGTAAAATCTGGAGTCCTTCGTTACGTTCAGGATTCAATATTGCGCCCGTGACATAAAACAGTGCTTTATCCCCTTGGTGTACAATCTACTATTAATCGCCTGCTTGTGCATACAAACGAATATTGCCGTTTATCTCTAAAATGGCTTGTCCCAGATATACAAATACAACTTGTAACACTTCTATCAAAACTTTGAAGAAACGTGCTGTATTACTGTTGGTTATCTCCCGTTTACGGCCGAGGGGCCATAGATGGGCCAAGTAGATATATACCGGATCGGACCACTGATATTGATGATAAATACGTGAATACCTGCGGGCTACTCGAGATCTCGCCTTTGTAGCTATCCCAGGCGATGAGCAATATTTTTTTTAATATAAGTAGAACATTTATTTAAGAAAACAAAATACCATGCCTAACTCATCAGTAGTGGGCAACAAATGGCTTTACTAATTTACCCATAAATTACGCGTTTTACTTAGCTTCGCCCCTTGATAAGATATTGTAGCTATATTTTTCCATCATTTTAATGCAATGCAATACGAGTAATAATTACGATACATGCTTACATTCATGGACCATGGACATCATGGTTACTGTTTTTCGTATATGTATTGAAATAAACAAGATATTAAATAAACAAATATCGCAACACCAGCACGGCTAGCACGTCTTACGCGCGACTGGCGCGACAAGAGACAGATCTGCGCGAGTTCATGCGTTGTCGCTAGTTGGCAGCACAACTTGCGCGTAAAAGGAGCGACAGACCCGCGATCAAATGCCACTGTCATAAAATGACAGTGACTCTCGACTTTTAACTAAAATCCTTAACACAACTTTGAGTTCTCTTCGCGTCAGTTGCAGCCGCGGGTGCATGTTATGCTACCGGAAAGCGAGTTTTTTGACAGGCGCGGGAAAGTTTTCCCTACTCGCGGCCATCTCGCGGCTTAAGTCGCTCTTGCAAGACGTGCTAGCCGTGCAGCTTGACTAGGTAATGTCAAATCATTGTCAAATCTATAGCAGTGTTAGAGTCCAATCACAGGATTTCTGCATGTGCAATGACAAAATATGGGGTTCGAAAACATAACAATTTTCTTATAAACTTGACATTTATGCTGGTTTATGCAGTCTGAGTGGCGTGAGTTAGCGTTGTCGGACTCTATTACACGTTCTGCAGTATGCAACTACGCATGAGACCACAAGTTTACCGCACCCGTAGGTTTCTGGTAGCGCATTTACTAATCCTGATTGCGCTTTGCGGACGAATGAAATGTTGTTGGAATCGTCGTCTCTTTTGACTGGGCTAGATTTACGGGTCAATGAGTAGGACAAATAGGCACTTCAATACACTTCGACGGTGGTATATTGAACTATAGGAGGGTCAATGGGTTATCTCCATGTTACAGAGCCCGAGATGCGATTCAAAAACTTGGTAATGCCCAAAGTTGTGTTGTTCATGTAGTATTCTCTAACAAGTCTAACACAATCGAGTTAAATCGAATGAAAATCTAGAAAGATGGATGTTTTATTATTAAGAGAGAGGGCATGCGCAGTACGTGCTTGCACCTCCTATACGAATCCCTTACTTAATATTATTATTTTTTTTTTTTTTTTTTTTTATTTTTTTTATTTTTTTTTTTTTTTTTTTTTCGGAGGGTTTGGTCACTTTTTCTGAAGTATATGACATCTATTTTCTATTAAGAGAGAGGTTTGGTTTTCAGACCTGTTCAAAGCATATTACTTACGTGTTGGACGTACGATCTATTTCGTCATAATCAAATTAACTGCTCAATAAATACACTTTTCACTTCTCATGCTCGTAAAGTTCGAGTTCAAGTCGTGCGTGGACGACATAAAATCGCATTTTAAGCTCTAGGGCATAAAGTAAAATTTTCTTCTAAGACTATGAATGTGGCTCAACAGCCAAACAGAGTCAAAATATATTGCACAATTTAATTGAGCAGTAAATTTCGTAGAATACTGAAACTTGTTCTTTTATTACATATTCTTGCTATAATTGTTTGAATTGCGTGTTTTCTATAATTAAATAAATGAAATCAAATAAAATAGGAGTTGATAATAGTTTAAAAATGTCCCCAAATATTTTTATGACTTGGCAGAAAACAAGTATCTTTGTCTAAATTCACATGTTGAAAATTAAAAAAAAAACATTAAAAAATTATTTGGTGGGAACCATATTTGTTTTCATTGTAATATTTTGTTACAACTTGAAATTGTTTTACGATTACCGATAAATAATTTCCTCGCAATTGAAGTGAAAATTAGAGTGTAACCCTCGTCCATAAAACCCATTTTACACTCGACTTTATCGCTCCTCGCTCGCAAGCTCGCTCGGATAGATAAACGCCTCGCGTAAAATCGTACGTTTTATGCACTTGTTGTACAATCTACTATTAGTCCATGTTCAACTGACCATAAAATCTATACATAACATGTAGTATATAGGATTTTGGGGCTAAGTGAAACACCCGCTCGGTTGATAGATTTATTCCGACTGACGGTCGCACAAGAATATGTATCTATTTACATAAGTACATATATAACACCTCCACCTTTAATTTATACATTTACAAACTTATCTAACTAGGAGCTATAATAAAAACACGTATCTATTATGAAACTACTTCTTGGGCCCTAGATACTATTGGTTCCCATTACATGACGTTACCTATACATGACACATAAAAGAAAATTACATGAGGTAGGTACTTACATTTGTTTCATAAAAAAAATAAGGTGTTTATAAGTGAACTAACTGGAGCAAACAGGTTTCACTTCAGTAATGATGAATACAATAATTAAGTGCTACACCTGATCGAGATGAAACAAACAAAAATTAAACGCTAAAGTATTAGCTAGTCATCATCATCATCATCATCATATCAGCCGAAAGACGTCCACTGCTGAACATAGGCCTCCCCCAAAGAGTGCTACAATGACCGGTCCTGCGCCACCCGCATCCAGCGGACTCCCGCGACCTTCACCAGGTCATCAGTCCACCTTGCGGGGGGTCTACCCACGCTGCGCCTTCCGGTTCGTGGTCGCCACTCGAGAACCTTTCCGCCCCAACGGCCATCGGTTCTACGAGCAATGTGCCCCGCTTACTGCCACTTTAGTTTAGCGATTCGGAGGGCTATATCGGTTACTTTGGTTCTGCTGCGGATGGCCTCATTTCTGATGCGATCACGCAGAGAGACTCCAACCATAGCCCTCTCCATTGCCCTTTGGGTGACTTTGAGCCTTCTTATGAGGCCCATTGTAAGCGACCACGTTTTAGTTCCATATGTCATCTTTTTTTTTTTATGAAATAGGAGGCAAACGAGCAGACGAATCGCCTGATGGTAAGCAATTAACGCCGCCCATGGACGCCTGCAACACCAGAGGGGTCACAAGCGCGTTGCCGGCCTTTAAGATGGGAATACGCTCTTTTCTTGAAGGTTTGAAGGTCGTATCGGTCCGGAAATACCGCAGACGACAGTTCATTCCACAGTTTTGTTGTGCGAGGCAGGAAGTTTCTCGAGAAACGCACAGTTGAGGACTGCCAACTATCTAAGTGGTGATGATGGTAATGCTGTCGCGTAGGACGATGGTGGAAAGAGGCGGCAGGGATTAATCCGAACAATTCCTCGGAGCACTCTCCGTGATAGAGGCGATAGAAGATGCAGAGCGAGGCTACATCTCTACGCAGCGCCAAGGAGTCAAGCCTATCCGTAAGATCCCGGCAGCCGACAATTCGAGTCGCTCTCCGTTGGATGCGGTCAAGAGGGAGAAGTTGGTACTGGGGCGCTCCCGCCCACAGATGAGAACAGTATTCCATATGTGGGCGTACTTGTGCCTTGTAAAGCTGGAGGCGGTGGGCCGGAGTGAAATACTGCCTCGATCTGTTGAGCACACCGAGCTTTTTTGAGGCCAACTTGGCCTTACCCTCTAAATGGCCGCGGAACTGGACTTCACTCGAAATGTCGACGCCAAGGATTCGGACACTGGCAGTGGCAGTTAAGGAAGTGCTCTCAAAACGAGGTGAAGCGACAAACGCAAGCTTTTTTGCGGTAAACGCGCAAACCTGTGTCATCACTGGCAACACACACTGGTCAAAGACTTTCGTCTTGAGACACTGCGGAATATTGGACAAAAAGATGTGCCGTAGCTTCCCGAACGCTGCCCAACCGAGTCGGATTCGTCGATTGACCTCTTTCTCGAAGTTGGATCTACCTAACTGGACAGTCTGTCCTAAGTATATATAATCGTCCACAACTTCGAGTGTAAAGTTGCTACATGGGTATTTGACATGATCTTCGTCTTATCCATGTTCATCTTTAGACCAACTCGCTCGGAGGCTTTACTGAGGTCATCGAGCATCGTACTCAAATCCTCCATGGTCTCAGCCAAGACTACTATATCATCAGCAAACCGAAAGTGAGTGATGTACTCGCCGTTTATTTTGATGGCTAGCCTTCTCCAGTCCAGAGTCTTGAAAACATCCTCCAGTGCAGCGGTAAACAGTTTAGGAGAAATAACATCTCCTTGCCTGACTCCCCGCTGCAACAGAATAGGCTTCGAGTTCTGGTCCTGGAGTCGGACTGACATAGTGGCGTTCTCGTACAAACACTTCAGCACTTCGATATAGCGATAGTACACTTGGCACCTCTGGAGAGATTGTAGTACAGCCCAGGTTTCGATCGAGTCGAAGGCTTTCTCGTAGTCCACGAACGCTAACCAGAGGGGCAGGTTATACTCCTCAGTCTTCTGTATAACCTGACGGAGCGTATGGATGTGGTCTACGGTACTAAAGCCTCTTCGGAAACCGGCTTGTTCGGGAGGCTGGAAGTCATCTAGCCTGCGTGCGAGACGGTTCGTAATGACTCTTGAAAACAGCTTATAGACATGGCTCAGAAGTTAAATGGGTCGGTAGTTCTTCAGTAACGCGTTATCACCCTTTTTGAAGAACAACACCACCACACCTCTGTTCCATGCCTTAGGCGTTCTCCCTTCTAGTAAAACGGAGTCGAACAACTTCTGAAGGGCCATAAGGACCGGTTTACCACCCGCCTTCAGAAGTTCGGCTGTAATTCCGTCTTCACCAAGTGCCTTATTGTTTTTGAGCTGTTTAAGAGCCATTCTAATCTCGTACAGGCTGATGTCCGGGCGGATTAGCTAGTAAGGACTATTAACTAGGTATTTATAACATACATATCTTCAAACCCGAAACGGACAGGAGGTTCGCGTATTCTAGGCGCCCTGAGTACATTGATGGGGCTGTCCAGAGGCGATTGGGCCCCAGACGTTGGATCAGGAGATCTATTGGCCATCTCACCGGTACATGGAGACGCTGTGCGCGCTACTGGGGGCGCGGGCAAAACAACCGCTGCTGTCGGTTCGGTATTATTACTGATGCGATCATGCGCGTGCCCCGTGCTGTCGCTAATGCTGGCACGGCTCGTCGCAGAAGGTTCTTCCACTCGCGGCTGGGTAACTGACTCGTCATTGCTAGGAAATACTAACGAGTTGCGCTTTGCCATACTACCTCCCCGTTATTTTGCGTCACCCTTCTTTTCTTTAATTGGTCAATATGCCTATAAATCCCGGTTCCATTGTTAGTGTCTACAAGATAATCAGTATCGCCGCGCCTATCACGCACTGTACCAGGTGTCCATCTATCGTCGCCGCGATACTGGCGTACCCACACGGAATCACCGGCGCACAGCTCGCGCTCGACGCCGCCGGCCGCGCGCCGCTGGCGCTCCTGTGCTGCTCTGACATAATCGCCACGATCCGGCCTTAAGCAATCCAGCCTAGTTCGTAGCGACCGTCCCTGTAAAAGTTTTGCAGGACTCTCTCCTGTCGTACTATGTTCGGTGTTTCGATATTGCAAAAGAAATCTACTCATCGCAGTCTCGGTGTCTAAATTATCTTTAAAAGATTTTGTAATTACCGCTTTGCATATTTTAACCGCGCTCTCGGTCGCCCCGTTAGAAGCTGGGTGGTATGGCGCCGATAGCACTTGGTCTACCCCATTAGACATTAGGAAATTTTTAAATTCTGTGCTCGAATACGGAGGACCATTATCACTAACTACTTGTTTCGGAATGCCAAACCTAGACCACAATTCCCTAAGTACTCGTATCACCGCAATGGCCGAGGTGTTTTTCATTTTAATACACTCGATCCACTTTGAATAGGCGTCTACCACGATGAAATATGTTTGACCTCGGATCGGACCCAGAAAATCAAGGTGTATCCTGTTCCACGGCCTGTCCGGCCACGCCCACATGCGCGGCGCATGCGCCGGCGGCGCGCTGGACACGGCGGCGCACACGCCGCATTCGCGACACTGCGCCTCGATAGCCTCGTCGAGCCCTGGCCACCATACATAGCCCCGAGCTAAACTTTTTGTCTTTACAATACCCATGTGTAGTGATGGGCCGGGGGAACGTGCCTCGTCCACTGTTTGGGCCAAATATACTGACTGGCTTGTGGTCAGTGCGCAGCGTGAACCTACGACTGTAAAGGTACTGGTGGAACTTACTTAAAGCAAACACAATCGAAAGTGCCTCCTTGTGAATCTGACTATAGTGCAACTCGTGTGCAGTTAGCGAGCGCGAGGCATAGGCCACGACGCGTTCACTGCCATCGGGCGCGCGCTGGGCTAGCACAGCCCCGAGGCCGCGCGAGCTCGCGTCGCACGTCACCACCGACTGTTGTGAAATATCAAAATGCACTAGCACGTCCGTGCTAACCAGTAACCTCTTAACCTGATTAAACGCTCCCTCGTGCTCCTTATCCCAACTCCAATGAACCCCTTTTTTAACACGCTTTTATTAGCTTCACTTGTAACTAACTATTTATGTATGTAAGAAAATCTTGGAATCTTAATTTGACCCACTTCCCGGTCTTTGATTAGGATGAAATTTTGCACACGCTCTGAGTTCTGATGACAATACATTTTGTAATTTTTAGTGCGTGCTAAAAGCGTGTTTTTTAGTTTTTTAAACTATTATTTACTAGTTGGTACAGTGGATATAAACATGAACTTAGATTACGCACGAATTTGCCATAAAAATTTACCATACCTAAAAACGAACGCAGTTCGGCCACGTTCTTCGGAGCACACATATCCACTATTGGTTTAATTTTCTCCGGGTCTACCCTCACGCCCTGCCTATCTACCTTAAACCCTAAAAAGGTAACTTTGTCCGCAAATAATACGCATTTACTCTTTTTTAATTTCAATCCACAATTTTGTAATCTACGGAATACCTCATTTATTGTTTTTAAATACGATTCCAAGTCCGACCCTGTAATTAATATATCATCTAAGAAATTTACTACGTTCGGAATTCCATGAAGTACAGATTGCATCATCTTTTGAAAAGTACCAGGGCTTGACGAAAGCCCGTACACTAATCGATTATATTTAAACAACCCCCAATGGGTATTTTTCACTGTATAACACTTTGACGCTTCGTCTAACTCATATTGATTATATGCATGCGACAAATCTAATTTTGTAAAATAAGTGTTATTGCTTAGATTTGTAAACAAATCTTCTATTTCTGGAACCGGGTACCTATTGACCAATAACGCTTTATTTAAGGTAATCTTGTAGTCTGCGCATACCCTTATACCGCCGTCCGCTTTCCTGGCAATGACGAGAGGGGTGGCCCAGTCGGAGTGGTCCACGGGCTCGATGACGCCGGCCGCCAGCATTGCGTCCAGCTCGGCGTCGACGCGCGCGCGCAACGCGTAGGGCAGCGGCCGCGCACGACAAAAAATCGGTTGAGCGTGCTCACGCACGCACAACGCCGCCTTGCCCCCGGTGTAGCGGCCTAACGTATCCTCGAACAACGGCTTATAACTGAAAAGTACATCCGAAATTAAAGTCTCCTTATCCATCGACTCTTTAACAATAGTCCCGTCGTTCATGTTAAAGTTGTACACCTTAAAAGGTGGTATATTTATACCCAGCTCGGCGAGCCATTGACGGCCTAATAAACTAGTACAACCATTATTAATCACATAAAGATCTAATTTTTTCTTCCTATTTTCGTAAACTACGTCCACTTTAAGATAACCTAGTGGCCTAATACATGAACCATCATAAAACTTAAGTAAAAGTTGACACGGGTGTAAATTGCAGTTAGCAAAATACTTAGAATAGGTTGAACTACTTATACAGGATATGGCTGACCCTGTGTCCACTTCCATAGATAAAACCTGATTATTTACGAGAATAGAAATACACACCGGCTTGTACTGACTCAACGACATCAAGTTCATCACGGCTTCACCATCTTCTTCGTGCTGGCCGCCCTCCATGAATTCATTCCGGTCTGTCTCCGCGTCCCGACCCTGCATCCAGTGCAAGCCGGACCTGGCAGCACCTCGACCGTTCCGGCCCCCGCGCCATGACCGCGCGCGGTTGGCCGCGCTGCGACCCAAATCACCGCGACGGGAACCTCCAAAACCCTTGGGAAGGATTTTGAAAACCGCTACCTCGCATTACTTGCGGGCACATCCTGCGCAAATGACCTCTAACTTTGCACACGTCGCAAACGTACTGGCTGAACTTGCACTCTCTTTGATGGTGACGTGGATCGCCACACGATTCGCATAATCCTCGATCTGTACCCACCGTTTGAATTTTATGAACTGCCTTAGTTACGTAATTTCGATCGCTCGTATTTTCCTTATCGCCGATTGCATGTAAATCCCGCTCGGCCGCCTCCAGCGTAGTAGCAATCGTAACCGCCTTGTTATAAGATAGCTTTTCCTCCGCAAATAGGCGCTGTCTTACAAAATCACTCTTTACGCCACAAACAAATTGATCCCTCATATTGTCGTCGAAAGTAGTACCAAAATCACAGTATTAAGACGCTTTCTTCAAATCCGCCATTAAATTCGCCACGGATTGCCCATTGTTTTGCCGAACTTGTCGGAATTTAAATCTTTCTGCGACTACCGACGGTTTTGGTTGCAAATAATTTGCCATAATTTTTATCACTTCATCATATTTATATTCACACGGTTTCTTCGGGCTGCACAGATTCACCATGAGCTCATATGCAGGATCTCCTATGCCACTTATTAACGTCGGCAGCTTCATTCCGTCGGTCACCTTGCTCACCAAAAAGTACATTTCCAACCGATCACAATAAGTTTGCCAATTTCCACCATCTAGATCGAAACACGAGACTTTTCCAATAATTCCCACCGTTTGTGCCATCTTCCACGCTAATAATTTTAAATCCTCGTCAGCCAATGTAGTATATAGGATTTTGGGGCTAAGTGAAACACCCGCTCGGTTGATAGATTTATTCCGACTGAGGGTCGCACAAGAATATGTATCTACCTACATAAGTACATATATAACAGTCGCACCTTGCGTTACAAAAGCACCTTAAAACCAGATACTTCACTAACGCACGAGCGGCACGAGATGCTCTATCAAACCTAGATTATATCTAAGTACATGCTATATGCCCGTTCTGAACTACACGATCAAACTGTAAAAGTGAAACAAGAATGTTCAAATTTAAGTTTAGAAAATTGTATCCACGAGCGCCGTATATCAGAACTAGCAAACAATTACTCACAGCTTGAGAAAAATGGCTAAAATATTTAAACGACTCACTTGTGTTTTTCTCTTGACTTTACGTAAAAATATCCTAGTATTTTAAATGATATGAACTAAAATAGAGGCCAAAAAGACCAGGACCTCGAAAGCTGGTTCATATCCAGCCTCGGATACCGTAGGATTTGGTCACTTTTTCTGAGGATTTTGACATATATTTCAATGTATAATTTATATATAATAGGGCATAGTGGTGGTATTACAAAAAAATGCAAATAAAAAGAGCTCAAAGAGGACCCAGTGTGTTGATGATGAGGGACCCTCTTGTTCCTTTAGCCGTCAACACAGTGAATCCTCCTTTTTGTAAAGGGTCGGCAACGCGCATGTGACTCCTGTCGAGTTACAGGCGTCCATAGGTTACGGTAGCTGCTTACCATCAGGCAGGCCGTATGCTTGTTTGCCACCGTGGTAGTATAAAACAAAAAAAATCAAAGAAAGAACTTAATTCGTTTTTAGAATGTAAATGATAGTCTTTGCATAATTTTTAGGTAAATTTTGGCTGTGCAATTTGTCCTATACGTTTTTGATAACGTATCTGTGTTCCGATAAGCACGCTGGCGTACGTCGGACGTTAATGAGCAAATATATAGCTGAAGGACGTCGTTATGGCGTCTTAATGTTGTTAAATATACTCAAGGAGATTTCATTGTCGGGTCCCTTTGTACAGAAATATGACCCATTATCATTGTTTTTGAGTATAGACAAGGTTTACTAAAGTACAGTCACCGGCAATAGTATATTCCTACACGAAGGCCGTAAAAATATGTGACACGCTCCCTACACATAAAAGCGTGTCACATATTTTTGCGGCCTTCTTGTAGGTCTGTAGGAAGATACTATTGCCGGTGTCTGTACACCCTAAATACTAGTAAGTTTCGTAAAGATAAACATTAGGTCACTGCCGACGTCAACGACGACAACTTTCAGCTTAACTCGGACATTCACAGCGCATTTCATCATCCCCCGATTGTTTACTTTCCTCTCATCAACCAGCGATCCGCCCAAATGGCTGCAACAGAACAAAACAGACATTGCGCTTACATAATTGTTTTCGACTTTTGCATTTACTTGCGAGATATGCCAAATGTAACACAGAAATCTCGGCTGAAGCTGTCCTAAACAAGCAATAGAATAAAATAAATCTTAATTTTAATTTGATTAAAGAATTGACATAACCTTTACTTAACGTCACTAAAATCGTCTTCTTTCTTGAAATTGAGGTACCTTATAACCTCGACGCCGGTCTTCTGTTGGAACTCCTATCTTCTTTGGTAAACTGCTGTTCCACTAGCAATGAATATCCTATTTTCCTGGATTTTCTGGACCATTTCTTAAATTATACCTATTACTTTTTGTCCTCCTGCCGGCCTACAAGGAAAAAAATGCTAAGATAAATGGAATTCTGATCTGTTACAATTAAGATTGAAAATACTATGGAATGGGAGGAATTATAGGCCTCTAG
This sequence comes from Pammene aurita, assembly GCA_947086415.1. Lineage (NCBI taxonomy): Eukaryota > Metazoa > Arthropoda > Insecta > Lepidoptera > Tortricidae > Pammene > Pammene aurita. The sequence goes on along the minus strand of OX352310.1, from coordinate 5,989,249 downwards.
GCGGCTAAAAGATATTTGCAATCGTGATGAGTACGAATTTATGTTCACGGATACTAGAGCGTACTCTGCTGAGAGAAAACGTTTGAATCATTTAGCAAAGTGGATTAGCTGCAGATTCCTTATCTTTTAAGGCGACTATCGTCGCGCCGCTAAGCTGTGTCCACTAAAATGGCTGACACTGTGGATTAAGATGTAATAAGTTTGTATTCAAAGACGGGCACAATAGAAAACTGACCGAGAGCGATAAATTAACTACTGACAAACGACAGTGAATGTTTGTCAGTAGCCGGCGTCAAATTTTCGCGTCGATTTGTTATGAAAATAGGTCCCTAAAAAGTTACAAATTAAATAATTTTTCTTCTGAAATTATCCCTTCTCTCTGTTTCTCCCACGTAGCGCCGGATTCAGAGCTAGGTTACCCCTGTACAATTTGACTGTTAACAGATTAGCTAACATAAAAATACTTGAATTGAATAACAGAGGAGCGTAGAATTATACATTATCATATGTAAGAACTGAAACAAAATAATTCAACCCGTTATTAAGTTTATAGAGTTAGGAAAATCTCCAGTTGGTACTAAAACTTATATGTATAGTTTTTTTTTTATACCACGACGGTGGCAAACAAGCATACGGCCCGCCTGATGGTAAGCAGCTACCGTAACCTATGGACGCCTGCAACTCCAAAGGAGTCACATGCGCGTTGCCGACCCTTTACAAAAAAGGAGGATTCACTGTGTTGACGGCTAAAGGAACAAGAGGGTCTCTCATCGTCAACACACTGGGTCCTCTTTGAGCTCTTTGGCAACCTTACTCACCAGCAGGAACACAACACTATGAGTAGGGTCTAGCGCTATTCGGCTGTGGTTTTCTGTAGTTATATCAATATTAGAAAATTCATTGAATTATGATACAGACCACAAAACATCGTCCTTCGTTTTGTAGTTCCGTCTCTTTCGCGGTCGGATATCAATAAAAATACAAAATTGTACAGTTTACGGTTTAATTCACGAGTATTTAGCTACTACGCGCTACATGTATCGGGGAGCCATTAGGTATCCATCTTCAAGCAATACCGACTATCTAGACTCTCCGAAACATGAGGTACATATGTAACTCGCAAGCTACAGGGCCCGCCAGTTAAGGCCTAAAGCTCCGCTGATTTTAAACACTGGCTCATTTTAAGGTTAGGTGGGGTAACTGGGTCTATGGGGAAAGTGAACCTATACGTTAGAACTCAAGAACTAAACGTTGTAGCGTGATGTTACTCAGTCGGTGAAATAGTACTTATAGTTTGGCTACATTTTTTGTGAAAAATATGAGGGTAGATCACATTTGTGAGAAAGGAGGGTATGCCAAAAAAATCAGTCCGCTTTCCGTCCATTATCGAGTTGTCGAACCGATTTTCGTGCTGCCGCAAAAGCAGTAAATAAATGTGTTTAGCAGGTGAATTTCGAGGTAAGTGCAAGGTTATAGTTAATATTTGGTTTCCTTGGCGTTCTTTTATTGAAATGTCGTTAATTTGTAGTTTTATTGGTAGTGGAAAACATATAACCTATAATATATCAAACAGAGAAACATATGTTTCTCTTTCCCTGTATCAGATGTCACAAACATTTCATTGCGTGTTCAAAAACGTAATAAATTTTAAATGTGTTAAAAGTTAAATCGTAATACTTAATTTAAAAATAACAATGGTAGGAATATTAATTTAAAAATTGCGTAGCTTACTATCGCCATTGGATTTATACTGCAAAATAATGCAATGTTAAACTATGTAAGTACCTATAGTTTAAATACAATCATTGATCACCGTTTTGACTGCCACTCGGGTTTAAAGATCTGATTCAATATTTCTGGGCTTATGGATATTTGAATATGTCAGGCTAATTTCGAAAAAGTTTAGGAAAAAATTTCTTTGCATAATGTTAATTTTCGTGGTTTTTTTTTTCTGATTTGGTTTATATATACAGTCTCACACCAGCACACGGGCTTTTTTTGAAGGAGGTTAATATAACGTCGATCTTTAACATAACCATGACATTAGTTTAAATTAATAAACTAAATTTCAAACTTTATTAACTTTGCCTTACAAAATTGTAATTGCCAGTTAGTATCGTTTCCATACTTCCATTTATCTCTGGTAGGTTCCATAGTGGAAAACGCTCATGATCACTCAACAATAAATTTGGTTTTAACAAAAAGATCATTTTTGCCAATAACAGATCTTCCTAATGGATTCTAGATTTCGGATTACTTTCTAGGTGTGTGTGGATGTGTGTTTGAGTGAGTGTGTGTGTGTGTGTGTGTACGTTTGTGCCTACGCATGTATTCAACCCTCGTGATTTTTATTATTGATTTTGTTGACAATAGCTTTTTTGAACGATATTTTACTATTATACATAAATAGATCGATATCACCAAAGTGGTTGTTATATGTTTTAGAAAGTCTATGTATATATTACAGAGTTTCTACCGTAGTTGGTACGGTAGTTAGGCAAACTAAGAAGACGTCGAATAGGATTTTGTCACGTTTCGTGCTTGCTACCGGTTTTCATCGATTTATAAGTTTTTATCACGTCAAAAACTTAATACAGTGTTAATATTTGCGTAAATTATTAACCTTTACACTGATTTGAAAAATCAATCGTTATTTCTCGTAATGTACAATAAAATAAATAAATATATTTCTAAATAAGGACTACAAATATTTATTTATAAAAAACACTACCAACTGTTGTAAACGTCTGATTGCAACCTATATGTTTCACTTGCCCCGATTTTGGTAATGTCACTCTGGTATGAAAATTACACCCTATTCCAATGAAGTAAGTCATATTTTGCACTAAGATAATTATCCTTAAAATGTTGTTCCTTGAGATTTTTCGCTATCGCTAAAGATTGGTGAGAAATAAAAACAGTTTCTCTTACTCCAAAACAAGGGAAAGTGAAACTAATTGGGTCTACATAGACCCTTAGGTCTACATAGACCCTTAGGTTTACATGGTAATTTCAGCCTTATACAGTGCTTGTATAAAATTCGGAGGGTAAGTTAAGCTTAATAATACACTATTATGAACCACTATGACTGAGTAAAAACGTTTTATAATTAACAACAAGTAAATTATGTTTCTCTTACCCCACCTGACCTTACATTAGATATTTTCTTGGCATCGGCGTTAACCCATCTAAGTGTCAGGCTATATTACTTGGAGGTCCGCGCACTGCCTTGGCCTTCGATAAATCACTCCTTAAACCAATTCTCTTTGAGGGTAATGTAATACTGATCATTGACCGTGGTTTGACCTGGGAACTCCAGGTAACCGATGTGTGTCGTAGAGTAACTAACACTCTGAGATCGTTATATAGGTTTAAGCACTTTCTGCCAGTAAGTACAAAGACTCTGCTTATTCAGGCTCTTGTCTTGTCTGTCATAGATTATGGTGATGTGTGCCTTACCAATATTTCACAAGGGCTTTTAAACAGGCTGGATAGGCTCCTCAATAGTTGTATTCGATTTATCTACGGTCTCCGGAAATACGACCACGTGTCTGCTTTTCGGCTGAAGCTAAGTTGGCTGCGTATTCGAGAACGCCGGTGTCTTAGGATCCTAACTACGCTCTACAGTACTTTATTTGATCCTGCAGCGCCTGAGTACTTGCGTTCTAAATTTCAGTTTATTATGGCACAGCCAGGCCGTGAGCTTCGCACCTCCCGTAAATTGTTACTCACAGTCCCCTACCATCGTCCCGGTTCTATGTCCAATTATTTCGTGAAACAGGCAGTTCGTCTTTGGAATAGTCACCCTTTGGATATTCGGCAAGCTCAGACTAAATTCTCATTCAAGCGCAAGTTGCGCAAGCATCTTACAGAAAAGTCTCTTAACTAAGGCTCATAGTAGATTAGTACCAGGTTGTATATTATATATTATATGTAGTAATGTGTAAAGTAAATATATATATATATATATATATATTATATATATATGAATATATAATAATTGTATTTATGTAGAATAAATTTATATTTAGTTATACGTAATGTAATTTCGGATTTTAGTTTTCTGATTGCTACCCGTTCCCCGCACTATTGTTTTTATCTGTTTGGCCTGATGGTTGACTGGTAGAGAATACCCTCTGGCATTAAGTCCGCCCTTTGTACTTTGTATTATTGTGCAATAAAGTTCAAATAAATAAATAAATAAATAATTCTCCTCTATAACTTACATATCCTATTCTAAGCGCATGGAAAGTATTCCAACCCAAACATTAAGAAACGTATTCACTTGTTTCTTTTATTTCCGATTCCCAATAGTATAAAACTCTGGACGGTTTATAAAAGGACTTAACAGCGCTCTTCTAACTAAGCCGCATAAAGCCCCTTCACTGTTTTAATTTCATGCCGGTTTCCAATGTTTACGCCGAGTTGTTTATTCGGCCGGGTTCGATTCCCGGCAGTAAAACGGCAATCAAACACGCTTACACACCTACGTTGTCGGTTTACTGCGAATAGGATATTTTTATCTGATCGTAAAGGTATTATCTTACCGACGAAGGGGAGGGATATGTTTTACAAGCGTTTTTGTTTCAATATGTTTCAGTTACATTGCTGTCGCTTAAGCACGGGCTAGTCGATAATTTTGGAAAAAACTTCTCTTTCATGACGCAGGAGAAAATTTTCACCACACCCGTCACTCCTTGTCCCTTGGAAACAAGAGGGGAAATCGCATATTAAATATCCATTACTGTGCAAAGTAATTTGATAGAAGTTTTACTTATCTGTCAACCACCTGATAATTAAATTATCGGAGCTCGCACAAACCAAATGAAACAAATTCATAATAATTGCTACGTGCTTGCTGAGCAACAAAAGTTACATTTGGCCAATATCGTGCTTACGAGGCATATTTTTTTCTTATGAAATTGGCTGAGAATGAACGCATGTTTTGCTGAATATTCTTCGACCTAACTAAGGCCGAATATTCGGTATTCGGCCAACATCTGGCCTCATCTCTACAAATTACTCCCAATATCGGAGCCAAGTAAGATGAGCCACCACATAATAATGTGCTAGCCATTACATGCAGCTGTCGGGTCTCACGGGAAAAGACACGATCATTTATGCAACGTGACCATGAGTTAATGTATTCCATTAACTCATACTTACACGACGTACTTACACATATACATTGACTTCAAACGCTCAAGAAACAGTTTAATTCCTACATAACGCTCTCAAGCGTGCCGAAGTATATAAGTCTGCTATATACCTACTTCAATAAATATTTTGTCTGATGGGATCTGGACGGAAAGACAAAGCAGGACGTTCTCACGGAGGGTCCAGATAGCGTACAAATGGCGGACTTAATACCTAATTTAAATAATACAAAAAACAAAACCATGGCAACGGAACAACAACTGTGATTTATTGGTTCCGCGTATAATTTTCTCAAAAAAATTAAATAAATAACACCGTTTGACGATTTACATAAATCCGGCCGCAATAGACAAGCGGTACTAAAACTCTTCTCTGCGGAGACCGCAGCGCAGACCTGCGGGGCCCGCCTGGGACACGCTTAGCCGCCTTGACAACTGACATTGTCATCCAAGTGAAAAAATCAACAATATACATCTTATTCGCATATTTCTACCTAAATTGTTTCAACAATTGTGAAAGCACGTGCGTATGCCTGTTGTAAATGTGCGTGCAGTAACGGTGTTCTTGTTATTGATGATACTATACTGACGTTTAATACCAAGGTCTCTCGCAACCTCAGAAGACCGCACCCTGCACCCGACAATCGTTCTGCTTTATTTGTTTGTTGTAAAAGTGCGTGCAGTGCTGTTTTTATTGAAGAAACTATACCCACGCTTATACCATACCAAGGTATCTCGGAACCCCGCACCCCACACTACAATCGTGCGGCTTTATTTGTTTATTATAATTTTTAATTTTTAACAGTTTGTACATACCATTTTAAGTTCTATTAGTTTTATGTTTATTTTGATTTAAGTTTTAATATGAGTTCCTCTTCCCATACTTTGACTTGCTCCCATTGCCCTGGTTCGTCTCGCAGATTCACGTCACACGGACTTAAAATACACATTGGACACCTTCACAAAGATGTAGCTCGCCAGCGTCACCAGCCTTCGGCCCCTCGGGTGGCTCCCAGCCAGACTTACCGTAACAACACCTGTCCACAGGGCCCGCAAGTCACTCAACTACCTGGCAACGCCCTTAACCGACTCGGAGCCCTTAAATCATCGGTACGGGTGCTTCGCCACATCCCTAAGGGAGCGAGAAACCTGGCTGCGGAAAAATTAAGTAGTGTTATTAGTAAATGTATTGATACCAATGAGACTGGGTTTCAAAGAAATTTGAAGACCGTGGCGGTCCTCATAGATCTGTCATCAGCGTACGATACGGTGTGGAAGCAGGGGCTGATATATAAGCTCATGATGGTGTTACCATCCAGAAAAATAGTGTCACTAATCAACACCATGCTGAGCAACCGTGAGTTTATCGTACATCTCGGTGAGCACCAAAGTACAGTCAGAAAGCTAAACAATGGCCTGCCTCAGGGATCCGTGTTAGCCCCTCTTCTATTCAACTTATATACACACGATATGCCGGAAACACAAAGCCAGAAGTTTATGTACGCTGATGACATTGCTATTACATCTCAGCACAACAGCTTCAATCCCTCCGAAGAAATGCTGAACAAAGACCTAGTAAGCTTGGATGAGTATTTCAAGAAATGGCGCCTGGTACCCAATACTAGTAAAACTGAGGTAACAACCTTCCACCTTCACAATAAAGAAGCTAAATATGAGCCTAAAATCCTTTTTGGAGGGGAACCTCTAAAGTACAATCCAACACCTAGGTACCTAGGAGTGACACTTGACCGCAGTCTCACCTACGCGCCACACATATGCAAATTAGGGAAAAAGCTGCAAACTCGGAATAACATCCTGCATAAATTAGCTGGTACCACGTGGGGGGCTGCAGCTGATGTTCTTCGCACTAGTGCCCTGAGCTTGGTATACTCTACAGCTGAATACTGCGCGCCGGTATGGCTAAACAGTGCTCACGTGAAGCGAGTGGATGTCCAGCTGAATCAAACCATGCGGTGTATTTCCGGAACCATCAAGAGTACCCCCGTACAATGGCTCCCGACGCTTAGCCATATTGCTCCTCCTCACCTAAGAAGGCAACAAGCGCTAGTCCGTGAGGCGAGGAAGATCTTAGCCTGCCCCAACTTGCCTGCGCATGCTGAATTTAAAAATCCTCCCCCGAACCGTTTAAAGTCTCGGCACCCTCCATACCATACCGCACGAAACCTGATCAACTGTCAGTTCAACACGACTGCAATCTGGGAAAAGGAGTGGAGAGATAAGCCTCCTGAAAGCCTGGGCGTTTCTATAAACCCTACAGCGAAACCACCTGGCTTTTTACTGCCTAGAAAAGAATGGTGTCAGCTGAATAGGCTACGAACCGGCTGCGGACGCTCACGAGCCTTCCTGCACAAGTGCGGCTGGGTGGAGTCCCCAAAGTGCGAGTGCGGTGCAGCGGAGCAGGACGTCGCGCACATCGTCCGGGACTGTCCACTCCTTAAATACGACGGCGATCCAGCAGACTTGTTTACCCTCGACAACGACGTAATCCAATGGATGCAGAATTTAAACATTACACTCTAAACGACTGACAAAATGCCATACGATTAAATAAATAAAATGAGACTGCGGACTGGTGTGCGCTACTTACATTTGCGTACTCTGCGCTAAAAGCTCCAGACGTCGAGGGCCCGGGTAATCTCACCACAAAAGTGAAACATAATATCAATAATTATTTGCCTAGTTCTTGTGAAAGTGTTAGCAACGTGCAGCCTTCCGCTCGCTTGTCCTCTGCACAGAGGATAATCGAGTCCAAAGTATTCGAGGGTGATGTGAGAGGGGCCGCTCGAGTGTTGATGTCAGACGACTGTATAGCACCCCCGGGCCCTGAGACTCTTGCTTCCTTACAGTCGAAGCACCCGTCCCCGTCCCGCCCTTTAGTTTTTCCTCGGGAGCCGGATAATTCCATTCAAGCCTTAACTGTCAACTTGGAGGAAGTAGTTCAAGCGCTAGGGATGTTCCACAATGGGTCAGCTTCTGGTTTGGATGGAATTAGACCGGCTCATTTAAAAGAGTTGACTGCGAGCTCCGCTGGCGATAACGGACAACGTTTGTTAGAATGTCTCGTTAAACTCTGTAACTTTTTACTCAGTGGGCAACTAAACCCAGAAGTCTGTCCGTATCTATGGAGCGTCTTTGTGCGCGTTGACTAAAAAAGAGGGGGGTATACGGCCAATTGCTGTAGGTAGCACCTTTCGCCGTTTGGTAGCCAAGCTGGGATGCCGTGCCGTTAGGGAACGGATGGCTGGGTACCTTCAACCTCATCAGTTAGGTTTTGGCACACAAAGAGGGTGTGAAGCCGCTATTCATGCCACGCGCACGTTCGCAGCAGATCCAGGGAACTCGAACTGTGTTATCATCAAATTGGATGTTAAAAATGCCTTCAATACCATAGAGAGAGATGTTCTTTTAGGCGAAGCCAAAGAACACATACCGTCATTGTATCCTTTTCTGTATCAAGTTTATCACTCACCTTCCAACCTTTATTACAATAACTCCCTGATTCTTTTACAGGTGGGTGCGCAGCAGGGGGATCCACTCGGACCACTCACCTTCAGTCTCGCCATTCAGAAAATAATACCGTCTTTGAAGTCACCTCTGAATTTATGGTATTTGGATGACGGGACCTTGGGTGGAAATCCAGATATCATAAAGCAAGACTTGACTGTTCTACTTCCGCGTCTCAAGGAGTTAGGACTAGAGGTGAATGCGACGAAATGTGAATTTTTCTGCTGCGGACCCACTTCTTCGTCTAATACGTTGCCATCATTCAGGACTTTGATTCCAGGCCTAAAAGAACTATCGCGCAGCACATTTTATCTTCTCGGTTCTCCAATATTCCCAGACGCTATCCCAGATGCTTTAGAGACGAGAAGGCGACTTCTTCTGCTCGCTCGACAGCGTCTCTCTAACATCGGTGCCCATGTCGCCCTGACTCTGCTTCGAATGTGTTTCGCAGTTCCAAAAATTACTTATCTTTTAAGAACAACACCAACATGGTTGTATCCTGATGAGGTATCTACTTTCGATGAAACTTTAAGAGATACAACAGAAATTATCCTAAATGTGTCCCTTTCAGACGGTCAGTGGAGCCAAGCCTCGTTACCCATTCGGCACGGAGGGTTGGGTTTAAGACGCGCGGCTGACGTAGGCCTACCAGCATTTCTTGCGTCGGCATATGGGGTTAGTAGCTTGGTATCTAAAATTTTAAAATCCAATGGAGACCAGGTTACCATTCCTTATCTCAGTAATGCCCTTGCAAAGTGGAAAACCCACTATCCAGATACGTCCTTACCAGAAATCCCGCAAGTACAAAAATCATGGGACGAGGCCGGGGCCAGAAAGGAGCTGGCATGTCTAATGGATGCTGCAACAGGTGTGGATTTGGCTAGACTCAGGTCGGTGTCAAGAGCTGAAGCTGGTGCTTGGTTACAAGCTCTGCCTGCACCTTACTTAGGAACCCTTTTCGATAGCGATTCAATGCGTGTGGCAGTAGCTCTCCGCCTGGGCTGCGATGTTTGTGCATCTCATCAATGCATCTGCGGCTCCATGGTGGAAGCCAATGGTCATCACGCGTTGAGTTGCTGTCGCTGCTCAGGCAGATTTCCTAGACACCACGCACTCAATGACATCGTCCGGAGGGCCTTAGTATCTGCAAATATTCCCTGTGTATTAGAACCCCCCGGCCTCAGTCGCACAGATGGGAAAAGACCGGATGGGTTAACCTTAGTGCCTTGGGAGAGGGGAAAATGCCTTTTATGGGACGCCACGTGCGTCAGCACCTTCGCCGCGTCCCACCTCCCGCGAACGATACAGACGGCTGGTGCCGCTGCAGAAATTGCCGCAGTCAGAATTTGTACCACTTGCTTTCGAGACGACAGGGTGTTGGGGCTCTGAGGCAATAGCCTTTGTTAAGGATCTAGGGCGACGTATTGCCGAAAGGGGGTGTGATGTACGCGCGGGTTCTTACCTGGCGCAAAGGTTGTCCATCGCCATCCAACGTGGCAACGCTGCCAGTGTGATGGGCACCTTCGCGCCTGGTACAGCTCGAGGGGGGCTCTTTGAGTAGTTTTTAGTTTAGTTTAGTTTTTACTAGTGTTTTATATTTAAATTTAATTTACGTAACATGTATTGTAACTTAAATAGTAGATACTAATAAAATTTTATGCTATTTATATACCAGTCAACCACAAAGTATAATTTCAGGATGAACCTTAAGAGTAATTAGCTATGGAGTAACCGAAGCTGCCTACAATCTTGTATTGAGAGCCAGATGTATTATATACCGGCCACCATTATGGCCCCTTCTGGCCAGCCGGTGGTTCACACGAGAACTGATGCTTGCGTTTATGCAACGATGCCTTGCCGTTAATTATTAGATCAAGAGTAGGCCGTAGGCAACCCTACCTCATCGAGTAGCAGAATTCGGCTTATGTAGGGCACATGATAAAATGTTATGTATTTTAGTACCTATGGTAGTAATATTTTGCTGACTGTACAAAATGCTCCAAGTTTAGCTCAGGCTGCCAATGGACTAAGAGCTGGCTACGTCAGATATGATACAATAGTGAGAGGAACAAAATCCATCTGATTAGATTGCTATACTATCCTTATTGCTAGATCCGGGCATGTGGCAGCTTTTAATGCGTGGATTTCAGAGTGACGTACTAGCAAAATTTTAGAATGGGAAATAGAAAATAGTAATACCGAAATAGGTAAAAACTGCCAAAGTTGTCTCAATTATAAAGGACAGGGCCTATATTTTTACATTAAAACGAAAAACATTGCGTATTATTACGGAAACAAAAACGGTAGGCGACAAACTACGAATTCAATACTTCGTTGGGCACTACTTTCCCCCAACATAAATTTTTAGCAATGATATAATCAAATTATTTATATAATTTCTCATAATATGCATCAATCTCTAATAACCTATATAAGCCGAATTCTGCTACTCGATGAGGTAGGGTCGCCTACAGGCTACTCTTGATCTTAATTTTTTTCAAATGCTAGGTGCAACAAAAAAGGATTTTCGGACTAAATCGGTCATAAATAGGCTAACCAGCGCTAACATAATATTAGTACCTACTTATATTATGCTAGCGCTGGTTAGCTTATGAGTATGACCACCTGGTCATACTCATAGTTATTAGATATTCTGAGGGCCGTAGCCAAGATAAAAGACTCGAACAAAAGGTCACGTGATCATTTTCATTGCATGGAAGATATGTCAGGGCCATCTGCGCTTTGTTTTGCGCATAAATGCATCATTGCCGTAAGCTCGCGCAGTGAAATCTAAATTGAAACTGGTTTTCTGATGGCTGTGTAGGCTGTTAAGGCAAAAACCATTTGGAATGTCGCGTAGATCAATTTATGTGAAATCTGAAAACATTCAACGTTATTGATTCCATAACTAAACCATTAATTTTCTGGGTCACGCCTAAAGTGTCATAGCCGGAGAGATAGTCTTGGAAAATGCTATACGATTTTGAGAGCAACAATCCCTCGCACTTACTTTGGTTTGCTATACTTAAAATAAAATACTTCTAAATCTTATATCTGCACTTTGGTAAAGGTCAAATAATCCTGCTCTTCTTAAATGAGACAATTTCAGAACTTTTTATCTACCTTGGCATTCCTTTTTTCAATTTGAAAAGTTTCTTACCTATTTATTACTCTAACGTAAACTGATCATCAGCTACCAGACGCCCGCTGCCAGTGTCGTTGCTCTCAAAATCATATACCATTTATCGGGGCTAGCTCTTTGTCTATCAAGACGATTTACGTAGATTGAGACAAGACAAACAAGTGATAATAACAAACTCAAACCAGAGCTATCGGGAAAATCGGCGCAAAATCAATTAAGGCCGGTCGCGCGCAAATCACTTACGGTTCTGGTACCCACGGGAAATTACCACAGAGACGCGTAGATAAGTTGCTGTGAGCTTACAGGGTGGACATGGACAGGATATTTTTTTATCATCCAAATAACATGAGCTTAATTACTAATTGATGGCAAGAAATTGATGATCTCAATAAGTTGACACTTGTCATAGCTTCAATTCTGTTTAATATGAAATTATTATTATTATTATTTTTATACCACGACGTCGGCAAACAAGCATACGGCCCGCCTGATGGTAAGCAGTTACCGTAGCCTATGGACGCCTGCAACCCCAGAGGATTCATATGCGCGTTGCCTACCCTTTAAGAACCTATACACTCCTTTTTTGAAGAACCTCATACTGTAGCCCGCTGGGAAAACCTCGGCCGGGAGTTCATTCCACAGTCGCAGCGTTCGTGGGAGGAAATTCCTCTTAAACCGTACAGTGCGCGACCCTTTAGGCTCCAGGGTGTGAGGATGAACACCCTGCCGGCGGCGAGCGGTGCGGTGATAAAAAGCTGCCGTGGGCATCATATCAAACAGTTCTTCAGAGCACAACCCATTGTACAAGTGATAGAACACACATAAGGAGGCAAAGTCTCTCCTTAGACTCAATGGTTCAATATCGCTCGTGAGTTTGGGATCGTCGATGAATTAATAACACATTTTTGTGGTCTTCGTTGTTAACATATTATTGCAGGTGACTGTACGGTCTGCTGCAGAGAAAAGGCCCCACGCTGCATACAAAGTTTGTTTGTTTGTATAAATGGGAAATTTATTGAGCATTATTTCAAGTGTTACTTACTTAAATTTTTGTTACGCTTACTGCAAGAATTAATTAGCTGTCAGTCTGCGAAACCACATTAATTTTACTGTTAAAATATCTTAAGTCTACTCACCCTGTAAATCTAGCAAGGCTAGCGTCAAGTCGTCAGGGGACAAGTCGGGCAGATACGTTATGCCGTCGACCGACATATTTTGTGTTTTTTTTGTGTTATACAAGTGGGATTAGGATATGAAGCTCATGCATAATTTAAACTGACAGATGATTAGGATGGAGGATGTGCGGGTTAGGTAATGTCAACTAGATAAGCCGTTGAATTCGTCCAAAAAAAAACCTACATCTGAATCCGAAGTGTCATTTCGAATCTGAATGACATGAAAAGCCAACATATCATTGGTCCCAAATGTTGCCAAAACTTTTATCTTTCTTTGGTTATATATTCTATATTTGTAGAGATTATATGTTCTTAAACGACGCGTAATATGCGGGTAATTTTGAGCGTTTATCCTTATTGAACCCGCACTGAGGCATCTTCCGATGTATACCTATCATATTTATATATGTAGGTAATAGAGTAGTGTAAGGATCGAGCAGTGACACCATAATTTTCTACTTGGGACAGGTATTAACTTCAAATATGTAGCGATAAATCTAGGCATCTAAATCGGGATATACCTAGACACGGATAAAATGACCGTCCGACTTCCGTCGTTAAAAAAGGGAAACAGGTAAATCTCGCAAAATAGGTACAGTCGAGGACAAAGAGATGTATACACTTTTGGACCTTATTACAACGCAATAAGGTCCAAAAGTGTATACATCTCTTTGTCCTCGACTGTACCACATGTAAACCACAGCCAAATAGCACAAGACCCTAATCATAGTGCTGTGTTCCTGCTGGTGAGTAAGGTTGCCAAAGAGCTTAAAGAGGACCCAGTGTGTTGACAACGAGGGACCCTCTTGCTCCTTTAGTCGTCGACACAGTGAATCCTTTTTGTAAAGGGTCGGCAACGCGCATGTATGCGCACCTCTGGAGTTGTGACGCGCATGTGACTCCTTTGGAGTTGCAGGCGACCATAGACTACGGTAGCTGCTTACCGTTACGCGGGCCGTATGTTTGTTTGCCACCGTCGTGGTATAAAAAATAGGTACTTCTGACTTGATGACAGATTTTGGGACAACTCTCGTTGGTATAGACTTTTAATCGTTGCGACAAAGATTTGTATATTGAATGTCAAGTTCTAGACATACATAGTTCTATACATAGGTAGATCGTAACTTGGAACGCAGTGTAAGACATTTTTTTATTCTCAAATTCATTCCATAAGGAGGAAGGAGGAGGAGGAAAATGCGAGTTCAAAATACGGGAGTATAAAGCAAGAGGGGCGGGGCTAGAGATTTGTCTATTTTACGACTTTCCTGCATTGAGTAACAGGAGATGACATCCCTAAGATTTTTTTTGTCCCACAAGTTGTAATGAAAATCACTAAAAATCTATTCTACTCTTTGATTCTGTCATAGCTGTCAACCGCCAAACATGGCGCACAAAATTTGTTCTAGATATCACATCTAGTAGAATACATAATAAAGCAATGCTTTCCTGCACGACACGACATCGCGAGTAGAAGCTGGTTCCTAGCAATGGCTGTCTTTAGTCCCTATACTGTGGCATAGCCCTCCAAAACTGGGATAATAAAGCATTGTCCTCATCGCGGTAATGCAATTAACGCCGCCGCGATATTTTACCGCGATAAATATGGTGGACCAGCTGAGATAATAGCGTTCTATTTACATTCTCGTATTTTATTATTCTCTCTTCTACGTCGAAGCCTCGTCTGAGGTCCATGACTGAGTGTGTCCGCCTAATGAGTGTGTCTAGGGACATTTTAGGGTATCCATCTAAAGGGTATCGTGTTAAAACCTATTTAGGAACCATCGCTCGTGTATCACCTAAATATTCAAATCACCTAAAATTTGCCGTAAATCTCAACCAGTTCTCAACAGTTATCTTCAATGCGTATACCATCTCCGTTCCGTTGGGAAAATTTAAATGAAATTTATGGACTAGCAAAGAAATTAAAGGTCCTGAGTTCGAATCTTAGTAAGGGTATTTATTTGCGTGTTTTACTTATTTACCTATCAAGGTGTGTTTTATCATCATCATTAGACTCTATTAGTTCACATAGATCTAGTATCGTATAGTACCCATAGTATAAACTCAGCTTAGTTTGGGGGCTAGTTTGAATGGTGCTAATTGTCTCCAAATATAAAATATTCTCATAAAGAAATACATGCCAAAAACAAAATCATGATATGGCATGACAAACACCTATTATTTTTCTCCCTTGTTATTTATTTGTACGAGACAGGCCTTTATTTATCAGGGAAATGAATAAAGACGTTAGTTATTTTGTGTGGTTTATGAGATCTGTAGGCTTATCCCACGTTGCTATACCTACGGTTTCATCATGTTTTATTTTCACTCTTACACATATTCCTGACTTTTATGTCCGAATATCTGACATGCGGTTTGGTTAATTATTAAATCGATTGCTCCAATTTTTTTCTAAAAAAAAAAGGATTTTTAAGCGCGTTTCCAGTTATCTTAATGGTGCAAAATCTTTCACAAAATAAATCCCCACAATTTTGTCATCAACATTTACAATCAAAGCATCAAAATTGTATCCATTTCAAACGGTTGACACTCAAACATCTCACCTACACATATTCAAAATATTTAAAATATTTCATATAAGTAGCTAAGTTGTTGTTTTTTTTTTCAGGTAAGTCGCTGAAAGTACCAGAGTCTGGAGAAATAAGTCAGAGAGGTGACTGGAATTAAACCCATTGAAATGTTTCTAGTTGATGAAGGTATTTGTTATGTTGCAATGGTAGTTTATATGTCTTTTTCTATACGAACTAATATATTTTTAAATAGGTCGTTAAAGGGCGGTTACAAGTGATATTGCCCTTGCTCTGAAAATATTAGAAGAAAATAATATAAGGGTTAATACAGCAATGACATAATATGATAAGGTAACACCGCGGGAAGTCTCACAGATTGTAAACAGAATGAAACCCAAAATGTCCGCGGGTCACGATGAAATACCCATAACTGTTACTAAAGAATATCTGTTACTAGAAAATATCGATCTATTATCAGAACCACTGGCGCACTTCTTTAATAACTGTTTTGAGTCAAACCAGTTTCCGGATCAGTTAAAAATTGCAAAAATTTTACCTATATATAAGAAAGGTTGTAGAAGTGATCCAAATAATTATAGGTCCATATCTCTTTTACCCACCGTATCAAAGATTTTTGAAAAAATACTGAAGTCTAGGTTACTGAGACATCTGACTGTCTAGATGTCCTGAATAAAAGACAATTTGGGTATCAAAAAAGCATCGGTACTAACGAAGCTATAGGCACCCTAATTCATGACGTAGTGACACACTTGAATGACAAACATAAAGTGGCCGGAATATTTTTAGATCTTAGTTCAGCTTTCGACACCGTAGATCACAGTATTCTGTTAAAAAAACTAGAGCACTATGGAATTAGAGACAATGTTTTCAAAATGTTTGAATCGTATTTAGCGAACAGGAAACAATTTGTTGAGCTAAGTTCAATTGTGGGTAATACGGAAGAGAAGGTCAGGTCAAAAACAGTGCTGATCAGACGTGGAGTCCCGCAGGGCTCGATACTTGGCCCTTTATTTTTCCTATTGTTTGTTAATGATTTGATCCCCTATATCGAAAATACGGTGCCGCAAGCAAATTTAGTAGTGTTTGCAGATGACACTAATGTTGTGATCACAGCAAGTAGCATAACAGAGTTAAACAACACGGCAAATGCTGCTATAATGGCTTGTAATAAGTGGTTCACAGCTAATAATTTAAAGCTCAACACTGAAAAAACTAAAGTCGTATTGTTTTCAGCCACTTCCAGAAATTCGGATACTTTAAATATCACTCTGAACGGTAACAAAATTATACAGACCGATGTTGTCAAATTTTTGGGAGTGCATATCGACGCATTACTGAATTGGAAACATGAACTTCAGGCACTAACCAATTCAATATGCTCCGCGTGTTATGCCCTTCGTAGTCTGCGCGATTTGATTGACACGGCTCGTCTAAAGATGGTTTACCATGCACTCGTACAGTCTAAATTGCGATACAGCATCAAGCAATGGGGCAACAGCTACCAGTATAATACAGAAGCTGCTTTTATACTCCAAAAAAGGGCTATCAGGACAATAGTGCGCATACCTCAAATAGCCTCTTGCAGAAGTCATTTCGTTGATCTTAACATCCTTACTGTGCCGTCACTCTATATACTCGTAGTTTTGACTGACTTAATTAAGCACTTAAATAAATATGAGAGCTTAACTGAAAGAGGGATAAGGCTGTCTAGCAGACGTAAGCACATAAAATGCGACATTGTTCCCAGGCTTAACATTATGAAGCATGCAGCAGGCTATCAGGCTGTGTTCCTGTTCAACCATCTGCCCATTGAGTATAGATCTATTACTAGTAGTAAAATCTTCAATACAAGACTCAAACAGCACCTACTGAAAAAATGTTACTACTCTCTAGAAGATTTTATATTAGATAGTCAACCTTTTTTAATTCATAGATACTAATTATTGTTTTGAAAATGTTATGTGTAATGTTATGTTATGATATGACTCGTATTGTTATGACTTGTATTGCATTGTAATGTTAATTTTAAACGTAAGATTGATTTAATATAAGGTGTATTTAATAATTTAAGTAATTAATGTTCAACACAATTTATATTGTTATGAATAATAATAATAAAGAATAAAGAATGAAACTATGCCAATAAAAGGAATTCCTAAATTGCGAAATTGCGAAAAGGTAAGAACGGCCATTAAAATTCGATCCAGCACGCTTCGTCAATACCTCTGCTATAAATCTTGAAACTTGAGTCCTACCCTCGAACTCAATGACGTGTAGATAAAAACTCCCTAAAATAATAAACCACTAAAACTAAAGTTTAATACTAAAGTTTTTATCTAGATAACGCTTGATTTGAAAACAAACCGGATAAGGTTATTTGGAGCGTGCTGTGGAGTTACAGATAAAGTCATATCATATTACCTATTCATATAGATTTACTTGCAAACTTTCGTGTAGTTCTCGAGGTTGCATATGAAAACCAAGAAGAAAAACCTCTATTCTAGTTCACAAAATATGTAATTGAACAAACAAAACATTTCAAGAAACTCAATCATAAAAGTTGGGACCAATCCTAAGTTGTTTCGCTTCAATTTGTGTTATTGTTTTATTTTATTATAGTAATTGTAACAATTTCACGCTCACGATGTGAGCTTTTTGATTTTTTTCAACAGACTTCAAGTTTTCTAAGAAGGAGGTTCTCAATTCGTCGGGATCTTTGTTTTTGCAAATTTTTTTAATGTTTGTTCACCGATTATTCGAAAGAGTATTACTTCACAGTTACTCTTATTGTAATCAGGTAAGGATCTATTGATGGCATCCTTGAGAAATCGTGGGAACTCTTCAAATATTATAGGCACACCACACCTACAGTGATTTAAATTTTTTTACGGTAGTTCGGACATTTCCTTTTGGAAAGGTGGAGTCTAAGTGGAGTCGGATCTTTATTGTTTAAATTTATTATTACTTACCAAACAAAACGGTTCCGTTATGCGTTAAACATGTTATGTTCACGTGTAAATAAATGATTGGTGATAACTACACCAGCGATGATTCTTAGTCTTTACCAAATAGCGTCGCTATAATACTCGAGCAAAAAGGATACATTAGTCTATTAGTAGCAATGCACCGAGGAGAAGTTTCATAAGTTGCGAAACTTCTATGGAGAATATTCTCTGGAACTTAAATTTAATAAACAATCTTATCGTGTCAGAACCGAGGTAGACACACGCCATTTTAAATATTATGCCTGCCTGGTTTACTAATATGTGGCGTGTAATATTATATATTACACAAAATGTTAAAGTTCTCATGGGAACATTCTCACAGAGAACTTTCTAAGTTTCTTTCATGTAATTTCTCGGAAATTTCCGAGAACATTTCTGCAATTTCTGCAATTTGCACATTGCTGGTCTATTAGTCCCAATTTCTAGTCGGATAAATCCAACGTGTTTTTTATAATTCTGGCCATGTGACAGTTTCCCATAGATTCTCTAACGATTATTGCTAACCTAGTTCTGCAAAGAGCGCTCAATACCTATTGTATAGTCAAATAGGGCAGTAAACATAACTGTTATGTACGCAGTTTGGCCTTGAATAAATCAATATAAGGAAGATGTTTGCTGCCATAGGGTCTCTCAGACGGCTCCGGAATTTCCTGCCAAATGCTACTAAAATTGCGCTTGCTCAGTCGTTACTTCTCCCCATTCTTGATTATGCAGATATCTCCTATTTTGACCTAACCGAGGAGCAACTTAATAAGCTTGAGCGTATTCAAAATGCCTGCATTCGGTTCATTTTCGGATTACGCAAATTCGACCATGTTTCTAGTTTTCGTTCTAAACTCAAATGGCTCCCTATCCGTCACCGCCGTAACTCTCACATACTTTCTTTACTCTTTTCTATACTTTTTAACCCTGCAATTCCCCGCTACCTCAAAGAGCGTTTCTCTTATCTTAATTCTATTAGATCCTCTCAAAAATTGCTCCTAAAAGTGCCATCTTCATCTTCCAAATTTTATAATTGCTCATTTACGTTCCAGGCCGTTCGTTTGTGGAATTCTCTCCCTCTCAACATTAAACGCGCGCAATCTATTGGTAGCTTTAAATCGCAACTTAAGGAATACTATTTATCTCTTCCTTAGGTTTTGAAGTTGACACTGTTGTTTCTTATTGTGTGTATTATATATGTATATATGTACGTATATGTATGCTTAATTTGTATTTATTTAAGTATGTATATTCATATGAATGTGCTGTGTTATCTATTTCGTCTCTTTTGTTTCTATGTACCACCTACTGCTTATTGTTTTTCTCTAGTCTCCACTACCCAAAGGTTGTCTGGAAGAAATCGCTCATTAGCGATAAGACCGCCTGTTGTTACCTCTACCTAAATTTATCTAATTGTAAAATTTGTGCTTGTAACTGTATGAGGTGTGCAATAAAGAGTATTTATTATTATTATTATTATTATTATAATATATCTGTCCAAAGTATTCGTCTAAGCGAATTTATTTATTTAATCGTATGGCTAAATACATTATCCCTATATGTACATTAGAGTCGCTCTGAAAATACAATTATCGAGGAATTAGAGAGCGACTAGCTTTCCGCCCCGCGACTTCTTCCGCGTATAATAGCACAGACTGACAGTAAGGTTGACTGGTAGAGAATGTCTCATGACATTAAGTTTGCCTTTTGTACGATAACTTTTCTTTTTGTGCAATAAAGATTAAATAAATAAATAAAGTTAAAAGTCTCTAGCTCAAAAAATAAATTTCCCCCATACAAACTTTGAACCCCTTTTTAACTCCCTCAGGGGTGAAATTATCCTAAACGCTGAAAGTACTTTTGTGTATTCTAATAAGTAATATTCCTACAAAGTTGTAAGTCTCTAGCTCAAACAAAGGAGTTTTCCGCATACAAACTTTGCACCCCTATTTAACCCCCTCAGGGGCGGAATTATCCAAAACCCTGAAATCAATTTTATATTTTTTATAAATATCAGCGAACGTACGAAGTTTCAAGTCTATAACTTAAAATTTAAAATTATATACATACAAACTTTTAACCCCCTTTTTACCCCCTTATGAGTTGAATTTTTCAAAATCGTTTTTTGTTATTTTAACACGTTATAAATGTAACCCGACCTGCAAATTACAACTTTCTAGCTTAAGTTGTTACGGTTTCGATTTAATACAAACTTTTCAACCCCGTTTCAACTCCTCTCGGGTTTTCAAAAACGCTGAAATCAGTTTTTTTACTTTTAAGTTAGTAGCCTGCAAACGAAATTTCAAGTCTGTCACAAAAAAAATTGTAATCTCTACAAACTTTCAACCCCCTTTTTACTCCGTTAGAGGTTGAATTTCAAAATACGCTGAAATTATTTTTATTAATTTTTCATTATCAGTAAGCGTACAAAGTTCCAAACCTCTAACCTTAAATTTTAAGCCTCATCCATACAAACTTTCAACCCCTTTTTTACCCACTTAGGGGATGAATTTTTCAAAATCGCTTCTTATTATTTGAACAGGTTATAAATGTAACCCGACCTGCAAATTACAACTTTCTAGCTTCTGTTATTACGGCCTCGCTTTAATACAAACTTTTCAACCCCGTTTCAACTCCTCTCGGGTGGAATTTTGAAAAACGCTGAAATAAGTTTTTTGTTTTTAGGTAAGTAGCCTGCAGGCGAAATTTCAAGTCTGTCACAACAAAAAATTTAATCTCTATACAAAGTTTCAACCCCTTATTTACCCCGTTAGAGGTTGAATTTCAAAATACGCTGAAATTATTTTTATTATTTTTTAATTATAAGTAAGCGTACAAAGTTTCAAGTTTCTAACTTAAAATTTAAAATCCTATACATACAAACTTTTAACCCTCTTTTTACCCCCTTAGGGGATGAATTTTTCAAAATCGCTTCTTATTATTTGAACACGTTATAAATTTAACCCGATCTGCAAATTACAACTTTCTAGCTTCAGTTGTTACGGCCTCGCTTTAATACAAACTTTCCTACTCCGTTTCAACTCCTCTGGGGTGGAATTTTGAAAAACGCTGAAATAAGTTTTTTGTTTTTAGGTAAGTAGCCTGCAGGCGAAATTTCAAGTCTCTCACAAAAAAAAAATCTCCATACAAACTTTCAACCCCTGTTTTACCCCGTTAGAGGTTGAATTTCACAAAACGCTGAAATCATTTTTATTACTTTTTTATTATCAGTAACCGTACAAAGTGTCAAATCTCTAACTTTAAATTCTAAACCTCATCCATACAAACTTTCAACCCCCTTTTTACCCCCTTAGGGGTAGAATTTTTCAAAATCGCTTCCTATTACTTGTACACATTACAAATGTAACCAGACCTAAAATTTTCAACTTTCTAGCTACAGTAGTTTCGGCTCTGCGTGGATCAGTCAGTCAGTCAGTCAGTCAGCCAGGACAAAGGCATTTATATATGTAGAATTGTAGATATCCAGATTCTTTGCCCATTGGGCTGTGTTTTCACTAGGCGCAAGCAGGTCTGCAAAATTGCCATTAAACTTTTTCTTAGGGCAGTCGTAAAAGATGTGGTTAATAGTCTGCTTTGGTGCTAATTTGGCATCTTCCTCATAACCAGGACACGTGCTCAAAATTCTAAGAATAAAAACTGTAGCTGGCGTATCACTTTTGCTCAATATCGCTAGTGAGGTAAGTCTATAAGCCTTTTTTGAACCAAATGGGAATATTTGTTTGTATAAACAAACGCACAAACTTACAAACGGTCACCCTAAATTCAGATACCGTCTTAGTTCCTTCGGAAGTTTAAAACACAACAGTATAAAATACAAATGAAAACACAACAGGCGATCTTATCGCTAAAGAGCGATATCTTTCAGACAAAGGATTTTGAATAAGTTACTCATACTGATAAACATACATACTTACATAGTATTGTTAACTGTGTATCTATTCTATTATTTAAATTTGTGTGTTTATCACGGATATTTGCTCCTGTGTTATGGATGTTTTATATTATATTTATTTATCTAAACTTTATTGTACAACATAAAATGCTTGATGTACAAAAGACGGACTTAATGCTGTAGGGCATTATTTACCAGTCAACCTTGGGGCAAAGCAGAGAGATTGTGTATATATCTATTATATATTTATGTCGTCGCCTACTTAGTAACCACAACACAAACCTTATTGAGCTTACTGTGGGACTAAGTTGGTTTGTGTAAGATTGTCACATAACAGTTAGTTAATAGTTATTTAATATCTATTCTTCTGTAATGGGTGCCAGCATTGTGGTGATAATCATATAATAGTCATACGTAAGCTTACAGACATATTCTTATTCTTCGCTGAAATCCTGGCTCTCCGTTTAATTAACGACGCAGACATTGTTTGCCAGCATTCTATTTAAACCAAACAAAACAATACTTACCAAATACAAAACGACCTATTTCTTCAAGAAACCCAACTAAGTTAGGACCATTTGCGTAAGGGCTACTACTGCCAAGAATATCCTAGCTTTCAACTGCGTTCTAAACGGTCATTAACTTGTTTACGATGCCACGTTACGGGAAAATTCAATAATCTATGATCCTTTGTCTCTTTTTCTCTAATATTCTAAGAAAGAGAAGTTTTGAAATTTCTGGCACAGGTTTTGTGACTTAAAAGAGCTACGGAGGTACGTGAAATTGAGAGTTCTAGCGAGATAGCAATCGTGTAAACTTAAAGCAATCTCACTATTGTAAGTTCCGAACTAGTAACATGATTTCATAAAGTTCCTTCAAAAGAAAATCGAATTCAAATTTATCACCTTCTCCTAAATCATAAACGAGATTTTGCTGAAATCTAAGCATTCACAACTGAATCTGTATAAGCACATCCACACAACAAAGTATTAACTTACAAAGCAAACCTAACCCACTATGGAGCTAAGTCTCTCGAGTCTAATCTGTGCCAGAGACTGCATCGATCCGACTACCTCGCAGTAAAAAGGTACATTTCTGCTGCGGTTTAGTTCGCCCGTTAAAACAGGTGGTTGTTACACCGTAGTGCCACCATTTTAAATTTATTCTAGTTATAAACTCGTACAGCTCAATACTTTTGATGTTAATAAGGTGTTACTGTTTGTAACCAGCCCTTACGCACCGGGATGAGGTTGCCGAGCGAACCCTAGATTTTTTTTAGCTGTGGTATAAAACTGGAACAAATGACAGTAAAAAGATGATGATGTGTAAAACTTAAGAATCTTTTTATGAAATGAAATGAAATGAAATGAAATGAAAAATATTTATTTGGTGGAAAGTGAACAGAAATATATCATGAAATATCCAAATAATTATAATTTACACCAAAATGGTTGCCACTCAGCATGAGTCATGGCAGTGTAGCCACAACGCTGATTTTCAGGGCAACCGGAACTTAAAACTATACTTAATCTAACTAGTGACAACAATATTTCCAGATGACATTCATGTCACTACTGGCAACCCCACTTGACCGGTTTTGAAATTTTATATTTAAAAAATAAGTTTAGTAACATTGATTTCATTATTTGTTAGAGTTTGGTAAAAAAAAAATATTTGGATCAAAAGAAGTGTCATGGTTAACATGGGATATAGTGAATTCTGCGGCACTTCTCTTTTCGCACAGACTTTTTTTTATTGGTACCGTAGGTACCGTAATGACTTCTGTTACGCTGATGGTGACTGAAGCCCGAGTTTGGGCTCGTTAGAACTGTCTTCATGAATGGTGGAAGACTGTGGAAAGAAAAATAAAAGGTTGAACCAATAACCAAAATGTACAGACTTTTTTTTAGGGTTCCGTAGTCAACTAGGAACCCTTATAGTTTCGCCATGTCTGCCCGTCCGTCCGTCCGTCCGTCCGTCCGCGGATAATCTCAGTGACCGTTAGCACTAGAAAGCTGAAATTTGGTACTAATATGTATATCAATCACGCCGACAAAGTGGTAAAATAAAAAGTGGAAATTTTTTTTTTATTAGGGTACCTCCCCTATACGTAAAGTGGGAAGTGATTTTTTTTTTCATTTCAACCCTTACGTGTGATATATTGTTGGATAGGTATTTAAAAATGAATAGGGGTTTACTAAAATCATTTTTCGATAATGTAAATATTTTCGGAAATAATCGCTCCAGAAGTAAAAAAATATGCGTCCCCCCCCCTCTAACTTTTGAACCATAAGTTTTAAAAATATGAAAAAAATCTGAAAAGTAGAACTTTGTAAAAACTTTCTAGGAAAATTATTTTGAACTTGATAGGATGAATAGTTTTTGAAAAAAAATTACAAAATAATTTCTGAACTAAGTTTGTAATTTAACCTTATAAGCAGATGTTTATTGTACCTGTAATTTCTACAAAATTACAATGAAATGACGTGCTTTCAAATAAAGTAAAAATGTTGAAAATCGGTTCACGCAATAAAGAATTATTCCATAAAAATCATCTTCCATACTTTAAGCTCGCGCGCAATAGTTTACTTAATTTGCCGATAGATGTCGCTGTACATCTATCAGCAAATTAAGTAAACTATTGCGTGGAACTCTCATATCATATCCTACATGGCGGTGTTATTAACTCTTAAGTGGGGACACTTACTGTGACGGACGGAAAACTACGGAACCCTACACTGAGCGTGGCCCGACACGCTCTTGGCCGGTTTTTATTGTAACTTAGATTGAATTATACTCGTAGCACCCATTATCACAAAAAAAAATTTAACCGTCTAACACTTTAATTACGTATTTAACGGTTGTCTAAACAATTTCCCATAAAAATTCTCACGCGACGTGTTCACATGACTGTTAAAATGTGAGAAATTGCTAGCCAAAAATAACCTTACACCATGGTGTAAATGGCGGCCGGTAGTTCTGCAAAGCGATCATCAGCGGATCTATAAACCCGAGCGGTTGCATTGCGAACTCCTTTTGTTTTGATTTCCTATGTATAGTCGACTGACTATAAAGATACATAAATCCCCTTTTTCACATTATTGCATTGTAGTAAGGTCCAAAAGTGGATACATATCTATATAGTCGACTATTTGTGCGTTCGAGTTTTTTGAAGTGAAAACTAGTTTAGCAGCGCTGTGCACTTTTTGTGATGGGGGAAAAATGTTAAACTCGCGACAGGTCACGTGACCGACAGATTCGTCAGATTGAAAATTGGTAAGACGGACACGTGACCTGATCGAATAAATAATTGTAATAGATCTGAAGTGTTCAATTTTTAATGTAATATAAATTGTCATGTTTGTGTTCGATAGCGCAAAAAATGAATATTGTATTTTACCACATAAATGATAGTACTTTTATACTCATAATTAAAGTAATTCGTGCAAAATTATTCCCTAACCATTCTAAAATATCAAAAATGCACAACGTTAATATTCAAGTTTTCACTTCTGCCGGCACTCCCGGAGTGCACCCTGTTTTTTTTAAAGCCTTTGTTATGGATACTCGTACGAGGTAGAGACAACTGACACAAAACGTTCTCAACTCATAGCTTTCAGGAGCAAATATTCGGATCGGATACACGAATTAAAAAATCTACATAGCTTCAATGACAATTCAATATAAAGTAATCAAGTTTGCCTTATCGATGGTGATCACTGATCAGATAAACGCTCTAAAAATTATGCAACCTATCCTGTTACAATCGTCTTGAATACCTAGTACGGGGTACAGGGGTCGGCAAACCGCGGTTCACGAGCCGCATGCGGCTCTTTTAGGGTCAGTTGTGGCTCTTCAAGTTCCTCTTATTAAAAACTAGCCTTTTCCCGAGGCTTCGCCCGCGTACTATAAGTACTCAAAAAGAATACGATACCCATGTCGATTTTCAGACTTTGTGACCACATTTGCCCCTTTTAGGGGTTGAATTTTCAAAAAACCTGAAACACGTGTTTACTCATTTATCGTTAGGAATACTCCTGTGAAGTTTAGAATAAAATAGTCTAACAAATCTTGATTCGCCATACAAATTTTGGACCCCCATTTTACCCCCTTAGGGGGTGAATTTTGAAAAATCCTTTCTTAGTGCACCCCTAGACCTTATAAGGAACCTACATGCCAAATTTGGAATCTCTAGAACCAGCGGTTTGGGCTGTGCGTTGATATGTCAGTCAGTCAGTCAGTCAGAAGGTCAGTCAGTCAGTCAGTCAGTCAGTCAGTTTCTTCTTTTATATATATAGAAATATTAAATATTACATTGAAAAACGGAAAACTGCGGCTCCAAAAATTCCATATTCTCCGCCATCAGGCTCTTTGTCAAAAAAGTTAGCCGACCCGTGACCTAGTAACTCCAAGGACCTCCTAGGTCTCTGTGAGCTGTGTGTGTAGTCTCCTTGGATGGAGAGCTTTCACCGTGAGCTGTAGACCTCGGGCCCCTAATTATTAACCTATTGTAGATTGTATTTCGTTGTGAATTGTAAAATGAATACTTTACTTATACGAGTATGTTATCTTCTATTGAAAACAATAATCAACCTACTTATATATAATGAGATACAAAATTAAATGTAAAGCCGGATATCCGGGCAGACAAAACCATATTTACCCATGCTGAAACGGAATAGGTAATAATTGAATACTAAATATTTTTTGTTAAAAACGTTTGAATTCTGTAATATTAACCAACTTGTTGCCATATAGAAACATAAGCAATACCATAACTGCTAACTGCATGACGAAGCTGTTAGAGAGCCTTTCGCTTGAGCCGAGCGAACACGTTTAATAACTACATTAAGTGCGCGAACTATACCGCGGGTCGTACCAAGATACTGTCGCAGTGGAAAGACTAAACTTGTAGTGAGTACTTGTAGTGACTTCCTAATATTCAGCAATGAGAGCGTTTGCTAAAAGGCGTTCAAAAAACATCTTTCAATTCAACATGATTCCAAGTGCCGAATTCTACTTTAAAAATACATTAACAATAAAATAAAAATACCACCTATCTCTAACATAACTCCAACACACAACAAACATTCAACCAATATTGAAGTTGTATTGGAGTTGCGTTGGAATATTTCTGAAGCAAATTCTGATATTTCTGATTCAGATGTTTATGCCGTAGCTGTATTGCGTTGTTAATGCATTGGAGTTGTATTGAAGTTGGATCGTGTCGACACGTGTTTTAAAATTAGAATACGGCCCAAAGCCATACACTGTAGACAAAATAAGTCTGTAAAGTTGTGTAAGGAACCAATTATAATTTGAGAGTGTTTTACTTCATCCAGATTTGAATTGTTCCGGCAGCGTAGATACGCTGCTAACTACTTTCCGCTAATACAAATGATGGCAGATGTCACCTCATGAGAAGTGCTTTTTAACCGCAAGTACGCATTTTCGAGAGATTAATACACTTCGCCCTGCGACTTATCTTTTTCTGTGTTCTGTGTGTGTTCGATCGCGCCAACAAACGGTCACTCCAGTTTGGCGCAATATTGTAACTCCCGAAACCTGTAATTGTTTTACATGAATGAATAATTTAATAAAAAATAATAATAATAACCTCCTTTTACATTCCACGTTTATCGACTCGTCTGATTCATCTTTCGATTTTCGTTATAATAATATATTTTTTGCCCGCTTTGTTTATACATGCATTGCACAGCTTTCGGGAAAATGTATGGAAATGTTTATACAATCTGACGCCGTTATCATTGTGTGTATGTGTGTGTGTGTGTGTGTGTGTGTGTGTGTGTGTGTGTGTGTGTGTGTGTGTGTGTGTGTGTCGAAGTCAACCTACTGTTATTATAGTTCCTTTGTAGTATTCGCGAAGCCATGTGACATAAACTTAAAATTAACTTGGCAGCAGAAAGTTTCCAACGTGCAACGTGAAACCAGTGGGGGGTTTTGCAATAGGAGGAGATCGGGGGGTGATAGGGTAGCGATAGGTAGGATATACGAATCGGATGCACATATACATAAGTATTTTATAGCTGTCTGGACTTATTGTATTTTTACTAGCTTTGGAGCGGTTGTAGCCAAAAATGATTCGTTTTGGCGAGTCCAATACTTGGAAGTATATAGGTATATGTAATACATTCAGCAACCGGCCAAGAGCATGTCAGGCCATGCTCAGTTCCGTAGTTGCCGACCTGTTACAATACATCCATTCTAAAGGTCGTTTATGAAGGGATATTTGGCGGCGCTTACGTCATTTTACTATGCGGCACTTACGTCATTTCATTATGCGTAGTGATAACTCAAAAACCGCTCAACCGATTATATTGAATATGGTTTTCATTGAAAGTTTTTAGGTAACAATTAGTTTGACATAAAAAATGTTTTAAAAGACCTGATGTATTATTTTTGAAATACCTATTCGAAGATACCCCACGACAAGGTTTGAGTGAAAAAAAAACTTCATGTATTCGAGAGGTACTCTAATAAAAAATATGTTTAAGTTTTTATTATACTACTTTGTCGGCGTGATTAATGCACATACTCATACCAAATTTCAGCTTTCTAGTGCTAACGGTCATTGCGCTAGACCGCGGACAGACGGACGGACGGACAGACGGACATGGCGAAACTATAAGGGTTCCTTGTTGACTACGGAACCCTACAACTAACGTTTTTGGAAGAATTTCTTTCCTAAATAAATTAAATTTTAATCTGGTATATGTGGCTAATTCTGTCATAGGGACTATTCTGTCCACGAGCGCATATTTCTTTGATTTTCAATCATAGGAAAAAAACCATTTGCTTTTGATTGCTAGAACTGAAAGCAATATTACCGCTGCTTTGTCAATGAAATTTACAATTTTGTTCGATTTTCGAGAAAAACGCTAATGGACGGAATATGACGGTATTCGCCACATTCACCTTAAATAGAAAATTAGGAAATTTAGAGTTAAATTACGACCCAAGAATGATCCAAACCAACCTTGATAAATGGCTTTATGTCATTAGAACTATTAAACGACCCCAAGTCTGCCGACTGATAAATTAATCAGTTAGCCCCAGGTTCGGAGGCGCATTCTTATTTTTAATGATGACATTGATTGGATATTTAATACTCTCGTACACGCGGGCATGTCAATATCTGATTAGGTATAATATTATTTTATAAGTTGGAATACGCCCCCAGTCTGCCACACCTATTATTCACGCTGTAGTTTAATCGACGATTCATTTTCATTGTAATGTTAATGTCAAAGATACGTTTAGGAATTTTAGACTTTATCCTGTAGTATTAAAAGGAAAACTGTGAAAATATTACAGTTAAACTCACGTTCTTCTTGTACACAATATGTATCGAATTCTTTGGTGAATTCGTATACAAATAATAGTAGTGTATGTAACTGTTACGTAATAAGGGTCCTTAAAATACGAGTGTGGTTTTCATAATAAGATCACACGAGTGTTTTAAGGCCTTCTACACACATATTATAAATCCTAAATGTAGTGTTCGGAAACCATTAGAATGTACTCGATTGTGCCAGCGGTCGGGCGGGCGCGTGCCGGCGGTCGGAGAGGAGGGCAGATTTTCATTATGTTACCGTAGGTAATGAATTTTTACCACACTGTCACAGATAATACACTGATGTTACGTTACTGGTTCCAATAATCGTGGTAATAACATACGATATGTATACGATCGTACCAATAGTGACTTCGGACACATAAAGTTTCAATGTACAAACATTCAGGCTGTAGGGCGAATTAAGTAAACAAGCATATATGTATACAGTCAAGTGTAAAAATATGGGTGTACTCATTTTACTCAAAAATATGTCCCATAGTATCTTATTCCGTTGTAATAAGTGCGTAGTACCATATTTATGAGACGATTTTTTCGATACGTATTTTTGCACTTGACTGTACATACACCAAAACAGTAACTGCTAATTCTGTGTCGTAACTTATAAACTCACTTTAGTCAATGATGGTTTTGCTGGAAATGAAACCTGCCGTGCTACGGCCCGGGATGGCTCGCTTCACTTTTGAGATCCGTGAGATTGGGCGCCCTGACGGCCGGAAATTGGATTTCCCTGCCGATGGCACTGGTCGGGACATCAGTACTTCAGTTTGAGAAAATATTACTGGTGGTATGTATTGTTATGTTTATTACTCATAGTCCCTCTAAGTCGGCTACTTCACCAAACTTGATGTTAAATCTTATCCACATACGTTGGACTTACCTATTTTACAAAAACAGTCGATATCTAGAGTCAGCAACAATAGTGCCTAAGCGAGTGAGGTGGTAAAAATGAAGTATACATAAATGTATGTCAGCAGAACAAAAGTAAAAATATGTACAGGTCATTATGAATACTAAGGTATTAGCGGGTAAGCCCGCTAATACGTATTTACGAATATGATTAGTTACTTCTTTGAAAATTTGATTTATCCCCGATGCAAAAAGAGCTAGGGGTGTCATAAGTTTCACCGCTATGTGTGCGTGTCTCTGTCTGTCTATCTTCGTGTATGACGATGACGGTATTTACGGTATTTTTCTTGAAAGCATGTCTTATCATGCATGTTTCTGCACTAGGGGGTTTATAAATATTATTTTTATTTATAATACATAATTTAGCCCATAGAAAAGGTGGTTGTTAAAGAGTGTTGCCTTACATTAAAACCGGCATAGATTACAAATAACTATAAACTAGAGACTACCTACAAATAAAAAATGTCCTCCTAATCGCTGCCAATGGGCCATATTAGATTAGATTAAGTATTTGTTTAAATGTGTCTAAATAAAGGGTTTTATAATATACATCCTGATTTGATGTCAAAATGGAGCATTTCAATGGATCATTAGTTATACTTAATATAAAATTGAATAAGTCATACCAGCTTGGGTATATATTGCTATAAATATCACTACAAATAATATTAACACAGCAAAACACCATTGTTCAAAACTCAATTAAATGGATTCCTATATCTAATACGTACACGTCGAACTTCCCAATAGACGCAGGTGTAGGTAAACATACAATGCTTCCATTGTGATCACTTACGAAGACGGTAATTAACCTCCGTGTTACTTCACTTTTTAATATAAAGTTAACAATTAATCCGACCGAAGGTGAAACAAGAAGCCAAAGGCTTTGCGACGTCGAAGTGTGTTTTGTTAATTTGATTGTGGTACGGAACTTGTTTTATGTAGCTATAAGCCCTGGACTATACCTACTTAGTGATATGTACGAGTATGTAAAGTAACAAAAATCTGTGAACTAATAGATCATAAATAATTTATAAGAAAAAAAACCGACTTCAATGGGGGAGGTCAGTGAAATATTATTGTAGATGGTGTACTCTACTCTTAAATTAGAAAAAACACAGCGAAGAGGACAAATTGCCAAACTATGTGTCGTTGAAGAGCTCCGTTCTGATCATCTTCAGCAGTTCCACTTCATTAACTTTTTGAATGAAAAAGCTTGATTTGTTGATTAAAACACAAAAATTACTATATGTAGGTATGCCTTTAAGATCTGAACAGTTCCCTTGATTCCTCATTCCTCATCATCACAACTGCGTTATGACAACACCAATCTATATGTATACACTTACAATCAAAAAAGATTATTTAAAATCGGTTCAAACGCGACGGAGTTATGGAGTAACAAACAATAAAAAAAACATCCAACCGAATAGAGATTAATCACTATCTATTATGTTAAAACCTGTCTCAGAACTATCGGTGGAGTATAAAATAACCTTTGCCGAAAACCGCAACCAAATCGATCAAACCGTTTTAGAGATAAATGGGACCATTCATTTATATACACAAACACACCAACTAAGAAACAACCTGCTTCTCAGCCTAACTGTATATAGCATCTCCGCTGCATCGTCGAAGGGAAAACGTAGAAAATTAAAGTACGAGTTATAATAAAAATGTTTCCCAGACACTTAAAACATAAATCACTTAAATCACTTTACACTCAAACAATCTTAGGTACTACCTTAATTAGCCCCACTCCAAACGTCATAATTTCCAAGTTAACTTCAACGCAAGATACCTGCGCAACATTAATCATCGCTACCGCCAAGTTTTGAGATTAATCGCCGCTATAATTGCCCAGAGCTTGGCGCTTGTTTTCCGGAATCGCAAAAAGTTGGCAAATATTGAAACTGGGTCGCGCTAGAAATTGTAAACTATTTTGGCATACAGGCGGGATAGGAGGGGATTAAATTTGATGTAGCTAATAAAAGCTATAGTCAAGCTAGTAACCATTGAACACTACACCCTTTGACAAATGCAATGTGTCGCATTATATTTGCTCCACTCTAGTTTTCACTAGCGTGCTTTAGTGTATTCTGTGCTAGATTTATTAAACTACTAACAATAATATAGCGATTTAAGAATTAAATAAAGCTAAAGAAATACCGGTCTACGAGTTCATTAATTAAACTTGTAGCATTCGGCACTAAACGAAAGGCGTGGAAAGTGTTATGAATAGGTACAGTTAGCAGCAGAAGTAGCTCAGCGGGTGAAGTGCTCAAAATGATATTGACACGCTCTTATTCTTTTAACAATAAAGTCGTGTCAAGTTCATTTTGGACACCTCACCCACTTAGCTACTTACAGTTAGGTGCATAACTGAACCAATGTGCATCACTTTGACATGTTTCTTCCATTATTTCAGAAGAGGCATTAGTTATTAAGTTACTATTTTATTATTAATTGGTAACAACGCTAATAAACTTACTAACCTATTATGTTATTGTAGATAAAAATAAACATTTTTTCTATTAGATAATATTTGGTACTGACTCAGTTTTGCACCGACATCGTTAAATGAAGATAAGTCTTATCAATTATGAAAAAAATAAAAACTTTCAGGTTATATTTGTTCGTCTCGGTGTCAGCTATGTATCCATATGAAAGCCAATTTCGATTCATTGCATTCACAATCTTGATTTTTTTATTCGTCCATGATTTTGAACCAAAAACCGTTAAACTACATTTTTTTTATTTAACCCGATATTGATATTTTTCTTTTACACAACCAGGTAAGACAATTAGTTGAAATAGTTCATTATATGCTCTTTAAAATGATGTGTATGACTTTTGTATCACTCACGTATTTTTATGGTTATCTCAGAATGAAGTCCGCTACAAAAATTAACTAACGAGAAAGTTGTTCGGCCATTTGCCTTGACTCAGTTTTGCACCTGACAATACATTGCCAGTAACTAATTACAAAAATAAGCCTGATTTAAATGTTTGATAACTAAAATAATGGTCGCGGAATTCCTTACTTTAAATGAGTTACTGAATTGGGAATGCCTAAGAAAAAATGAAATAATGGGAAAAATAAATTAGGTGAAATTTCACAGTTTTCGGTATGAAATTGAGAAAAATGTATAAGTCGGAAGAAAATAATTTGTGAAGCAGTTTTGTAGCGGTACCCAAGGATTAATATTTTACGTTTAGAACTTTTATGTAACTTTGATTGTTATCAAATTATTTACATTTTACTAAGGTACTAATTTTGACTCAGTTATGCACCTAACTGTATGCTGCTGACTGTTCTTGCAAAGCTATCGCTCGACAAAGCCTACTCAGAGGTATTATTCCAATACCACAGAACACTAACGAGTTCATCGCTCCGGCAATTCAGTATAAGAGCGTTTTCCGTTTGCTCGTAATTATTGCAGATCTATCTGTAGATAATGATGGCACATGTCTCCAAGGTTGACCTTGGAGACCAAGGCACACCTAAGTGTGTGGAAAGCGATTAAGAGGGCCCTACAGACGCCGTTGTCGAGGGTCGCCATCAAGATAAAGACCGCTCAAACGTATGCTAGTGGCCTCGGAGTGCTCATTTAAAATCCTTTGAAAAGTTCACGGAGCGTTGGAAATGCCGCTGCGCACTGACACCCGCCCCTGAGTCCACTAGCGACGCTTACGTAGAAGCCACAATCCTCAGCTGTAGGGGACGGATGTGAAGTAAAGAATGTTAGGTTAGGTTAGGAGAGAAACGAGGACAGAATGCGAGGTCACATTACTTTTGTTTGCTTTACTACTCGACTCCTCCGGCATCGGTACGCCAGCAGGAATACACGGTTCAGGTTCACAATAGAAGTCGGATAGCGACTGAATAATATGCTCCGTTTAGCTTTGTGGAGCTTTTGTTCCTTATAACGTATGAGACTGGGTTATAGACAGTTGTTAAAAGATATGAATGAATGCGAAAGAGAATATGTTGACGCTAATGAAAACCTGAGTGATGTGAAAAGGAGGTCAGAGTTTATTAATTACATGAATGACTGCATATGTATGTAGAAATATCTGCTTCTGACTGTACGTATATTTCCATGGCATGCTCTACAGTCTATGAGGTTTCAATTGCTCTAAATGTAATAATGGAGTAAACGGACACGGTTATAATAGAGAGCGGATTTGAAGTAGCGATCTCAACATTAATATGGATATGACTGGTATATTTTATTATATTTTCTACACACAAAAATAATGTAACTTATCGGAATAAAAAAGTAAAAACCTTGTATAAAAACTCCTTTATTTAGAATAAAATACTTTTCTTTAAATCTAGTTTGTTGCAAAAATAGCATTCATTTAATCTAATTATTTAGCTAAGATTGCGGTGTGCGGTGTAATAATAATAGACTGTAAGACCTTAAACAACATGACATGTATTTAACAAATTGCACTAGTCATATCCATATTAATATTGAGATCGCTACTTCAAATCCGCTCTCTACTCGTAGTTATAACATTTCGTCGGGTGACAACCAAAACTCACTAATTACTACCACAAGTTTAAAGCCGTAATGAACTGTATTGAGAACAAAACAAGGTTGATATTCGTTTAATTATATTTTTGCAATTAGTGAGTGTTGGTTGTCACCTGACGATTTATACTTAGAGGTTATTGGTTCGTCAAAATTGTTAATTTACATAATACGTAATTACGTAATAAATAAACGAATATTCCAATTTATATGTTATTTTAACGGCATTCTGGCCTAGTCGGTAGTGGTCCTGCTTGCCAGGGTTTCAAATCCTGGTAAGGGCATTTGTTGATGTGTGCATCACATATTTATTTATCTACTAGCTGTGCTCGCGGCTCCACCCGCGTCGAATTCGGTCTGTGTCAGTAAGGCAAATTCACCCCTAATTTCTCTCCCGCTACCCTGGAGGCGGAACTTGAAGTAAAGTTGACAGATGGATACGCTAGAGGACAGTAGTCCTGATACAATATTTTACAACTACCACGAAATAAAACTACATTCAAAAATCTATTTTTTGTCCTTATAATTTTTTTTGGCATGATTTAAACGACATACAGTAGTAGGTGTATATCGGACGATACAATACCAGCAAATACACGGCACGGGGGGGGGGGGGGGTCCATGATCCATGCAACTTTAACTCAATCGAGTGTAGTGGCTACCCCCCCCCCCCCCCCATTTTAGACGTTGAATTTTTATAGGCTACGTATAAGGTGATTTCTGGGATAACAATGCAAAAAAAAACCGGCTAAAAGCCTATCGGCCGATGCTCAGAGTTTCGTAATTGCCGCCTCGTTACAAAACATCCGTTCAAAAGGTCGTTTATTAAGGAATATTTGGCGGCGCTTACGTCATTTTACTATCCGGCACTTCCTTAAATTAAGGTTCAAAAGTTAGATGGAGGAGACGCCCTTTTTTGAACTTCCAGATCTAATATTTACGAAACTATCAGTTTCATCCAAAAAATGTATGAGAAGACCTCTATTTTCTTTTTGAAAGACCTATCTAGACACACGGCAGTGTGTCCGCCAAGTTCGAGCAAAAAAAAGCGACACACCGGCCGTGGGTTATATTACACGAACCATTTCGGGCCAATTTCGACCACCCTATAACTCAAAACATATTTTATCTACGCATATGAAATTTCGAGTGTCTGTTGACATCCCCTTAATTGTCTAGAATACAAAATTTCATTATTCTACCTATAGCAGTTCTTGAGATATTGACGTCAGAAAATCGCTATTTTTACTATACACTCACTGACTCACTGACTCATCAAAAACCTAGACCACTTCCAATGGTCGTACTGACTTGAAATTTGGCATGGAGATAGGTCAAAGTAAAGGGAAAAATCTGGAAACGGCCAAGTGTGAGTCAGTTTTAAAAATAGCGAAGGTGTAACTTTGTTCTACTATGAAGTCATAATGAACTAAGTGGGTCTATCTTCCAATGGTCGTACCGACTTGAAATTTGGCTCGAAGCCCAAGTAACACATCAAAGCAGTATAACGGCCGTCTTACAGCATATCTGTATGCTTTTAGCATTTTGAGTTCGTTTTATAGTAGCATTATAAACGTTTATAGTGCTGATATAGGTCTTAAATGGGCACAAATTACCCAGCTTGAGATCCTATACAGGTCATTTAATAGCATTGCAGGCGCATTATGTCTGCGCTATTAGCATTATCGTTGTCATGGAAAGTGCCAATCGCCTCAAAGAAGCATTAGTACGCTCTATTAAGTTGCCGACTGCATTAAAGAAGCCTTAATACGGCCAAAAAACTTGCTAATCGCAGTAAAGAAGCATAAGTACTCTCGATTAACTTGC
Organism: Pammene aurita; assembly: GCA_947086415.1. Classification (NCBI taxonomy): domain Eukaryota; kingdom Metazoa; phylum Arthropoda; class Insecta; order Lepidoptera; family Tortricidae; genus Pammene; species Pammene aurita. The sequence goes on along the minus strand of OX352310.1, from coordinate 5,952,147 downwards.
CAATCGCAATACAAACGCATTATACTAGCATAAGAGTGTAGTAAAATAAACCTTACGTCAATGCAAAAACGTCTCTAATACCGAAGGAACAAATGTTATAATACAATGAACGTTGTGATTTAACTACTTTGTCTCGCAATATAAAATGGACGAAGACTGTACAAAAAACTGAATGAGTGACACGTCATTGTTTGCATCCTAAGAAAATTTATAAAAGTTTTTGACACTTTTACGTTATTATATCCTTCAAATATTACTGCGCAATGTAGTTTACTGTAAATGTGTATATAAGTTTCATTGAAAATTTTCACGCGCCTTTGATTTATTGTGGTTTTGCTATAAAATATTATAAAAAGATATGCGTCAAATAAACAAAACAATTGTGTAATCCTCGTATATAACGAGTTTTGCATTATTAACATAATAGTGTTGGTTGAGCAGTCCTAAATTAAGTAATTTCTTTATTATATAGGTATTTTCCTTGTATAAATAGGTCCGCATGAGTTGATTTTTAGGTTATTAATTATTTACAAAATGGCGTTGGTCTATATAGACGGAGAGCTAGTCCACGTCGGATATGACAATAATGAGAGCAACCAAACCCCTCTAGTCAGTTTGGTATATTATGCTTATTTCTAGATCTGGACATCTGGCAGCTTTAAAGTAGTGGAGGTCAAAGAATGCAAACCATTTCAAGAAAATAAATCCTAGAGATCTGGGTTTGATGCAATATTATGAGAAACTATACAAATACTATACAATATTAAGAGAAATTATACAAAAGTTTATGTTGGGAGAAAGTATTGCCAAACTATGTATAATAAAATATAGTTCATAGTTTTCGCCTACGGTTTTTGTTTCCGTAATAATCATACATCGGAGTTTTCGGTGCGGGAACGATTTGAGAAAGAGTAGAGATAAACAGATAGGTTGAGAGTTAGTTTGAGAAAATATCATATTATGCTTAATGAATAACTACCTCTCTGTGAATAGCTTACACACTATGATACGAGCTTTTTTTCTTAGAGGCATGTTTGTATTGAGTATTATATACTTAGTATTTTAAATATGCAATTGCATATCCGAAATTTATTAACTAGATCTACCTAAGACAAAGACACGGTATAATAAGTGTCAAATATTAATCTTGACGTCCGATATTTATGAACTATTTGATTAACTGAAGAGGTTGACAATGATCAGTCATTACATGAATTAATAAAAAAATACTTGAAAAAATCATAGGTTTATGTATCTACAATATATATACATAATAGTCAGCTATTACATATAAATTGTATATACTTATGATTTTTTCGATCAATTATTCATTAGGTAGAAACGTGCTAGAGTACATTCTGTTTTTTTAAGTTAATGCCTACTCTTTGGCTAATGTCAAACATTCCCGCACCGAAAACCCCGATGTATGGTAATAATACACAATATTTTTTGGTCTAACGTTTTTTTTTATCGATTTTTGACCAGTTTTGAGTCGATATTCCAACATATTCACTATAGATAGAATTATAAGGCAAACGACTATCGGTTTTTGAATCTTTTATCTCCATTCTGTAGAGCCGGATCTTGAAATAAATGAGTCGTTATTTTTTATGATATTTTTAAAATATGGTCTAATAAAACACTTTTATCGATATTCGAATGGTGTGAAGAATCTTACATATACGTAATCTACATATTAGGGTTCCTCTTTGATGTCTCTAAAAACTGTAGAGAGATTTTAATTTTTAACTAATTAAAACAAAATTTATGACCATAAAACCACTTTTTTAGCCTAAACCGGTTCGACTTTGATGACAAATATCTCGTGGACAATGAATATTGAAGTAAATATAGGATACTATATTGTTTAAGGCCGTTACTGATAATATGATAAGCTATATAAATAATTAGAAAACTAAGGGAATCAGATCCAAGGTCGTTGGCGCCAGGGAGCCCCTTAAAATATAGGCCCTGTCCTTTATAACTGAGACAACTTCGGCAATTTTTACCTAGTTTGGTATTACTATTTTCCAATTCAAACATTTTGCTAGTCTGTCACTGTGACCTCCACCCATTAAAAGCTGCCAGATGCCAGGATCTAGCAATAAGAATAGTATAGCAATCTAACCAGACGGGTTTTGTTGCTCTCATTATTGTGTCATATCTGACGTGGCTAGCTCTTAGTCCAATAGCAGCTCAGTGACCCTTAAAAATGCCTTATTTATGCCTACAGCATTACACGTGAATAATTATGCTATTAAACAACATTAAGCATTTATTTATGCTATTGTAGAACCTAAGGCACTAAAACCGCTAAAAGCTGTATAGGGGCTGTTCATAAATTACGTCATCAATTTTTGATAGTAAAGCTGCCAAATAAAGTGACGTCATTAAAAAAAATGCGTTTTAAGCTTAATTGTAAAATAAAAAACTATTTAGTAGATAATATTTTATAGCATTAAAAGTTTATAGAAACACGACTTTCATTCCTTTTTTTACACATTGATGATGTGATCTTCGGAATGACCGCCCCCCCCTCCTAGGTTATGCTACCATCATCCGATGTCCAGACCCCCCCCCATTTGAAATGACGTAATTTATGAACAGCCCCTTATAGTGAATTACTTGGCTTTATAATGGTTTATATTATTGCTATTATACTGCTTTAGGAACGTATTACCTACTTATAAATGCTAGGTAGCTGAAAGTTGTATAGCGAATTTACGTGGCATTATAATGGCTAATATTCATGCTCTTAAACAGCATTAAGCATTTATTTATGCTATTGTAGAACCTAAGGCACTAAACCAAACCGAAGCATTAGTGTAGCAAACCAAAACGCAACTGTACAGCATTCAGCTTTACAGTTGCATGTTGTTCGCTGCACTAAAACTAATGGCTAAACAAAAGCATTTACATATGCCATTATACAACCGTTATACAGCGTAAAGCATCATAAAATGCTATTGTAGAACCTAAAGCACTAAAAACAGCTGAAAGCTGTATACCGGATTTACGTGGCATTATAATGGCTAATATTCATGCTCTTAAACAGCATTAAGCATTTATTTATGCTATTGTAGAACCTAAGGCACTAAACCACACCGAAGCATTAGTGTAGCAAATCAAAACGCAACTGTACAGCATTCAGCTGTACAGTTGCATTTTGGTTCGCTGTACTAAAACTAAAGGCTTTAAAAAAGCATTTATACATGCCATTATACAACCGTTATACAGCTTAAAGCATTATATAATGCTATTGTAGAACCTAAAGCACTTAAGTGCTTTTAAACAGTCGAAAGCTGTACAGTTGCGTTGTGGTTTGCTGCACTAAAGCTAAAGGCTTTACAAAAGCATTTAGATATGCCATTATATAACCGTTATACAGCTCAAAGCATCATATAATGCGACAAGTTGCTTGGTGAACGTATATAAGAGTTTATACGGTCCTTAAGTTCGAAATAAGTTAACTATTCATATGTTATAATGCTTCCTGTGTTACTTGGGAGGTTTGTCTTTAGGTCGAAATAAAGTAAAAATCTGAAAACGGCCAAGTGTGAGTCAGTTTCGAAAACAACGAATGTGTAATTTTGTTCTACTATTAAGTAGGTATGGAGTGGAAATGAGATAAGACTTATTTAAATTTAGATACATACCAATTTAAGACAATACATGTTTGTCTTAAAGACAAGAACAATAAAATTGTTCACCACTCTTTGTGTGTCTGTTGCGGGAACCGAACCCACGATTTACGAAGTGCAAAGCAGGTCACTAGGTACACTAGGTGCGCTAAATCAGTCAAACAAAAATGAAAAGACTATTTTTTCTCGCATAGTCTAAATAATTTCTAATTTTACAACTAATAAAATCGCAGATTCAAGAACATGGAAATCATATATACTCTAAGATGGAATTATATATACTACTGCCCATCTCACCCTCCGATACGCCACGGGATGAGATGGGATGGTGCACTTCTAGGGCTACATAATAGGCCACCAATTATAATACCTACTGGTAGGTTATTAGTTATCTATGTTATCCAAGTTATTAATTATCTATGTAGGTAGCGTACTTACAAACAGAATAAAGTACGTTATTGATGTATGTAATTATATGTAAGTAGGTACATTTTATAGGTGTAGGGAGCCAGTTTATTTGTAAAAATCACCTATAAATAAATAGTAAAATAGGATTTATCATAGATTATAGGTACTCGCGCTGCCCGATCGATCCCGAAATCCCGATATATGTATGTATAGTGATACTAGATAAAAATTCCGTTCCCCGCCTCGCGCACCCTCCGTCGCTGCCTACACTCGTCCGCCGCGCTCGCGCCGTCCGCCAGCTCATGCCATCCGTTCGCCCGCTCATGCCGCCGGGGGGATGCGTACGCGCGGGAGGCGGGGAGTCAACGAACCAAGCGTTCGGCAGCCGCGCGTCATACGCGAGACATTTCCTAAAGCAAAAGTGATAAAAAAATAATAAAGAACCTACACCTAACAAAAGTAAATGAAATCCCATCAAAAACATAAATGTGAAAGGCTGCCAAGTTCGATTCTATGGGAATGCTTCGCCTATAAAAGAAGTGAGATCTGAATAAGTACCAAGTTCCATAAAAATACCTCAAATCATAAATAGTTATAGGAATGCACACTTGATTTCCAGCAGTTTTTAAGGTACATTTTGAATAAGTATCACGTTACATAGAAATACCTAAAATTATAATAGTCAGAGAAACGCACACCGGTTTTTTTAGCAGTTTCCTGATAACATTTATTATTTTCAGTACTTTTTAATGATGTAACTTGGCAAGTTTTAATAGAAAATTATATACTTGACACATTGCAGTCCAATGGTGTCGATTCATTGCATTGAAAAGGTGTGTGGTGTGTGAAAACTTGCCAAGTAACATAATTAAAAAGTACTGAAAATAATAAATGTTATCAGGAAACTGCTAAAAATACCGGTGTGCGTTTCTCTGACTATTATATTTTAGGTATTTCTATGTAACGTGATACTTATTCAAAATGTACCTTAAAAACTGCTGGAAATCAAGTGTGCATTCCTATAACTATTTATGATTTGAGGTATTTTTATGGAACTTGGTACTTATTCAGATCTCACTTCTTTTATAGGCGAAGCATTCCCATAGAATCGAACTTGGCAGCCTTTCACATTTATGTTTTTGATGGGATTCAATAATACCCAACACGATAGGTTGAAGCGAAAAAAAAAATTCACCCCCCATTTTATGTGTATCCTGATAAAAATATTTTTTTAATACAATTGCTCAAAAAGTTTACTTTATGTAGCTGCAAATCGTGCGTAAAGTTTGATTTTATGCACTAGTGCTAAAAAGTAATCTGATCTGCAAATCGTGCGTAAAGTTTGATTTTACGCACGATTTGCAGATATATTGCATTTTAAATTGACCAATCAGAACACTTCACTATATTAAATCCACCAATCACAACACATATCGGAGTTAATCGGAACGCTAGATACTTTTTTGGTGCGTATACTGTGTAAATAATTTAAGTCCTTAAAAAAAACATTGTATTTAATATCAACCAATCAGAATACAGCTATGTTTAAATCGACCAATCAGGAAACGCAATTTATTTCTCAGAACATGAGGTGTTTTTTAGTTCCTACTTCACAATCATTCAAAAAGAATTATTTTTTTGGGAAACGCTTTAAAGTGTGTTTAAACTGTTTAAAGAGCTAATTATACCATCGTCTGTGGCATTTATTCGCGGTATTGATATTTTGTATCTATGTCAAAGAAGTTAAAAAAAATAAAAGACCGTCAAGTTATACCATAATTTCACCTCAGTTTAGTTATTGTGCGTAAATAATAAGTATTTTTATGATATTTTCTCGCAATCGAAGTGAAACATTGTATGCATTATTCTGGTCTAAAAGCCATATTACGAGTACCACTCGAACAATTTTCCCTCACTTCGGTCAGGAAAATAACCACCTGGTGGTAATATGGCCTACTTTAGACCCTTGTCAAACAATCTACTATTATTTTATTGTAGTTTTTTCGCAATTGTATTAAAAAACGTTGTTCGACACACGTGCAGAAGTGTTATTTTCACTCGTCCCGAGTCTTGACCCTCGCCTTTCGGCTCGGGCCGAGTACCTCGGTACTCGTGCAAAATGACATACTTCTCGCACTTGTATCGAATATTACTATTTTAGTTTTTATTCTATTACTTTGGCGGCGTGATTAATGCACATACTGATACCAAATTTCAGCTTTCTAGTGCGAACGGTCACTGAGCTAGACCGCGGACAGACGGACAGACAGACGGACGGACATGGCGGAACTATGAGGGTTCCTAGTTAACTACGGAACCCTAAAAAGAGATAAATAGTAGTTAATGTAACTGTTACGTAATAAGGCCTACCTAATTACGTGCAGAAGCATACACTGCTTTATCTACACACATATTAAAAATCCTAAATGACGTGTTCGGAAACCATTAGAATGACCGCCATTAAACCGCCATGACCAACCTTATTGTGCCGGCGGTCGGGGAAGAGGGTGGATTTTCATTACGTTACCGTAGGTAATGAATTTTCATACGTTTTTACCACACTGTCACAGATAATACACTGATGTTACGTTACTGGTTGCAACAATGGTGGTAATTACATACGGTTTCCGAACGCGGAATAGAGGATTTATGATATTGGTGTAGATCAAGATATTTGTTCTTCAATGTACATTACAATGCACTAATGAACGTCAGAGAAAAAAAATATACGTGAGTGTCAACACTCGGTTGGAACGAAGTTATGTTATTTTATTTTATTTCATTTCTTTTCGTGACTTTTTCGTAATTTTTCTTGTTTTAATTTTTATTGTATTTTTTTGACATTTAAAAATTTTTTTTTTTTTTGAAATTTTTGAAAATTTGAATTTATTGAAATTTTTGAAATTTTTGTAATTTTGACTTTTTTCACTTTGTCACTTCTCACTTTCACTTTTCACTACACTTCACCTCACTTCACTTTATTCTATTTCATATATTTTTTTATTTCATTCCATTTTACATGTTTCTCAATTGTATGGGTGTCGCGTTTTCGTGACGTGACGCTTTTTCGTGACGGTCACGTGACTTTTTTTTATCTAGCCCCCATCCGCGAACCGTCCAATAAGGGACTTCGTTAACTACCACCGGTTCTAACCCTTACACCTCTGGCCGGAGAAGTATTATGACCGAAAAGAAACTCGACGGGACTTATTTTTTTCAAAACAGTAATACATTATTAGATTAGGCTTAACACGCACTGCGGTTTTTAGGGTTCCGTACCCCGAAAGGATAAACCGGAACCCCTATAGGATCACTTTGTTGTCCGTCCGTCCGTCCGTTCGTCCGTCCGTCCGTCTGTCAAGACCCTTTTTCTCAGGAACGCGTGGAGGTATCAAGCTGAAATTTATATGAAATACTCAGGTCTACTGTCCCTTGGAGCTGTGAAAAAATGAAACTTCTAAGCCAACGCAATCAAAAGATACAGTCGTTTATGTAACTTTCCGCAAATTTTCGAAACTCGCAAGGGAATCAAAACCTACACGATACTTTCCGTGAACTCAGAATCTTGAAATTTGGTACGAAGCAACGTCCTAAAGCACAGATAAAGGAAAAATTGCGAAAACCGTAATTTTTTAGTTACATCATGTAATAAAAATATTTTTAATAATTTTAAAGTTACTACCCCTATATACCTACAGGTTTGTACGGAACCCTCGGTGCGCGAGTCCGACTCGCATTTGGCCGGTTTTTTCATGCGGTATCAGTCTTGCGGTTTTTTTACACTTGACACCGTACTTCTTGCAAGTGCGTGCGCTTATAAAGAATGCCGTACGTTACATTTTTTGCAGTTGCGGACCCGCTTTTTAAAAACCGCAGTGCGTGCTAAGTCTTAAAGATTCAAAATAATGCGTAGTTCTTCAAGAAGACATATCAACAGCTTGAGAGACAGATCAATATCAAAATAAATCCTAATCTGACTGCTTCACAAAACGTTTGATATGTTTTCCTACCTAAACGGTGTCCTATAATTGTTAGATGATTTTGTAGTAGTTTCTGGTTTGGGCCATGCATCTTTGTCCGTCATATATAGTCCTCGATCCTGCAATAACCCTTTGACATTAAGGGTTATTGCAGTTAAGCCATTCTTAACGTCCACTTTAACGAGCAGGCATGGACCCAGGCCTGCTTACCGGTAAGGTTTGGCGGCTTGGGAACTCGAAATATTTCAAGCGTTGCTCTGCCGGCATTCCTGTCCTCTGTCCATAGCACGTCTGATCTCACAGGAAATATCCTTAAAGCCTCTTCGGCTACAAACTGTGAGATCGCGTGCTTGAGTGGGGCCACGAATGCCTGGCTAGCTATGCCGGGTCAAAATTTACCCGCCAAGCCCAAATACCAAAGAGCATGGGATACAATAGCTTCCGCCGCCATTGTAAAATCACTGGTTGCGACATCGTCAGGCAAAGACCTTGCTAGAATTTTAGCAGCCTCCAAACCGGAGTCAGGGCACTGGCTCCATGCCTATCCGTCGCCCAACGCGGGTACTTTCATCGACCCAAGCACACTCCGTGTAGCCGTCGGTCTCCGTCTCGGGGTTGAAATCTGCACGGAACACAGCTGTGTTGCCTGTGGAGCTCCGGTAGACACACTTGGCCACCACGGCCTCTCGTGCTCCTCGGGCGCCGGCCGCTTGTCTCGCCATGCCGCTCTGAACGACATCCTCAGAAGGGCGCTCGTCAGTGCCAACGTCCCCGCAGCTCTGGAACCCCAGATCGTGCGGGACGATGGCAAGCGCCCCGACGGGATGTCGTTAATCCCCTGGAATAGAGGCCGTGCGCTGGTGTGGGACGCCACTTGCGCTGACACGCTGGCGGCGTCCTATATCTCACGAACCAGCCGACAAGCCGGAGCGGCGGCGGACGCCCGAGAGCGCATCAAGGTAAATAAATATAGCTGTCTCGGCGCCAATTACGAATTTGTAGCTTTTTCGAGACACTCGGTCCGTGGGGCAGGGGTGCGCGCGGGCTCCACAGGGAACTGGGCAAAAGATTGAGGGAGGCCACAGGTGACCCTCGCGCAGGCAGCTTTCTCGCACAAAGACTCGCTATAGCGATTCAACGCGGGAATGCTGCCTGTGTGATGGGCACCTTACCGAGGGGCCAAGGTTTAGAGGGTCGATTTTAGTTATATATATATATTTTTTTTAAAGTTTAGACTTAATTTTAGTACTTTTGTTTTATAAATAGTTATATTCATATTATTATTTTGACATTAATGACATTTCCAAATATTTCTTAAGAGTGGGTAAAGGTAAATTTAAAGCATCGACGGGTAACTTGTTATATAACAAGTTACCCGGAATTATTAACCGCAGAATCGATTTAGATAAAATTTGGTATGGAGATAATTTGGGCTCTGGAAAAGGAAATAAAATAGTTTTATCTCAGTAGGGGTGGAAGTTTACATGGGGAAGAAACAACCAATAACCGCTGTACGTATTTAGATGAAATTTGGTATTGAAATAGTTTGTAATTTTTTGGTCAAGGTGTCCATATTTATATAAATATGGACACCTTTATCTAAATCGATTCTGCGGTTAATAATTCCCTATACAAATTTCCAACTCCCTTTTCACCCCTTTAGGTTTGATTTTCGGGGTGAAAACTATCCTTTGTTCTTTCTTGAGACCCATACTATCTCTATACCAAATTTCATCTTTATCAGTTCAGCGGTAAAAATATCCTCATACCAACTTCCAACCCCCTTTTCACCCCCACAAAGGTTTATTTTCAGGACGAACACTATTCTGTCGTTTCTCGGGACTCAAATTATCTCCATACTAATTTCTATTAAAAATTCTCAATACAAACTTTCAACCCCCTTTTCACCCCCTCCAGGGTTGATTTTCGGGTTTAAAACTATCTATTATCCTTTCCCGAGACTCAAACTATCTCTATACAAAATTTCATCAAAATCCGTTTAGCCGTTTTCACGTGATGCGCGGTCAAATAAACAGACAAACAGACAAAAAATTTGCAAATTGTTGGAACGTGTTCTGTTATCGATTCTAAGTATCCCCAGCCGACTTTTTTTCGAATATATTCCATGTACAGACTTTCGACCCTCTTCAGCTTTATTATATGTATAGATATTTATGTATTGTATATATCGTCGTCTAGTATCAGCATTCAAATTTTTGGCATAGGTCAAGCGCTGTTATAATTATCAAACAATCAAAAAATCAAAATACGTTTATTTCGAAACAGTAGGCTATTTCAATACATTAATAAATTCATTTTAATTCATCATTCATTCATTCATTTGATTTATTTTTCATTATTAGTCGGCGTTTATTTAAGGCATGTATTTAACCAGGCTGCTAAATAGTTTTTTATACCACGATGGTGGCAAACAAGCATAAGGCCCGCCTGTGGCAACTAACAATGACCCTATGGTTTGCAAAACGTTCTATTTAATTTCCTAATTACCCCCTTAAAGCACCAGGGGACATACAACCTACAAAATTTCAGCTCAATCGATCTAGCAATTTCGGAGCAAATAGACATTGTGACAAGACAGAGTAGTACATGCCTCCTTTTAAACCATTTTGGTACGGAACCTTAAAAATATTCCAGTTTCCTGAAATTTTAGTGCTCCCGTAATTAAAATGATACCAGCAATTGATACCCAAAAAATGGTTAATTAGGTAGAAACAAATAGCTGGCAACAAATATTTAAACCAAGCCTGCTTTGAATAATAGATGCCAAGTTAATATTTTTGTTGCCAACCTATTATTTCAAGTTCCCGGTTAATTTTTTGGTCAGCTATATATTGCTGCCGTTTTTCAATAATATGATGCCACATGTTTGAGGCTTATAAAAAAATATTGTCGCTAAAATATTAATTCACGGCCAATTTATATTATTATATGCCTTAGAAAAGTTGCCGATTCATGTTTTAGATACCCGGAAAATTATAAGCATTTTTATTTAATTTAAAAACCTGTTAAACGACAGCACCGGCGTAACTTTAGTAACCTGATCCTCACGCTCTAATGATCTTCAATTAATTCGAGTGTAATCTCGCCAATTACTTATCTGCCGCCACTTGTCTAAACGCGAAGTAATTCATTTTTTAATTAACCCCCACTCGAGCTGACGTGTCGGCAATACTCGGCATTCGCGAACCTTCTGTGTGCTGACGCGTCCAAATTAAAGGAGTGAGAGGAAATATTTGAAGGATTCTGTATAGAGTAGAATACTTGTAAATCATTCTACTAATATACTCAAAGACAATGAAAACGGGTTACTTTTAGGATATGCAATACCGGTATTTTTTTATTATGTCAATCCCGGTTTACCGGTAGAAGGACATCCAAAAAAATACCGGTAGGTACTATTTAGGTACTGCATTCCCTAGTAACTTCCCTTTTCAATCCCCTTCAATTTCAAAGGTGGTTCTCAATTCATCGGGATCTTTGCTATTGCAATTTTTTAGGGTTCCGTTGTCAACTAGGAACCCTTATAGTTTCGCCATGTCCACATTAACGTGTCCTTAAACCATTTCCGTCTTCATAATTACCGCTAGAGAAAAAATGTGTAAACAGATCCCGTACAGAAACTAGGAAAGAAGGCTAATTTGAGGTGTTCCGTAATATGGTGCATGATGGTCTTCACAGGAAGCCGTCGGACGAGGGCATCGCACGACGAGTTGTTGTTACCTGAGTTTTTTGCTACATTTTAATGTACCTACGTATGTGTGACTATTATTATATCACATAGTTATGAATAGGTACCTCGTATAGGTATTGACCAGCGCCTCACCTTCCATGAACATATGCAAACGCTTACCTCTGGATGTTTTCAAAGATTAGGCTTTGTACTCCGCAATGTAAAAGACTTCCATGACATTGGGGCCATAAAGATGGTCTTCAACGCATTGGTAAGAAGCAAGCTAGAGGCCTCGTCAATCATTTGGAACCCATTCGAGTCCACATACGCATTACTTCTAGAGAGAGTCCAAAAAACGTTCTGAAGGTTCTTATACAAGAAAAGATTTGGGTATTATCCATATCTCTACCCAACAAAATCCCTGCTTGGATGTCTCGAATACAACTCTCTTGAAGTAAGGCGTAACAACAATTTGCTGACTACCGTTTGTCGTATACTGCGTGGTGATTCGGACTGCCCTGAACTTGTATCTCGAGTCTGCAGGCTATACGTCCCGGATGTTCCTAGAATCTGTTTGAGGCCTCGACCACACCCACTATTGGCAGTACCGATAGCGCGCACATGGTCGCGAGAAAATTCACCGCTTCCCCGTGCGTTGACACTCCTCAATGCGCTTCTGACATCATCGCCTGAATATGACTTGTTTGCTTGTAGATGGGTGACTGTTTGCAATGAATGCTTGAGGTTTTGTGAGTTGATGGATGATAGGTTAGCACTTGTTCATAATCAGATGTTTTTCCTTCCTGCTATATACTTATCATACTTTTAATTTATTTAGTTACTCGGCACATTGGTGTACACTGTAATGCCGAGTTAACATATTGTTGTTAATAAATAAATAAAAAATTAGGTATAGGTACATCGTGTGCCGTGTCCACTTATGCAAACTGCCCGGGGACCCCCACCGGGCTTAACTCAGTAAACATGAGCGGTGGCTTTAAATCGCACCGTGGTGTAGCACAGCGAATATGTGATGGCGCATCTACTTTAACATATTAACGCTATCTTTAATGTATCCCATATAAATCGTTTTGTGTCACGTGTTGCCAAGACTAACAAGCGCGTAAACCTTTTTCGATTATCAAATCTTGAAGTTGGCTAAGCCATAGGATAATGAATGGTCGGAGTACGGTAGGTCGCCATCAGATATCCCCTATTGTCAGGTCCATAAGGTGCATGTTCAGATATTTTTGAGTACCTTGGCCACTCTGATATATTTGATGGCGACTGTACCACGTTCTTACGTATGGCCGTGTCCAGAGCGAAAGCCAGCAGCGTTTTTTTTTCTCAAGTACTCTCTCTGCACTCTGCACTGCGTAGCCGAATAAACGCATCGTTAATATTGACGACGGAATTAACGAACAGCAAATTGGAACCAAATCGCGTTCGATTGCGATAGTTACGAGTGTACTCGTGTGACGGACAATTGTTGAAAGCGTTGCAATCAGCACGTTTCCACGGCTTTAAATTGATAATTATTAGATTTGAATTACAAGGGATGGAAGTTGGAAAAAGGGAAGTGGAGGATGGGAAAGGAAAATGCACAAGTCAACCAAATTTTCTGCGGCCCAATTTGACAACTAAAACTTGACTCACTATCATGAACATGGAACAAACAAGTAAGTAGTGATCTCGCATGGACATCGACGTGTCACAGTTTCAGCCTTCAGTTTTATAAGAGCAATTAAAACAGCTATTTTTTTAATAAGAACTTACTGAAGTTATCACGGAACAATTAAAAAGCCATCGAAATGCAGGGACGTCTAGGTAGCCATCTGACAGTTCCGTTGCGTCCGAAATTCGAAGTTGTCTGTAAGAACTTCACTTCGCTTACGCTTCGCTTGTTCGATAATAACCATATGAGCTTGTCTCGTCCCGTAGCGACGCGTCGGCGCCGCATATTATCCCATTAAGCCACGCCTTGTTCACATTTCTAGCCAACGGCATTGCCTCAAGGTGCGAGTACGACCAGATTTGGATGCTCCGCAAATCTTTTTCTAGATCTCCTGAAGCGATGCTCTCAGTAAGATAGGGGAATATGTTTCGGCCGAAGGGAATTGACCTAGCCAAGAATGTTGTAAGTAACCATGAATTCCATATACCTACATATGTTTTTCAACAGTCAGTACGAGAGGTCATTGATCTTTAATGCGTAGTGATAAGGGCTAGATTACGTCATTAAAGTTACTTGTTATATGTCCATCAGATCCATACATTGTTTATTCAATTTGTGGTATAATGGAGTATGACGTCAATGTTATTTATATGATTTTATGTGGTTTGGTTTTAGGTCGTATCGTATTCAAGATGTTTTCAGAACGATGCTTTAATAGTGCCTTTCTTAAAATCAATAAAAATTGCAAGTGTGTTTTAGATACGTTTCTGGTTACCTATTCCTAGTATTCCTACTCTCAATCATGAGCAAAATCGATTCTACTATGAGACAAAAAGTTGTTATTTCTATTTCTTTCTATTACGCTACTTTCATTAAAGTGCTCTGGAAAAGTAGCGTTACTCCGATACTGGGTAGGTTATATACCTACAAAAAAAACTCGGAAACAGGAACACAGTTGAACTTACTAAAACTTCTGAAAACGCGCAATGGCGCAATCAATACATATAAGTCGGGTCTTGAAATAAAGTTACCACAACTAGGTTACTCCAAGTATATATATTATATAGTATATCCCCTTATCTCGAGCTATCCGTCCCGCCGGCTGTAAAAGTCACCGTAACTTAGCATTACAATATTTTACGTCGGACCGATTCAACTATTCCCGACTTACGCGAGTTTACGAGGTAGGTAGGTCGAGATGTTAGGAAGGTATACGTTATCCGTTTACGTTAATGCATTTTTATATGGCCTTGGCCTTATACGCTTGGTATATTAAAACTGTTGGGTACGACTTAGTAAACGCGGGGCCTCTAATTTTTGACTTATAAAAAAAATATTTAGGTCCTATAGCCATAGTCATTCATTTATAATATTTTAAATATTACATGTAAAATTACATTATATTGGTACACACAGGGTTTTCGTTATTTGTAAAGATTTTCGCGCCATATCGCTATTCTCTCCTAAAAGGGCATTCCCTTTTGGTTAGGCACTTCTTTTTTACCGATTTTTGATGGTATAGTACTAACTTACTAAGTAGTTAAATATTTGTAGGTACTATAGGCAAAAGGATGAATGAATTACGCTAAAACCTATTTCGCCTCACTTGGCCTTCGTAAGTTTCGCAACAAAGTAGTTCACAAACCCAAAAAGTTCGTAAAAATGTCAACAACCGACTACAAAGGAATAAAATGGAATTGTTCAAAATGTAATTACAGCCGACGTCTTTATCCCCATTCCCCCAGTTGTAAAAGTCACCTTTACTGAACATTACAGTATTTTAGCACGATTCAGCGATTCCTGACTTACTGCAGTTTGCGAAGAGCCGTTTGGTTTATGAATGAGTGCGCATAGAAAATGTGTTTTAAATATAAAAAATAACGTGTCGTATGTAAAGTTTACTGTAAGTAGATTGTATCTTACATTATTAAAACAAGCAACATTTCTTCAACAGCATCGATAAAATTACTTTTGAAGAGAGGCTACCTAGATAAGTACCACAAATTTATTTAGAGAAAAGCATTGTATCCTTGGCGTTTCGACATAAATATATCAACGGCATTAGCTGCGCTTCGTCTGAAAAAAATCACACATTCACGAATCTTTCCCGACATCTCCATTGTGTACCTATATAACCTACATTTATTTACGTTTCATGAAATATAACTACTTAATACCAATCTATTTCGAAAATCCACGACAACATTGGTAGCCCAGATATTTTTCTACAGCAATTTGACCACATTTTTTTCTTTCGCGACCTGATAGTCTTGTTTTACGTGGATACCACACTATTTGTACATACTCGCCCGATTGTCCGCTCGCCCATTTATTTGCCCACAACTCTGGCGAATATCGTATTTCTTTGTTTACCAGTCGTCGAACGGTAAACAAGGCCGGGTTCACAACAGCTATCAGGGTTTACGTTACTGACAGATTACCGAGATTAGGTTTATTTTCTGGGTTCCGTATATTTGAACCTCCTACGCAAAAAGAGGGGTGAAGTTTAAAATATGATTGTATCTATCTTTCTGTGACTTTGTAACGCGAAAGGTAGATGAACCGTCCAGTTCAGTTTATTTATTTTAAAATAGATTATAATACTCAACGATAATGAAGATTTCTACATTTATAAGGTAACCCGTTTTTATTTTCATACGATTTCAAAATGTCGGGAACTTTGTCGTTGTTGCTTTTTTACAATTTTTTATGTTTATTCACTCATAATTCGAAGACGGCTGGACTAATTTGGAAAATTATTTTTGTTTCAAATGGTAACTTGACGGCCCCATTATTATCAGATCAGGATCTGATGATGGGATCCTGGAAAAATCGAGGGAACTCTCCTATAGTGATTTGAGTATTTTTTTACAGCAGCTCGGGCTCTTGGAAATGTGGATTACCCTAAGTGCTAACCTCGATACGCTAATGCCCAATAAGTAGTGACAACCTACTGTCACCTGTATTGTGAAAGGCTTAAGTTTGAAGATGACACGTACTGGGATAGTGATGAGCACTTACACTGGGGTGAATTTAATAATTTACCCGACTGAATGGTTAATGAAACGACCATGAAAGAGATTTCATAATGACCGCTTGAGCACACAGGGTGGCTACAGTAAAAACAATTTTTGCTTGGTTAGAAAGACAGACCTTACGCTGGCTAACTGAGTTCACGTATCAACTTGCGATACGATGCGATTGAAACCAATCGGTGCATACGAGGAACTACGCTAACTAAACGACAGTGAAAACTTTTCTACAATCTGGTATTAGGTAAGCCTAAAATGTTAGAACGGACCCTAGGTGAGGCTCTATTGAGCCATGATGAACGCTAGGAAGATGATCAATGATCATAACCTAAAAATAGAGATAGAAGATATTCGACTTTTAATAGTATGGCTCCATACAGCGTTTGCTCTTCGTGCTTTTGTTATTCTGTGAGATCACCTGCCACCGGGTAGGGCATTAAACTACCTGTCGGAATGATTGAACTCGCTAGGTCTGTATTCAATGCTTACCGCTACTCCACTCTAAGTTTCATCCTATATGGATAAGCCTGAGAAGTAAACTATTAACCTCATAAAAATTAATTGATTTTTACAAAGGCGACTGCCAGTACTGTTTATCCCTTTAACCCAAAGGGGAAATTAAGAGATATCATAATAGCAGTTAATTCTAGTTTTTAAATGTGGTTTTCTTCCGTACATAATTGTAGAATTTTGGCACACAACCCAGGATTCGAGACTACGACTTTGAAAAGTGTTACACCTGAACTATTGAGCTACCGCAGTAAAAAGGAGTAAGGCCGTCGGGTTTAACGTATGAATATTTTCTTGTTGTTTTTTGCAGACAAAACTATAATTTGTGTTTGAAGTATTTTGTTTACTTGAAGATTATAGAGAGCGCGAGTAAATTCCCCTGGTCTTCAAAACAGAACTTGCATTAAAAGTTCAATGAAATTACTTCTTCCAAAGAAGTCCATTCCTCTCAACCTTGAATAAATCCCAAATAATATCGCGTCTTTTAGACTCGGGACATTATTTGGCAAAGTTGTAAAAGTTTAAGCGCGCAGTAAGCTTTAAGTCCGTATCATACAGAGCGGTATATTGCCGCGCAGTTTAGCAGAGGATCACCAGTACACTTTTATTCGAAGCTGGGAATTAAAAGCGGAAACCCTGGAGTACCCATCTTTGTACCATTTTTGTTGTAACATTATAAAACTTTTCACATTAAAAAATATAAGCTCGACGTTCTTCTCTTTTTGTTACCTCTAAATTACTCTAGGGAGAGCAGTTGTGTGCGTCATTCGTCACGTCAATCACGAACAATTCTGCACCAGTTATGCATTCCTGACGCATCTGTTAAGAGGAAAGTTAAAGTTGGGGGGGTCTGATTCATTCAACACACAAGGGCTCTCCCAACATCATGATTTACAGCCGACCTCGATCTTGTTTAACACCCTTCTTTAAACAATAAGTATCATCGTCTGGATACAATGTTATTGAATAGCGTATCATGGCGTTCCAAAGAAGCGCGGCACTGGAGCGTTCCGTGTGTTCTGCGCTGAGATTTCAGCATTCCTTATTATAGAGAAATATTCATTAAGGGAGCTTACTCAGAATTGGGGTACAGTGTTTTATCGCTGTTTTTCATAACCTTATTCTGGACAAAACACTAACAAAGACCCGTGTTTCCCTCCGCGTGGAGCTAGATCACACTCGAAGGCTGGTTTGCTATGGAGGAGATTTCCTTTGACCTTTCCCATTACAACATAACGAGTTTGATAACTAACTAGCGAACTCCTAGCCTAATCGGTAGTTACTCTATCTACATATCAAGAGGTCCTGAGTTCAAATCCCGATAAGAGAATTTATTTGCGTGTTTATCACGAGTATTTTCACGGGTTTCATTATCACGGGTTTATGGGATATCTACATATATTTATCAACCGAGTTCAAGATTTCGAAGAAGGAGGTTGTCAATTCGTCGGGATTTTTATTTTTGCTATTTTTTTATTTTTGTTCACCGATTATTCGAAGACGGCTGGACCGATTTGGATTTTTTTTTGTTTGATAGTGTATACTTCACAGTTGGTCCCATTGTAACCAGGTCAGGATCTGATGATGGAATCCTGCAGAAATCGAGGGCACTCATTACTATTATAGGCACACCTATAGTAAATTGAGTATTTTTTACAGCAGCTCAAGCATTTGCTTTTGGAAAGGTGGATGCTAAGTGAAGTCGGTTCTTTTTCGTTTAAAATTATTATATATATCGTGGTTTAGTGCCCGCAACACAAGCCTTATTCATCTTACTGTGAGTAGACGATTTATGATAGATTTTCACATAATTAAAGAAAAGAACCCACAGAACCCACAGGCCCTGAAGGCTTCTGCTACATTATTTTAGCAACACGTTAGGACTTACGTCACAGGCTTAACTTTGTATTTCTAACTTTAGTATAAAATTCCAACAATTCTGCTCAGGGAATGGTAATATTAGCGAAAAGCTGCTGCTTGTGAATGCGTGATATTTATTTTATTACATTGCCACGCAATTATTGCGCATGAAATCCCTACAAATATACTCGTAAATGTGTGGAGATGAAATGAAATTTCTTTAGCGAGTCACATCATATTTTACGCTTTATTGTGTACTTACAACAAATGGTCTAAGAGCTGGCCACGTCAGATATGACACAATAATGAGAGCAATGAAACCTGTCTTGTTAGACTGATTTTCTATCCTTATTGCTAGATCCGGGCATCTGGCAGCTTTTAATGGGTGGAGGTCAGAGTGACAGACCAACAAAGTTTTTAAGTTAGAAAAAAGTAATACCAAAATAGGTAAAAACTGCGAAAGTTGTGTCATTTATAGAGGACAGGGCCTATATTTTAACATTAGATTAAAAACCATTGTCTATTATTGCGGAAACAAAAACAGTAGGCGACTAACTAAAAATTGCATTATACATCATTTGGCACTACTTGCCCCCAACAGAAACTTCTGGATATGATATAATCTAATTAATTACATAATTTCCCATAATATTGCATGAAACCCAGAACTGTCGAATTTGTTTTCTTCGAGTTATTTGCATTCTTTAACATCCACCACTTTACAGCTGCCAGATGTCCGGATCTAGAAATAATCATAGTATAGCAAACTAACTAGAGGGGTTTCGTTGCTCTCATTATTGTGTCATATTTGACGTGGCCAGCTCTCCGTCTAAAATTGTCAATAACACGTGGCGCCGATCGTGATTAAGATAAGACAACTCCGACTCACAACCCAAATGCCTGTTTGCAAATCGCCCCGAGTGTAGTAGTAGTTGTAAGCGTGCAAAAAACTAAAAACCGGCCAACTGCATGTCGGACCACGCATAATGGAGGGTTCCGTAGCTTCAATGGAATAAGAACCGAACTAATGCCAAAAGGTCGTATCTGATGCCTATGAAAGAAGTTTTTTGGAATTAGCTAAAAAATGGCTAAATCGATAATGTTGAAAATAATTTTGGTAGAAAGTATATGATAACGCGCATCTTCTCAAATTTTTTCATATTTTTTGAACTTACGGTTCAAAATTTTTGAAGGGATTATTTCCGAAAATATTCACTTAATCAAAAAATGTTCAAAGAAACCTCAATGTTATTTTTAAAGACCTATCGATTGATGTGTACATATCGATATTTGGTAAAAAAAAAGTTTTTGTAAGTTAGGTACATGTATGGAGCGCCCCCCCTGAAAATATTTTTTTCAGCAATTTCACTACATAACTAAATATACAAACAATTATACATACAAAACACACTTGATGTCAAAATTATATTAAGATACGTTTTATAGTTTCCGAGTAAAATGGCTGTGACATATGGACGGACGGACGGACAGACGGACATGACGAAACTATAAGGGTTCCGTTTTTGCCATTTTGGCTACGGAACCCTAAAAATGGATATACTTTGCATGATGGTAACCAACTCTGGTAGTCCTGGAAGCTCTTGTTTTCAGACATTTATACTAGGATCCCAGATAACATAGGTGTCGAGTTTCATCGCTGCCACTATTGATTGACCTCTAATTAAGAGCAAAAATAGGGTTAATCATCAAATTATTTAGTCTTAGTGATTCATCCCTCGCACATTTTAGAAAATTTGCACTGCACGGCACTGTGGTGTTTTGATTACAAACCTCCTGGTATACCTGTTTTTGAAATCCGCGCAATAGTTTAGGCACCAAGAAAAAAACATGATTTCATATTTGGTGTCCTCTTGCGGCCGCCATATTGTTTTTTTTTAGATATATAAGTGTGGATTCATTGTTCAGATCAAATGGAATTAAGGGATAGGTATGTCACTTGTAGAAATCCGCTTAGCATCCTAGGCTACAGGATGTTTTCAGTTTTCCGTTTTCAAACCATTACCCTACTTACTATTTTTGTCGCAGTCGGTTAAAATATTGATATTGGTGTAGCTGACATACAAAACTATAAATAAATGTTAACTTTGTATTCTCACAAGATTCATATCATGAGAATATCCACTGGAAAGGCATTGACGATACACTTCACTTCCTCAAGTGCTATCTAAGCAGCTGCATGTTTGTATATAGATTTTAATGAGCTTTATTAATAATATTTATTTGCATGGCATGGGCATTTATTTGTGTGTTTATATAGATTTTAATGAGCTTTATTAATAATATTTCCCTAGATCATATTTTTATAGAGTGCGTAGATTCTGAGGGAAAAGCGAATTTCTTCAGGATGGAGGACATTTTCCAAGGTGCTGGCGGTTCCTCGAGGTCCTCATATGTCAAATGGTGTGGACAATAAAACGAGACCTCTAATCAACATATACACCAAATTTCAAAATTGTCCGACGGACTTCGAATTGTGTCGTATGTTGATTATATTATAACGCCGGCTGAAGGAGATGTTTTAGATTTTAAAAATTAGGAACTATTTATTTCAAAAATACTTCTAACAAAAATTTTAATTTATTTGCAAAATCTCTAATATGAGCTTATGTGTATGTATGCTCAATTCGCTTTTTATTATACTTACACATTATACATCGATGACGATGACGTTATCTCATCCTTACAACCTTTGAGCAGAGTAATCAGTTTGGATTTTTGTAACATTTCTCTCCAAACCTTCGTCGTTTACCGAGATTAAATCTAAACAATGTTCCAGGGCTATCTATATCTTTATCCATAAAGGGCGCATTTATTTAAAGGCTCTGATCGATCGGCGCGAGCGGGAGCCTTTCCTGATGCCAAGAGACCCTGGATGTAAATACCCGGCAAATATAAGTGCGATCTCTGATTACGCATAGTTGTTACGGATCTAAAAGCCATGTAACACTGGTTTGCCAGGACCTCTGATGGTACACATTCGCTGGCTGGAATACCTAGTCTAATAATAGACTGGTCCCGGCTCTTGTCGATACATGTTTTACCACTTAGAGGTGAGGGAATGCAGGGGGTTTAGTTCTGCAATTAGAGAACTACATGCCAGAATTGATATTCTAGTCTACAATGTGTAACAAAAATTATGGTAATCCGTTTAATTAAAGCGCATAAGTGGTAACGTATTCTAATCATGGAAAATTAAGAAAAAAAAATTCACCTACAAAAAGGGGTTTGTAGAGGGTTGGCCGGCTGGGATGACGTATCCCATACATAAATAATAATAATTTTAAACAAAAAAGAACCGACTTCACTTAGCATCCACCTTTCCAACAGCAAATGCTCGAGCTGCTGTAAAAAAATACTCAAATCACTATAGGTGTGCCTATAAAAGTTGAAGAGTTTCCTCGATTTCTCCAGGATTCCATCATCAGATCTCGACTTGGTTACAATGGGACCAACAGTCCTCTTTCAAACAAAAAAGAATTTTCCAAATCGGTCCAGCCGTTTTCGAATAATCGGTGAAATACATAAAAAAGTCGGTTGAAAAAAGATTTTCGCGATCAAAAATGTTTTCGCTTAAAAAAATTTTTCTCTTACTTTTTCTTAGTCACATTAAGATACCAATTATGCCCTTAAACGGATCACCACAATTTTTTTAACAGCCTGTAGAGGTAAAATATTAGAGCATTTTCATGTTCTTATATCATTTCATGAAATAACTCTGAATAGATTTTTTTCAGAAAAAAGGTATTCGGAGACAGACGGACAAAGCAATCCTAATCCTAATCTTATTTCAACTTTTTTGAACGGCCTTATAGCCAAGTGGGTAGTGACCCTGCCTACGAAGCAGGAGGTCCCGGGTTCGAATCCTGGTCAGGGCATTTATTTGTGTGTTTATCACAGATATTTGTTCCTGAGTTATGCTTAGCTGAGAAAACACCCATGTGTTTTCTATGTATTTAAGTATTTATCCGTATTTATCTATTATATATATCGTCGTCTAGTACCCATAACACAAGCCTTATTGATCTTACTGTAGGCCTAGGTCGATTTGTGTAAGATTCATCATCATCATCATCATATCAGCCGAAAGACGTCCACTGCTGAACATAGGCCTCCCCCAAAGAGTGCCACAATGACCGGTCCTGCGCCACCCGCATCCAGCGGACTCCCGCGACCTTCACCAGGTCATCAGTCCACCTTGCGGGGGGTCTACCCACGCTGCGCCTTCCGGTTCGTGGTCGCCACTCGAGAACCTGTCTGCCCCAACGGCCATCGGTTCTACGAGCAATGTGCCCCGCCCACTGCCACTTTAGTTTAGCGATTCGGAGGGCTATATCGGTTACTTTGGTTCTGCTGCGGATGGCCTCATTTCTGATGCGATCACGCAGAGAGACTCCAACCATAGCCCTCTCCATTGCCCTTTGGGTGTGTAAGATTGTCCTATAATATTTATTTATTTTTTATTTATTTAATATTTATTTCAACTTCTCTCTCTCAGAGAGAGAGAGAGAGATCTATTAAATTTCATGAAATAACTCTGAATAGTTTTTTTCAGAAAAAAGGTATTCAGAGTCAGACGGACAAAGCAATAAATAAAGCCTAATCAACTTAATCAACTTAATATGAGTATAGTTTGTCCGGCAGCTTAAGGACAAACTATACTAATTTTGTAGTTCCTGATTCACACTTAGCCGGTTTTATGAGGAATGGTGACGCAAGGGTACTTTTTATGCCAGCTACCTACATCCTCGACCGCGTACGCTGACTCTTCATAAAATTGAAATTCACAAGGGATTAAGTTCCTTGGCTAGCTGAACTGCTGTGCAGTTGCAAGTTGCAACTGCGGCAAGATTTTGAATTAATATTGTGATATTTTTTCGTCATACTTTTCAGCCAGTATTTTCACTATTTTGATGTTTCCCAATGAATGAAAATGTTTGCATATTTGTTCCCCTTTTTTGTAATAATGCCCAAATAAATTTAAATGATTTTTTTTTAATACCATGACGGTGGCAAACAAGCATACGGCCCGCCTGATGGTAAGCAGCTGCAACTCCAAAGGAGTCACATGCGCGTTGCCGACCCTTTACAAAAAGGAGGATTCACTGTGTTGATTGATGGCTAAAGAAACAAGAAGGTCCCTCATCGTCAACACACTGGGTCCTCTTTAACCTCTTTGAATTTTGCAGATATGTAGATTATAATCTGGAAAAGAAAATACTCATGTGATATTTATTATTCCGGAATTAATTACATAAGCAGTTGAAACGATGGTTTAAATTTCTTGGAGCGAGGGTAGACGGGATTCGCAGTTTTACGTTTCTTCTAAATTTGGATTTCAAATGTACAGTTCAAATTCAAGTTCATTTTGAATACTTTTCCCGTTTAGATGTTCCTACTGCTAAGTGTAATTAATAAGTATCTTACTAAATATTTACATTTATTAATACAATTAACTAATACATAATTAAATAAAATTAAATTAAACTTAATAAATAAAAACTATACTAACAACTGATTTTGAAAATATGTCGTCATCTCTTTTTGCTTATGAATATGGCGGTGAGTTAAAACGAGGCGAATCTATTTTTATGTGTTTTGATTTACATATGTCGGATCCCCTATAGGTATATACATCCATGTTCAAATTACACGGAAAATGTAAACAAGCTTTACACTTTTTACTTTGATATACCCTAACTGTCAAATTGTCATGTATGGAATTCAAAGTTAACTTGTCTAAAGTTTGTTTACATTCTTTCCGAGAGATTTGAAACACAAGTTTACGTGGACAAAGGCAGAAGCCAGTTTCGCAATACACAGTTTCGACTTATTTCTTCGTACCCTTGAAAACACTTACTGTGTAGATTTGCTTCTTCTTCCATAAAACGTCGTAATAATATTATGGCTACATAATATCGGCAATGGATTAACTCCGAATCACTGGGCCGAGACTTATGATTTCTGATGGAGCGTTCATAAAGTCGCGATCGATCGCCGCTCCTCTTATTGTGAATGTCTTAAATATCTTCGTTGAATGTGTGCTATAAAAATCGTTCCAGTAGGTAATTAATTTATATTACCCACGACGGCAAGAAGACGCATTTAGGTCGAGAGGCTATTTAATTATTTTGACAAATGAATGTTCCAAAAGCGGCTTGTCTGATTTGGTTGCGGCTTTCGGTAAAGGTTAGCGACAGTTCTTTGACAGGTTTCATCTTTATCATCACCGTAAACTTAAGAGCTGAGCTCTTGTCGGTGAAGTATAGTGAAGTTTATCTTCATAGATAACGCTATTATAATTTTTACGGGGTTTAAATAAAATATAATTTGGTCTTGTTTGTTTGTTACAAGTTCAATAGACTTATTGGTGTCACCAAAATCACCGAATGGGCCCTACGGAAGACCAGCGCCGGTTTTTAAGCTGGCATTATGCTGAGTTGGGTCCATTTTGTGTTGCACGTTCATTGTTTGTTTTCATTGTTATTGTCTCTCAATGTTCATGTAAGCATCACAAATAAATGTTTTTATTCTTATTCTTATTCAAATTCAAATTCTCAGAACCTTATTTTAAGGCAGCTTTGATTATTTGATCAGTTCTATCTGACAGATTTCCAGGAATGTTTATGGTGACCTAAAATGACTAACTTCCTAATAGAGCAGTAGAAGTAACAGCTGAACAGGTAAAGAGCTTCTGGCTGTACATATTTTTGGCATTACAAGTAAAACATATTAGTAGACGCTTGGACCAATCGTTTTAACGCCTAAAACAATCAAAATAAATCGGTGATCGTACAACTTTGGTCCGATCATAGCAGCGACAAAGTTTTTTATGAAAAATTCATATCGGCTCTACAAGTTTTACAGTTCTACAAGTTTTATTCGATCCTCTTTAGTTCGGGGAACTAGGGCAATTTGCCGGGGCACTTCGACGAAGTTTGGTTTTTGACACGATTATATGACAAAAACTAGTAATTTAAGTTTTAAAAGTTTTCTTGTTTGATACATTACAGGATCCCTTTTCGACGTACTAAACACACGTGACACGTGGATACTACTTCGAGGCACTACTTCGGTTGTCGAATTGGGCGCCAGAAAAGTCTGAGTCATGGCATGTCATAAAAGCTGCTATTTGCACAGCACTTGAGTTTAATACACGTAACTTTTTTTACATTACAGTTTTTAATGGATACCAAAAACAAAAATCTATAGATAAATGACCCACATTTACATAGAACTTAACTTAACTTGCCAAGACTTAAATCGCGAAACGCACCAGTCTTGCTTGTACACCAGCCGCCAACCGAATGGGATATATTATCCGCCTGGATAGAAGAGTGGGCAGCGAACAACGAGAGCACAGGACTGTTTGACATTGATCCTCGAAAAACCCCGCAAGGTTTCAAGGAAGCTTGGCAAGTCTGGTGTTCTCTAATCCGCATAAGAACCGGAAATAGACACTGCGCCTATCTGTGTAAAAAATGCGGCTGGGCTGACGCTGAAGAATGCAAATGCGGAAGTCCAAAACAAACCGTTCACCACATTTTTTTAGAATGTCCAATAACAAATTATAATGGTCCACCTCTGGATTTTAAAAACCTCACGAGCGACGCTGCTGACGACTGCTACTTAAGGAAATTAGAGTATAAATTGTGATAATTGCATGAAAAAACTTACAGCACAGTGCATTAATTAGCCATACGATAAATAGTCATAGTCATAAATAAATAACAAAGATAGCTCACCCAGTACTTGATTTATAATTTGGAGACCAACGGAACCTCGTAGTTACTCGTAGTTTGCTATAACTACTAGGTATCTTTATTACTAGATCCACGTGTCGGATCTGTTCTGTATCGGTGGAAGTCATCGAATAAAGATGAATTGAAGGATACAAGTCACATATTTAATTAAAAAATAACGTTACCAGGCATTACTTTTTGGGAAAATGATTTGTGATTATCTCTATATTTGTCTCCTACGGTTTCATTTCCGCAATAAAGTGCAAAGTTATTGTTTAGTGATAAAATTTGGGCCCATTTAAATTAAAGCATATTCGGCACTTTTTCGTCACACTTTGACTTCCACCCATACCATGAAAATCCTATGGACGCTTGGACGTACGATCTGTTGAAATTGAAGTGTATACCCTTTTTCGGGCCTAGCTTATATTGACATCATCTTAAAATATTCGACCGTTGCAGGTTAATAATTTGACTTATGTAATCTGCAAAATATTCTACAGTGGAGTAACCTAAAACTGTTAAAAATTCAAAAGGCAAGTGCATTGACTAAGCCAATAATGAAGCAAAATATTTGAAATTCAGTCCTATCACAGGAGCAAAGAATTTGAAATAGCAACTTCATAACATCAGTTGATTATCATTACAAACCTTAAATGTAGTAACTGACCTCATGGAATACATTGCCGTTTCATTCTTAATACGTTGGTATAAAAAAGCGTCATCTTTCATGACTTACGTCACTTTAGTATTAAATTTAAACTTGAAGTGTCTTTCAGACCAAGCTGCCCCACGTTAAATGGAGACAGATGACGGTTTCAGAGTTCCGTAGTCAAACACGGAACCCTTTTATCGTAATGTTCGTCCTATATACCGGTCATACAGAGATTTAAGTTGGTCGTACTGTTCCCAAAAGTTATCGATTGTGTACAGTAACATATTGCCCAATTATGTACAGGATCATTACATGACAATGCTATCTACTAGGTACAGTCAGTGTTTACCAAAATAAATTATTTTGGAAGTTACTTGTTTACATTCTGTTCTTGTTTTCTTATATTTACATCGTCTATAAAATATATCTGCCCACAAACATTTTGTTACATGACGTTGTATTTAAAATAGCCTTTAATTAAGTTGGGGCTATTGTCATTTTGTAAGGAGATTTAAAATTATTCATTAGTCTTGTAACACATACGTAAGTATACAAGGAACTGAACTAAAGGCTATTTCAAATACAACATCATGTAAACCCAATGTCAATGTTTTCAATGTTTGTATTTGATTGAATAACATACTAATGTATGAGTGGAATACCCACTTTAAAACATGTAAAATAATTACAACATCATGTACTTAACAAAATGTTGGCAAGTAGATATCACCACCTAACACTAAGAACATCAACTAAGTTTTACCTACGAGTAAAACCGCATGCAAGTTGGATAAGTCCTTTTGGAGATCAAAAGAAATATTCGTTTGTATGCAAGCACACTAACTATACTAGTACACCCATACTGCAACTCTACGTGACTTGAAATTGTAGTATTTATTTTGTACAACTAGATCCAACAGCTGTGTAAGTTGGGAGGCTTCCATTACAGTTGTATTTACATTACATGGCTTGAATTATGTTACATTTATTTACAGAAACGAATAGTCTAACGGAGTAATTTATATGCTTTAATTAAAGCTTTAAGTAACTGAAGATAAATAAGACTATTTTTTTCTTAAAATTAGGTTTAAACTGTATTTCGTGCCCAAATTATTTTGACGTCCAAAGAACCAATTGTAACGATGTTACTAAATATTCGTTTGTTTTTGTAAAACCTCAACCATGAACAAACAAAATTTATTTTATTCTGTGGTTTTTATCTCTTCAAGTAGATTGTCTTTGTAGCTATTCATCATCAAGGATTACAATGGCTTTGGAAACTGGACGTGACCTAAGATGGTCTCGTCCTACTCAAACGATACCTAAGTTAATACTTAATAAATACCCTCAGTGGTTTAGGATTGATGGGTTTCCTCAAGATATCGTTCAAGTCTATTAGGCCTATAAATAATCCGTCAGATAAATTAAAAAAAAAATTAAACATGTATTTTTTCTTTTATCGTTTAAATAAGGACTTTATGACGTTTTGTAACTGATTTTGTGCGAACAATGAATAAACGTGACAAGTTACTTCAACTTGACGTGTTTTTTATTCATTTTCCGTAGGTATTAACATCCATGCCCAAAAGAATCATCCCTGTTTTAACATAAAATCTTACAAATGCCACACAAGTCGTCACAAAAGCGAACCTTTTCAAGAATACCTTTTCCTCTTTAACCCGTTCGCCGCTCGAGGGCTTGTCGCTAACAAAGACCACTGGGGCTCGAGAGGTCTTTGAGACCACTAAGTAATGAACACACGAGTGCATTGTTGGTCTAAGTTACGAGAGAAGGCTGGATGCTTTCGCCGGAATTCGAAAGGAGAATTGATATTTTTTTTAAATACCTCTGCTTGATTGATCTACTTTTGTAAATGAGAACGTAACTTTGACATACTGATTTTTTTGAACACTTGGATGGATAACTAGTAGTCCGCTTCGAACTGAGAACTCACGATTTACTTGCAAAAAAATTGATCAATATAACAAGACCCTTATTAGGATCGTTTCGCGCCATCTAACTCCATAACCCCTTAATCGATTCTACTCATAAACGAACTCTCAAATTGTACTTATCTCTGCTCAAATTGTACAACCTCACAAAATTTCAAAAATATCAGAAAAATGATACTAAAGTTATCGCCGAACAACTATTCAAAATCAAAAAGCCATCGAAATGCACAGACGTCTAGATAGCCAGCTGACAGTTATGATGTGTCCGAAGTTGTATGTAAGAACTTCACTTCGGTTATGCTCCGCTCGTTCGATAACTTGCAATGTTGCACTATTAAGTAGCAAATAACATAACAAATAATTATAAGCAATTGAAAAACATAGATTATGAATTTATGACTTAATTATGTTGTTAACGTGTTACGTTGCATATTTAGTAACTTAAATATTGTAAACTAGTAGTCCGCCTCGAACCGAGAACTTGCGATTTACTTGCAAACGAGTTGACCAATATAACAAGACCCTTATGAAGATCATTTCGCGCTTTGTAGCTCTAAATCCCCTTGATCAATCCTGATCATATACGAGCTCTCAATTTATACTTATATCTGCTACAACCCCAACCAATTTTATAAAGAAGAACCCATGTAAAAACGTTACTAAAGTTATCGCGGGACAACTACCCAAAATTTAAAAGCCATAGAAATACACAGACGTCTAGGTAGCCAACTGAAAGTTTCGTTGTCTCACTTCGCTTACGCTCCGCTCCTTCGAAAATATAGATATCTAATATTCATCACAATGACATGTTGTTAGTAAACTCCAATGGGGATTAAATTAAATGGACATACCGGCTCGGTTTTACATTACATCTCAATACCTTTTGATGACCATATCCGATGGTATTACCTAGCCCAGAACTAGAATCTTACTTAGGTACGTAACCTATACTATCTAATTCTAATGTAATGCTTATCACAACCGTAATTCAAATGACTGCAAACGCTCTCGGCAAACGAGTGTAATTTTGTAGCTACCGCACTAAAATCATTCCAATTTGGGTTTGAAATATACTTCTACCCTCAAAGCAAATTATAAACACAAAAAATGTTGCTATCTCGCAAGTTAACTTTCGTCTCATCATGTCCCTATTTACGTGGAATTACCCTTAGGTAGTTTAAAAATAACTAAAATTTGATCAACAGAAAAAAATCCTTTTCGCATATATTTATATACTAGACAACCCGACTGATATTGCGGTATGTTTAGGTTTTCAGTGCCTTTATAGCCTAAACACTACAAGTGTTCAGAATTTGGAGCTTGTGCGACTACTAGAAATACCTCAGATATACGATGATCGAGAATCAGTGAGTGAGTCAGTGACAAAATTAAGGAACATGCAATCATTTTAAAAGTATATGTTAGATAGGTGCAGTGAATGTCGGTAGATCTTCCGCTTCGTGTGTTTGAATGCTGATTTTCTGAAATATCAGATCTTTAAAAAAAAGATACGTGAGTGTCGTGGAACACTCGGTTGGAACGAAGTTATCTTATTGAATTTTTGCCACTTTTGTAATTTTTTGTAATTTCAGCAATTTTCGTAATTTTTAATTTTTATCATTTTGACTTTTTTGCCTTTTTTTACTTTTGACTTTTTGATTTTTTTTCACTTTATGACTTTTAACTTCTCATTTTTCTCATCACTTTATTCTATTCTATTTTATTTTATGTCATTTCACATGTTTTTCAATCGTATGGCTTTGTGTCGCGTTTTCGTGACGGTCACGTGACTTTTTTTCGCCTAGCCCCCATCCGCGCACCGTCCGATAAGGAACTTAGTTCCAAAATTTATTTAAACTTCATCAAACAATTTATGGTGTCCAACACTAGTGCAATCAACCGCCATTAATATTCTAAGTTCGCGTGGACTCTAACGACACATCAATTAGGAGTGGCATTTCAATCACTTGCCGATGTAGTGTGTAGTATATCTCCAAAGACTGATGATCAAGGTCTCTATCGCAGTCGATGTCTTATCCAAGGGATGAAAGGCACCCATTTCTGAGAAAATATTTTAAAGCGGAAGCGCCAATTGTTTGAATTATTATTTATTTATTTTATTAACAAGAACGGTTGATAACCAATTACACTTGTAATTTTTTCATTTCATAAATTACATAATATGTCGTCAGTTTGGTACACGGATAGCATGAGGTCATGTTACACTAGTCCCTTAAATTAAACCAGTTCACAACCAATGAGAATACAGTACGGGGACCTCGCCGCAACCTGTCCGACTGTACGTGTGTGATTAGCTGGGACAACTGAAGCCTGCAACTGGATTGGGACGTGAAGCTAGTAAAGGGACAGGAGCCGTCGCTATAATCGGGATCAATAGCTAATTTTACTTATACAGTACGTATGTTTCTTCAACCTATGCCATTTGCTGGGGAAATTATATTATACTGAACAACTTTTAGTATCATCATCATCATCATCATATCAGCCGAAAGACGTCCACTGCTGAACATAGGCCTCACCCAAAGAGTGCCACAATGACCGGTCCTGCGCCACCCGCATCCAGCGGACTCCCGCGACCTTTACCAGGTCATCAGTGCACCTTGTGGGGGGTCTACCGACGCTGCGCCTTCCGGTTCGTGGTCGCCACTCAAGAACCTTTCCGCCGGGGGACCCGGGTATGTCCTAAAACTACGGCCAAGACCACCGGGGGATGGGCAGCATCCTTGGAGTACGTCCGTGGCGATTATGGCATTCACCCCCCATGGAATACACACTTTTAGTATAGTGGCGTAAAATTACTTCGCTATTACGATTTCCTCCAACAATCGCGTTGCATCCCTTTACTTAAGTATGATAAACGATAGTGAAGCAACTACACTACACAAATTCAATAGGTACACGAAAAGACTTAGCACGATGAGAACATACCGAAATCGCGAAAATATTGTCCCATTTATTGGGCAATTATTTAGCAAAATTGGTGTTGTTAAGAAACTGACCTTGCAACGATGTTCAAATTATCGCTGAGTTTTTGCTGGCATTACAGACTCCATGGGCTCATCTCTCCATTATTTCTTTGACGCACCAATATTATACTGAAAATGTAATAGTTTTTGTACATTCTCACAAGTGTTCAACCACCTGTGATCCCAGCACGACGCACAGATACACATTGAGTTGGTATTAAACTGGTACTGCATTCTTGTTTCTAAATCTATCAAACCTTTGCGTGCACAGACTCTGCCCGGAGGACTAATAAATCGTAGTCCCCGGGCGGCCGGAGTGCCCTGGACGGGAGTTATTGCCCTTTTTCTTGCCTAATTGATCAATCGTGCCGGGCCACGAGAGTGATAAGTGAAAGACAACTCAACACCAATGTCTATTTTGCCGATTTGGAAGACGAATAATAAAGGTAATAAGTAATAACTATTATAAATTAAAAATTAGGAAAATCCCCAAAACATCTGGACAGATTTTGAATAAGATCACTCGCTAGAAAACCTGTTACTATATAAATAATACTAACTAAATCCATATGGTGCGATGCGACTTTATCTGTATGTCTGTTACATCACTTGGGAAACTATCGACTTGAAGGTTGGAATAGTTATATTCTACAAGGCTAATGAATGCAGCGAGATCTTCGCGTTCTTAGCGTGTTTATATTTATTGGCAGTTTTGTTGAAGCCAAATGTTGATAATTAATGTTTAAATATGCCTATACAGACCTATTCTAAGTCTTTTTATTTAATTATGGATGTATTCTGACCTATTCTAAGTTACGGTGTAATATATTTAGGTACTTAGCCTTTGAAAATACAGATCCTTAACTCAGACGGCATATTAGATGTTAGGGATACAAATCCATTACAGATGTCAGTGAATTTCTGGTGTTGCTTTTATTAACCTCTCTTATATTTTTTAATTTTTACAATATATAGGGCCGAAATTTACGAAGACGCAGAACCACGAGGCCTAACTATCACAACGGAAAGAGCGCCGAACTCTCGACAGTTTACAGGCAGAAAATACTTAACGCACTAGAAATCCAACAGTTACAAATATACAGATTATTTTCATTGTAAACCTCCC
This sequence comes from Pammene aurita, assembly GCA_947086415.1. NCBI lineage: Eukaryota > Metazoa > Arthropoda > Insecta > Lepidoptera > Tortricidae > Pammene > Pammene aurita. The sequence goes on along the minus strand of OX352310.1, from coordinate 5,918,870 downwards.
GACTAACTGCTTTTCTTTTTTTTAAAACAAAAGCTAAAGTTTGATTTTGCTTTAAACGAGGTTCTGGTTATCTCGCCGGGCATGATCTCCGATTTCATCTGTAGGGATCATAGAGAGAGATCATATCTTTCGTCGTCGCCTGTCACTTCATACTTCGGGTCGCGCTTAAAGTATGAACTCGCCCGTCACACGTCAAAATATGCTGGGCGTACTGTTGGGCTGACGGTCAGTGGCGATGATGGCTCACAGTACACAAGACATGGACAATTCTGACCAACTCAGGACCATTTAGAGTCACAAGATTTGAGAATTTGCGGAATAAATTATTAAATTTCGAATATGTTGTTCTCAGGAGCTGGCAGCGGCTACGCCAACGCAACGCAACTGGCGCGGCATCCTCATCGCCCTCCTGGTTATCGCGGCCGTGTTGGGCCTGATCGTGTTCAGTATCGCGCTGCTGACTCCTGCTGGGGATGGCGGCCGGGTGCGCGGGCGCAGGCCAGCGCTGCATGAACTGCTACAGGAGCATTATAAGCCGTTTAATGGGACTTGGCTGTCAGGTAAGCTGTTAGAATGGTGGTTGTTGTTGAATTTTAGTTTTAACGAGATAATTACGAAATGGGTTCAACAGATTTTGATATCATCACAATCTACCAGGGGTTCTAAGGACATATCTTAAATTACTTACCTTCGTAAGTCCCAGGGTCAGCTCTAGCATTTTTGAATTTGGAACTTTCTTCTATTTACTAGACCCTACTCATAGTGTTGTGTTCCTGCTGGTGAGTAAGGTTGCCAAAGAACTCAAAGAGGACCCAGTGTTTTGACGACGAGGGACCCTTTTGTTCCTTTAGCTGTCAACACAGTGAATCCTCCTTTTTGTAAAGGGTCGGCAACGCGCATGTGACACCTCTGGAGTTGCAGGCGTCCATTGGCTACGGTAGCTGCTTACCACCAGGCGGGCTGTATGCTTGTTTGCCACCATCGTGGTATAAAAATATATTTCTAAACTAGTTCTAAACTCGATTTTTAATGTGCCATTTGCGGTTCTAGCTATTTTCTTTTGTTTAATACTAACTCTATGAAATGTCCAATATAAAGTGAACCTAAATGGCTCAACAATTGAACTACGTGACCGTACACAAGTATACAAATACTTAAGGATACACGACACTTCCGACACTTAATTTTGTATAGAAAGCGTCACGTTATCCTCGGACGTCACGTGATGTTCTCTATACAAAGCGAAGTGTCGGAAGTGTCGTGTAGGACGCTGAACGCTACAACCTGCATCGTCCTTTACTCGTATTTACTTGGGACTTAGGAGGATACTCGTACATAAAGCATTTCTTGTTCTCCTAAATCATAATTTTAGTTAAATAAAGGAGATCGTCAATTTTTGTTAGGTGATCTGGCCCAGATTATTTAGGACCGTTTAGGAATGGTTCTAACCTTTAAAGAATCGTCATAATTTCAAGATCAGGATGGTGGTAAAAATATTGCGAAATCTAATGGGAAAACTGAAAAATCATGCATTTAAAACTTGATTCTGACAAGGACAATATTTGAAAGCGTGCTTGCCTATGATTTATATATTAATGTAAAAAAAAGTACTAATTTTTTAAATATAATGTACAAAAGCGGACTTGAAAACATAACGGGAATCATGATGAAATTATAAAAAGTCATATTTTGATCGTATTTATAGTTCCTGTATTTCGGTAAACAAAGACGGCTGTCAAACCATCGTTGATACTATTAACTGAACATTCCTAACACCTATTGCGAAGGGATAAGGTTTACCACCGTTAAATGCGATAGCACTAGTATCTGACATTGCAATATTGAAAAAAAGATGCGTTTCGTTATCGAAGGAGGATGATATTATGCCATTATGAAACCCACTTTTAATATTCAAACTCCGATCAAAAATGCAAAAATACGCATTTTCAATCTTTAGGCGTTTTAATACAGTCTATTTCTAATTTAAACTTCCGTATGCGTAAGCTTAGATACTATTTTAATATTACAATGTTCTAACTTACCGAACAGTATCAAAACGCAGAATACGGTATACATTGACAGTGTCAAACCAAAAAACAATCCCGTTTCAGGCCAGGGTGAAGTTAAACTTTATGTCAATGCCATAAGGACGTTAACGACTCGTCTTGCTGTATTTTAATCGCGGCAAAATCAACATAATGTTTATTTATTTAGTATTTCTAATTCCCGTTTAATTTTTTTGCAATAATTTGTCTACTTTAGTAATAAAATGAGTATTTATTTTACATTGCAGTACAAACTGTATACGGTTTATATCAGGTGGCCCAGAATTGACGATCTCCTTTGATTCGCAATCAATATTTTTGGTCGTATAAAATATCTTCATACACTGGATGTATGTTCACCCCATTCAAAAATAGTAAAATAACTACACTTGCTAAGACTGATCACTTTCTATCAACCAACCAAAAGGGATTTTGTTATTATACCTAGAAATTATATATTCGTTTAATACACCTACTATCAGCATTAAATGTTCAACACAAGTTTCGTATTTATATTTATAGGTAGAAAGGGCCTCATTATCTTAAAGGATATGTTACTAAATGTTATTCCTACGGACGACCGGGATATTCAAATTACAACCGTTGTAACCAAATTAGATTATTCAGATATAAGCCTACTCTTGCTTCAGCACTTAATATAATGCTATTTCAGCGTCTTAGAAGACGTTAATCCTAGACGGTGAAAGGTCGCCGGCCAACGACCTGCAAAAGCCTGTCCTTTGAATTTTAAAGCTTTCAGTGCTATAGTGGCATCATACTCGTGCAGGTATGAGCTCATCTAATAGAGAGATGTAATGGAACAATAGAAAATTCCGCGTAAGGTTTTACAAAAATGCTGGGCATAACTATCGTATTCTTATTATGAAAGAGTAAGAAAATAGTAGTTTATGTAACTGTTACGTAATAAGGGTCTTTAAAACATGAGTGTGGTTTTATGAAACGAGCCGCAGATGAGTTTCATAATAAGATCACACGAGTGTTTTAAGGCCTAATTACGCACAGTTGCATACACTGCTTTATCTACACTCATATATATTTATCCAAAATGCCGTATTCGGAAACCATAGAATGGCCGCCATTGCACCGCCATGGCCAACTCGATTGTGCCGGCGGTCGGGGAGGCGCGTGTCGGGCTGCCGGCGGATGCGCGGGAGGGTGCAGGTGTATATTATGTTATCAAAACTCATAGCACATCAATAATTGAGCATGAAAAGTTAAAATTACGTTACTGTCACGGATAAAAAGCTTATCATAGTAAAATCGATCGTGGTAATGCTAGCCATTGCCTACCGTTTTCGAACACGTTTTAGAGAACTTACAATATGAGTGTAGATAAAAATGTTTTCGTGCGAAAACATAAATTTGTCTTGTATGGAGGGGTTGGCCAGCTGGGCCGACGCGACGTGTAGGTACTATGCAAAAAAAAAATTCGCGTCCGAAATATGTTTCTCCTACTTACTACTACTTACTAGTCGCAATACGATGGATCACCAGTATTTTTGTTATTACAACCTGTATGTAGAATTATGGCTGTTTTAATGTTTTTTTTTTAAGTGAAAACTTCTTTAGCGGCGCTGTGCACTTTTTGTGATGGGGAAAAAATGTTAAACTCGCGACAGGTCACGTGACCGACAGATTCATCAGATTGAAAATTCGTGAGACGGACACGTGACCTGATCGAGTAAATAAATGTAATAGTTCTGAAGTGTTCAATTTTTAATGTAATATATATAAATTGGCATGTTTGTGTACGATATTGAATTAATAAATTAATGTTGTATTTTACCACATAAATGATAGTACTTTCACACTGATAATTAAAGCAATTCGTGCAAAATTATTCCCTAACCATTTCAAAATATCAAAAATGCATAACATTAATATTCAAGTTTTCACTTCTGCCGGCACTCCCGGAGTGCACCCCGTTGTTTTTTTTCCTTTTAACCTGTCCTTGAGTGTAGGTACGAGAAATACGGAGAGTTAAAATGTACTTAAGATTGAAATCGTAAAAAAAAGATGTGTACAATTTAATAAATTTAGATCATCGTCACCAATGCCGTAATTTAAACAACCTGACTTTCCGCTAGTTTTAACACCGTAGGGATCGATTATAAATTAAAAAGCTCAGTCATTAGACTGAGCTGACAGTAGTATATATACTCGTACTGTCGTTGTTTTTCTGAGTACTTGGTAAGCCAAGAAAAACATCGTGAACAAAATCTAATCGCTTTTCAAGCGGCCCCCGTTTGTATAATATTGAATACAAACAAACTGAAAAGCGTGGGCGGTAGACTGTTCTATGTTCACGACAAACAGTTACAAATCGGATTTCAAAACATTTTGTCTTGTAATAGATTGTACTTGTGTTCTTAAACAACACAGTTTTTTTAACAAATACGAATCAGTTAAGTATTAGACGAAATAAGTTTAAACGCGCTGGGACCCTTTTTTTATACCAAACGACGGTGGCAAACAAGTATACGGCCTGCCTGATGATAAGCAGCTACCGTAGCCTATAAACGCCTGCAACTCCAGAGGTGTCACATGCGTGTTGCCGACCGTTGACGTTTGTACAGACAAAAAGGAGGACGCAGTGTGTCGACAACTAAAGGAACAAGAGGTCCCTCGTTGTCAACACGCGTGAGGTACCCTAACGATGAGGTGTGCTTTCCATGTGAAGGTCGCGGGTTCGGACACTCATATGATTCCTATTTATTTCGCTTATAGTCGCTTTTCAGTGAAGGAATACTTGGCAATGAACGCGAACCAAATCCCAAGAAGGCCTTATTTTCCCTCCGGGTCGGAAGGTCAGGATTTCGTAAAAAACTAGTCTCTACGTTAATTCTTTGGATTAGGTTGATGAGCGAACCTCAAGTTATGGCTATGGTTACTATTTAACAGCACAATAAAAAACACCTCAAAGCATCCTCAAAGTATTGATTGCACATCAATAAATTTGTAATCGACCATCTAACAGTTGTATGTTTTTGTGCGATCAGTTTTTTTGCTAAGCGATATAAATATTTCCCCAAAATAACTAGCTTTCATAAAAACATGCGAACGTCAGAAAAAGCCATAAGATATTGAATAATATCGAAATAAATCTCCAATTGTGATGCGAATTCCTATCTTTCATTCTTTTGTTGAAGCGTCTTACTGATTAAAATTATCTTAAAGATGAAATACGTTTGACAAAAAAGTCCCAATATTTTCATGAAACAAAACATTGGGTACTACGTTATTGATTTTTTCTACTCTAGTACTTTTATTCTAAACTCATTTACACATTCATTATGACATAGAACGTGCATAATTGATCTGAAGACAAGTTAATCTATTCCCCAAAAACGCATTGATGCCTACGCGACGCATCGTTTTGGTAGTAAAAACGTATTTCTTAAAAACTAAATAAATTGCTACCAACCGAACAACTTAAATAAACGCACCGTTTTTTAAAAAATTGGTTGTTTGTAAAGTAGGTTTACGATCGAGATGTTTACGTGATAACGTCTAACCGCTCGTGAGGATTCCGCGTGACAAGTTTCACGGAATGACTGGCAGCGCTCGAGATGAGACGGGAGATCGGTCCGTCTCTCTCTCGTTATACCTGCGATCGCGCTCGTGAGGTTTTGGTGTGACACAAGTTTCTGAACATGTCGACTAAAACGATTTTAAAGACGTTATCACGTCAAAAAAACAAATAACAAAGTTAACCAGATACACACTTTGCCGATTTTACGTCTCCCGCTTGTTCAGAGAGAGATCTCTATCTCTCTCTACTCATTTGAGTAAAAGAGACGCAGAATTCAATGTTCGCTTTGACCCCATTGAAATTTTAGTTTTACTTATATTTCTTTGTATTTGAGCTAGATTAAGATTTTTTGATTTAATAATAACTGCGAGTGTTTGTGTTAGTACACTTGAAATTGAAATACATTGTTTTAAATGGTGGAACTTAAGTTATTATACTTATTATTGATGAAATATCTGCAATTACCAACGATGTGAGCAAAACTTAATTGTTTCTACAATTTAACATTTTATGTAAAATTGAGTATGTAGTCGTAGAAAAAGTATTGTATGCAACGTTGTATAACTAAGTCAAAAAATACGGCTCAAATTGTTACCCACTTTGATAATGAAATTATATATTTTTCAATTAAATATTGCTTTATTTCATTTTTTATTTTATTTGGGGCATCAAAGGCTTTGTTTTGGCATACATCTGCAAACTTTTGATGCTGCTGCCACTGAGAAGGCCACGCACGGGGGCTTGCAGCACGACATTATCGTGTAGCCCTATAGTCCCGTCTCGTTGGCAATATTTTGAGGGTTAAGTTTCGAAAATTCTAAAGTCACTTATTATTGAAGTTGGAAATAAAGTGTGTACATGAGAATCTTTCAGAGCGTTTTGTGTCATATTCAATTGGTGCTTTTTTTGTAATTCAATAATTTGAGGTTAGCTTTTTTAGCTTGCCATAACTTGAGTAAAAGAATATTAGAGTTAGAAAATATAACTGTTTTGTATTTAGAACAGTTTTATTGTTGTACAAATCTAGTTTGTGTCATTTACGTCGAGTGCAATTTGATATAGTATGACAACGCTAAAAAACTACGTATACAAAATTAGAGTTCATAAAATAAGGATTAACTATATCATCACCTCAAAATATGTCAATAAAATCAATATGTGTCAAAATAAGCAATGAAAATTTAAGTTTCTTGGTAATTTCGTTTTTTTAGGCTGTTATCGTTTTAATAAATTATTAAAGTCATCAGAGTTCACATTCTAATAATCAAAAAGGGATTTTAAAGTAGATATTTCAATTTGTGTCACTTTCATCAATGATATTTCGTCTAAAATTAAACAGAAACAATATTTGCGTTCAGAGGAAATCTTCTTAACTATAGCGCGTGACCTTGATGGCACGCCTGTTCGGCTTACTTCTGTAGTGACCACTAGAAGTAGAGCCCCGGCTCGCTTCTTAACAAGCTAAACCATGGGTCCACCAGGCGCTGGCATCTTAGCTGTTACGATGTAGGTACTTGCTCACGGAGGCGCGCGCGGGGTGATAAAGCTGACATACTCGACAAAGGAACTGAGCGGAGGAGCGAGTCGCGGGAAGCCGGCGAGTAGGGCAATGAACTCGTGCGTGTCTCGACAATACGTACCTTTTAAGCGGTAGCCGCTTTGTTTGTGTTTTGACTAGACTGTTGAGTACATTTTCGAAGATTTCAAGCATCGTGAATTATGGGTAGAAAACGCAACGTATAATTTTTATTTAGTTCTGTTTTATTGGAACGAAGTTCCTTATGGGACGGTTCGCGGATGGGGGGGCTAGGCGAAAAAAAGTCACGTGACCGTCACGAAAAAGCATTGAGAAACATGTGAAATGGTATGAAATAAAAAAAATGAAAAATAGAATAAAGTGAAGTGAAGTGAAGTGAAGTGAAAGTGAGAAGTGACAAAGAGAAAAAAGTCAAGTTAAAAAAAAATATTTTCAAATTTTTCAAAAATTTCAAAAATTTCAAATTTTTCAAAAATTTCAAAAATTTCAAGTTACAAAAGTTGCAAAAGTTTCAATAGTTTCAAAAGTTTCAAAAGTTTCAAAAGTTTCAAAAGTTTCAAAAGTTTCAAAAGTTTCAAAAGTTTCAAAAATATCAAAAATTTCAAACATTTCTAAAATTTAAAAATTTCATAAATTCAAAAAATACAATAACCACAAAAATTACGAAAAAGTCAAAAATTAAATAATATTACTTCTGAAAATAGATGTCACATACTTCAGAAAAAGTGACCAAACCCTCCGGTGTCCGAGGCCAGATTTTTAATATTACTTCGTTCCAACCGATTGTTCCACGACACTAACTAACGTTTTGTTTTTTACTTTTGTTTTTTATTTTCGTCTGTATTTTGTCATTTTATATTGATTGTTTTTATTCCGTTTATTTTGTTTTATTGTATTCTTATTTGACTCTTTTTTAACTCTTCTTTTATAACGTGAAAAACAAGTAAGGCCCGCCAGATGGTAAGCAGTAGCATATGGATGCCTGCAACACCAGAGTTGCCGACCCTTTACAAAAAGGAGGAACAAGTTCCATTATCTCGGCCATTTTTGATTTAAGAGCAAAGTTTTTAAAATAAAACACGCTTATTTTTACGTATTCTATATGGAAAAATCATAAAAAGTACATGTTATAATCACGTCCCGTCGATGGTTTTTTTTCGAAATCCAAATAATATTTAAGTACAAAGTCCATTATCTCAGCCATTTTTGATTTGAGAGAAAAGTTATAATGACGTCCCGTCGATGGTTTTTTTTCGAATCCAAATAATATACAAGTTCCAAGTCTATCTCGGCCATTTTTGATTTTAGAGAAAAGTTTCTTTAGTAAAACACGCTTATTTTAGCGTATTCAATACGGAAAAATCATAAAAAGGACACGTTATAATGACGTCCCGATATACAAGTTCAAAGACCATTATCTCGGCCATTTATGATTACAAAGAAAGTTTTTCAAATAAAACACGCTTATTTTAGCATATTCTATACGGAATAATCATAAAAAGTACACGTTATAATGAAGTCCCGTCGATGGTTTTTTTTTGAAGTCCAAATTATATACAAGTTCAGAGACCATTATCTCGGCCATTTTTGATTTTAGAGAAACGTTTCTTAAGTAAAACACGCTTATTTTGACGTATTCTATATGGAAAAATCATAAAAGTACATGTTATAATGACGTCCCGTCGATGGATTTTTTCGAAATCCTAATTATATTCATGTTCAACGTCTATATTTTATACAGAATAATAATAAAAAGTACACGTTATAATGACGTCTCGTCGATGGTTTTTTTTCGAAATCCAAATTATATACAAGTTCAAAGTCTATTATGTCAGCCATTTTTGATTTTAGAGAAAAGTTCCTTTTATAAAACACGCTTATTTTAGCGTATTCTGTAAAGAATAATCATAAAAAGTACACGTTATAATGACGTCCCGTCGATGGTTTTTTTTTTTTAATTTCAAATTATGTTCAAGTTCAAAGTCCATTATCTCGGCCATTTTTTATTTTAGAGAAAAGTTTTTCGAATAAAACACGCTTATTTTAGCGTATTCAATACGGGAAAATCATAAAAAGTACACGTTATAATGACGTCCCGATATACAAGTTCAAAGTCCATTATCTCGGCCATTTATGATTAGAAAGAAAAGTTTTTCAAATAAAACACACCTATTTTAGCATACTCTATACGGAATAATCATAAAAAGTACACGTTATAATGAAGTCCCGTCGACGGTTTACAAGTTCAGAGACCATTATCTCGGCCATTTTTTATTTTAGAGAAAAGTTTCGTAAGTAAAACACGCTTATTTTAGCGTATTCTATGGTAGCGTATGGAAAAATCATAAAAAGTATGTTATAATGACGTCCCGTCGATGGATTTTTTTCGAAATCCTAATTATATACATGTTCAACGTCTATTATCTCGGCCATTTTTGATTTTAGAAAAAAGTTTCTCAAATAAAACACGCTTATTTTAGCGTATTCTTTACAGAATAATCATAAAAAGTATACGTTAGAATGACGTCCCGTCGATGGTTTTATTTTGAAGTCCAAAATATATACAAGTTCAAAGTCCATTTATCTCGGCTATTTTTGATTTTAGAGAAAAGTTTGTCGAATGTAACACGCTTTTACATATACATATACAAGTACAAAGTCCATTATCACGGCCATTTTTTATTTTAGAAAAAAATGCTTATTTTAGCGTATTCTATACGGTAAAATCATAAAAAATATACTATATTATGATACCTCATCGCTGGTTTTTTTCGAAGTCCAAATGATATACAAGTTCCATGTCCAATCAGCCATTTTTGATTTTAGAGAAAAGTTTTTCAAATAAAACATGCTTATTTTAGCGTATTCTATACGGTAAAATCATAAAAAATATGCTATATAATGATACCCGATCGCTGGTTTTTTTTTCGAAGTCAAAATTATATACAAGTTCAGAGTCCATTATCTCGGCCATTTTTGATTTTAGAGAAAAGTTACTTGAGTAAAACACGCTTTTTTTAGTGTATTCTATATGGAAAAATCATAAAAAGTACACGTTATAATGACGTCTCGACATGCAAGTTCAAAGTCTATTATCTCGGCCATTTTTGATTATGAAGAAAAGTTTTAAAATTAAACACGCTTATTTTAGCATATTCTATACGGAATAATCAGAAAAAGTACAAGTTATAACGACGTCCCGATATACAAGTTCAAAGTCCATTATCTCGGCCATTTTTGATTTTGGAGAATAGTTTTTCAATAAAACACGCTTATTTTAGCGTATTCTATACAGAATAATCATAAAAAGTACTTGTTATAATAACGTCCCGTTAATGGTATTTTTTTTGAAGTCCAAATTATATACAAGTTCAAAGTCCTGATCTCGGCCATTTTTGATTTTAGAGAAAAACTTGTGAAATGAAACACGCTTATTTTAGCTTATTTTATATGGAAAAATCATAAAAAGTACACGTTTTAATGACGTATATCGGGATATACAAGTTCAAAGTCCATTATCTTGGCCATTTTTTATTATAAAGAAAAGTTTTTCAAATAAAACACGCTTATTTTAGCATATTCTATACGGAATAATCATAAAAAGTACACGTTATAATGAAGTCCCATAGATGGTTTTTTTTCGAAGTCCAAATTATATACAAGTTCAGAGTCCATTACCTCGGCCATTTTTGATTTTAGAGAAAAGTTTCTTAAGTAAAACACACTTATTTTATTTTAGCGTATTCTTTACGGCAAAATCATAAAATATATACATTATAATGACGTCCCGTCGATGATTTTTTTTCGAGGTCTAAATTATATGCAAGTTCAAAGTCCATTATCTCGGCCATTTTTGATTTTAGACCAAAGTTTTTCGGATAAAACACGCTATTTTTAGCGTATTATATACGTGAAAATCATAAAAAGTATACTTTATGATGATACCCCATCGCAGGTTTTTTTTTCGATGTCCAAATTATGTACAAGTTCAAAGTCCATTATCTCGGCCATTTTTGATTTTAGGGAAAAGTTTTTCAAATAAAAGACGCTTATTTTAGCGTATTCTATACGGAAAAAATCATTAAAAGTACACGTTATAGTGATACCCCGTCGCCATTTTATTTTTTAAGTCCAAATTAGTCCATGTAGTCAATCTTCAAAGTCCGGTAACTTCGAAGTTTTTGGGTAAAAAAATGTTTCTCATAAAACTTGCTTATTTTAACACATTCTACAAAATAAAGTATGTGTCATAATGACACCATTCCAACCAAAATAGTCCAAATTGTACTTAACCTTCAGGGCCCCATAACTTCGAAATTATTGAGTTAAAAAAAATGTGTTAAAGAAAAGAGAAAAGTTGCTTATTTTTATGTGTTATATAAGATAAGTTAATAAAAACATAGCCTTATTATGACATCACACTGATGAAAAATTTATTAAGTCCAGCCCGGCCCTTTGCTAGTCCAACCGAGAGGCAAATAACGATATTTCGATTTTCGCGTTTCACGATAGACACTCTGTAAACAAACCGCCTTGATGCATAAATTACATATTTATTAGTTACAAATTATCCGAGACAATTTGCCAGAATACTGTTTAAATGGTAAACTATGTTTACCGTGGCACACAGATCCGCCGTTGCAGTCCCTTATGGACTACGGTGTAGTCATACGTTATATCACCATTAATTATCCGTAACTTACTTAAGTTTTATATTATTGCTTTCTTTACTATGAAAAATAAAGAAGAGCGACTGAAAAATCGCTGTTTGTCTTTGTCGCACTTATTACTACTATTAATTACTATATGTATGTATAGAGTAATAATAGAAAACAAACGAACCGCTAGGCAGCCTGGTCGGCACATGAACGCCGAACGCGCCTAACCCTTCCCCGCGCATGCCCTTTACACAAAACAAGTTTTTATTATGAAAAATAAAAATAATCCATTGATTATAATGACACAAATTTCAAACATTGTTTCGATACGCTTTTATAAAAATATTGATGCATACTTTAATAACTTTAATATTTTATTGTACTGTTAACAGGGATTAACAAGAAAAAAAATTAAAGTAAATAAATATCATTGATTAATATGGCACAAATTTATTCAAATAGATACCGATATTTTAGAGAGCACAGTACCTAATCGATCAACTCTAATTTTATATAGGCTTGTAAAAGTCCACATATATGTGATGATTGAACGTCAGTATTCCCATTAACGAAAGTGACACAAAACGCGTGCATGCGTCAGTAACAACTTTGCTGTTACAGTGAAAAAACAATTTTGATCTCTAATTTTCTATTTAACGAATAATGTTTAAAAAAAGAAATGTCTAAGTTCCTACCTACGCAACAACCTAGGATGACACAAATTATTATTATTAGCTAAGTTGGATGGCCTGAACTCTGTATGCGAATAATAAGCATCTTTAATATTATCGAAACTTCATAATTTATCGGTACGGGTCTACTACCCCTCCCCTGCTTCGAGGAACAAAGGAAATCTAGGAGACTTATCATACTAGAAACCAGATTTTTTATTCTTATCAAAAAAAAAAGACACCGTCATTTTTTTTACATTGCAGCCTATGCATTTCGTATTTTCCCATTAAAAACGTGATTAATTATATATATCTCATCTATGTAAGAGACTTATCGAACTAGGTTCAGTGTCGTGGGCTCTTATACTGTGAGTTCTATATGAAAATCATAAAATAAACAAATTCATTGGTTTTTTTCCGGGTTTAGTTAGATAACAGCAGCCCTTAAGTTAAGTGTGTTAAGTATGGAAATGTCAAATGTCAAAATCATGACTCTACCCGTCAGAATAGAAATTGATTGTCTTTGAACCGATTCTGTAAACAAAACTTGACTTTCGATTTGGATTAAAATATTTCTCATAAACATAAATGACAAAATGAGAAATGGTATTCCATCATTTTTTAAACCCTAAAACAGCATAATATAAAGGCATTTTCACGGAGCTCTTCGCCCATTGAGAACGATGACTGAAATGCGTATAATTGATTTTTGAAATAGTTTTTATAGACTGATATGTTTTTCTGAAAATACTTTCAGCAGAGAGCTCTTTCTTTGTTCAAACATTGAGTAACAGGAGATGACATCCGTAAGATTTTTTTTCGCCATAAGTTTAAGTGATCAGCATTTTTTTTTTTTGACTGAGGAGCCGAGAGAAGCGAGGCGACGAACGTCTCCGTTTTAGGTACGACGATTTGGCAGATTGATGTGTGTGTATTGGTTGGTTGGTTGGTTGGTCAGTGTCGGTCTAGAGGTCGCATTTTTCAACCGATTTCGATGAAACTTGGCATGTACGTTCCTTGATTTATTTGCCAAAAATTGTGGAGCCATTTTTTTGATTGAGGTTAAAATGAGGGGGAAAAGGGGGGAAGTTTGCTGTCGCGTTATTTATGGACGGATTTCAATCATTTTCGGGTAAAAGGTCAAGCCCACACTTCCTTAGAGGTTGTTGTAAAAAAAAAGTTTCGAGGGAGGGGGAAAGGGGGGAAAAAAGAGGAACCTTCCCATATCGTTATTTTTTGCTCGATTTTGTTCATTTTCGGGTGAAAAGGCTTTGTAGGATGACAATAACAATGAGTGTCGAAGTAAACATTAGAACAGCGCATTGAGCGCATGCGCTAGCCCGCCACGCAGCGAGCGGCAGAGTTGCCCAACAGGCCGGGGCGAAAGGAGACCGTCAATTGACAATATTTCAAAATTTCAAAATTTTATAAATCGAAAACCACTTCGAGAAATACACTTGTAGAACACAAAAACCATTTTTTTTTAATTTTTTTTTCAGTAATTTTTGGAAAAATCACCAAAATATGTAAACCGGAAAATGACGTCACACGGCTGATTCAATACTACCACTATGAAAAACGTTATCTTCCGGGTTTCCGTTTGACAACTTTGACAATTACAACACTACTGACAGTGACAGGACAGCTGACAGTTAATTCTTTCAATTCGAATATTTACTTGTAATTTACGTTTCCTTGGATTAATTTAATCATCTACGTGTTGCGATTTGTCACGGACTCTGGACTGCTTTCTTCTACGATGACCACAACTCGCTTTCTAACAGACCCCGGATTGCATTCTTCAACGACGACTACGATTTTCGCTTTTTCACGGATCCCGGACTGCTTTCTTCTACGACGACGTGACGATGGAATTCAGGGAATCCTCGGAAAATACCCCGGTTGGGTATTGACCAACACCTCTATAACGAAGCGGACACGAGAAACTCAGAAAGATTTGTCAAAGCTGACAGCAGGAGCTTGCCGCGTGTGAGTTTTTGCAAAGCTCGGATAAATATAATTTGCCTGGCACAAGAGGTACCGAAGCTTCGTTATCTTCGCGGAGTTCTTATGTACAAACTGGCAAAGGCCTTTATTAAGTGCAGTCTCATGTTCCTTTACTATTTGTAAACGAAAACAGTATAGAAGTGATGCTAACGTCCCAAATCTTCAAGAGTTTCTCCAAGAAGCCAACAATCATAAAATGGATGACTGTTTGTGCTTCTCCAAACGGAATCTGTGACGATTTGGCTTTCAAGTTGAAATGTCCCTTTACAGATAAAACTGAGAAATTATATCAATTAAAATGTCACGAGCCAAAGTTGTTTTGGATTGTGGTAAATAAATTACATTTTATAGGAAATAAAGTACTTATTTTATTACTATGAACACTTGTCATTTTTAAACCTGTATCCTAAGGACCTACTAAGTACTTTCTGATGACTTGTCAATAATAAGTTAAATATCTTTCCTGTACTTAGAATGTTACTACTGGAGAAGTAAAATTCACCATGTGTTAATCAGGGGAGAAATAAAAGGTATATTATAATAAAATTATTTTAATTTCGTTCAGTTATTCATTAGGCGGATACCTTCGTATACCTAGCACATCTGTGGTGGAAACGTGGCCTAATATAAAATATACATTCTCACACAATATAATAAACAAACCAACATAATGACACACATCGGCGCAAGAAAAACAACAAGATGGGCCTCTCCTCAGGTCCATCTGTATATAGTCTCAGATAGTACTTCCCTCAGCTGATGGCAGAACAGTAAATAACTGGGCTATAAATATGTGTTGCTATTGTAAGTTTTCATTAGGTAATATTTAATGCAAGGCATTTTCAACAATCCTTAAGATATCTTTCGAAGTAAGCGGTTTGATATTCCATAGTTTGATATTTTAAGTTTTGACGTTTATCTTGTGCTTCAAATGTCAAACTGTTTAAGCGCACTATGGTCACGCTATGGTTTTTACGTAAACGTCAATCAATGTAACTATTTCAACGTTTTTTTCAGTGTATGAAACACAACATGTGACGTCATTTAGCCGATACTTCGACGACTGTTACATACGCCCTTTCTGCCCAAGTAATAATATAAATGGATTTTTCCACTAAAAAACATGGATTTTCGCAAAAATAAAAAAATACGGGTCTCTTTAAATTGTGAGTTCTTTCGGGCCATACAATAAAAAGTAGCACTCAAAAAAATGAAATGTTGTCAATTCCAGGCCCACTAGCGATAATGGTCTCGTATAAGGTTTGTTCTGCAATTTTAAGCAAATACCCATTTTATTACGAAACTAGACAAAATATTTCATGAAAATGAAACGGGAATTAGAAATACAAAATAAAAAGTAATTTCGTTGATCCTTCCGCGATCCAAATAGTGCTTAATAAGTTGTTAACGTCTTTACAGCATTGACATAAGGTTAACTTTACCTGGACTGAGACGAAACAGACATTTTTAGAAAGGAGTTACGTTTACTTTGCTAATCTAGTTTATTATTCTAGTTTGACACTGTCAATGTATGACGTCACCGTCATCCAAGTCTGCCGCATGAAGTTATAATTTCAAACTGGAGTATACTCTTCGGCCACAAAGTGGGGCCGAAAGAAAGGGAGCTGCGTCTCATTTTGACTTAGGGCGTTATGACGGCATTATATCATGCTCTTTCGATAACGAAACGCATTTTTTTTTTTTCAATTTAGTAATGTCTGATACTCGTATGGATTTATAAAAAGTGGATGTAATTGTTGCACTTTTTCCCTAACCACAGATGAAACTTATTACCGTGCAAAACAGTCGTTCATAGGTGATTAGAAAAAAAACGGTCCGATAGAGGGGATAATTATCCTTACATTAAATATGTTTGTATGCATGTTGTTGTTTTCGCGAATAAATGTTTTCTAATTCTATTTTTTTTTTTATTATAGCCGGTGCCTCACTCGCACTCGTTACGAAATTGACACACATTGACATTTTGACTTGTTGTCATGCTGGAATTATTGTCTAATGACGACATAACTCCCTAAGTCAAAACGATACGCAACTCCCTGTATTACTCTCTTTCGGCCTCACTTTGTGGCCCAAGAGTATACTCCAGTTAAAAATTATAACTTCATGGATACTAGTAGTAGCGCACTAACAGAGCTAAACCTTATCTGTTTGTAATAAGTTCTACAATTGTTTAGTTAATAGTAGCAATGATGGTTTGACAGTCATTATCTTTGTTTACCCAAATACAAGAAATCAGCGGCAGGATCAAAATATGACTTTTTATTATTTTATTATGATTTTCGTTTCATTATCATGTCAGATTTTGTAGATATTCTTTAAAAAACCGGTAGTTATTTTGTGTTATACTGTAAATCATAAACATGTACGCTTTTAAATATTGTCCTTATCACATTCATGTTTTTTCATCCCCGATTTCTCAATTTTCCCGTTAGATTTCATGATTATTTTATGACCGTCCTGATCAAGAAATTAAGGCGAATGTTTTGATACCTACTTCATAATTATACGCACCTTAATGAGCTGGGGCAAATCGCCTAACAAAAATTAACGATCTCCTTTACCTGAATACGTTAATGTGAAGAAAAAAATTTGTTAATGCCACAAATTTGATATTTTTATCGTTTTTTATTTTAAGCAATAGACTACTTCATTGGGGTAAATGTTTTTTTTGTATAAACCAAAATATTCTAGAGCAAGGCAATTACCCAATAATCTGACAACACCTCCGGATGGTGGCCGAGTCAAGATTTCATTGGCGAATTTTAATTTTTTAATTTCCTTCACAAGTAAAGAGCGCCCTTTTTGACAGTGTTAGGAGTACATACAATCTCAATTCTGGCAACACCACCACCGCGGCGTGGGTTTTATTTGCAAATTTATTTCTTCGACGAAAAAATTAAAGTCCTATACCTATTTTTAATAAAGAGTTATTTTATCAAATTTAGTTATTTAGTCAGGTCCCACGATAGGAGGCTCAGTGCCAGTCGCAGCAGTTACGAGGACATGGCGTTCCGGTGAGGTCAATTGTTCTAGGATTCAATTCCCTATTTTGTTAGCATGGGCGGTAACGATCCACAAATCGCAGGGCTTGACTTTGCCTAGGGTAGTTGTAGATATTGGGGCTAGGGAACTGGCAGCTGGTTGTTCCTACGTTGCTCTTTCCCGTACTCGACGGCTGGCTGACATTGTTTTGCAGCCTTTCGATTTGGACCGACTGATTAGGATAGGTACTATGAAGCTTCTTTGCATGATGGTAGAGGAGGGGAAAAGGCTAAATAGGTTTTCGAATAGGTAAGAAAAATCGGCAATTAAAAAAACAAAATATACCATAAATTCACTCATAGGAAATGCTCCGAAGTCTACGGTTCACAGAACCACTAGTATTAATGGCTTTTACTCCTCGCCCATTTTAGCGAGGTGAATTCTGCCAATGTCAGGGTGTACTTATGATTTTATTTGTTCTTGGTAAAATAAAATAAAAGCAACGTTGTTCGGTTAAGGCCTTGTTGATTGTAAAGTGATAGCCTCCTTACAAACACGTGGGTGGCCGAGACCCCGGATAACCGTTTGTTCAACTAAAGGGTGGTTACGCGCGTTTTGGGACTAATTTTTCATTAGCTGCACACTTGTTCGTTAGGTCACCGCACAATAAGCTATCAATATTACACACTGAACTACGTAAATCAGCAAAAAACAAAAAACTATTCCAAAGACGATGCAGCCATCCTGAAGCTCAAACGATTATCTGACCGGCATTTAAACTCCATACATTCGCTCTTGAACCACTGACATGATGCCAAGCAACTGACAGCTGTCAACCGCCAAACATGACGCACAAAATTTGTTCTCGATAGCCGATCTAGTAGAATCCATAGTCAATCAATGGTTCAAACACGATGTTTCCACCGTACACACCGTAACTGAAATAAACTAAACTAGTGAGCAAGTAAAAACCATAATCATTTTCAACCGACTTCAAGATTTCTCAATACGTCGGAATCTTTGTTTTTGCTTTTTTTTGTCTGTTCAGTTCACCGATTATTCGAAAACGGCTGGACTGGTTTGAAAAATTATTTTTTCGTTTGAAAGACTGTCTTCACAGTTGATCCCAATCAGGTCAAGATCTGATGATGGGGTCCTGGAACTCTTCAAATATTATACGCACACCTACAGTGATTTCAATATGTTTTATAGTAGCTCGTGCAATGCTTTTCGAAAGATGGAGGCTAAGTGAAGTCGGTTCTTTTTGAAAAAAAAACTTATTCGAAATCTTAAAGTCGGTTGAAAAAGATAAACCGACTTCAGAAAGGATAAAATTAATCATTATTTTATTTATATGCGTTACCAACTGATATGTTTGAAGTCGGTGCCAAGCCAAAAAGTTAGAATACCGGTCAAATCAGCTTCAACTCTGAAAATCACATCACTTACTTTTTCACGTCTAAACTACTAATTCAGTTTTGATGAAATGTGATACCGATGTATATGCCTACTCTGATACACGTCTACTTTGCCAGTAATCAGAAAAAGGTAGCAAATAAAAAAAAATGTAGACGATTAGGGTTGACCTTATATAGAAAATTTGAATATCGCGCCTTTTTGTACTGACTAGGTGAGTGTGTGAGTAAAGAAAGATTAATCTAGTCATTGAATTCCTATATTCTTTGATATTTAACCTTAGATGAAGAAGGATAAATAATTCAAAACGAAGCATGGGCTTCGTTCGAGATATGGATAGTCATAAAACTAGTAAAAATGTTTATTAACAAACATAAGACGCATGATTATACTTTCTGTAATTGCCTAACAGTGAACGCATGGTCGAAACGAATTATTGCCTACGTGCAATCCATACCGTATTAGATTAGTTATATAGTATGAAGAACAATTCACTGAACATATCGTTCGTATTAACTCTTCCAAATTTGGCTTGGCACGGACTTTAAACATCAATAATTGGTAACGCATATAAATAAAATTATGATTTATTTTATCCTTTTTGAAGTCGGTTTATCTTTAACTATAAAAAAGTTTTTTTTGTTTAAAATTATATCAAAGCAAAAAATCTGATACATCATCGTTTGTGACTGTCTACATCAAAAGTTACCATTTAGTAGGTCGAATACAATATTGAATCTTTACAACGTAGTTAAGCGCCTCCCGCCAAATGGTACCTTTTCATGTATACTATCACGTTTAATATGTGCGGGGCTCAGTTCGTATGTCTGGGCCCTTCTAACTCAACTCAGCCAGGAATGTGATATAATAATACTGTGTTTGCGGCTAAAGCGCTTTGTTAAATTATTGGAATAAGCCGATAGGACGGTATGCCAGATTGTAAGGGTTTAAATAGATTTCTCAGTCCAGTGTAACATGGTGAGGTTCGTATAAGTACTTGATAGATAATTTGAAGTCAAGTAAAGGCTTGGTCAGACACACGCGTTTTGTTAGCGTGGCGGTAGCGGAGCGTGATGGGAGCGCGACGAAAGCGCGATGAAAGCGTGATGCGAGCGCGATGGACGCGTGATCTGCGCTTGGACGCAGCGCCCCGCCGGCGCGCCGCGCGCTTCCACCCGCTTTGATCGCGCCCGCGCAGTCAGACACAACACAGCGCGGCTAGCGAGCGGACACGATGGAGCGTATAGACATTGAAAAGCTAATCAGTTTAGTTAAAAGTAACGCGTGTATATACGAATAAAAAAAATATAAATTACAAAAATATATTGGTAAAAAATCTAGCATGGGAGAAGATAGGCCGGGAATTAAACTTGGATGGTGCGCATAGATATTCTCTTTTTAATTTGTTTATTTTTTAAACTTTTCATTTCACAAAGATGATGGAGGACGGAGGACATTGTTGTAGTCCTCAGCCATGCCTATGAATCATGCCCGCGCGAGCGAGTTATATACCTACGTTTTGCGCCTCCCTCGAGGGAGCTAAACTCAGTGGGCTACCAACGCGCTCACTGAACGCACGTCGTACCGCGCGCGACGCTACTCGGAACTCGGAACAATGTTATCACGAAAAAAAAAAAATTATTGCGATGTGGTTGGATGTAAAAATAGCAAAACTAATAAAAACTTATCGTTTTTCGCTTTGCCGACGGATGGGAAAAGGTACAAACTTTTTTTTATACCACGTTGGTGGCAAACAAGCATACGGCCCGCCTGATGGTAAGCAGCTACCGTAACCTATGGTCGCCTGCAACTCCAAAAGAGTCACATGCGCGTTGCCGACGCTTTACAAAAAAGGAGGATTCACTTATGTTATAATAATAATAGACATGTTATCTTTATTAATCTCTCAAATAACTGTGATATAGCTGTCAATCCATATTAATTTTGACAGTGTGTGGCAAATCTGTCAAGATTAATCATACTCTCATCGCGGCAACAAAATATCAATCAATATTACTTATGTAACTATAATTGTTATGCACCATGCGAACCACTTAAACACTGAATCAATGCAAAATACCTATTTCCTTAACTATAAAATATTTCCAAACATAGGCTAGGCGAGCAATTGTGCGGGTGCGCGGGAGGTGCGGGGTGCCGCGCGTTGAAGGTCGCTCCATTGTATTATTGCGTAGGTACGTAAACCGTAGGTATTTGCTTTTTCTATGAGTGATTCATATCTGTTCGTAAGAACTATTATATAATCTGTGCCTCAGCCAAATAGTGATACCTAATCAAAAGCATCATAAGCGCGTGTAGGTATAGCCGGTATAGGATAGGTACTATCGTATGTGTATTTATGTAAGTGTTTTATTCCCTGTGGTGAACAATACGTAATTGTTAAACAATAATAAATATTGTCGCCCCACGAGTCAAGCTCAAGCATCTCGGGATGCCTTCATGATACGCGAAAAGTTCGTGACTTATTTTAATAATAATTGAAAATTATTTAAAAAAATGTCTCTTTGATTCTGCCACTATCCTCACCCAAATTAATAATTTACATAAACATTTTGATGTCCTATATATTACTTGAAAATTATATTGAATCTGACTACGGAACCCCCAAAATCAATTAAACTGGACCAGTGTCAGGTATGATACATTATACAATAAACCATTTGATATATCTTTAGAAATAAGAGTTTCAATGAAAGCTAATTGATCAAGTGCGCGGGCTGTGAGCGCGGTGCTGGCGGGCCGCGAGCGTGATACTGGCGCGACGCTAGCGTGATGCCGGCGCGATGCGAGCGTGATGCGGGCGCGACGAAAGCGTTTTTCTGGCGCGACGCGAGCTTCCGGCTAGCGTCCGCCGGCGCCGCTCGCATCGCGCTTCGATCGCGCTCCGCTACCGCCACGCTAACAAAACGCGTGTGTCTGGCCAAGCCTTTATACTGCTTTGACGGACTAGGTGAGAAAGGAATTATGCTCAAGCGTTTTGAGGAGAATATCCGCAGGGTTGACTAGGAATGTGCGCGTTTTCAGTCAAGGGATGTCTGCCGATGGGAGGAGAAACTGAGAGTAAATTTTAGGAATAATCTGATCGGTTTTTGTCATGTATTGATATTGGGCATTTATTTAGTCCACTGAAAACAGAGATCTAAAGTTAGCAGATAAAATAATAATGCAAGATTTTTTTGTTACTCAAAGAGCGGGTTACATCATGATCCTGACCTTATACGAGTAGGTATCTAGTCTTTGTGTGTTTTGACAACACAGATACATAACTATTTTTCCCGTTAAATAAGGAAATATACATACATATCTAAACTAAAACAATAATAACTAATTTGACTTTTAATAAAGTCTAAAAGTCATTTTATTTCCCTACTACCTACCTACCTTCCACTCGCAACTTCGTCGGCATAGAACGTAAAACTAATTGACAAACATGAATTTGTCAAACCGTCTTCGCCACGCCTCTCGCTTTTTGAGGTACTCCGGTACTTTAAACCCACATTAGGAATCATTTCCGGGAAAAAAATCTAACCATAATAAGGACGTAAGTGCCGGATAGTGAAATGACGTAAGCGCCGCCAAATATCCCTTAATAAACGACCCTTTGGACGGATGTATTGTTACAAGCTGGCAACAACGGAACCCTTCACTGAGCAATTGAGCATAGCCTGACATATCTCTTGGCCGGTTTTTAGGGTTCCGTAGTCAACTAGGAACCCTTATAGTTTCGCCATGTCTGCCCGTCCGTCCGTCCGTCCGTCCGTCCGCGGATAATCTCAGTGACCGTTAGCACTAGAAAGCTGAAATTTGGTACTAATATGTATATCAATCACGCCGACAAAGTGGTAAAATAAAAAGTGGAAAAAAATGTTTTATTAGGGTACCTCCCCTATACGTAAAGTGGGGAGTGATTTTTTTTTTCATTTCAACCCTAACGTGTGATATATTGTTGGATAGGTATTTAAAAATGAATAGGGGTTTACCAGAATCATTTTTTGATAATGTAAATATTTTAGGAAATAATCGCTCCAGAAGTAAAAAAAAATGTGTCCCCCCCCTCTAACTTTTGAACCATAAGTTTTAAAAATATGAAAAAAATCTCAAAAGTAGAACTTTATAAAAACTTTTTAGGAAAATTATTTTGAACTCGATAGCTTGAATAGTTTTGGAAAAAAAATTACAAAATAATTTCTGAATTAAGTTTCTAATTTAACCATATAAGCAGGTGTTTATTGTACCTGTAATTTCTACAAAATGACAATGAAATGACGTGCTTTCAAGTAAAGTAAAAACGGTGAAAATCGATTCACGCAATAAAGAATTATCCCATAAAAATCATCTTCCATACTTTAAGCTCGCGCGCAATAGTTTACTTAATTTGCCGATAGATGTCGCTGTACGTGGAACGCTCATATCATATCCTACGTGGCGGTGTTATTTTAACCCTTAAGTGGGGACACTTACTGTGACGGACGGAAAACTACGGAACCCTACACTGAGCGTGGCCCGACACGCTCTTGGCCGGTTTTTTTTATGTATGTTCAATTGGTCCCATTGTCATCAAGTGAGGACCTGATGATGGGATCCTGGAGAAATCGAGGGAAATCTTCAAATATTATAGGGACACCTATAGTGATTTCAATATTTTTTACAGTAGCTCAGGCATTTCCTTTTGGAAAGGTGGAGTCTAAGTGAAGTCGGTTCTTTTTTGTTTGTTAAAAACTATTGTTAAATATAAAATTATGTACCTAATATTAGTAAGATCCTTGTCTGATGCGCGCTATAACTCATTAAGAAACTTGGACACGTAGTCATACAGATGCGAACGATCATTAAGGCTTGCCTTTTCCTTTAGCAACAAAACGTTCTCATAATAAAACTTCGAGAAAATACTGGATTAGTCCGTATATTAATAGGTAAACGAACGCCGGAGCCTATGTATGGTTGTTGTCGAAATGACACATACTCTATTTTGCTCAGTATAGAAAGAATCCTCTGAGTACATGCAGAGTTTATGTCCTGCATGCAGGTCTGTGAATGTAACTTCGATGAATCTTTAGAAGTACTACTATTACTATCAAGAATACAACATAAGGTCGATGTGGGCAAGTCCGGCATACTTTATTTAATGTTAGGTTTGATTGGGTGAAACAAGGTTATAGTTTAATCCAGGATAAAAGACAGATGACAATTTTTATTATTTACAATGTCGTTAAAACGAATTGGTAAAATGAGCAACAGTTTTGATAAAAAAATATGTTTTTTTTAAACTCGGCGAGTAGACGGTCTTCCCGTGCGGTGTAAGGTAAGTCCGTCTAGTAGTCATTGCCGCAGTATTTGAAAGCCAATTCGAACGTTAGTGACCTTGTTGATATCTTTACTTTATGCCATTGAAAACTGTATTTTCTGTTCAAGGATATAAAGTTGCAATTCAAATGTATCGATATTTTCATTTTTTAAGGGAAGACCGCCGATATGTCTAGGAAATGTGGTCGTAAACCATTTTAAAAGTCCAAAATTAGCCCTGTTTTCGATTTGACATCTAATTTCAACGTATAATAAAGTCTATTTTACGAAAACAGTTGACAATAGCCGATAGAACTAGCATATGACGGACTTGCCTTGAACCGTTATAGACGGACTTTCCAACTCGTACAATTTTAAGATTAAATGTTTCGAGAGCTGAAATTATATTAATTATAATGTTTTGGGTAACTTCAATACGTGAAATAAGCAAGGTGATTAATAAATTACTTAGTTACACATTTCATAGCCAAATGTTTCGACTATTTCTATTTTTTCTTATTTTTCCCCGAGCCTCGTCGCACTTGCCATTCGAGATCAACACGCAATTTATTTTTTAATTCAATTTCCGTCAATAATTTACGTCCTAGCAACATCTGCTTTAGAGATATGGAACCAGAATGAATTAGCGCTTTGCCGATCATGTGCTAAGCAGAATACTCAAACAAACACCGGAGATATGGCACCTAGACGGGCTTGCCTTATTGACGGACTTGGCCACATCGACCTTAACATATTGACAGACTTATCCGATTTGCTTGCGTTTTTGGGCGAATTTTAGATAGGATTATGATTACATCAGCAACAGTGTTAGGATAATTTAAAAAAAAAACATTCTTGTTGTAAGACTTAAGTATTTCACTAGTTAGGCTTTCATTTGGGCAGTTATTGCGCTGTGTCCTTCCTCTGCTCTTCCTCTGTCACTTTCGTCAACGATACACACCACCAAATTAACCATGATTGACGCCTGTCGAGGCCTCGTAATTCATCAGGGCAGATGGACAGTCCAATTTATTTTATCATGATTTATATCGATACATCGTCGCGTTGAGAAGAGGTTATCTTTGCCGGACACCCAACGCGAATGGCGCCCGAATAAGCTCCTCGTTATGTAGCGAAACATGTCAACCAATATTCGACTTTTAAATGTGGTCCAACACGTATAATGGAAGGGTTTTTGCAGATAACTTAAAAACGGTTAAACAGGTAATGTTCAAAACAATTTTCGTTAAAAGTATTAGGTAATATTAAGCCGCAACTCCTTGTTTTTTTTAAATATATTTTTTAGACTTACCGTTCAAAAGTTACAGAGAAGGGGACACAAGCGACTTTCGAAGCGATTATTTCTGAAAATATAGACTTAATCAAAAATATGTTTTAAGAAACCCAAAATATTTTTTATAGCCTAATCGATTTATGTGCACCATGTTAACTTACCTTACCTATGTTGACATTTGCCAAAAAGGTTTTTGTTTACATTTGGATACAAGTATGGAGTGCCCCCCTCCCCCTTACTTCGATACAAAACTACGTAGCGGCACATAAAATACACCTCTTCATAAAATTTCATCTATAAATGTTTTATAGTTTACGAATACAATGGCTGTGACATACGAACGGACGGACGGGCAGACTGGCATGACGAAACTATAAGGTTCCGTTTTTGCCATTTTGGCTCCGGAGCCCTAAAAGGTGAGCTACCT
This sequence comes from Pammene aurita, assembly GCA_947086415.1. NCBI lineage: Eukaryota > Metazoa > Arthropoda > Insecta > Lepidoptera > Tortricidae > Pammene > Pammene aurita. Next base: position 5,892,955 of record OX352310.1, on the reverse strand, counting down.
GTTTGTAGGTATATATTTAATATGCCTGAGTCACGAAAGTTTTGTGCTTGACCTAGGTAACCGGTAACCGTCAGCAGCTGAACGAACGGAACCCTCTATTTTAAATTTTCCGAACCAACGAACCTTTGACTCCTCGCTATTCGTTTTCTTCTATCTACATAATCACTTTGGTGTTTTTTTTCAATAGAAGCGAAAGCTGAAAGCGCTTGGGCTTTCAGTTGGAGGTTAAATCGTGCAGTCAAGTGTAAAAATACAGTTGCCATGAAATATATCGGAGCGGCCAAGGCACTCAAAAATAACTGAACATGGACTTTATCACCCTGACAATTATTGTTATTATTACTATTATTCTTAATTGGGCTATCGATGTGCCGCGTCGACTAGATTTGATCTATTGTGGCAGCCCTTTATAGTTCATTACTGATTCCCGTTGCATCTAGAAATTTCCAGATTCTTTGGGCTGCAATGTGTTGTACCTCATCGGGTTGCAGTACATGTCGCCCTAGGTGGGTACTTCTTTTATGCATTAGTGGTCCGCAGGAGCAGAGGATGTGCAAGGCTGTTTCCTCTTCTTCATGGAACCTGCATACTGAGTCCTGTTTCTTACCCATAAGAAACATGTGTTTGTTCAACTTACAGTGGCCTGTCAGTATTCTGGTCACTGCACAGGTTTTGTGTCGTTTGAGCCCTAACAGCTCTTTAGAGGTTTTGTTGTCGAACCCTTTGATTAGAGCTTTCGAGTGTGCTTGTCCTTTGACGAACTTCCACCATGCGTTTGCTCTCATTTTTTCCAAGTTATTTAACAGAGAATATGCCTCCCGTTTGGTGATTCCACAGAACGGTTCTGGGCCGACCAGGGGTGTGTCCGCGCCCTTTCTGGCAAGTTCATCCGCTATTTCGTTTCCGTCAATGTCGGAGTGCCCTGGTACCCATCTAAGTGTAACTTTGTTGGAGTTAGCCAGTGCATTAAAATTATTTTTGTAATTCTGGACTAGTTTTGAGTTTGACTCAAAAGATTCTAGTGCCAGCAGAGCAGCTTGGCTGTCTGAGTTGATGTAGATATGCTGGTGTCTTAGGTTTCTATCCAGGTTGATTTCCGCACATTTGTTGATGGCGAAGACTTCAGCCTGGAAGATTGAGGCCCTTTTGCCCATGCTGACGCTAGCTCTGTGCTTGGGCCTCTCACTATAGATCCCACATCCTACTTCATTACCTTTTTTTGACCCATCCGTGTACCATATGTGGCTACCCTCTTCGACATACATTTGGTCTTTGGTCCATTTGTCTCTAGGAGGTATTTCCACTTTGTACAGTTTGGTGAAATTACATACGGTGTGCATGTCATCGGTAGGCATGTTAAGGGTTTCGTTCGCAAAAACCCAGGCCTTCAATTTGGTTAGTGCTTGAGAGCGCCATTTTGGCCTATTTAGCGTACATATTCTGTAGACGCACTGCTTGGCCTCCTTCTTAACTTGCAGGTGCAGTGGTGTTAAGTCAAGCAGTGCATCCAGGGCCGCTCCCGGTGTCGAGGAGAAGGCCCCTGTTGCCGTTAGGCAAGCCGTGCGTTGCAGGCTGTTTAAGGTGTCGATAGCTGTTTTTTGGCTGGCCTTGTTACACCAGACCGCGGAGCCGTAGGTAATAATGGGCCTCACAACCGCTGTATAAAGCCACATAGCAATTTTGGGTCGTATGCCTCATCTTGCTCCCGCCATTCGACAGCATGACCACATGGCCATTTTCGCTTTTTGCGTGATGTTTTTCAAGTGAGGGTTCCAGGTTACCTTTTGGTCGAATGTGACCCCTAGATACTTGACCTCACATGAAAAAGGTATTACTTGTCCATTGAGTTATAGTTTTCCGAGCCTCTCCAGATTTATCTTTCTTGTGAACGGCACTACCACCGTTTTGCGCGGATTTATGGACAAGTCATTTTCTCTACACCATTTAAATATCGTGTTTAGAGCTCCTTGCATCAGATTTGAGATTGTGTGGAGGCAGGGGCTTTTGATTATGACTACAAGGTCGTCGGCGTATCCCTGTGTGTCGTAATCTTTGTCCCTCATGATTGCAAGAAGTTGATCCACAGCTAGGGTCCATAATAACGGGGATAAAACGCCTCCTTGTGGACATCCTTTTGTGGTGTAAAAATCATGCTCTATTGCATTGAGGGTTAGAGTCGCCATTCTATTAGAAAGCATACTCTGGACCCATCTAATGGTGGTTTCATCAACTCCCTTTGATCTCATCCCGTTAAGGATGGTTTCTGTGGGTGTATTATCGAAAGCACCCTCAACATCAAGGAACGCACATAGAGCGGTTTGCTTATCCTCTATGGTCTTTTGCACCTTATCGACCAGGTCAAGTAGGGCAGTTTCCGTTGATTTCCCCTTTTGGTATGCATGCTGGTTTAAACTGAGTGGTCTAGCCACCAGATAATGCGCTCTAATGTGCTGATCTATGATTCTTTCCATCGTTTTAAGGAGGAAGGATGTAAGACTAATTGGTCTGAAGGATTTAGGCTGAGAGTAGTCCTTTTTCCCTGCTTTTGGTATGAAGCGTACCTTGACCCGTGCCCATTTTTCTGGTATAATTCCTAATGCAAAGCTTGCTCGGAATATTTTTACCAGGTGCGGGAGGAGGAGGTCTTGTCCTTGCTGTAGTAATGCAGGAAACACTCCGTCATCTCCGGCGATTTAAATGGCTTGAACTTGCTCAAAGCCCATTTAATGTTGTTTGGTCTAAATATATTAGTTGCCAAATTCCAGTCTATGTTGCGTACCCTGTGGCTTTGAAGGTTCCTTTGGGCGCACAGCTGATTATTACTGGTTGTATACGAACCTGGGAAGTGGGTCACTCTAAGCAAGTCTAGAGTTTCCGCTTCTGTGTTAGTAAATGAGCCGTCGGGTCTCTTAAGGAGACCGAGGTAGTTGGTTGGCGTTTTTGATAGTATTTTGTGAATTCTTGCTCCTTTGTGGGTTTGGGCAATTTCCTCACAGAATCTTCGCCAAGACCGCCTTTTGGCTTTCCTGATCTGTTTATTATATTCAGTCAATGCTCTGCTATACCTTTCCCACTCATTAGGTGTGGTAGAGTGATTGAATATGCGGCGTGTGGATTTGCGGAGTTTATCCAGCCTTTTGTTCCACAACGTCCTTGTGTTAGTGGTCTTTAGTTCCTTCAACGGGCAGCTTTGTTCATAGGCCTTAACCATGCCTTCCGAGATTAGGTTGACTGCCAAGTTGAGGGAATTTGGTGTTTTTACCTGTTTGTGGATATCCTTTAGACGATGTTCTAGGTCGGCCTTGTAGGCTCTTCATGACGTATCTTTTGAGTTCCTAGGCGTGGGTATTTCCTGTTCGAGAGAATCTTTTACACCAAATATGTTTGTGATCCGACATTGAATTTTCGCAACTGACGTGCCAGTTCGTTAGGCATTTAGCTACCTTTTCAGTTGCGAATGTAATATCTAGTACTTCTTGTCTGGCCCTAGTTACGAAGGTTGGCGTGTTGCCCCTATTCAACAATTGCAGACAGTTAGTGAATCCATGGTTCTTGTATGAGGGCGATGTCCAGGTCATTTTCGCCAAAGAGTTTTTCCACGACCGCTGTGGCCGCGATGGCGTGGTGGATGTTGGCCTGTAGGACTACCACCCCCCTATTTTTTATTGCGTCCTTATTTGCCCCGGCGTTGGGCGCCACCGCGCCCTTGCTGGCCTCCTCTGCTTCCTCTACCCCTGGGGTGGTTGCTACCCCTGTTGCCTCCCCTATTGGCGAGAAACCGCTGCGTCCCTGAGGGTCCGGGAGTGGGATGGGAGTTGGAGGGGACCGTCCGTTTTGGGCCGTGGGGCACCTTTCGAGCGGGTGTCAGGGTTTGGTTGGTGGGTGGGGAAGGGTTTGCCGGTTGTGGTGGTTGGGTTTGGGAAGTTGCTGGTCCGGGCATTTGGGCTTTGGGTTGTCCCTTGAGCCGGAACTGGACTTCGCGGAACCCAAGGTTCGCTTTTAGCCCAGTTTTCTTGACCGACACGTCGTCTAGAGACAGTGTCACCATGACTCCGCTCTTTTCGACTTTGGTGTGGAGAACCTTCCAGTGCTCTGTGTGCAGCCCCTGATTCTGCGCATAGAGCAGAGATAGCGACTGTTGTACCTTGGAGTCGTCTATCTCTGGTATGAACACCATCCCTACGTTTGGTTTCGGAAGCTCATTTTCAGGGGTGAGGTTGGCTTCCGGCCAAGGTTTTAGGGTTGGTGTTACCTGTTCAAGCCAGGCTTTAGATCTTTGGTCGCTGCATGTGATCAGCAACCAGCCTGGCTTGTGGGAATAGCCTTTAAATTTGGGTCCTTCGGCCATCTTCATGGTTGAGATCCTCTGCAGGATGGTTTCACAGAGGGACTCCAGCTGAGCGACTGTCATCGGTCTGGAGTCTTTTATCCCAACCCGAATTTGGTTGAGGACCTAACTGTAGGCTTGTAGTGGTGGTTGGGGTTGGGTAGGAGGGGTCTCACTCACCCTTGGGATTTTGCAACGCCTCTTCAGGCGTAACTCCTAGTCCTCTAAGAGCTTTGTAGCGGCCTCTTGCAGAGCCCGTTAATCTCTTAACGGACATCTGTTGTGTGGTAGGGTGGGAAGCCTCCATTGGATTGTGTGGTCGATTAACGCTCCTAATAGTCAACAGCCATTATATTGTTTCCCATAATTACATATGCCATACTTATTGTTTACTATATTAGTCACGTGCCAGAAACTTTGTTTCCCATAAAATCAATTTCAATAATATCATTTGTCATGATCATTGTAAGCCATAATTATCACTAGCCATAATATCATTTGCCATCCAAATTGCTTCCCAGAAAGTAGGTTAGTAGTAGGGTAGGTTAGATCTGTGATCCCCAAAAAGCGAAGGGCTACCAGAAAGTAGGTTAGGTTAGGTTAGAACTGTGATCTCCTTCAAAATAAAATGGATACCAGAAAGTAGGTTAGGTTAGGTTAGGTTAGAACTGTGATCCCCCAAAAAGCGAACGGCTACCAGAAACTAGGTTAGGTTAGGTTAGAACTATGATCTCCTACAAAATAAAACGGCTACCAGAAAGTAGGTTAGGTTAGGTTAGATCTGTGATCCCCCAAAAAGCGAACGGCTACCAGAACGTAGGTTAGGTTAGGTTAGAAATGTGATCCCCCAAAAAGCGAACGGCTACCAGAAAGAAGGTTAGGTTAGAACTGTGATCCCCCAAAAAGCGAACGGCTACCAGAAAGTAGGTTAGGTTAGGTTAGAACTGTGATCTCCTACAAAATAAAACGGCTACCAGAAAGTAGGTTACGTTAGAACTGAGATCCCCAAGAAGCGAACGGCTACCAGAAAGTAGGTTAGGTTAGTTAGTAAATATTTTTAGAGCGCCTACAGGAATATAGTGAGCAAATGCATTGTTTGTATGCATGGATTCGGAAAACCATTACTTAGTATGGCGTTTAAATATTTTATTAAATAGTATTATTACAATTAATAATATGGACAACAATACGTATGGCACTCGTACGTTCTGAAATCGAATAATCGGGTAAACAAAGAGTATGTCACATCATTTTTATGGTAAACAAACCATTCGGGAAAATAAAATTCGGCCAAATTAAATTCGGGCATATAAGTATTATTTTATATAAATTTCGGGCAAACAATAGACAACCTGCACTTAACTACTTATAATAGACAATCTTGACTGACCTGACAAATATTGAATACCATAATTTATTATTACATTTGTAACATTTTACACGTTTTTTCCTCTCATTGTGCTTGAGTCCCTCCCACGCTCAAGATTTCACCCTAGAATTTTAGAATCTTTCGCTGGCTCGGGATAGTAGTTTAAGCAACAACTTAGTGAGCACGAAAATTTTATTACAAAATTGTGCATTACCGTTGCAATCAAATGTAATCGATACACAATCCAAATTGTAACTCTAACCCATATCAAATACAGGTCCATTATCGTTTCGGTAAAGCTTCGATGCGGGCTCAAGGATGACAAAGAGAGAGCTTGCTTTACTATATTTGAAAGTCCAATTGCAGGATACGGGTCCTTGGTTGGTCAAATCTGCTTCCACTCTAAAACTATAGGTAGTTCGGCCCGAATTGTAATAGTTCGGTAATAATTTTCCGTACCTAGTTACTAATGCATAAATACTACAGTGCTATTCAATAAGAACGCTCAACAGGTACTTACGCTTTATAAACGGTTCCTCATTTAATCATTCGAGATAAAAAGAGCAGGGATTTTTAAGTATATCATTGTCGAAGGGCGGGACGAAATTCATTTTCTGGCGAACAGTTCATTTTTCAACAGACGAACTTCTGCATGCTCCAAAATACTAACTATTACGAGTATAAAACCTAAGCTCCATAAAATTGAGTGTTACTAGATACTCAGCCAGCTTTTTGATAAGCTTCAATCGCCAATATTAGACCAGTCACAATATAACGGCCTCCAGCCCGGTCGGTAGTTACCATGCCTACGAAACAGGGTGCGAATCCTGGTTAGGGCATTTAGTCGTGTGTTTATCACAGGTAGTTGTACCTGAGTTATGGATGTTTTCTATGTATTTAAGTATTTATCAATATCTATCTATTACCTATATATATCGTCGTCTAGTACCACACCAGCCTTATTGAGCTTACTGTGGGACTAGGTCGGTCTGTGTAAGATTGTCCTATAATATTTATTTATTTATTTATTTCATATGGCATTAGCATGAATAGTTTTGAGTACGGGGCGAGTCTTGCCAATTCACATTGACACAACATTCGTTTGCTCATGAAACATAACCGTCCCTATTTCGTCAGTCAATTAAAAAGCCTTGGGGAAATAAAGGCTTAAGTACTTGTAGTCTTTGTTAGCCAGGGTATTGTACAATTATAAAGTATTATCCCGCATTCTATAGTATTTCAGGTCACGTAACTCATATTGGATGCAAGCCGCGCCGCCGTTGCTGTACTGTATGAACTTATACACAGAACAGAGGGTTCATGATTTTTATTGGTCAATTTTATTTTTATTTTTAAGTCGGGTGGTTAATCAAGATTTTCCTAACCGTTTTATTATAAATTATTTAAAAAAAAAGATAAATATAATTATTCTTCAATTTAGGCACATTACAATACAATGCACTTATGAACGTCAGAGAAAAAAACTACAACCGGTACTAACCCTACACCTCTGACCCGAGAAGTATTATGACCGGCAAGAAACTCGGCGGGACTTACTTTTCCAAAACAGTAATACATTCGATCTTAAAGATACGTAATAATACGTAGTTCTACAAGAAAACATATATCAGAAGTTCAGAACAGCTTGAGAGACAGAGAATGTACAGACAGAGTATGTATGTTTAATTATAAAGAAAAAATAAATAATAAAATCCAAATCTGACTGCTTCACAAAACGTTTGACATGCTTTCCTACCTGAACTGTGTCCTCTAAATGGTAGATGACTTTGTAGTAGTTTCTGGCTTGGGTCATGCATCTTTATCCGTCATATAGTCCTCAACCCTGTATTAACCCTTTGACATTAAAGTTTTTTTTTTTCAAATATTTCTTAAGAGCGGGAAATGATAAATTCATAGCATCGACGGGTAACTTGTTATAAATGTGAATACCTTGACCATAAAATTACTTATATGCTTTGCGGATACGACTACGTCTGAACAAACCACCAACATACATAAATACTCACTAAAGTACCTAACAGCGATTTGCTTCAGACGTGTAAATACAATACTTTTAGTAACAACCGTCTAGGCAACAACAACTATCGTATCGAGGTTCTTATAGTTGTGGGCATTTAGGATCATAATTCTAGATAGTAAATACACATGTGTTTCACCATATTATAAAACTATGAGTAGTGTGATAATGAGCTAACCCGATCAAGTGACGTTTGTCCCAATAAATGAACAGTTTTTATGCGGCAGAATAATATTCTTATCATATTTATTTGATGAATAAATAGAAAACTCTTAATATCATTTAGTTAAATTGAGTATTTTTAAATTTACGATCAATTTAAACAGGAATCATATATTTTTTTCGTAATTTCAATTACCGTATATCAACATAATCTTCGGTAATCGTTGTCTTCTATTCGTGCAGCAGGTCTTGCTAATCGTAACTAAACCGTTTGGCAGATAACATACCAGTCCAAATAATGTGTATAAAAAAGTTCGAGCTAGGCTAATACACAATTCAGAACACTGTTGAACAAAGAAACTATATATTGTAAAAAGGAATAGCAAAACATCATGATCGATAAAGTGGCATTAGTAACGTGGTCTAACCAGGGCATTGGGTTCGCTATCGTTGAAGTATTAAAAAACCGGCAAAGTGCGTGTCGGACCACGCATAGGAGGGTTCCGTACCTTCAATGGAATAAGAACCAAACTAATACCAAAAGGTCGTATCTGATGCCTATGGAAGAAGTTTTTTGGAGATAACTCAAAAATGGCTGAACCGATAATGTTCAAAACAATTTTTGTAGAAAGTACATATGATAAAGCGCGTCTCTACAATTTTTTTCATATTTTTTTTGGACTTACGGTTCAAAAGTTACAGGGGGGACACAATTTTACTGACTTTTGAAGCGATTGTTTCATAACATAAAATATTCACATAATCACAAAATGATTAAAGAAACCTCAATGTTATTTTTCAATACCTATCGATTGATGTGTCACATGTTATTTGGTTAAAAAAACTTTTTTCAAATTTTGTTACATGTATTGAGCGCCCCACCTAAAAATTTTTTTTTTTTTAATTTAACTACATAACTAAGTAGCGGCGTACAAAATACACCTTATGTGTAATTTTTTTTATACGTCGTATAGTTTCCGAGTAAAATGGCTGTGACATACGGACGCACAGACAGACAGACAGACATGACGAATCCATAAGGGTTCCGTTTTTTGCCATTTGGCTACGGAACCCTAAAAAGAGGAGTCAAGACTATCTACTCGACATCAAGGAACGAGCAACGTGGCCAAGAAGCCGTCAACAAGCTTAAAGAATAAGGTCTGAACCCTCTATTTCACCTACTAGAAGTCACTGATATAGAGAGTGTTAAAAATGCGCGGCTAACTTGAAGCTCAAACATGGAGGCCTGGATATATTGATAAATAATGCTGGTATTATCACAGATGACTCACAAGACCACATATGAAGACTCAGTTTGATGTTATCAACACAAACTACTACGCAATCCTGACAGTCCAGGAGCTATCTTCCCAATCCTGAATCAGAACTCAAGGTTATTAATATTTCGAGAGACTGTGGGCACATTTCTAACATCAAGAACAAAGATTAGATAGCCAGAATAATGAAGAATGACGTTAAAAAAGCTGACTTCGATGCATTTATTAACTGGTTCTTAGAATCCGTACCTTAAAGAGTGAGAATTTCATGCAAACTCAAATGCTTGCTTATCGGGTTCCCAAAGTAGCATTGTGCGTGTTGACCATTGTGCAACAAAATTAGTAATTAAACGAACTTACCTTAAGTGAAGTTCCATTACAATTATACGAGCTTTGTGATTCCTTCATATTATAATAACTTGTAGTAGCTCGTCGCTTACGCCCTTTTTGTCACGATATGTTTAGAGCTGAAAAGACTCCTAAAAAAATAACACTTAGAAATACAACTCCAATACGTCAAGTGACACACGTCACTGTCAAAGCCTACGCGCCAAACTCTCATTTAGTTCAGAGCACCGCTGAGATGTATAAAGAAATGTTTACCTCTCAATAGTCACTTGATTATTTTACAACATAGTACTGTAGTCTAGTATGGTACAGTACACTTATACTGGGTTTAGCTTATTGTAATCATTAAGCACGGGTGGGAGGGTTACTAATATTCGGAATCACAAAGCTCGTATAATTGTAATGGAACTTCACTTAAGGTAAGTTCGTTTAATTACTAATTATACTTCGCTTTGTGATTCCTTCATATTATAATAACTTGTAGATGTTCAGAGACTCGTAAAATAATCAGAACTAGATCCGCATATAAAACAGTATAGTTAACTAGAGAACATCAGAGAGAGAGAGATCTATCTGGTCCAAGGTATGAAACAATGCCAGGTTTAGTTTTTTGTTTCTGGTCAATCAACGTAAGTTAGCTTTGTAGCATTAAAGTGAATTAAAATAATTATTTACATATGGATTAACACTACACAACCGTGATAGCGATTGGGTTAAATTATATAATTATATGTTTGGTTTCAAAACAAATGAAATTAACATAATAATCTGTGGATCTTGAACTGATTGTGGACAAGAAAGTTTATAAATATTATTTATGTATGTTCAATCACAAAAGAAAATGTGATTTGTAATATTTAAACAATGAAAATAATCATATATTATTAGTATCATGACTTTTACATCTGATGAAAGTATACCTGCTCGGCACATGGTATCACTACAGAACCAAACAACCCAATACCTGTGACTGTGAAGATCCAATAATTAAAATATAAAATATTTTTAATAATATCGTATTTTAATAAGAATGATCTATAGCATTCTAAGTAATGAAACAAGAAAAAAAAAATCAAGTAGTTTCATTACGTTTTAAGGAATTCTTTTTGAAGAGGACCACACCTGTTAAGTCAATTTAGAGAAACCCCCTAAATAATTAAATACTTATATCTGTTTATGTGTCATGAAAGTATTGACAGTATATAATCATTATAATGAACCAAATCTTAATAGGACACAATCATATACGAGTAGATGTAATATGACAAATAACAAATATATTTATTGTTGTGACTATTACTATTATTATATTATGTTATGAAAACATAGTCAACATAGGTATAAATAGGCATGCCTTTATACAATGCAGCCCAATGTAGCAACCCAATGCGGAATGACCGCCAAGGGTTCAAAGCACTTCCTTGATAGTAAAGGTTGAACACGCCAAAACCTGGGCATATAAAAATAGCTATAGTTATTCGAAAAATGGAGATATTTAAACTTTTGAAACAACGTTTTTCTCACAAGGAACTGGGCTATAAAATGATGATAGTTTTATTTTCTATTATTTATTCGTTGGCAAAATGTCGAGCGTACAATATCAAAAACGTGAACGCATTTTGCACGAACATGTAAAAAATCCCATGTTAAGCTACATAGATATCGCGAAAAGGCTGAAATATCCACAATCTACTGTTGGTCACGTATTAAAAAGTTTCCGTGAACGCTTGACAATAGATAGAAAGCCAGGAAGTGGTGGGTTGCAGGGAGTCAAGGAATAAGAAACAGGAAAGAGTATTTTAAAGATTTTTGCCTCAAATCATACGATTTCATCTCGTGATGTTGCTAAAAAAGTGAAAAAGTCTTAGTCCTATGTCCAAAAAGTGAAAGAGATGGCAGGACTGAGGAGTTATAAAGCCCAGGCCGCACCAGATCGAGACTCAAAACAGAACTTATCCGCAAAGATACGGTCGCGACAACTCTATGAATATTTTCTTACAAAATTTAAATGCGCGGTGATGGACGACGAGACGTATATAAAATTGGATTGTAAACAAATACCTGGTCAAGAGTTTTATACTAGCAAATCTCGAACAGATACTCCTGAAGATTTTGAATAAAAAAAATGAGGGCAATTTCCAAAAAAATACCTTCTTTGGCAGGCAATATGTAGCTGTGGTAAAAGAAGTCGCTCGTTTATCACCACCGGGACAATAAACGGCGATATTTATCAGAAAGATTGTTTACAGAAGCGTTTGCTGCCTTTTATATGACAGCATGCCTCACCACCGCTGTTTTGGCCAGATCTAGCCAGTTGCTAATACGCAAAATCAGTTATGGAATGGTACGACGCTAACAGGATAATGGTGGTACCCAAAATATGCAATCCGCCAAATAGTCCGGAACTGCGGCCTGTTGAAGAGTACTGGAGTATTATGAAAGGAATTCTAAAAAAGAAAGGCGGAGAAGTAAAATCGGTCCCTGAGCTACAAAAAATATGGACCTGGGCGACAAAAATCTTTTCTAAAGAGATGGTGCAAAGTCTTATGAGCCGTGTGCGTAGAAAAGTTCGATCTATGGCTTACTGTGTAAACATTAATTAAAATTAAAAATTTGATTTTAGAATTCATTAAATTTGTCATTAAATGTGGTATTCATAATGTAGTTATTTATTTTCAAACTGGTTTAAAAACAAATTTTGCGTGCCCAAGTTTTGGCGTGTTCAACCTTTATTCTACCAATATATATAAAACACCGGTTCACAATATTAATTAAAATTACAAAATTCATTGCATAACTCTGCTAGCAGACCAGAGATATTTTGGCTACCACTATAGGTACCTATATGCTGACATAGTATTATTTCAGGTAGTGCTTGAAGCATTTTGCTTTAACGTGCTTATATAAATTATTGAATCAATAAAAGCATAAAATACAGCATTATTACATCATTAAAAAATCGTTTCTATGGCACGTCAGCTAGGAGGCTCAGAGAATCCCAACTGTTTAGAGTCCATTCATTTACTTCCATATCTTTTGATACCAAATGGTGACAATGAGCTAAGTATGTCAAGTACCATCTTTCTTGAAACATCATGACAATAGATGTCAAAAATAGGTAAGATAAAGTAGGCATGTACACAAAATTTGTAATAGGTGGCATAGCCTTCAAGTAAAATATTAATGATTTGTTAACTGCATTATGTTATATTAATGATAATAAAATCAATAAGATGAGCAGGGAACTTATCTTACTGAGCAAAATTTTGCTGTATAATTATACCTTTAATAACTATTAAAGGTTATAACTAGGTTTATAGACAATTAGACACCAAGTGCATCAATTTTGTGATAACCTTACTCATATAAAAGTGTGTGTTGAGTACACACAGAGTATATCAGGATCGAGCATTAATTTACGCTAGGTATATAAACAAGAAACATATTTTTCTCACAACGGTATGCACTGCTTTTTACATTTCAAATAAGCATTTGACACATCAGTTTGCAATTTACTAGAACAAAGGTAATCCTTTACCTAAAGAAAAGGTTTTTATCTTTAACAATCTACATATACTTAAACCTTTAAAAGCGGGCCTAGTCCGCCTAGTGGTTACGATTAGGTTTAATATTTATTTCAGTTAAAGAGTTTAATTGACAAATAGTTTAAACTAATAAGCGGTAAGCGTAATTTCCACTGAGTGTCATAATCCGTCAAAGATGTGCCACAACTGCCACAAGGGCATAGGCATATTAAACAAAACAAAAAATATATCATTGTAGTCGGGTATATAATGTTTCAAATTAAGCATGGCAATATTTTATTTTTCCCCCTTAGCTGATATGGAGTTCTGTTACATATCAAAATTTTAGCAAACAATGCCAAGTAGTTCAAGAGTAACAAAAAAAAACCATAAGCAGATTTAACAGAGAGTAACCATATGGTTACCTAATGATCATAGAGGGATTAAGTAACAGTTGCTTTTATCAAGCAGTTGTTATGGCTTGTGCCAATAGGCAATTGTTTGTCTTTATAAGACAAAAAATTCGTTTTAAATGACTTTATATATTGTCAAATTTGATCCAATGTAAAATTATATTAAGTAGCTATGACCCACAAATACAGTGGTGTGGGCTCCATTACATATCAGCATGGTAAGGGAACCGAATAGTTATGCAATATACTTGCTAATATATGCAGCGCAGAAACTTTTATATTAGATCCATTTAAATTAAGTATTGTTGTAGACTTTCTTAACACTGGTAGTTGTGTCTATATCGAGTCCGACACACCAAACATTAATCAGGCTTTCTGCTGTTGTTGATAGGTACTGAAAATGATACAATTGTAATAACATAATATTAGAGTAGTAGATAATAAATGCATCATGTTCTGTTTATTTTAACACAATTGCTGGATGTTGCTTTGAGTACTATCCAAATACGTAAACCAAGTTCTAACGTAACTCTAACAGTGATGCATTTTTCTCTGTTAATTAGGCTAAAACATAATAATAGCCAGCAGTGCAACAATTGGTAAAATTTAACAACAGCTGGAATAAAACCGAATGAATGTAATAATTATACAGCCTGGATTTTAAGTATGCCTGGAAATTAAGTAGTTGCAATAAACTCAAGTTTTTAGCATCATATAGAGCCAAAAATAGAGAATACATGGACGCATACAGTCAAATTATTACATCAGTAGAGCCTAGGAAAGCAGAACCACGCATGTTCCACTGCAATGCCATCATTGTTAATTTTTTGCTTTGTGTAGAGCCTAGAATAGCAATACCACAGAAGCATACAGTCTGAGTCTGACTCATAATCGATGGCAGCAATGTTTTCACTGTTAAATTTTTGCTTCAAGTAAAACCTAGGAAAGCAGAACCACGCATATTCTACTGCAATACCATCATTGTTAATTTTTTGCTTTGAGTAGAGCCTAGAATAGCAATACCACAGAAGCATACAGTCTGAGTCTGACTCATAATCGATGGCAGCAATGTTTTTACTGTTAAATTTTTGCTTCGAGTAAAGCCTAGGAAAGCAGAACCACGCATATTCTACTGCAATACCATCATTGTTAATTTTTTGCTTTGAGTAGAGCCTAGAATAGCAATACCACAGAAGCATACAGTCTGACTCATAATCCTGGGCAGTAATGTCTTCACTGTTAAATTTTTGCTTCGAGTAGAGCCTAGGATAGCAATACCACGCATATTCTACTGCAATACCATCATTGTTAATTTTTTGCTTTGAGTAGAGCCTAGAATAGCAATACCACAGAAGCATACAGTCTGAGTCTGACTCATAATCGATGGCAGCAATGTTTTTACTGTTAAATTTTTGCTTCGAGTAAAGCCTAGGAAAGCAGAACCACGCATATTCTACTGCAATACCATCATTGTTAATTTTTTGCTTTGAGTAGAGCCTAGAATAGCAATACCACAGAAGCATACAGTCTGACTCATAATCCTGGGCAGTAATGTCTTCACTGTTAAATTTTTGCTTCGAGTAGAGCCTAGGATAGCAATACCACAGAAGCATACAGTCTGACTCATAATCCAGGGCAGCAACATCCTCACTGTTAAATTTTTGCTTCGAGTAGAGCCTAGGATAGCAATACCACAGAAGCATACAGTCTGACTCATAATCCAGGGCAGCAACATCCTCACTGTTAAATTTTTGCTTCGAGTAGAGCCTAGGATAGCAATACCACAGAAGCATACAGTCTGACTCATAATCCAGGGCAGCAACGTCCTCACTGTTAAATTTTTGCTTCGAGTAGAGCCTAGGATAGCAATACCACAGAAGCATACAGTCATAATCCAGGGCAGCACGGCATAGCATGTACTGCCTTTATTTAAATTTTTTGACTGGTTTATAAACACAGATATAGACAATAATGCCATCATTGTAGATTTGTTTCAAGGGATAGGCTTAGCATAAATAAAAGTGCCATAAACTTTGTTGTTATGTTGTGCTTAATACAGCAGGATGCAAAAAATTTTGCTAAGTGATTTGGTTAATATTGTGAGTACCGCCTTGTTCAAATAATATCCAGCGAGACCACAGCTGTCATAGGTTAGATCAAGCATTGCTTTGATCAGTATACCGTGGATGTAAAACTGAATTATGAATAATCAGCCCAGTAGGGTCTTGATATGCATCATGACGGTTCATGCTATAATGATTCCATGCATCTTCATCACAATGACAATTATATCTGTATTTCGTATCCCAAGTATGTAAATTTTGTCAAAATTATATCTGTATTTCGTATCCCAAGTATGTAAATTTTGTCAATATAAATCTCAAGACGCTTTTTCTTAAATATGTACATATTTCTTGTATTTTCATTTAAATTAAATAAATTTTCATTTAAATAAATTTCTAATTTGGTTGCTCAGTTACATCATAGTATGCCATTGTACACTATGTATATGTGTTAAGAAAATTAAATAATGTAATTGTGTAATACTTGTTCATGAATATAACATATTCTTACTGAATTATTGGACATTGATTTGGTTATTATTATCATTTAAAGTTCCAATTCTATCAGTTTAGTACAATATGGGACTTCTTATGCGTATTCTACATGCATGCCATTATTATTTTATTTTGCATTACTTACAAGAGACTAATCTAGGACTATTTAAGCGTTTATTACTCATTGAGCCTTTTAATGTTTTATTTGCACTTTTATATTATGTGACGGATATATGTACTACACGAAGATGTTGATGTTAACTCTTATAGAAAGTCACTTTCGTTTACGGTTCAACCAACATAACCTTAAAGTATAATCGACAAGAGAAGGTTACCTCTTTGACGTAATTTGTTTTACATAGTCCACCGTCTTGACATCATTCAAACCTTTAATAGTACATTCACAGTCGAAATTGCAGCTACTTTTGCTTATTTCGGCGTTTTCTTTCGTCGGCGTCGGCGTCCTTTGTCGGCATCTCCAATGATTTCGTAATGCATTTTTCTTGCAATAAGTTAATTAGGAACCTGAAATACACTTTCCACCACTTCATATGCTATATTTAAGCAGCAATTCATTTTGATTTTCAACTTTCAATCGGGAATTCATTTAAAATATGAATGAAAGAAAGAACTATAGCGCGTGACGTTAGGGCGATAGCACGGAGATGAGAGTTTGGCGCGTAGGAGTTGACAGTGACGTGTGTCACTTGACGTATTGGAGTTGTATTTCTAAGTGTTATTTTTTTAGGAGTCTTTTCAGCTCTAAACATATCGTGACAAAAAGGGCGTAAGCGACGAGCTACTACAAGTTATTATAATATGAAGGAATCACAAAGCGAAGTATAATGAGATAGATAGAAACATATCTGTATACTCGATACACCCTGGGTTCGTTCAGATGTCCATTACAAGCAGGAACGATGTGATAACAATTGAAGAATCTGCCAAAGCTTCGGTACATTTAAC
The DNA here is from genome assembly GCA_947086415.1 of Pammene aurita. Lineage (NCBI taxonomy): Eukaryota > Metazoa > Arthropoda > Insecta > Lepidoptera > Tortricidae > Pammene > Pammene aurita. The sequence goes on along the minus strand of OX352310.1, from coordinate 5,875,973 downwards.
TTTGGACGGGGATCAATCGGTGAATGGACAGTACTTCTGGTTTGATAAAGAAGTAAAGGATTGGCCCAACTCCGACCTCTCGCTATACGCTGACTTTAATAAAATAAAGAAGTATATGTAAATTATTTTATAATTTTGGTATTTGAGATTTACAATAATGTTTACTGTACAAGTGTATATTTAAATAAATATTTAATCAAATGTTTTAGTATGATTAGTTTATTAAGAAATGTTTATTGACCAAGTGATATCGAAGCTCGGGCAAAACTGTTTTCGTATGTCCGTCCGGCCTCTGTCCGGCTGTTCTCCTCTACAGGTCGCATTTCTCAACCGATTCCCGTCAAATTTTGTGAGCAGGTTCAATAATTACGAAGATATTTTTATCTTTTCGTTTTTTGCAAAATGTTCCAAAGGTGGATTTTGGCACAAAAGACTTAAGCGCCATAACAGGCTATGGCGCTTAAGACCATTGTCAATCCGCCAGGATAGTGTATCTGTATATTCATCAAAATGCCGAGCTATACATCTATTAAATTTTAGCTATGATCATGAGGTCTAGAGCTCACAGAGCCACTAACTAGCCTTATAAGTATTTATTTAAAATATACCTATAAATGTTTTTGAGTTTCCAAAAAAACATTTTAATTCACAATTTAACCTAAACATTAATAATAATCATTTAAGTTGAAAAAAAAACATGGTTGTTGTTTACAGTAGGTAACAAATAAGCAGAAAATACTAGATAACTAATAATCACGAGTGCACCTAGTGTTAGAAGTACCTAGATAAGTTGTTATTCAATATAATGATCAGAGAGTCACCTTGATATTGACATTTATGTCAAGTGCAGTTTGCTGATAACACGTCGATATTAGCATAAACTTATTAATATATTCTGTTGTTTGTGACACATCTATTAAGGACTTAGTTCTCAGAAGAAACCACAGAAATGATTAATAAACTAGCATTGGTAACGGGCTCTAATCAAGGTATTGGATTCGCGATCGTGGAGGAACTACTAAAAAGAGGAGTGAAAACTGTCTACGTCACAGCGAGAAATGAGCACCGAGGTCGAGATGCGGTGGAGAAGCTTCAAGCCAAAGGTTTGAACCCTCGGTTCCACCCACTAGAAGTCACTAATCCGAACAGTGTAAAAAGATGTGCTGATTATATTAAAATGAAACACGGAGGTTTGGATATTTTAATCAATAATGCAGGCATCATAACAGAAAGCTGGGAGATGACTACGTATGAAGACGCCGTACGAGTTATTAACACTAACTACAATGCTATTATGACGGTCCAAGATCATTTCTTCCCAATCCTTACCCTGAACGCAAGAGTTATAAACATCTCCAGTGACTGCGGGCACATTTCTAATCTGAGAAACAAGGATTGGATCGCCAGATTAACGAATAAAGACGTCGGTAAATCAGACATCGATGCATTCATCCATTGGTTCTTAGACTCCGTAAAGACTGGAACGTTGAAACCTGAGGATTTCCTCCAGACGCAATTACTAGCTTACAAGATATCCAAGATAGCACTATGCGCGTTGACGATTGTGCAACAGAGGGAGATTGACAGAAACATTTCCATTAACTCTCTTCATCCTGGATTTGTTCAGACATCCATGACGACCGGCAGTGGTGTGTTTACATTGGAAGAGTCCAGCAAAGCCCCAGTGTATTTAGCCCTAGACGTGGATCAGTCGGCTAAAGGGCAATATTTTTGGTACGACAAGGAGCCTAAGGACTGGTGCAATCCAAACCTGCCCTTATATTGTGACTATGAAGTGCTGAAGAAATATTTGTAATGTTTACCATTGAATACTGAGTAGTCACCGGCAATAGTATCTTCCTACACGTTCCTCGTATAGACGTACAAATAAGGGCGTGTCACATATTTATGCGGCGTTCGTGTAGGAAGATGCTATTGCCGGTGACTGTACCTTGTGCCTTTTAAGGTAAAAATAATTGCGTTCACTTTGGAAGCAAATTGGTATATTACTAATTAAAACAATTGTCAGAACTGGTAATGCGGTGTCAAATTTTCAGACGGAATTACGACTTTGGACAGCTGTTAGGAACGATTTCATATTCAACTTTGAATGCCAATTTATTATGGAAATATTATAAGAAAATTTGCCCTACTTTTCTGCAAATCGACAAATTATTTTTGATGTGATTGCAACTTCACCAGTGCCAGAAAACTTTTGGTTCTTACCTTTTGCAAATTTAATTACTTAATTCGAACGTAATAAAGACAGGATAAGGTTAGTATTTATATTGTTTTTTTACTCCAAAATTTAAGCTAATTTGGTTTTAATGTAACAATTCTAGTACTGTATTTAGACGTCCGACGCAAATGGCAGTTACATGGCATGTATGTCGCTTGGAAACATTATTTTTATAATAAAACGGGTTAAGAAAAATTTACAAACCTAAAAATAAAAGTTAAATGTATGAGCATGTATAGAATGAACAATATTAGGTTAGTTTGTAGATTGCATATTTCACTAGTCATTTTATACAAATATATGATGAATACTGCAATGAAATTACCGTAATAAAATAAAAATAAAAATATTATTTCGTACAAATAATACATTTCGTACAAATTAGTTTATTCCATACAACACACAAAATTAAATTGAACAAATATTTAAATATCATGAACACTCTGATCTGCAGTATAAATTTAAGCAAATATAAGTTAATTCGTAGCGTCATCTAATTTGAATCAGACTGCAAGGCAAAATGCATTCCGTCGCAATTTGTGCAATCAGTGGCCATAGAAAATGCAGATATAATTCTCATCTGGAGCGTAAACACGATACAAGAATTCGAATTATGTTGCGTTTTGCGTTAGAAAATCTATGTAGATAATAATTTGTCCTTTTCTCAGTTTTGCTAAATGAAGTAATTGACCGAGCGACCGAAGCGAGCGAAAAGTCGACGTTTCAACTTGGGCGAAAATGCTTTCGTATATCCGGATGTCCAGATGTTCTTCTCTACATATCGCATTTCTCAACTAATTCTTGTGATATCTTTGAGCAGATTCAATAATTAATTGCGTAGTTTTTTTTTTTAATTTTTAAAATATTTGGCATATAGTTGGATTTGGCACAAAGGACGATTGAGACTTCGCTGTATTAATGAAACAACACAGAAACCTGGGTTTGGACCTGGGTATGTCTTTAAACTACGTCCGGACACGGGTATGTCCTTAAACTACCTCCAAAAGGGAGGTATGGGTACTGCGAATGTCATCTCACTCAAATCTGGAGCAGAGCCCGACTGGGGAAGTACCTCCACCTTAAAGAAAACCACAGCCAAATAGCACTAGACCCTACTCATAGTGTTGTGTTCCTGCTGGTGACTAAGGTTGCCAAAGACCTCAAAGAGGACCCAGTGTGTTGACGATGAGGGACCCTCTTGTTCCTTTAGCCGTCAACACAGTGAATCGTCCTTTTTGTGAAGGGTCGGCAACGCGCATGTGACTCCTCTGGAGTTTCAGGCGTCCATAGGCTACGATAGCCGCTTACCATAAGGCGCGCCGTATGCTTTTTTACCACCGTCGTGGTGTATAAAAAAAGAAACAGGATAATTTATAAGACAGGCACGCGTGGTCTACAATTATAGTATTACTAGCCTTTTCCCGCGGCTTCGCCCGCGTACTATAAGTACTCAAAAAGGATACGATACCCATGTTAATTTTCAGACTTTGTGACCACATTTACCCCTTTTAGGGATTAAATTTTCAAAAAACCTGAAACACGTGTTTACTCATTTATTGATAGGAATACTCCTGTGAAGTTTCGAATAAAATAGTCTAACAAATTTAGATTCGCCATACAAACTTTGGACCCCCATTTTACCCCCTTAGGGGGTGAATTTTGAAAAATCCTTTCTTAGTGCATCCCTAGACCTTATAAGGAACCTACGTGCCAAATTTGGAATCTCTAGAACCAGCGGTTTGAGTTGTGCGTTGATATGTCAGTCAGTCAGTCAGTCAGTCAGTCAGTCAGTCAGTCAGTCAGTCAGTTTCTTCTTTTATATATTTAGATAACGAAGGTTATATGACTTGGCGCATCTATTAGAGACCTTCATAGTCACGTGACCGCTATCAATAAGTCAGGCAGGTTAATGCAACTTAACTCCAAGATTAGTTATTACCCGTCACGTGGGTTGGAACGGGGTTACGTTGAGCATGGATTACGTAATTATTATTAATTACGAGATTTATCGAATGAACACGGATGATGTAGGCCTTATGAAGAATAAAATTATTATATAAATATACGTATAATGTAGTTATTGGTATATTTTTATTTTGTTATTGAATAGTTATAGGACTTAGGAGCGTTAAGCTTATTGATATCATATCATCCTATTCTTGTTATCAATTGTTTATCAATACCATCTCGATATGAAAAAAATCGTAAATCAATTTTTTTATTTTTTTTTATTTGCGGTTTAACCCCCGACGCAAAAAGAGGGGTGTTATAAGTTTGACCCCTCGTAGCGATAAAAGGGTTGAACAGATTTAAAAGTTTTTTTAAAGTAGGTTTTCTAGCAAGTGACCTTAGACATGCTTTAGCAAAATCGATTAAAATTTTTAGTAAGTGGTCCTACATTATTAAATTTAAACTTTGGTGAGACATACTATCACTATAAAAAAAAATCGGCCAAGAGCGTGTCGAGCCACGCTCAGTGTAGGGTTCCGCAGTTTTCCGTCCGTCACAAGAGTTTTTGAAAGCACGTGATTTCATTGTGATTTTGTAGAAGTTACAGGTACAATAAACACCTGCTTATACGGTTAAAACAAACTTAGTTCAGAAATTATTTTGTAATTTTTTTTTCAAAGACTATTCAACCTATCAAGTTCAAAATAATTTTCCTAGAAAGTTTTTATAAAGCTACTTTTGAGATTTTTTTCATATTTTTAAAACTTATGGTTCAAAAGTTAGAGGGCTGGGGGGGACACATTTTTTTTACTTCTGGAGCGATAATTTCCGAAAATATTTACATTATCAAAAAATGATCTTTGTAAACCCCTATTCATTTTTAAATACCTATCCAACAATATATCACACGTTAGGGTTGAAATGAAAAAAAAAATCACTCCCCACTTTACGTATAGGGGAGGTACCCTAATAAAACATTTTTTCCACTTTTTATTTTACCACTTTGTCGGCGTTATTGATCTACATATTAGTACCAAATTTCAGCTTTCTAGTGCTAACGGTCACTGAGATTATCCGCGGACGGACGGACGGACGGGCAGACATGGCGAAACTATCTATTCCTATTCCTAGTTGACTACGGAACCCTAAAAAACGCGAAGTGACTAAAGTGACGTGAGTGTAACCGTTATATTTTATAGTGGCCATACATTTTTAATTTATATTACTTTTTTAACTAGTAAGACCGCTGGTAGCCTGGCGGTAAGACGTCTGACTTTCAGTCGATAAGGCCTAGTTGCCCCTCTGGGTTGGAAGGTCAGATGGCAATCGCTTTCATAAAAACTAGTGCCTACGCTAATTCATAGGATTAGGTTGTCAAGTGGACCCCAAGCCGGGACAAACGCTAGGAGGATGATGAATAGTTATTTAAGTAGTAGAATTAGTAGGTAACACAGATAAGGAGGTTCTCTGTGGTAGGTATATAATAATGACAGATGGGTTATGCACGCTCCAAAAGTGAAGCACTTAAAATGAGTGATTTCAAACAATTGCCGCTAGTCGTGCACCGGCCAGCGTAAGATGCGGACGTGCCAATGAGCTCCCGCGTGAGAACGAGACAAACTGTAATTTTCTATCAACGAGAGTGACAAAGATGTAATGATTGTCAAAATAGATAAACATAACAGAATCGTTGCTAGGTTATGTAATTACTCTGGAAGTATTTTTTCTGCTCATTTTGTTAGAGTATGACCCATCCATAGTAAATATCATTGGTGGTAGGTAACTAATTATCGCTAGTTTGTGCCCAAACCTTTTTAACGGCCGTCTCAACTATTCGGACACCGCTAACTTGTGTAATTGGATAAATTCTCGAAACCCGCTGTTGGAACTTTTCAGCTTTGCCCAAACGAGCTTCCGAACGATATGACGTTGGTTTATGAAAACTATTTTTACTACAAAACTATCGTGAGACTCAAACATTAGAAATGTTTATAGCAAGTTACTTGCGTAGAGTTAAACGAATACACTAAACATAAATATTTCATGCAATTTACGATAATCATTATCGAGAGCGTCCAAGCGCACTCAGTCAAGCTAACAAAATGAAAGGTAATATGATGATTGTTTTGTAAACTAATTGAACACTAGACTTTGGTAATTAGTTAAGTTAATAATTTCTATTACAATTTGTAAAAATATGTTGCATTGTTAACTTTGTCATGAAATGAAAATAACATAATCGGACAAAGCTTAGAAATAATTCAAACGCTTAGGTTTTCTATCAGAAATCGCTTGTTCTTATTCGCTGCTTAAAGCACAGAATAAATGTGTTTAGTTACCTGAGTACCTATTTTTGTTTCCTTCTTTCGTATAACCGGTTATCGGTTTTCGTTGGAAAATACAAAATGGCGACGTGAATTCGGTAAGATCAGCATCAATAATATGGATACAAATTTGAGTCTTATCCCACGGACATAAGTGCCGAAATGTTTACATATTTTTGATGCTGACTGTACCACCTGGCCTGCAGCCAGTTTTAGGTTGGAAGCACACGTCAGGTTAACTGATAGCCAGATATGGTTACCGAATCAGGTCACCTGACAGAGTATAAACAGCAGAGACCAGTACCTACGATTTTAAAACCTGACGTCCGGTCAGAATGTAAACAAACGTACGTAGTGCATTTGATCGGGAAATCTAATCGAGCAACCGGATCTGACAAGTGATTCCAGCCTTACCTACCCAAAAAGAAAATCTGAGTAATTTTGCAATGAAACAGGAAAATATAACCAGGTGTCCATAAATTCAAGGATATACTTTTTTGTTCCAAACCTTTGGATTTGATGATTAAAACACATTGTTTTCTAGACGACAGTACTTTACACTCACAAAGAAATGTACGTATGCGATCAAGCATGGCATAGGACATCTAAAAGATTTTAAAAATCCTGTATTAGGTACCTAATCTCTAAATAGAATAAGTAAACTAATCTTTACATCTCAGTGAGGACTTTTGAGGAGCTAAATGCATTGTTAATGTTGTTAATTAATCTTAAGTACTTAAAGTGTGCATTTAACACTGTTTGTTAGCCTTATAAATAAAAATTAAATATAAATATGTTTAACAAATAAATTATTTAGAATTAAACAGAACGAAACACGAGAGGTTTACTGGTAAGATACTGATCAAAGTAACTGAGTAACTATTTACTACGAATTACAAATTTTATTGTGATACTTACTTAAGAAAGCACCGAGCACCTACGCTTAAAAAAAATCTGTGCGTGATTTCTTTGCTGGTGGATCAAACAAATCCTAAGTATCTTCTCTAACAAGATTCTTCTGATATGTACATATGTATGGTCGTACGTATGTATGTAACGTATGTATATATGTATGTATGTATTTTATGTATATTAGAATTATGTAATTTATGTGTAAGAATTCAGGATTTAGTTTCGCGCCTTTTTTTAAGTTTTGTACTTCCGTCATTTAATTTGTTTTCTGTATCGTTAGAAGCACCGCCTACAATCTTTCTGCTTGGCCCTAAGGTTGAATGGTAGAGAATACCTCATGACATTAAGTTCGCCTTTTGTACGATAAGTTTTCTTTTTGTGCAATAAAAATAAATAAATAAATACTTAGTATCGACATACAGACTCTCTCTAATCGCCCATTACTTACAGGGGTATTGTAGACACACCTAATAATTATCTCTAACAATGTGCTCAATTCTGCGGTAATTGAGTCCTGATGGGCAGTTACCGCACGTCGGATAAGAGGGTAATGGGGTTCCTTATGGCACGGAACCCATTCCACGGTTATAGGCGCGCCTTAGTGCAGCTTTAGAATAGGGTTTCATTGCCTTAATCTACTTTAAAACTTTTACAATCATTTTATAGAGGAAAGCCATAGCTTAGCTGAAGACGTCGGTTTGAATGAACGACTGGGTATTGATCACTCTTTCTTTTCTATTCTATGACATCTTTTTCAATTCCTTTGTGAATTTACATTGTAAGTATGAACTAAATGTTTATTACCAATACGAGTATGTGATTGAGAATCTGGCATGCTTATGTTGGTATATATGGTAACAATTATAGACCGACCGACTACAGGTCGCGTTTTTCGACCATCCTCGTAGTGTTTTGCCACGGCTTAATTAATTGCCCACGGGAAAAATTATTAACCGCCCGATTATCAAATAGTTCAAATAGTAAACGACTGTACTGCACAAATTATAAATAAATGTGACTAATAAGGGTGATTAATGTGGGTACACTTTGTTTGACGACTTTGAATTTATTATTGTACTTATTATGTTATTTTCATTTAATTTGATTTGAATTACATTTGCACACATATGGAATTTATTCTGGAATAAAACATTTTCGTTTAATTTCATTTAATTTCATTACGTTATAATGAGAAACCAGAAATGTCGTATCTCGTCCGTCACGGGCCGCCAAATGCGAAGCTACCTTAGGGTTGCCATCGAGTAAGTAATTCGCTACCTACTTACCTGTCTCTCAATTCTTTGTCATATCCTCATGGCTGAAAGACATACCGACTGTGTACACTCATCACCAACGCTCGCCAAGCGTCTCGATCCGGCCCGGTGATAAATTTAATCGTTTGGTAGAATTAAATTTCATTATTTTGACAAAAACGGGACTTAATCGCGTACACTTACTTTTATTATCATCCTGCTGTTGTAACTCTCGTGGTCGCAGGCAGACATTATTTTTTACGAAAAACAAAGCAAGCGTATTTTTGCGCTATCGATAATTTTAAAATACGGTAAAAAAATCATAAAAAGGAGGTTTATTATAAATTATAATTTATAACACATCCTGTAGTAACCTAAGACTCCCATATAAACTTCAAAGTAACAAATCAGTTTAGTTATCAGTTAATAATCAGTTCTTCTCTATTTTTTTGATGTAAACCACTTTTTGACCTCTTTATTTTATTGCAGTAAACAGTAATAATTTAATTTAATAAAGCTCGTTTCAACTGCTAAACCTCAGTCTGCGTAAATTTGAAATGAATTTGCAGCCAACAGCTGTATGAAAATGTTATTTATTGCCCGGGGTTTACCCGGGTTTTAACCGGGAGTTACGGGTACACTTTTAAACAGAACATTTTGGAAACAGCCCGACGCCTACGGCAGTTTAATGTATCAGTCAGTGAAAGGTTAACCAGAATTTTGTTTCTTTTTTAGGTCTACCGGATTAAAATTGTAGAGCGTCCTACAACTTAAGTTTCAGTAAGCAACAGAAATGTAGTATAGCAGATCAGGTATTCAAAATGCTCTATTTTTTTCTCGTTAATGTTTAAATTCTTGTAATCACTAGGCCCGCTTAGCTTTTTATTCTGCCCTTAGTTAAACCATTTTAGTTTTTCGCTTTATTTTCTTTTGCTAAGTAATAAAGAATATTTATTTAGCCCCCTTTGAGTGTCAGATAATTTTCGTGTACATATTTGACCCCAATGAATAGGTAATATCACCCATCAACCTTGCAGCGTAAGGTTTTTTTTGATTTCTTTGATATAAAAGTCTAGAGCGCCACCACTAAAACTAAAAGTAGTAAAGCGACCCACAGAACTAAACATGGCCTAATAAAAATTTGTTACAAGTGAAATCGCCAGTCACCAGCCGACTCAGCTCTGTGGGAAAGTTATTTATTAGTTTTCGGGTTTATCCGGGTGTTAAGCCGGAGTAGAAAGTTTAGTCGACCGTTGGATATTAAAACATAACTGCTCCAAACGGACATTGAAATGGTTAACCTGAGTTTACATGAGAATAATATATATTATTACCTGTATTTGTAATATTGTCAGCTAACTTTAAGAAACAAATTAACTGCCAATTAAACGTTAGCTCGCTTACTAGACCATCTATATTCATCTGGTTACCCAAGCTTTAATAATAGGTAAATTATTTTAGAGGTACGAGCGCGAAATAAATGCGTTTCCTGCTAAGTGAGTACTAAGTATAAATGGACGACCATGGGTTCCTTTAATCAACCTACTTCAAGATTTCGAAGGAGGAGGTTCTCAATTCGTCGGGATCTTTATATATGCTATTTTTTAGGGTTCCGTCCGTCCGTCCGTCCGTCCGTCCGCGGATAATCTCAGTAACCGTTAGCACTAGAAAGCTGAAATTTGGTACTAATATGTACCTAGTCGATTACTAAGTTCTGTTACCAGATTTCTAACTGATAAAATATAAAATAAGGTTTTAAATAAAAATTTCAAGTATTTACTTAGTAGCCTAATTTCTAATGAACATAATATGGTATAATAATATACAAATCAGATGGGAAATTTATTGAAAATCCTTCTAAAGCACAAGACGCAAACACGCGGTAAATATAAGAAATTTACACTTTTCAAAAGTGCATCAAATAAATATTGCATCTTTGTTTAGAAGGTTCCATTGCTTGTTTGTGAGAAACCTGTTTATTAGAGGTAATTGCGTGACCACCATTTAATTTTCTTACGATTTTATCCCACAGATATTCCCATTTGAAACATTGCCTATTTTTATGTTTTGCACTAAAGACATAGATTTAGACTGCTATGGAACAAGCAGACTTGCAACGTATAGTCTAGTATTTTATCAGATAGACCCACGTGAACTATACATATACCAAATTGAAGCTAAAGAATATAGCTACCTAATTGTGCAAGACTAATGCGTTTTAAACGTGATTAGAAATCGATAGGATTTAAAATCAACATGAACAAGGAGTGAAATTTTGACGTATATTTTTCACGCCTTTTTCCGAGTGTTATAAAGAATTCTGAAAAACTGCGACAATCATTTTCATTTCAATATATTGTAATCTATTGACTATTAAATAAGCTTTTAAATTATGTACATGAATAATTAAAATGTTGCTACCTATTCCTATTTATTTAGTGAAAACTCTAGTAACAGAACTTAGTAACCGACTAGGTATATCAATCACGCCGACAAAGTGGTAAAATAAAAAGTGGAAAAAAATGTTTTATTAGGGTACCTCCCCTATACGTAAAGTGGGGAGTGATTTTTTTTTTCATTTCAACCCTAACGTGTGATATATTGTTGGATAGGTATTTAAAAATGAATACTTTTAGTAAAGTAATTTTTTGAAAATGTCAATATTTTCGGAAATAATTGCTCCAGAAGTCAAAAAAAATGTGTCCTTCCTAGGGTTGCAAAAAAACGGTTTTTTTTCTGTCTTGAAAAAAAACCTGAAAAAAAACCGTGAAAAACAACAGTTTTTTTTCTGGAATATGTTTTTGTTCAAAAGTACGATATCTCAAAATTTGCAAGGCAGTTAATACTCTTATACGGTTGTTTTAGACTTTATGTTAACTATTACGAGTAAACTAATTTAATTTAACAACTTTAATTTCTGGTTTTATTAAACTTATATTAATGAAATATGTAGTGGTACTATGCTGCTGATAGTTCTAGTGAATGAGTTCAACGTTTTTTTTGCATTTACTGAGAAAAGTTTAGTTACATAACAGACATACCTACTTTAATGTATTTAGTTTGAAGTTACTTATATGAATAAATCACGAAAAACCGTGTTTGTCGTAATATTTGTTCATCTGAAAAAAAACCTTATTTAGAAAAAAAACAATGGTGCCAGGTTTTTTTTCATGTTTTTTTTCACAAATTTGGAAAAAACATTTTGTTTTTTTCTATTTGCAACCCTAGTCCTTCCCCCCTCTAACTTTTGAACCATAAGTTTTAAAAATATGAAATAAATCTCAAAAGTAGAACTTTATAAAAACTTTCTAGGAAAATTATTTTGAACTTGATAGGTTGATAAGTTTTTGATGAAAAATTACAAAATAATTTCTGAACTAAGTTTGTAATTTAACCGTATAAGCAGGTGTTTATTGTACCTGTAATTTCTACAAAATCACAATGAAATAACGTGCTTTCAAAAACTCTTAAGTGGAGACACTTACTGTGAAGGACGGAAAACTACGGAACCCTACACTGAGCGTGGCCCGACACGCTCTTGGCCGGTTTTTTTTATGTATGTTCACCGATTATTCGGAGACGGCTTGACCGATTTGGGAAATTTTTTTCTTGTTTGAAAGAGTTGGTCTACACAGTTGGTCCTATTGTCATCAGGTCAGGATCTGATGATGGGATCCTGGAGAAATCGAAGGAACTCTTCAACTATTATACGCACACCTATAGTGATTTGAGTATTCTTTACAGTAGCTCGGGAATTTGCTTTTGGAAAGGTGGAGGTATAGTGAAGTCGGTTCCTTTTTGTTTAAAATTATTGAATACCAATACTCTTGCATACGCTTTAACCTTAGTGAGAAATGGCTATGACAGGTACAGACGGACTTGTTTCTGTTATCCCATTTTGGCAACGCAATCCTAAAATTATTCGTCACTTTTAAATAACGCTGTCTACGATAGATGTACTCGTAATATAGTCAAGGCTTCTTGTGATCGATCCAGGCAACCTAGGACATCAAGACGAAGGCTAGACCTAGTTCTATCTAGACGCGCAGGCAATCTAGTTAGTGTAATGTAAAACTATACACACGGGCAGTTATATTATATCGTCTTGAATGCATTAGTATCTAAAACAAAATTAAGAATGTGATAAAACATAATTACAAGGGACTTACTCTCAATCCCCTGAAAATTTCTAAATCTAATAAATATTTTCGGATTTATGCGTCACTGCCAGAAGCCACTTGAACTGAACATAGGGGTAGGAGGTGTGGACGGGTACTTAGATGATACTTTTCCGTTTAAATCAGTATGCTGTTCGTGTACGAGTAACTGAGTGGGTTATACGCAAATTCTAAATTTCTATATTTATTAATAACATTTATTTTATTTTTATATTAATATTTAACTAAAATTCACAGTTAAATACAGTAAATACTAAGTCACTGCGAAACAACAAATAATTTTAAACAGTACTTAATTTCAAGTCCTGCTGGGTTGATTATTTTTTCAATGTTTTCAATGTTTGTATTTGATTGAATAACATACTATTGTATGAGTGGAATGTCCCACTTTAAAAACATGTAAAAATAATTATGAGTACTTAGTTTTACAACAAGTATTAAGAGGCTGACAACACCCGATGACCTTCAAATTGACTTTACTCAAACACTTTTTTAGCTATAACTACTTGTTTTGAGAAATTAAAAAAATATATGTTAATATTCATTATCTTTGGAAGAACTACATTAATTCCGATACACGATTGCACGAAATCGGCTCGACAGAAAATAATTCCAAAGTTACATCTTAAAATTAGCTTTAAACAGTTATACGAGTATGTCTTTAGTTTATTGACTTATACTACAGACGTAGACTAAGGACAAAATTTTAACACGCTAATACTAAAATCTTCGTTGTTTTATATTTCTCAATGAATACGTAGTTTTTTTTAATCATCATATTGCAAAATTTGCAATGAGCTCCCATACTAATCGTGACACGGTGTTTCTCTTTCACTCACGCTAAAAAAGATAGGGAGGGAATTTTGCTGTTGTCAGCCCCTGTAGAAGGATGTACATTAATCTTCTCGCAGAGCCTCAAGCATTCGTCACGCACTTCACTTCACCTACCAGAAAACAAATCACATTCAGGGGGCCGTATTCTAACTTTAAACAAGTTTAGAAACGATCCAACTTCAATACAACTCCAATGCATTAACTACGAAATACAGCTAGCGCCTAAACATCTTAATCAGAAATATCAGAATTTACTTGATAAATATTCTGATGCAGCTCCAATATATCTTCAATATTGGTTGATTGTTTGTTGTGTGTTGGAGTTATGTTTGAGATAGATTTTGTTTTTAATGTATTATTTATGTGTTTTAAAATCAGAATACGACACAGGGACGGATGCTAAAATCTCATTTAGAAAGTGCATAAGGCGAATCAGTGGGGACCTTTATAGCGCGATACAGTTCGCAACTCTGGTCCGAGCAGTAGACCATGGTCACGAGGCCGGAATTAAATTCTAGCGGGAGTAGGGATATAAAGATGCAATAACTGCGCCCCCAAATCTGGACAGTCGGAGTCACCTCGCAAGATGATGCAAGCCGTAGCAAGGAGAGCAACATTACGTCTGACTTCTAAAGAGTTAAAACCTAAAGGACCAAGTTTAAAATGGTTTGGGTATAAAAACGGGTAGTAATCAAATTAGTATAAGAGCCTGAACACTGAACCTAGTTCGATAAGTCTCCTAGATGATGTATATATAATTAGTCACATCTTTAATGGGAGAACACAAAATACCAATGCTGTAATGCAAAAAAAGTGGCAGCATATTTAAAAAAAAATGAAAAAAAAAACCGGTTTCTAGTCTGATAAGTCTCCTAGATTTCGTTTGTTCCTCGAAGCAGGGGAGGGGTAGGGCTACACGATAATGCCGTGCTGCAAGCCTCCGTTCCTGTCCTTGTCAGTGGCAGCAGCATCAAAAGATTGTAGATGTATGCCAAAACATAGCGCCTGATCTTTTAAAACATAACATCTTGTTGCAGTTATAAAAAGATCAGGCGCTATGTTAGGTTAACATCTTGGTATTCTTGGTACTGTTTTAAAAAGATCAGGCGCTTTGGTTTGGCATACATCTACAATCTTTTGAAGCCGCTGCCACTGACAAGGCCAGGCACGAGGAAATCTAGGAGATTTATCAGACTAGAAACCGGACTTTTTATTTGGTACAAAAAAAAATTAATACGCCGCCACTCTTTTTGCATTGCAGCATCGGCAATTTACATATGTTCCCCCATTAAAGACGTAACTAATAATATTTCATTTCATTTCATTCATTCATTGCGAACCATGGTTACATTAAGGTGTTAACATGTTTTAGGTGCATGCATGGTTACCCTGGGCATAGCAACATAGTTGATATTCTAAAACTAAAAAATACAATCTAAGTCAAACATAAAAAATATCATTCAAGTAAAACTAGGAATTCATTACAAATTAAATAATTAATACAACAATAAAATATAATTTCCGCAATATTACATTTTACTTATTTATATGAGAAGATGAGAAAACATATCATACTTATTTTTAATTTTATGTAATGTCACGTAAAAAGATGCAAGCAATAATTATAATTTTATAAAGTGTAAGGAAAATGCATTACAACATAATTCGAGATAGACGTCAACATTTATACTAAGTAATAACTTAATAAGCGTTCAGGCACCTAGGTATAATTTCGTCAAATCAATATTTTAATCTGACATGAACTCTTCAACCGAGTAGTAAGTAGGCTTTCGTGATTAAAAGTTTCTTGAGCCTATTCTTGTACATATTGAATTTGGTCTCATTTCTTATACCTATTGGGAGCTTATTATAAATTTGTATACACCTATAGTATGCCCGTCCCTGTACATTTCTATTCTATGAGGCGGAAGGACCAAGTTGTGACGCCGGCGCGCACTTTTTGTAAATTCGAACATCTCGATGTGTTTTTAGGGTTCCGTAGTCAACTAGGAACCCTCATAGTTTCGCCATGTCTGCCCGTCCGTCCGTCCGTCCGCGGATAATCTCAGTGACCGTTAGCACTAGAAATCTGAAATTTGGTACTAATATGTATCTAGACACGCGGCAGCGTGTCAAGCCAAGTTCAAGCAAAGGAACTGGCTAGCCAGCGCCGAGTGTATTATTACACGAACCACTTGGTGCCACTTTTGACCCTTCTATAACTCAAACCCTCTTTAACGTAAACACATAAAATTACGTGTGTTTAATTATATCCATAAGGACATCTAGAAGCCCAAATTTTATGAAGCTAGCTCAAACGGTTATAAAGATATGAAGGTCAAAAAGTCGTAAATTTTAGCACTGACTGACTGACTGACATATAGTATCTAAATCTAACCTACTTCCAGATGACCTAGAAGAATGAAATTTGGAATTCAGCTCGGTAATTGTGTGTAAGCGTAGGAAAAAATCTAAAAATCAAAAAAAGTTAAAAAATAGGGGGGTCCCCATACAAAAAAAAAATAATAGTATCGTTGGAACCGTTACATGTGAGGCCCTTAGAGTATGGTCAACGGCGCCTAGCCGTTTCGAATTCAGAGATTGCATATACATGAGAAAATTTGTCAAGTTCCGCCGTGACCGGGTGGTCTAGTGGTCAGTATAGGTGGTGGTGGTATAGTAGTGTATAGTAGTGTATAGTAGTGTGTCAAAAAAATATTTAATTTTATTTAAAAAATATTTATATATCAGAATTAAAATATATATATATATATATATATATGTTGAATAACTTTATAAAATGACCGATGTAATGAAAATTGGCCAAGTCAAATCTAACCTACTTTAAGATCTCATATTTTTCAATAACAGCAATTGTTATAGGTATCCAATAAAGCAAAGAAATTGAGTTTAATACTTGTTCATAATGTTATTTCGTTCCTATAAATACATATTTGGATTTAGCATAGAACTTGGCACTCATTTAGATCTCCATTCTTTTTGCGGCGAAGCCACAGCCAAGCATAATTTTTGTATTGAACTTGGCTCTCCTTTTTTACATTTATGTTTTTGGTGGGTATCAATCACGCCGACAAAGTGGAAAAATAAAAAGTGGAAAAAAATGTTTTATTAGGGTACCTCCCCTACACGTAAAGTGGACAGTGATTTATTTTTTTCATTTCAACCCTAACGTGTGATATATTTTTGGATAGGTATTTAAAAATGAATAGGGGTTTACTAAAATATTTTTTTGATAATGTAAATATTTTCGGAAATAATCGCTCCAGAGCAAAAAAAAATGGGTCCCCCCCCCCCCCCCCCCTCTAACATTTGAACCATAAGTTTTAAAAATATGAAAAAAGCTCAAAAGTAGAACTTTATTATTTTGAACTTGATAGGTTAAATAGTTTTTGAAAAAAAAAACGAAATAATTTCTGAACTAAGTTTGTAATTTAACCGTATAAGCAGGTGTTTATTGTACCTGTAATTTCTACAAAATCACAATGAAATGACGTGCTTTCAAATAAAGTAAAAACGGTGAAAATCGATTCACGCAATAAAGAATTATCCCATAAAAATCATCTTCCATACTTTAAGCTCGCGCGCAATAGTTTACTTAATTTGCCGATAGATGTCGCTGTACGTGGAACGCTCATATCATATCCTACATGGCGGTGTTATTTTAACTCTTAAGTGGGGACACTTACTGTGACGGACGGAAAACTACGGAACCCTACACTGAGCGTGGCCCGACACGCTCTTGGCCGGTTTTTTAACAAATAACCCGGCTTCCAGAATGTATATGCACGGTAAGGTTATAGGCCAAGCAAATAAGATCTATAAAAAGTGTTTTGAGGAATTAATTCCCAGCAGGCTGGAAATCGTTTTAATACCTTCATGTGGTCCTAAATGCATGTAATCCGAGTTTGCCCAATCCCAAGAGGTGTGCATAACTTTTTAGCGAAAATTTTGCTCTTTGTCAGGTTTTTGCTTGTAGCTCGAAAACGGTACGTCCGACGGAAAATGTCATGTACATCAATATTAAAGCGGGTTAAATTTTGCCTCGAATGAGTATATTTACTTCTAATTCCGTTCAGCGGTACAGCCGAAATCTAAAGTTATAAACCGGGAAAATGTCTCATTTAATTGAAAAACTCATATTTTGACTTCCATATCACATATCTTTGAAACAGATGACTCCTGGTGAAAAACCTATAGAATAAAAGTTGAAGACAATATAATTTCACGTTATATAGATATTTCAATTTTCAAATTCAGTCATTTTGAAAGACTAAATTCGGCATGAATTCAAAAGCGGTTTTTACTAATTCCTTTTAAGTTGCATATTTTCCATAAATATGAGGTGTGAGGCGTACATTTAATGCATTGTTACAACTAAGAACATTTAGGTGCAAATTTCTAAAACGTACCCAATCGAAAAACTATTTATACACCGTGTTTTTTTTTATATTTCCGGTAATTTCAAGGGTATATTCATGAGCTTAACTTAGGTTTATTTCTCAAAGACGCCAGTAGCCTAATTAGCTCCAGTTCTGAGGTAATCGATAGTTCTTTTTCGTCTTTCTGATTGTGTAAATTTTTCTCTTAGTCTGAGAACCCGCTATAAAGTCATGGAACTGTATGTTAAGACAATACAATATTAATTTTGTACTAAGCAGAAACGTCTGCAATTAAAATTTCAATTTTATAATTGAAAGAAAAATGGAAAAAATCGGACCGGTGTTCCGAAAGGTCGCAAGTTCGAATCTTGCTCGTTGCGGTGAATTTTTAATTTTTCTTTTAATTATAAAAATTTCAATACAATATGTTCCCTTTGTATCTAGGATTGTTAATATTCGAAATTTCATTGACATGTCATAATGTTCAGTTGAATTTGGTTGTTTAGTTGAGTTAATATAGCTACAGATTGGGGAATCAATCAACAACTAATGAACCTATTTGACTTAACACACAGGTGCATCATTTTGTAGTGGTTTCTCAACGTAAAAAAAAAATGTAGGTTTACGCAATTAGAAGGCATTAATAAAATATCGATTACCTAAGAACTGGAGCTAATTAGGACACTGGCGTCTTTGAGAAATAAACCTAAGTTAATCTCAGGAATAAACCCTTAGTAATTACTAGAATTAAAAAAAAACACGGTGTATAAATAGTTTTCTGATTGGGTACGTATTAGAAATTAGCAGCTTAATGTTCTTAGTTGTAATAATGCATTAAATGTACGCCTCACACCTCATATTTATGGAAAATATGCAACTTAGAAGGAATTAGTAAAAAACCGCTTTTGAATTCATGCCAAATTTAGTCTTTCAAAATAACTGAATTTGAAAATTGAAATGTCTATTTAACGGGAAATTATATTGTCTTCAACTTTTATTCTATAGGTATGGAAGTCAAAATATGAGTTTTTCAATTAAATGAGACATTTTCCCGGTTTATAACTTTAGATTTCGGCTGTACCGCTGAACCGAATTAGAAGTAAAGATACTCATTCGAGGCAGAATTTAACCCTCTTAAATATTGACATAAATTACATTTTCCGTCGGACGTACCGTTTTCGAGCTACAAGCAAAAACCTGACAAAGAGCAAAATTTTCGCTAAAAAGTTATGCACACCTCTTGGGATTGGGCCAACTCGGATTACATGCATTTAGGACCACATGAAGGTATTAAAACGCTTTCCAGCCTGCTGGGAATTAATTCTTCAAAAAAATCTTATTTTCTTGGCCTATACATTATTTTTAATGAAATATTTTTATTGAAATATATATCTCATCTAGGAGACTTATCGAACTAGGTTCGTTCAGTGTCGCGGGCGCTTCTACTAAATCTTCTTTGGACCCGGGGTATGTCCTTAAACTACGTCCGGACTTGGGTATGTCCTTAAACTACGCCAAAAAGAGAGGTATGTGCACTGCGAATGGCATCTCGCTAAGTGTGGTAGGGCACGTTCATCGAATGTCATCTCGCTCAAATCTGGAGCAGTGCCCGACTGGGGAAGTACCGTACAGAAAACCACAGCCAAATAGCACTAGACCCTACTCATAATGTTGTGTTCCTGCTGGTGAGTAAGGTTGCCAAGGAGCTCAAAGAGGACCCAGTGTGTTTACGATGAGGGACCTTCTTGTTCCTTTAGCCATCAACACAGTGAATCCTCCTTTTTGTAAAGGGTCTGCAACACGCATGTGAATCCTCTGGAGTTGTGGGCGTCCATAGGTTACGGTAGCTGCTTACCATTAGGCGGGCCGTATGCTTGTTTGCCACCGTCGTGATATAATTTTTTTTTATAAAAAATAAAAAAAATGTCGCAAGTGACAGTGTTAACAAAAGGCGTCTATTCTTATACCCATCGCCTTATTGTGTATATTGAGTATTGTGAGCGGTGATCGCGTGCATCCAAGTATTCCGCCGCAATGGTTACGAACAACATTCACTGAGGTCACTCAAAACGTTTTCATTTGTTTACAATGACCGCGTCGCCGGTCGCGTAGTCGATTACCGCCGCTAAAGAGGCCTCTTAGTTTGCACCCTAAGATAGCGGTTGTCTGCTAACCGCGCGTTTCACCCGCTCGTCGGCACTGCCAGATGCCCGCAATCCGGTTAAGCTAATGCCCGCAATGTCCCGTTTCAGTAGTTGAAGCGCGCAATCGTCTTTTTAGGGTTCCGTAGTCAACTAGAAACCCTTATAGTTTCGCCATATTCGTCTGTCTGTCTCTCCGCGGTTTATCTCAGTGATCGTTAGCCAAAGAAATGAAATCTAGTATGAGGAGGTACGTTTGTTAATCACGCCGCCAAAACTGTAAAATATAAACTGAAATAACAATTTTCGCTTCAACCTTATTGTGTGGGGTATCTATGTATATGGGTAAATAATATGGGTCTTCTTAAACAGATGTTTGATAAAATCAATAGTTTCGTAAATAAAGCTCCGACTTTTTTTTTCATGTGTGAACTGTAGATCCAAAAAATATGGTAAAATTCATGAAAGACAGGCGTAAAAATAGATCAGTCATTGGAGTATTGTGCCTTATAAAAGGTGGTGTAGAAAATGTTTTAATGTGTATTGGTAGGCTACAGGATGGTTATTAAAAATCTAGATTTAAGACCCTAAGGGGTCGGAGCGTTGGCCGCCATCTTGATTTAAAGGTGCCAAAATTCGTTTTTTTTTACCTTGACGCTTAAACGGTTATCAGTATGACTAAAGTATCTATGGACCGTATAAAGAAGATAACATAGTCTAGATTTTTTTCATACACAATACATCTTAAGTCTTACAGATAAAAAGATACAGGGGTGAAAAAGTATTATTTTAGGGTGTATCATATGACATACGGACTGAAGGACGGACGGACGGACGGACCGTTTGTCTCCGGAACCCTAAAAATTTTGAGTGAAATGCTGTTTGTTAGTTTGTGAATATTAACGAATGTTGCCATTTAATTCCAAGACGGCTTAGATAATATTAGGTACACCAGCAATGGTTTGTAGATTTCGGGGGTTTTAACTGGATATATGTTACTGTTATAATTTTGTCGCGGGTTTTAAACTTCTAATCTATGTTTAAAGTCATCGTTAAATCAGTTATATTTAGTTCATCACTTCCTATGTATTGTAACTAGGCAACATTAGCAACTTCATAAAATTCAGGTGACGTCATAGCCCTTTAATGACATCACACGTCCTCGTAAAAATAGCCCTTACAAAGTGGATCATGACATTTATGGCGCGAGAGGTTCATTTATGATGAATAACATTTAGATTTAATTAACTTCATGCCACATAAGCAATAAACGAACTGCTCTGATTTTCGTTAGACAAGCGTGCTGTCAGCAGAAGTAGCTTAACGGGTGAAATATTAAAAATACCGGCCAAGTGCGTGTCGAACCACGCAAAATGGAGGGCTCCGTAGCTTCAACGCAATAAGAAAATCTAATTATAAAAAGGTCGTGTCTGCCTATGGGAGAGATAACTCGAAAATGCTTTAACCGATAATGATAAAAACAATTTTATTTGGATACTGTTCAAAAGTTATTACACACAATATTTCAGACTTTCGGGGTCATTATTTCTGAAAATGTTTACTAAATCAAAAATATCAAACAAATTCAATGTTATTTTAAAAGACCTATCGATTGATGTGCAACATGTTGATATGTATTTAGTTTATTTTGTAAATATTAGTTACATGTATGGAAAATATTTTTTTCAGCAATTTTACTACAAAACTAAGTAGCAGCATACAAAATACACCTTATGTAAAAAAAATATTATGATACGTCTTATAGTTTCCGAGTAGAATGGCTGTGACTTACGGACAGACGGATGGACGGACGGACGAACACATACATGACGAAATAATAAGGGTTCCGTTTTGGCTACGGAACCCTAAAAATGACCTTCACACACTCTTATTCTCTTAACAATAAAGTCGTGTCAAGCTCATCATTTTCCTCACCGGCTAAGCTACTTCTGCTGCGGACTGTACAATCCGTCTTCTCCGGTGTCACATGCAATTGGCTGTAAATATGTACTTTCATGGTAATTGACTGCAGATGGGTGTATTTACTGTTAAAAATAATAGTGGATATAATAATAGTTTAATAACTCAACGTGCGCCAGTGCTACGACGCAGGTAGCATGTCGTAGCGCGTAGCAAACTAGCATCCTTTGATCTTTAGGAAGCGGAAAAATCGTAGCAAATTGATCATCATTTTCATTAAGTCCATTTTCAACCGACTTTCATTCTTTCGAAGGAGGGGGTTCTCAATACGCCGGGATCTTTGTTTTTCTTCTTCTTCTTCAGGTACCATATCCTCTACGGATGTCGGCTACCACAGTCCGGAACTCTTCTCGATTTCTTCTTGTTATTGCAAAATTTTTTTTCTTTTATGTATGTTTATTTATTCGAAGATTATCATCCAAGGAGTACCGATTATTCGAAGAGGGCTTTATTTTTTCGTTTGAAACAGTATACTTCCCAGATGGTCCCAGTGTCTTCAGGTCAGGATATATTGATGGGATTCTGGAGAAATCAAGGTGGAGCCTAAGTGAAGTCGATTATTTTTTGTTTAAAATTATAATATACCTACCATATCCGTCCCGTCGGAGTCCATCGAAACAACATCCGTATTATAGCAATACATATGTATTTGCTGCAATACATGTAACAAAAGCGCATCTACGCGGCATTAATAATAATTCAATCAAAAACCTCATAACTAAACGCCGTCTAGTTTTTAAACTCGATTTTTTTCAATGTAAAAACCTAGCTCTAGTTTAAACTCGCATCGCAGCGACCATGACTATTCATAGAACGGCATCCCTTTGCGAGACCAAATTCAAAATTGGAATACTTTTTAACGTGGATTGATTGAAATGGAACGCTCTCAAACGGCCACTCTGTCTAATGTTAGTCCAAGAGCCGGGAGTGGAAAATATACCTCATTTAGTATTTATACTGATGGAAGTAGGTACAGACGCCTATACATTTATCGGTTTAACAAATGAAGAATCATATTGCTTCTAAATGTATGTCTATAAATACAAATGGAATATTTACACTGAAAGGATTACTCGTGTGTCTATTTGTCCGGCTGATTGTAATAATTTACAATACGATAGACGCAATTTTTTCCGCCATGTTAAATATTTATCAGGCAATACAGATACCGATAGAGAACTTTATATAACTTAGCATTTTGAAACATTCACTAACCTTCGTGAAAAATATCAAATTCTTTCGTATCACCTTTCACGGACGTGTTTACTGTAACCCCTTTTGATTTAAGCATCACGCCCGGGTAACCCGGGTAACCCGAGAGCCCCGGATGACCCTTGAGTGCCCATCAATTGCACCTTAGTCTGGATAAATCACGCGCCGGCCGGTTACACGCAGTTACACAAAACGGTTAACCGAGTAACGAGTTTGGTGTTTCATCTGCGTTCCAAAATGGAGTTTTGCAATTCAAGTTTTACATAAGAATATATATACAAACAGTGACCAATAAATATACTATCCGCCTAATGGTAACCGGTTACTGTAGCCTATGGATGTCTGGAACACTCGTATTACCGTATGAAATACCCCTCGGGGTATTTCATACGCGTTAACGACCTCTTGCCGCCCATTACTACAGTTAACCGAGAAAATCTCATTCTCAGAGGAAGCTCATCCCACAGCCGGAGCGATATGCGCTCTTATTGCTAAAGAAAGATCTCTGTTATGAATTCTTGTTACGGTGTAGTCAATTTACAATCAGTTAAGCTTTTCAATACAAACGTTTACTCGTAACTTGATGCTCGCTTTCGTATTTTACCGTGAATATCGTCGATATATATCGTCATGTTTTACCGTGTAGATATCGTCGAGATAACGTATACAAGCAACCAATGAATGCTTGTTATTCTTCACCTGTTTATACGGAAAGGAAACAGATGTCGAGAGCGCAGATGCGATATTAACATAATATCAGTTTTATTGATTTATTCGTTATTTATTCCGACTTCCGACTAGAAAGCTGCTGGCCGGCGAATCCAGCTCTGCGATTGATTGAATTTTAATGTAATTTCACTTTCATTTTCATTATAGACATCACCCAGGACTGTAAGGTTTTGTTGTGTTAATACATGGGTGTCATTTAAAATCATTAAAATCTTCTTAAAACTCTTAGTAAAACTGTAGAAGGATTTCCTCCCGTAAACCACAGATTTATTCCTATTGACGGGGTGAAATAGCGGCATGTGAAAACCGAAGTTGGCCGGTTATTGCCTTTGTCCGGGTCGGGGATAAATATCAGGGTTCCGGGTAACCGGTCAATTCCCACGGTTGTGTACTTACAATGAAGGATTGTAAAATGAGCCACGTTATACTTTTATCTATATTTTGGTACGCTTATCTATACAGGCTGGTCGTAAAATTTCTACTCGCCTAATATGGTCGGGTTTTGATCGCTTGTCACCACAGTTGTGACGTAACTATTATATAATCTGTGCATGGTCGTCAACATACTCTAACAAGTATGTAGGTGCAAAAGTGACGCATGATGCGATAGGCGATAAAATGGCAACTATGCTATCCTTTTTCAACCGAATTTAGAAGGAGGAGGTTCTTCAGATTCATCAGGATCTTTGTTGAAGTGAAAACTTCTTTAGCGGCGCTGTGCACTTTTTGTGATGGGGAAAAAAATTTAAACTAGCGACAGGTTACGTGACCGACAAATTCGTCACATTGAAAATTCGTAAGACGGACACGTGACCTGATCGAATGAATAATTGTAATAGTTCTGAAGTGTTAAATTTTTAATGTAAGTAATATAAATTCTCATGTTTGTGTACGATAGCGCAAAAAATGAATATTGTATTTTACCACATAAATAATAGTACTTTTATACTGATAATGAAAGCAATTCGTGCAAAATTATTCCCTAACCATTCCAAAATATCAAAAATGCACAACGTTCATATTCAATTTTTCCCTTCTGCCGGCACTCCCGGAGTGCACCCCGTTGTTTGTTTTTTACTTTTTTTTTGTATGGTCACCGATTATTTGAAGATGGCTGAAGCGATTTGGAAAATAGTTTTTTTGTTTGAAAGAGTTTTCTTGACAGTTGGTCCCATTGTAATCATGATCTGATGATGGGATCCTGGAAAAATCGAAGGAAGTCATCAAATATTATAGGCACACCTATAGTGATTTTAATATTTTTTACAGTAGCTCGGGCATTACTTTTTGGAAACGTGGAGTCTACGAGTAAGTGAAGTCGGTTGTTTTTTGTTTAAAATGATTATATCGTCTTTTTATGTTAAATAGGGAACCCCTCACTAACTATCAAGTAGTAGGTTTTATACGCTCAGGGACAATGAATACGGGTCATCTTTTATGGCAATTTCTATACGCGATGACTCGGTTTATTTGTCCTTGAGTATATATTTAACATTAAGTAGCGCCACATAATCATTGTTGAGGCTTAAGTTGAACTTAGAACTTCAAAGTTAGAAGTTAGCTCCTTCGAACTTATTTAACGTCAAAGCGCCAACATATCAAATTAATTTAGTACTTAAATACCTCTAAGTAACAAGAGTAACTGGCGAAGGAAGAAAGACTTATTCTAAATCAGTTTAGAACTAAGTTTAATACTTATATTACTGCTTTTCAACCGACTTCAAGATTTCGAAGGAGGAGGTTATCAATTCGTCGCGATCTTTGTTTTTGCTTGTTTTTTAGGGTTCCGTAGTCAACTAGGAACCCTTATAGTTTCGCCATGTCTGCCCGTCCGTCCGTCCGTCCGCGGATATTCTCAGTGACCGTTAGCACTAGAAAGCTGAAATTTGGTACTAATATGTATATCAATCACGCCGACAAAGTGGTAAAATAAAAAGTGGAAAAAATGTTTTATTAGGGTACCTCCCCTATACGTAAAGTGAGGAGTGATTTTTTTTTCATTTCAACCCTAACGTGTGATATATTATTGGATAGGTATTTAAAAATGAATGGGGGTTCACTAAAATCATTTTTTGATAATGTAAATATTTTCGGAAATAATCGCTCCAGAAGCAAAAAAATGCCCCCCCCCCCCTCTAACTTTTGAACCATAAGTTTTAAAAATATGAAAAAATCTCAAAAGTAGAACTTTATAAAAACTTTCAAGGAAAATTATTTTGAACTTGATTGGTTGAATAGGTTTTGAAAAAAAAAATACAAAATTATTTCTGAACTAAGTTTGTAATTTAACCATATAAGCAGGTGTTTATTGTACCTGTCATTTCTACAAAATCACAATAGAATGACGTGCTTTCAAATAAAGTAAAAACGGTGAAAATCGATTCACGCAATAAAGAATTATCCCATAAAAATCATCTTCCATACTTTAAGCTCGCGCGCAATAGTTTACTTAATTTGCCGATAGATGTCGCTGTACGTGGAACGCTCAAATCATATCCTACATGGCGGTGTTATTTTAACTCTTAAGTGGGGACACTTACTGTGACGGACGGAAAACTACGGAACCCTACACTGAGCGTGGCCCGACACGCTCTTGGCCGGTTTTTTTTATGTATGTTCACCGAATATTCTAAGACGGCTGGGCCGATTTGGAAAATTCTTTTTTTGTTTGAAAGAGTATACTTCATAGTTGGTCCCATTGTAACCAGGTCAGGATCTGATGATGGGATCCTGGAGAAATCGAGGGAACTCTTCAACTATTATAGACACACCTATAGTAAGTAATTTGAGTATTTTTACAGCAGCTTGAGCATTTCCTTTTTGAAAGGTGGAGGCTAAGTGAAGTCGGTTCTTTTTGTTTAAAATTATATCATTTTAACTTTGCCGATACTATAATAGTCATAGTCATAGTCATAGTCATTTATTGCAATCATGTTTACACAAATATACAAGATAACATAGCATAAAACATGAACCCATGTGGGTGTCGCAAATACAGAAGCATATTTAGTTATAATTCGGATACAGATACAATGTCAAGTTATATTTAGATAAAAAACGAAGTCAAAAATAAAAGGTAGAATATCAATCAAATGTCTAAGACTAGAGTACAATGTCAGATTAATAAATAGCCAGATTAATAAATAATGTTTTATTCCTTTAGAACAAAACAATGTACGTAAAGTTGGAGTAACCACATGCATGTTTTGCTTCTGTTTTAGCCACCATCCCTCATATTTTAAGTTGTAGTCATGGTATTTAGCACACCAATTCAGAAATTACAGTTAGCAGCAGAAGTACTATGCATTTCATTTATTCGATATTAGTTTGGCAATAAAAGCATGTGAAAGTTAATGTGTTTTTTTACACATCTTCAGTTCCTGACATTAAGCCGCTAATTTACAATTTTACTCACTATTTTGTATGAATTTTCAACCGACTTCAAGATTTCGAAGGAGGAGGTTATCAATTCGTCGGGATCTTTGTTTTTGCAATTTTTTTTTATTTTTATGCATGTTCACCGATTATTTGAAGACGGCTGGACCGATTTGGAAAATTCTGTTTTGGTTTGAAAGAGTATACTTCACAGTTGGTCCCATTGTAACCAAGTCAGGATCTGATGATGGGATCCTGGAGAAATCGAGGGAACTCTTCAACTATTATAGGCACATCTCTATAGATGAAGTCACTATTGATTTGAGGATTTTTTACAGCAGCTCGAGCATTTGCTTTTGGGAAGGTGGATGCTAAGTGAAGTCGGTTCTTTTTTGTTTAAAATTATTTTATTGGATATCGTAGTTATGGCAAAGTCGATGGAGGTACTCAGCATGATGCTCGATGACCCAACCGAGTTTCATGGGTGGGCTTGAAAATGAACATGGACAAGACGAAACTTATGTCAAATGCCAATGTTGTGCCCATCCCAGTCTCTGTTGGGAACTCGGTACTCGAAGTTGTTGACTCGTACATCTACCTAGGACAAGTAGTCCAATTAGGTACATAGGTCCAACTTCGAGAATGAGGTCAACCGCCGAATCCAACTCGGTTGGGCAGCGTTCGGGAAACTACGTAATGTATTTTCGTCCGACATACCTCAGTGCCTCAAGACAAAAGTCTTTGATCAATGTGTGTTACCAGTGATGACTTACGGCTCCGAAACGTGGTCTTTCACTATCGGCCTCATCTCAAAACTCAAAGTCGCTCAGCGAGAGAGAGAGAGGGCTATGCTCGGAGTTTCTCTACGTGATCGAATCAGAAATGAGGAGATCTGTAGACGAACTAAAGTCACCGACATAGCCCACCGGATTAGCAAGCTGAAGTGGCAATGGGCAGGCCACATTGCACGCAGAGAAGATGGCCGATGGGGTCGAAAAGTGCTCGAGTGGAGACCATGGTCTAGCAAGCGCAGCGTAGGACGTCCACCCACAAGATGGACAGACGATCTTGTTAAGGTCGCCGGAAGACGCTGGATGCGGGTCGCTTCCAACCGGTACGTGTGGAGGTCCAAGGGGGAGGCCCATGTTCAGCAGTGGACGTCTTATGGCTGAGATGATGATGATGATTTTATTGGAGTTG
Source organism: Pammene aurita (assembly GCA_947086415.1). NCBI lineage: Eukaryota > Metazoa > Arthropoda > Insecta > Lepidoptera > Tortricidae > Pammene > Pammene aurita. The sequence continues at coordinate 5,847,246 of OX352310.1, read as the reverse complement.
GTAAAGTATTAGCAGATAGAAAAAACATTGAAATCAAGACGTAATCCTAACCCGAGCTCGGCAGGCGCTGTCCGCGCTGCAAATTGACTTCCGGTGTGGCCGCGCCACTTCCGTCACCGGATGCGAAGCCATATTGCCTGTGGCGAACCAAATGGTTTCGTTAGTGAAACTACAACATTTGAGAGAATTTTAGATTTTTAGGAACATTGAGTGGACATTTTCACCGCAAAGCAACGCATTTGATATTATGATATTATGAGGTAGTTATTTTTTCAGGAAGATTGTCTTAGCAAGCGTAATATTCGAGTTTCTTACTGGTAATTTAGAGAGTATTATAAATATTATAATTTATACAAGATTAGTATGTATTACATTTTTCTTCCTTCTTAACACAAAAATGGCTTGACAAATATGGATAAAATTTAGCACACACGTAGAGTATAACCTGGAAATGGACACAAGATACGATTTTTTCCGAAATTAACTCTCTAAGAACAAATAAGGGGTCAAATTATGAAAGTACTAAGCGTGAGGGGCAGAACAAAAGGAGGCTTTAGACATTTTACAATTTCTAGGCGGACAAAGTCGTGGACGGAAGCTATAGATATACATTACACATTACCAAAGTCTCGATTTTGCGATGAGTTTATAAGAGACGGTTTTCTTTGCAAGAGGTAAGCGATATTTGAGAGGTACATGGAATTAATGATGACCGAATAGAAGTACACAGTTAAAAACAACTACAATTGAAAAAATAGCAGAATATTTAAATAGTTCAACTCTACATAAAGGGTGGTCCAGGCAAAGAGGCCATCTGTAAAAATAAATTGCTACATAACAAAAATAAAATGACAAAAAATTTATTACCTGTTCAGTTTGTCTTTTATTTACAATACATATGCAAAAAAATTACAACCTAACAGGACCTTATTTAGCAAATTTTAATAACTTGCAGCAGACAGAAACGATTTAACAGTGATTTTCTGGATTTATTTACTTTTTAACCGACTTCAAGATTTGAAAAGAGGAGGTTCTCAATTCGGCGTGTATGTTTTTTTTTTTTTTTTTTTTTTTTTTTTTTTTTTTTTTTTTTTTTTTTATGTTTGTTACTCCATAACTCCGTCATGTCTGAACCGATTTTGAAAATTCTTTTTTTGATTGTAAGTATATATATACAGATTGGTCCCGTTTTTGTCAAAACGCAGTTCTGATGATGGGATCCATGAGGAATCGAGGGAACTCCTCAAATCTTAAAGGCATACATATAGTGATTTTTATATTTTTATCAACAAAACCATCATTTTCATTCAAAACAGTGACATTGGATGAAGTAGAACTGCTGATGATGATCAGAACGGAACTCTTCAACGACGCATAGTTCACGTTTGGCGATTCGTCCTCTTCGCTGTGTTTGTTTAGCAAGTTTAATTGTCAGAACAAATGTTCGTCCAGCTCAAGTTCTGATGATGGGATCCATGAAGAATCGAGGGAACTCCTCAAATCTTAAGGGCTTACACATAGTGACTTTTGTATTTTTATCAACAAATCAAGCATTTTCATTCAAAAGAGTGACATTTGATGAAGTGGAACTGCTGATGATGAACAGAACGGAACTCTTCAACGACGCATAGTTCATGTTTGGCGATTCTTCCTCTTCGCTATGTTTGTTAAGCAAGTTAGATTGTCAGGACCAATTTTCGTCAAGCTCAAGTTCTGATGATGAGTTCCACGAGGAATCGAGGGAATTCCTCAAATCTTAAAGGCATACATAAAGTGACTTTTGTATTTTTATCAACAAATCAAGCATTTTCATTCAAAAGAGTGACATTTGATGAAGTGGAACTGTTGATGATAATCAGAACGGAACTCTTCAACGACGCATAGTTCACGTTTGGCGATTGGTCCTCTCCGCTGCGTTTTTTAAGCAAGTTATTTCATTGTATGGAATCTAAGTGCACCATCTATCTACAATAATCCTTCACCGGCTACCCCCATTGAAGTCGGTTTTTTTTTCTTAAAAATTATTTCTTAGAAATCCGCATCCAGATTCGCTTCATCGCTGGGATGCTGTTAACTACACTCATCGTCAAAAAAATCGCACATCTAATTTTTTTTCGTTCATGCGGTTTTAAACCTTATATTATCTAAGGAAAAGTATGACTATGTGGCCTTATTTGAAAGGTAATGAAACTCTCTATTGCAAAATGTCGTAAAATTTAGGACTCAACCTACAAAAAAAAGGTTTTTTCCAGGAAAAAAGGAATCAACGTGTATTCAAGTTAAAATTACAAAGATTAAAAAAAACAACAAATACAGTAAGAATAATTTTAAAACTAAACTTAAAACCTATTGTTGCCTCCTTTTGCTCTCCGTGTAGCTTCCACGCGATCAGCCATAGATCTAATGAGTGTCACGATGTGTTCTTGAGGAATGTTGTTCCACTCCTCAATGACGGCGTTTTGAAGCTCATCGATAGTGGCAGGAGCAGGATCACGAGATCACACACGTCGTTTTAGCTGATCCCAGAGATGCTCGATTGGGTTCAGGTCAGGGCTCCATGCTGGCCACTTCATTACGTTGATCCCAACCTCACGCAGGTAATCCCTCACGATCAATGCAGTGTGGCAGCGGGCGTTGTCATGCATAAATTGGAAGTCAGGTCCAACAAAACCTGCATATAGGACCACATGATCCTCCAAGATCTTCGTTATGTATCGGCGAGCAGTCAAGGATCTCTGACCGCGACCACCTCCAGTCCGGGAAACGCACACAAAATCAGTTTTCCCGTCGAACGAAATGCCGCCCCAAAACATGCAAGAGCCGCCTCCGTAGCTGACAGTTTCTTCGTTGCAGGCTTGCGTGAACCGCTCTCCCTGCCTCCTGTACACCCTCCTGCGCCTGTCGTTGGTGTAAAGGCAGACCCTCGTCTCATCGGAAAAGAGGACATTCCTCCATTGATCAAACGTCCAATCTCGGTGCACTCGGGAAAATTGCCTCCTCGCAATTCGATGCCCTGTCTTCAATTGGGGGCCCGTTGCAGCTCTACGGGGCAACATTCTCTTCTCTCACAGCCTTCTGCTGATCGTGGAGATGCATACTGCTGTTCTACGAGCTGCTCGAAGCAGCAGCTGCAGCTCAGCAGCGTTCAAGAATCGGTTCCGTAAAGAGGTCGATACAATGTACCGGTCGTCCCTAGTGGAAGTGCAGCGTCTTCTTCCAGATCCAGGCGTCCTGATGTAACCACCAGTCTCCAGGAACCGCAGCAAGACTCGTCGTACTCGGAAACGACTTATGTTCAGACGTTCAGCAACTTGATACTGCCGTAGTCCTGTTAGCAGCAGTGCCACCACTTGAGCTGCTTCTTCTGGGGTTGTATCCACTTTCGAGGGTTTTCTCTTGCTATAGCTGTACAATAGTAACCTTAGTGACGTCTGGACAGCGAATGACCCATAACTCACTTTTACCCCCCTTTTTATACCCGTCCAGGATGGCACAACTAGGGACCCATTAAAATCGGAACTCGGCCATTTTTTTTACAAAACGCCGATGATTGGCGATGATTGTTCTTACGGAAAATGACACCCTATCTTCCTAAAGGTCATTAATTGTGCTTTCAAATGATACCAATATTGATAGGGTACAATTACTAAAAAAAGGAGCTATATTTGCTTGAAACGAATTTTTCGCGAGGTGCGATTTTTTTGACGCCGAGTGTAGTTTAGTTAACTCTCAATATCGCTGCTTACGGAGAGTCCAAAAATTTTAAATCGGTCTAAGCTGTGGTTCATACATTCGGGAGGTAGTCCCGTTTTGACACAATGGCGATTCCAGTCTGTTTGAGTTTATAAAGCACAGGTCTCATGTGATGTAGGAAAATTTAGCCAAAATATTATAAGCCTATATGTATTTGGCTTCCGAATAAATGAAGAAAAGAGTGTCTTACGAGTTACGAGTAGTACACTTTTAGGTATATTTCCCCGTTTACTCTACGGTTAATGACAAAGGGCTCGGAATGTGCCCCTCTTCAGAAATGGCCTGCCAGATCATGTCAACTAAATGAATATTAAAATACATTTGCTATTTAATCCAACTGTTTATTTTCGTAGTAATAGAAACGGCTGCAAAAGCGGCCTCTATATCTGGACCACCCATTATTTAATTCACATCTGGAAATGAAAAAACATACGTATTTACGCTCAGCAAAATCGCAAACTAAACTGCACGGAATTGTTTAAAACAACACCCGAGCTGGCCGCAGCCGCAAGCACTCGCAATTTATGTGCAACAAGTGGTCGACCGCACAATTATTCAAAATGGCCGCCGTATACCAAATAAAATATGGACGGCGTCTTCAGAACAAACATGTCTTCCAAAAACGATCCTCATATCTCCTGACAGCACCTCCTTGCTGCCTTTGAATATGGTCTAACGGCTACTCACACACCTGCAGCAGGGGCAATATTGGAGTTGGATCGTAATAGTCTCCTTAATTGTGATGTGTATAGACAAACAGGGGCAAACTTTATATTGGGCCTGCGGCAGGGCGACAGGGGTGCAAGACCTTCCTTAGCTTCTTAGATTGTATCTGCCATCCTGCTAAGTTTCAGCATGTGTAGCGCGATTGGGGCAAATTTTCATCAAGTTTTTTTTACAGTTTAATTTCGTGATAATACTGGCGCCATTTTGAACAGCAGGCATACTGTGTGTAGAGAAATACCGTAATTGCCCCAGCCGCCGCCGTGCGCCTGGTATTGTCCCTACGACAGTCGTTTGACTAGCTGGCTTAATATACACTTTCCCGCTATTTAAAAAAGGATGTGTCTTGTCAATAAAAGTTTTCATTGAAAAAAAAAATGTAGGTATACGTTAAACCCGATTTCATTAATACGATCACTATACCTTTATCGTTCACTGGCCACCGTGCACCGTTTCAATTACTTTCATCTCCGAATAAAATACAGGCGGAATTAACGGAATTTGAATCGTATTTAATAACTAATTAAGTCTAAATAGAATAAGTCTGACGATTGAAAAATACACAAAAGTACAGACAATTCAGTGTGATTTGAATCATATTTTTGAAGTAAGTAATTAAATCTTAATTAAAATAAGCTAAGTTTGCTAAAACAAACTAGTGCTTATTTAATTTTTTGGTAACTGACAAGGAAAAGTTTACACTTCAGAAGATCGTCGGAAATTTTGTTGAACTATTTTTAGCTGATTTAGCGGATATAGCGGACGGTTGAGATGTACGACTGCGCGACAGGTCGTTTGTTGATTGACTGTGAATAATATTTGAAATATAGAATACCGTCATGCTATTAAACATGTGGTACGTGTGTGAACTACTATTATCGTGGGTCGGTCGTTGAAAGAAACAAAAGGATTTAAAATTAATTCAAAAAGAAGATTGTAAAGGAGATCGTCAATTCTGGGCCACCTGATATAAACCGTATACAGTTTATACTGCAATGTAAAATAAATACTCATTTTATTACTAAAGTAGACAAAATATTGCAAAAAAATTAAACGGGAATTAGAAATACTAAATAAATAAACATTATGTTGATTTTTCCGCGATTAAAATACAGCAAGACTAGTCGTTAACGTCCTTATAGCATTGACATAAAGTTTAACTTCACCCTGGCCTGAAACGGGATTGTTTTTTGGTTTGACACTGTCAATGTATACCGTTACATAATCTGCGTTTTGATACTGTTCGGTAAGTTAGAACATTGTAATATTAAAATAGTATCTAAGCCTACGAATACGAAAGTTTAAATTAGAAATCGACTGTATTAAAACGCCTAAAGATTGAAAATGCGTATTTTTGCAGTTTTCATCGGAGTTTGAATATTAGAAGTGGGTTTCATAATGGCATAATATCATGCTCCTTCGATAACGAAACGCATCTTTTTTTCAATATTGCAATGTCAGATACTAGTGCTATCGCACTTAACGGTGGTAAACCTTATCCCTTCGCAACAGGTGTTAGGAATGTTCAGTTAATAGTATCAACGATGGTTTGACAGCCGTCTTTGTTTACCGAAATACAAGAACTATAAATACGATCAAAATATGACTTTTTATTATTTCATCATGATTCCCGTTTGGTTTTCAAGTCCGCTTTTGTACATTATCTTTAAAAAATCGGTACTTTTTTTACATTAATATATGAATCATAGGCAAGCACGCTTTCAAATATTGTCCTTGTCATATTCAAGTTTTAAATGCATGATTTTTCAATTTTCCCATTAGATTTCGCAATATTTTTACCACCATCCTGATCTAGAAATTATGACGATTCTTCAAAGGTATGAACCATTCCTAAACGGTCTGGGCCAGATCACCTAACAAAAATTGACGATCTCCTTTGTGCAGGATTCTTATCAAATTCCGGCAAAAAATAATAGTTTCTAAATTAATCTTCCTTCTGCAGCTTATACTAGGATAGGTTAATAGCGTAATATAGGTATTCAAAGCCATTGAGTAACAGAAGATGACATCCCTAAGAAATTCTTTGTCCTAAAAGTTATAGTGAAAATCATTCTAATAACTACCCTTTAATTCAGTCACAGCTGTCAACCCCCAAACATGGCGCACAAAATTTGTTCTAGATATTACATCTAGTAGAATACATTATAAATCAATGTTAAAATCCAAAACTTTCGCTTCTATATTCCTAAATTTCTTGTACAAGAAGATCCAGACCGAAAAGAAAATTAAGCGTAACTTTTCAGTGCTATTTCTTGAAATTCTTTTAACTTTCCTAAGTACGAGTATATCTATTCAGACAAAGGGTGGAAACTTCATGAGATCGAAATTTTAGAAACGTCATTTTGATTCGATATTACTCCGAGTGCATTTTGATCGATAAGTGCAACGCGAGTAATATATCAGATCAATACTAAATCATGATTATATTTTCAAATGTCGAATGCCACTCCAAGTAGCGCCATGATCCTAAACTCTGCTATATTGCAAAATCCTTTGCAAACTCAGGTAACATGGTTTGGGTTTGTAAGAAATTCTAATTGGTTTTATGACAACTCCTGATAAAGCTACGAGTTGAATGATGTGAATTGTAATATTTACGAATATTTTCGTAGGGTCCAATGTTGTGAGCACTGAGGAGAGGTTTCACAGACCGCATCAGATGGGTTGGTAAACGTAATAGTCAAACTTTACATAGGCCCAATAAAACTTTACTGAACGTGATAGCGGACAAGGATAGTTGGGTTAACTGGTTCTCAAACTTACACTTTACCCTTAATTCAAAAAACTTGGCAAACCTCTGTTAAATTTTGTGCCTTTCTAAACAGGCATAAGTAAAGGTTGTCGCTCACCAATAGGCTTAGGACGGAATAGGCGCGGCCTCGACAGTGTTGTCGAACGAGCGGAGCGTAAGCGAAGTGAAGTTCTTACAGACAACTTCGGACATAACAGAACTCTCAGCTAGCTAACTAGACGTTCCTGCATTTCGATGGCTTTTTTAATTTTGAATAGTTGTCGAACTTTAGTAACGTTTTTCTGATCTATATGAAATTTTTTGGGGTTGTAGTAGAGCTCAATACAATTGGAGAGTTCGTTCATGAGCATGATCGATCAAGAGGTTATGGAGCTAGAAGGCTCGAAAAAATCATCATTAGGGTCCTGTTATTGGTCAACTCGTTTGCAAGGAAATCGTGAGTTCTGAGTTCGAGGCGGACTACTACTATAACTAGTACGCGATTTCCTTGCAAACGAGTTGACCAATATAACAAGACCCTTATGGTGATTTTTTCGCGCCTTCCAGCTCCATGACCCGGGGTCGATCCTGCTCATATACGAACTCTTAAATTATATGTATCTCTGCTACAATCCCAATAAATTTCATGAAGATCAGAAACGCGTTACTAAAGTTATCGCGGAACAAACTCTCAAAATCAAAAAGCCATCGAAATGCCGAGACGTCCCACTAGCCAGAAGTTGTTTGTAAGAACTTGCTTCGCCTACGCTCCGCTCGTTCGATTAAAGCCACAGATTTCTTATTATATTACATCTTTGTAAGGAACACTTACCAATGCGATGATGAGTCTTCTCCGTATTTGTGAGAAGTATGCCGAGACCCATGGGCTCAGATACAATGTGAAAAAGAGTGAGTGGCTTGTGTTTAAGGCTGGTTCCAAATTTTATCCAGGTGTACCACACCTTAAACTTTGCGGGGCTCCTCTGAACAAAGTTGCAAAATTTAAGTATCTGGGTCACTGGGTCACGGAAGATCTGAGTGACAACTTGGACATGGAGCGTGAGCGTAGAGCGTTGTCAGTCAGGTGCAACATGTTGGCTCGTAGGTTTGCACGGTGTACGAAGCAAGTCAAGGCGACACTGTTCACGGCGTACTGCCAATCTTTCTACACCTGCAGCCTATGGGTCAATTATACACAAAAGACTTACAACGCTCTACGTGTACAATATAACAATGCTTACAGGGTTCTAATGGGGCTGCCTCGGTACTGTAGTGCGTCTGGAATGTTTGCTGAAGCCAGCATTGATGGCTTCCAGGCCATCATGCGAAAGAGGTGTGCCTCGACCCTCAGTAGGACCAGGGACAGCCCCAATAGAATACTGGGCATTGTATCACAGAGGTGCGACAGTCCACTGATAAGGCATTGGCTCCGCCTCCATGCGCCAGTGCCACAATACAAACGGGCCATTGATTAATGTTTTATTTTATTTATTTAGCTTTTAAGTTTGTGTAATTATAATCATAATTTAGTGTTTGTTAATTTGAAATGATTTTTATTTATTTATTATTATTACCGTCATCGGAAGGGCGCGGCCTCGGCTTGTTTGCGTATGGGCGATGAGACGAAGCCGTGCCTATCCCTTTCCGAGCCTATTAGTGTGTGACAACCTTAAATTATTAATTGTCAATACAGGTTGTTTTTTCAATAACTAGCCATATTGTGCGAGGTGATTTTGTAGGCCATAATAAACCACTTTTACTATGGGACCAACTCCGAAACAAAAAAATGTTTTTCGCTGTTTCATAAATTTCGGCCGATCAGACGTCGACGTTTTCTATGGGGAGGCCAACATTTTTTTTAGGATTTCGGGGTTGGTCCATAGAAAAAGTTATTCAGTATGAGTTACCTAATCTCCTCTCACAATATGGCTAGTAATTGAGAAAACCCCAGTATGACAGACAGGAACCAACATTTTAGAGTTGACAGACGTTTATGGATAACCCCGTAAGATTCAAGTTAAATAAATAATTTGCACGTGTTACCATAAGGAAAATGAGCATTATTAACCCTGAGTGATCCATCACGCGCTCTCACCCAAACTATCTCAAGTCACTCCATCATTTTGGAAGATTTTCCCAAGCACAGCACAACCAATGTACATATACAAATGAACCTCCTGCAGGTATCATTTTACTAGAGACATCAAATACTTAAGATTACGTTCAATAACGCCAGTAAACCTCCATGTTAGGTGGAACACGTGTCAAATTCGATTTACAAGTGTCAGCCGGCTTGACCTCTTCTATCAAAATCTTTAAAACCATTGAATTTAATGCATTTCGACTTGACACATAACGTCTATATTTGTTTGTTCCAGATGAGGAGCTTGTGTTCCGTGACCGCTGGGGCGGGCTTACACTATTCAACGTGCGGAATTTCACCACCAGGCTGCTCATGAACAACTCCACTTTTGTAAGTATACTCATAATCATCGACCAAACGAAATTACGCCTTGTAAGTTTATCTAGATTTGCAGCAGCAGTTGCTGAGCCGGCGAGGTCAAAATGATCTGACTGATAAGTGATAACTCTAACAATAAAGTTTTAAACTTATATAGATGTCATATACAAAGGAAATGTGTATTAAGAATAATTTGATTTGATCTTCAGTTGAATAAAGTTTTACTCTGATTATTTTCATTACCTCGCTCATTGAGTAGGTACCAGTACCCACGCGTGCCATAAACCAATAATATTAAACAAAAAAAAACTGCCAAGAGCGTGTCGGGCCATGCTCAGTGTAGGGTTCCGTAGTTTTCCGTCCGTCACAGTAAGTGTCCCCACTTAAAGAGTTAAAAAAATGGGCTATTTGTTACATTGTTGATTTTGTAGAAATTACAGGTACAATAAACACCTGCTTTTACGGTTAAATTACAAACTTAGTTCAGAAATTATTTTGTAATTTTTTTCTAAACTTTATTTGAAAGCACGTCATTTCATTGTGATTTTGTAGAAATTACAGGTACAATAAACACCTGCTTATACGGTTAAATTACAAACTTAGTTCAGAACTTATTTTGTATTTTTTTTTCAAAAACTATTCAACCTATCAAGTTCAAAATAATTTTCCTAGAAAGTTTTTATTAAGTTCTACTTTTGAGATTTTTTTCATATTTTTAAAACTTATGGTTCAAAAGTTAGAGGGCGGGGGACACATTTTTTTTACTTCTGAAGCGATTATTTCCGAAAACATTTACATTATCAAAAAAATATTTTACTAAACCCCTATTCATTTTTAAATACCTATCCAACAATATATCACACGTTAGGGTTGAAATGGATAAAAAATCATTCCCCACTTTACGTATAGGGGAGGTACCCTAATAAAACATTTTTTTCCACTTTTTATTTTACCACGGCGTGATTGATATACATTTTAGTACCAAATTTCAGCTTTCTAGTGCTAACGGTCACTGAGATTATCCGCGGACGGACGGACGGACGGACAGACATGGCGAAACTATAAAGGTTCCTAGTTGACTACGGAACCCTAAAAACACAAAGATCCCGACGAATTGAGAAGGATGAAGCTCCTTCGAAATCTTGAAGTCGGTTGAAAACCGTGAGCCATCTGTCTGGCTAACTTGTGTGTCAGGCACAGACATCAGGTGTGGTGTGCGTCGGAAACTTGACCTTATGTATGATCTGTACGAAAAAGTCCGTAGTCGGATTTATATTTCCACCGATGTCTTTCTTCTTTTAAAACCTCTTACAAATCTACAAGCTAATCTATATATTTAAATGCCTTGTCCTTGACTGAGTAACTGACTGACTCATCAGAGCAGAGCCGAAACTACTGAACCTAAAAAGTTTAAAATTTCAGATCGCGTTACATTTATAATGTGTACAAGTAGTAAGAAGCAATTTTGAAAAATTCAATCCCTAAGGGGGTAAAAATGGGGTTAAAAGTTTGTATGGGTAGGATTTAAAATTTTAAGTTAGAGACTTGAAACCTCGTACCTACGTTTGCTCTTAATTATAAAATAATAAAAGAAGCTTCAGTGTTGTTTTGAAATTCAACCCCTAATGGGGTTAAAAATGGGTTAAAGTTTGTATACAAGATTACAAGTTCTTTTTTGTGACAGACTTTAAAGTTCATATTGTTGTGAAAGATAGTTATCATACCAAAAAACATATTTTAAAAAGATACAATGATAACAGGCCTATGAATCATGCCCGCGCGAGCGCGTTATATACCTACGTTTTGCGCCTCCGCCGGGGGAGCTAAAGTCAGTGGGTTACCAACGCGCTCACTGAACGCACGTCGTACCGCGCGCGACGCTACTCGGAACTCGGAACAATGTCATCACGAAAAAATGTTATTTATTGCGATGTGGATGGATGTAAAAATGTAAAAAATTGCAAAGCTAATAAAAATAAGCTTATCGTATCTTAGACTATTAACGAAATACAAATCTCTCAAATAACTATGATGATATTGCTAAAAGGTGATTAGAATAAGATTGAGATAACTGTCAATCCATATTAATTTTGACAGTGTGTGGCAAATCTGTCAAGATTAATCATACTCTCATCGCGGCAACAAAATGTCAATTAATATTACTCATATAACTATAATTGTTATGTCCCATGCGAACCACTTAAACACTGAATCAAATGCAAAATACCTATTTCCTTAACTATAAAACTTATCCAAGCATATGCAACCCTAGCGATTGTGCGGGTGCACGGGAGGTGCGGGGTGCCGCGCGTTGAAGGCCGCTCCATTGTATTATTGCGTAGGTACGTAAACCGTAGGTATTTGCTTTTTCTATGAGTGATTCATATCTGTTCGTAAGAACTATTATATAATCTGTGATGATACTCCGTTTGGGAACCGTATTATACGCGGACGAAGTCGCGGGCGGAAAGCTTGTAGAGTCTAACTACGCTAATTTTTACATGCTTTTATTTACCTACTTTCTAAGCTCAAAATGTGGACTAGTCAGCATAAACGTCAAATTTATATGAAAATACAACGGTAGTTCCACGCTTTGGCAATAAAAACTGCATGCAGAGTTACCGTGGTCAGACTAAACACTTATAGGTATAGAAATATAGCTTGTTTTTATTCAATGTAGCAAAATCACGTCGAAAGCGGGGGAATCAGAAAGTTTGCCAACACCATCCGTCAGAAGGAAATTAGAGTATAATGGCAGTTCATTGCTCTCGGAGCCGCCGAGGGATTGCTGGATCTTTGTATAATCAAAATGATTTCTCTTGTATTACATTAAAAGATAGTCGCATTATCAGATACCTTTTGTGTAAAACGGATGGGTACTTGATTATATTTTTAACAAAATGAAATGCCTATGCCGAGTGCTATGGCGAGTGCCTGCTTACTCTGTTTGCAAATACCTACCTGTTCCTGTACCATAAGTACGTACCTAAATTAATAGTACAATGGTGTAGGGTAAAATAAGTTTTCTGCCAACAAACTGCTGTGCACTTTGGCAGATTGGTGAAATTGATTAAATGTATCTATTTTTGTGAAAATAAAGAAAAAATAATTTTAAACGTCTACGTAAATAAAAACTTTTTTTTTAAATAAGATAAACCTACTTCAAAAATGCGTGTATAACAGGGCTGTCTATCGAATTAAACTTGTCTAAAAATTTCCCGTATTGCAGGTTTATCACCTAACCTTTACCGCAAACCACAACCAAATCTAACAAGCCGTTTTTACAAATATTTTAAAATAATTTTACAAAATGTATGTTAGCGACATGAGCTTACTTTCATACACTAATATGTCATCAGCTAACAAGTGAGCAAACTCGAACATCAGCATTCAATTTTGTAAAATCACTATTTGTAAGAAATATTTTGTAAATATCCTCGCAATTCAAATAACTCCACGTGTATACGAACTGTAAAAGATTGCTGTTACGATGAAAATATTCCAATAATGGAGTTTTCATACAAACGCCAGCCATCGGTTAACTGACGAGGCAAATTGAAAAGCCTTGCGAGCGTCCATTTCTGGAGCCGGTGAAGGGGAAAGATAGACATGTCAAGGGCAGAAAATAACAACAATAAGAGCACATTATTATACACGGTGTAACGTGAAGAACCCGAAAATTTTTAACAGTGTATTGTGTGTGTATTTAGAACTAAAGTATTAAAAGTCGATACATAAAGATATGGATGAAAACACGGTGAAGGTTTTTACTATCGTTATGGTGATAGGTTTTTTTAGGATTGAAAATATGATGTTACATATTTAAAACTTTGAATGTGGCCAGTACTCTCACACTCAACTCATAAAAAAATTATATTCTTTATAGTTCCATACTTTCGCAAAAACAATATTTGTGCATTAAGAGTATTCATAGTCCTGGTACTTATCTATCATCTTTACTTCCACCCTTTGCTTGTATTTGAGGTACTCCAAATGCTACCAATTCTCGCTGTGCTCTACCCCTTATTATGTGCTTTTCCATTAAAAATAAATGCTCCCTATTCTGACCACAATTGACACCTACTGCGCTCTAACCTAATTACCAATATTGCGCGCTCTTTCTTACTCGTACTAAAATTAACGCGTCAAGACAGACTGTAAATAAACTAGTACTCCGACTTGAACTGAGAACTCGCGACTTACATGCAAACGAGTTGACCAATACAACAAGACCCTTATAAAGATAATTCCGTGCCTTCTAGCTCCATAACCCCTTGATCGATCCTGCTCATAAACGAACTCTCAAATTGTACTTATCTCTACTACAACATCACCAAATTTCAAAAAAATCTGAAAAACGATACTAAAGTTATCGCGGAACAACTAATCAAAATCAAGAAGCCATCGAAATGCATAGACGTCCAGTTAGCCAGCTGACAGTTCCGTTGTGTCCGAAGTTGTCTGTAAGAACTTCACTTCGCCTACACTCCGCTCATTCGAAAACCATTCATGTCACTAACTTACTATGCATACTAAAGTATCCAAAGAGAATGCCTAGACCTTATTGATATTCACGTGGGGCGAAGTAAAACCATTCGATCGGCAGTAAACATCCAATAAGGCTCGTTTCTGAACGAATGGTGTAGGCTTAGCATTGGAACGGAACTTTTATCTTACGAATAATGGGGGAGGCTGACGCTCACACCGCAGAGACCAGAGAAATGGGATGACAAAGAATGCTTGTCAACGATCAAAAGTGTGGCAAAAAAATGAAATCCATGTATGTGTCTAAATTGTCTATGTGAGCGTAAAAATAGTGATGCCAAATACAACAGGTTTAATATCTATCGGTATTTGACTTTCTTATCGATACGTTCAAAAGGCCTCTACAGAGACGTAAGCGACTAGTCAAAGTAGTCAACTGTGCGTCAGGTGACATCCCCACTACCACTTTGGACCCGGGGTATGTCCTTAAACTACGTCCGGACCTGGGTATGTCCTTAAACTACGCCAAAAAGAGAGGTATGGGCACTGCGAATGGCATCTCGCTAAGTGTGGTAGGGCACGTTCAGCGAATGTCATCGCTCAAATCTGGAGCAGAGCCCGACTGGGGAAGTACCTCCACCTTACAGAAAACCACAGCCAAATAGCACTAGACCCTACTCATAGTGTTGTGTTCCTCCTGGTGAGTAAGGTTGCCAAAGAGCTCAAAGAGGACCCAGTGTGTTGACGATGAGGGACCTTCTTGTTCCTTTAGTCGTCAACACAGTGAATCCTCCTTTTTGTAAAGGGTCGGCAACGCGCATGTGACTCCTTTGGAGTTGCAGGCGTCCATAGGTTACGGTAGCTGCTTACCATCAGGCGGGCCGTATGCTTGTTTGCCACCGTCGTAGTATATTAAAAAAAAAAACTTGACGTTTAATTTCACGCACATTTTCGACTAATATTATTACATTACCTCATAGTTAATAACTAGTATGTTTTCTAAGCAAATTATACTCTTTAGTATTTAAAAAAATGTAAATAAACAAAATTATTTATTATTAAATCAAAAATATTCAATAAACAAGATTATTTCCTAAAATAATTTCAAATATTTCATAAAACGGAAAACGGAATTTCAAGTCGCCGGTCGAATGCGGATTCGATTGATCGCATGACCATTTTGACAGCTGACCTCTCATTCCAACTATATATCTATCTCGTTCTAATCGCTTGTAGGCGCGGCACACACTTGAGCGGAATCCAGCTATCATAAATTTTTTTTACAAAAAAAAGATAAACCGACTTCAAAAAGGATAAAATAAACTATTATATTATTTATATGCGTTACAAACTGATATGTTTGAAGTCGGTGCCAAGCCAAAAAGTTACAATACCGGTCAAATCAGCTTCAAGTCTGAAAATCACAAATCAGTTAATACGAACGAGGCGTATGTGTTCAGTGAATTGTTCTTCATACTATAAAACTATTCTAATACGGTATTGACTGCACGTAGGTTTTCATTCAAGTACAGAGAGTAAGTATAATCACGCGTCTTATGATGTTTGTTAATAAACTTTTTTACTAGTTTTCGGACTAACCATATCTCGAACGGAGCCCGTGCTTCGGTTTGAATTATTTATCCTACTTCATCTAAGGTGTAATATCGAAGTAGAGGAATTCAATGGCAAGATTGATCTTTCTATACTCAGACACACTGGGTGTGTGGGGCCCACCTTTTCAGTAGAAAAAGGCGCGATATTTAAATTTTCTATGGAAGGAATACGTGTTTATATATTTTTTTTAATTTGCCGCCTTTTTCTGATTATTGACAAAGTAGACGTGTATCAGAGTATATATACATGGGTACCACTTTTCATCAAAATTGGATTAGTAGTTTAGACGTGAAAATTTAACAGATAGATTCACATTCACCTTTGCAATATAAGTAGGAATCGAAATGTTATGTGATTTTCAGACTTGAAGCTGATTTGCCGGTATTGTAACTTTTTGGCTTGGCACCGACTTCAAACATATCAGTTTGTAACGCATATAAATAATATAATAGTTTATTTTATCCTTTTTGAAGTCGGTTTATCTTTTTTTTGTAAAAAGTTTTTATTTTTCCATTTTTAGTGGTTATAAAATTATCATAATCGGACAACGATCTCGCAATAATCGGTGAAGATATATAAGAAAAAGTTCATGATACGTACTCAATGTAAGGAAAGTTCCACATATCCTATGTGGTCTTTATCATTAGGTCCACTCCATCAAATTAGTGGTTTTGGAGAGGAAATGCTTGAGTTGCTTAAAAAAACAACCAAATCACCATACATGTGCCATTAAAAATTGAGGAGTTCCCTCAATTCCTCATGGATCCCATCATCAGAACAGCACCAGATTAATGTGGAACTATCTCAAAGGTAGTTCCTTTCAAACAAAAAAAAAATCTTTTTTTGTCCTATTTCCGGAATTCTCCTGAAATCGGACCAATCGGTCTCGGAGTAATCGCTGAACATCCTACATTTAAAAAAATCATGATCACTATCATCAAAACAACCATCATCATGAGGTTTACTTCATCAAATTGGTGGATTTCGAGAGAAAATCCTCGCGTTGCTTAAGAAAACACCTAAATCACCATACATGTACCTTTAAAAATTGAGGAGTTCCCTTAATTCCTCATGGTTTCCATCATCAGAACAGCACCAGATTAATGTGGAACCATCTTAAAGGTAGTTACTTCCAAACAAAAGAAGAATTCCTCAAATTGGACCACGGGTCTCGAAGTTATCGCTCAACATCCTACATTAAAAAAATCATCATCATTATCATCAAAACAACCATCATCAAGAGGTCCACTTCATCAAATTGGTGGTTTTCGAGAGAAAATCCTCGAGTTGCTTCAGAAAACACCCAAATCACCATATGTATGCCTTTAAAAATTGAGGGGTCCCTCAATTCCTCATAGATCCCATCATCAGAACAGCACCAGATTAATATGGGACCATCTTGGAAGTAGACCCTTTCAAACAAAAAAAGAATTATTCAAATCGGACCACGCGTCTCGAAGTAATCGGTGAACATACATAAAAAAAAAGTCCAAACCGAATACAGAACCTCCTCCTTCAATGAAATTGAAGTTGGTTAATAAATAAAAGTCAGCCGCAGCATAAAAGTCGGAAATTTCTTTACGGGAGCCGAATTTTTGTATGGAATATAGAATATTCAGCTCGAATTGCGTTTTCGGCTGTTTTTCGACTATGGTAGCGAATTCCGCTAAATGTGTTGAGCCATATTTGAATGAAATAATACAAGTATTGCAAGGTAAAAAAATCTTTAAAAATAAAATAAAACCGGATATAATAAGAATCTAATTTAATCTTCTTACGTAATGATGTAATGTTAATATAAGATTAATTTATTCATTGGATTTTTGAAACAATAATTATAATCTTCTTATCGAACAGTTATCGATATAAGCCCCAAAAACGTTTTGTCAATCCCTAGCGTAGAATAAATGTTTCGATTTTTACACAAAATAATCATGAATATTAACTATTATGATAAAATATTAGCACACAGTATAAGAAACACTAATAATTAATTGTATCTAGTAAATACTTACACGATTTATTTTGCTAATTTGATAAAATATTGTTTCAAAGAAATAGATCGGAATATCATGTAAACCTGTGATATGAGTAATTACTTGGGTTTTTCCTATGAGTAATAGTCCAATCTGAAACACAACACGACACCATGTTTCTCCTTTTTCATCCCAAGTTATTTTATTCACGATCGTTTTATATTTTCCACGCTAAAATATGAGCTATCACGACGTGGGTACGTAAGCTAAGTACCCAAATTCAAAAGCTGTCACTACTTCAAAATGATCGTGTGTCTCTTTTGCACTCGTGGAATGTTCATATACGTGTTGGTTTCTCTTTTGCGCACTTCGTTTATCTTTTAGCGTCAAGCGTCATTTTATAAACGCACTAGGAAGCAGCAGCCTTGTACCTAAACAATATCGTCAACACATCCTTTTTTTTTTGACCCAAGGGAAATCCGTTATGGATCCTACTCGGCCCGGGAGAAACCGAGCGGGTATGTCCGACTCGCGCGGACTAAAACCACTGGGGTGTTCCACCACTCGCTTTTGGACGGGGTTTCGGGAACGCGTCTGCCAACTTCTGATACCCTGTCAGCGTTGCCTTTTAAGGCCCATTCTTTGGTGGAGTCAAGCAGCATCCTCCGCTGAAGGCGCCTCGGAACACTTGAAGGCCTTCCAGCTCGGAACTTCTTCAGGCGTGTGATGGAGCTCCCGATCCATCACCCGCAGGTTCCCGTTAAGGCGGCAGCACCCTGCCTGCGAAGACTCTTCGCCGCCTTACTGTCCTCCTGCGATTGTCATCACATCCAGCTCACCCGATTTTGCTGTGTGTGTTTGGTGTGGTATCATGTTCATGCGCTACTCTCGTAGATGATCTCAGCATTTTCCCGCTATGTAGAGCACTTGTCTCTACATAGCGGGAAAATGCTACGAACAAAGGGCCCGCGTAACGGGTTTCTGGCACCACGTGTGTATCATACATACATTCGGCAAACGAAAGAAGTTTTGGAACTCTATTGACGAGAGTAACAAATAAATCAATTCAAGATCTTTAGGGTTTTTGCAAGGATTTAATATTCTATCTGGTTTGTTCTATGAGAAATATATAAAAATCATATATTTGTAAACGATATAAATATGCATGCGACGCTTTACTGATATGGTTACCATATGTAGGAAATTGTATCTCTTCCCGAAAATCTTAAAATCCAAACAAATAAACAATGAAATGCAAGGTTACCTTCGAATTCGAAGACAGTAAAGATCATGTGTGATTCCTGGCACACAGAATGTCCCTTTTTTTTTTCTCTCTCTAGCTCTAATATATAGCGGTGTTCTTATCGGATTGCACCAATGTCGCTTTAAATGTGCGGTACGGCTATAAAGGCTTGACTCTGATTTCAAACATATTAGTTGAAAAATTAAATTGTTTTGTCGTATTTTAATTGTTTTTTAAACGACTTTGTATCTATTTTTACACATTACCCATCTGTTCATCGGTGTGACGATCAGTTCTTAAGCGTTTTCCAAATGCCAACAAGCGTATCTGGATTTATGGGGCAAATAACGCGCGAAAATGAATACATTTGTGGAAACGCCTCTAAAGGTTGGCTTTCCACCTGCCTTTGTCTACGATTTCGAGAATAATCTAAACACCATAAATACTACTTCACAATAGAGTGCAAAACATGGCTTATAATAATTTACGGTCATAGTAGGTAAGTACTATACAGAACTGGCCAATAATATATCACCTAGAGCCGAATTCCTACTTAAAACACGTTAAGATACGATCCAATTTCAATACGACTCCAATGCATTAATTATGCAATACGGCTAACGCCTAAACGTCGGAATCAGAATTTGCTTAATCATTACGTATTCCGATGCGACTCCAATATTGGTTGATTATTTGTTATGTGTTGGGGTTGTGTTGGGGTTGTAGAGGTATGGGTACTGCGTATGTCATCTCGCTATGAGTGGTAGGGCACAGCCTAGCACAGCGAATGTCATCTCGCTCAAATCTGGAGCAGAGCCCGACTGGGGAAGTACCTCCACCTTACAGAAAACCACAGCCAAATAGCACTAGACCCTACTCATAGTGTTGTATTCCTGCTGGTGAGTATGGTTGCCAAAGAGCTCAAAGAGGAGCCAGTGTATTGACGATGAGGGACCCTCTTGTTCCTTTAGCCGTCAACACAGTGAATCCTCCTTTTTGTAAGGGGTCGGCAACGCGCATGTGACACCTCTGGAGTTGCAGGCGTCCATATGCATAGGTAGCTGCTTACCATCAGGCAGGCCGTATGCTTGTTTGCCACCGTCGTTGTATAAAAGAAAAAAAAAATAGTCGATGTATTTAATGTATTGTTTATGTATTTTATTTGTTCGCCTCACTTGTTTAGGTAGTCTTTTGTGAGAGCAATGAGAAAAATTGGTTTCATGTAATGGTTTTTTCGTAGAGGTTTTATTGAAATATATAGTCAACAAAAAAAATTAGAGCTTTTTAGGGTTCCGTAGTCAACTATATTAATATAATTTGGTACTAATATGTATATCAATTACGCCGACAAAGTGGTAAAATAAAAAATTGAAAAAATGTTTTATTAGAGTACCTCCCCTATACGTAAAGTGGGGAGTGATTTTTTTTTTTCATTTCAACACTAACGTGTGATATATTGTTGGACAGGTATTTAAAAATGAATAGGGGTTTACTAAAATCATTTTTGATAATGTAAATATTTTCGGAAATAATCGCTCCAGAAGTTAAAAAAAATGTGCCCCCCCTCCTGTAACTTTTGAACCATAAGTTTTAAAAATATGAAAAAATCTCAAAAGTAGAACTTTTTAAAAACTTTCTAGGAAAATTATTTTGAACTTGATAGGTTGAATAGTTTTTGAAAAAAAATTACAAAATAATTTCTGAACTAAGTTGGTAATTTAACCGTATAAGCAGGTATTTATTGTACCTGTAATTTCTACAAAATCACAATGAAAAGACGTGCTTTCAAATAAAGTAAAAACCGGCCAAAAGCTTGTGGGGCTACGCTCAGTGTAGGTTTCCGTAGTTTTCTGACTGAGCGTGGCCCGACACGCTCTTGGCCGGTTTTTAGGGTTCCGTAGCCAAATGGCAAAAAACGGAACCCTTATGGATTCGTCATGTCTGTCTGTCTGTCCGTCCGTATGTCACAGGCATTTTACTCGGAAACTATACGACGTATCTGAATAAAATTTACACATAAGGTGTATTTTGTATGCAGCTACTTATTTATGTAGTTAAATTTGAAAAAAAAAATATTTTTAGGGGGGCGCTCCATACAGGTAACTAAATTTAAAAAAAAATTACCAAATATCAACATGTGACACATCAATCGATAGATCTTTCAAAATAACATTGAGGTTTCTTTGACTATTTTGTGATTAAGTGAATATTTTCTGAAATAATCGCTTCGAAAGTTGAACCGTAAGTTCAAAAAATATGAAAAAATTTGAAGAGATGCGCCTTATCATATACTTTCTACGAAAATTGTTTTGAACATTATCGGTTCAGCCATTTTTGAGTTATCTCCAAAAAAGTTCTTCCATAGGCATCAGATACGTCCTTTTGGTATTAGTTTGGTTCTTATTCCATTGAAGGTACGGAAGCCTCCTATGCGTGGTCCGACACGCACTTGGCCGGTTTTTTTTTAGTGATATGTTGAGTCTCCTATTGTAGTCACAGTATATTATTGCAGTATTCATCATATATTTGTATAAAATTACTAGTACAATATTAAATCTACAAACTCACCTTTATTGTTTACTCTACCAAAAACACTAAGGTAATATATTATTGGCCGGTACCGTACCTATGTAGTAGTGAGTTACTCATACTATTAATGAACTGAGTGTAGGTACTAATATTGTTTCGTTGCGGAGCCTGTTAATATTTTTTGTACTATTTAGGTTATTTTTTTTTATTTTAAATGTATTAACTTAATTACATACTGTATTTTATTTGAAACAGATCTTAGTCCTTAGTAGAAAATTCAATAATAAAGTTTTTCTTTGGTATTTATGTCTACAAAACATTTCAGAACATTTGAACTTCGCAGCAGTTTGTCCGTTCATCCTGGTTCTTATTTTTTCGTGCATAAGGTATATTTTAGTGAATCTAGTCGCTTTTGTGAGATGATACTAAATTGTTTAGAGCGGCGTCGCAGCGGGCGCACGTAGTTGCACGTGACTCTAAGTTGGAGTCGGTACTGTCTGCCCTGACTTATGTACAGTCGCCATCAGATATATCGGAGCGGCTAAGGTGGTCACAAATATCTGAACAACGCGTCTATATAGTTAGTCATAAGGTGTATTTCAAATATAAAATACAGACAATTTTAAAATACAAACAAATAAATCATTAAAAACTAAACCTTAAAAATCTAAATAAAGCCTAAATTTATATACTATTATAATTCTAAATATTAAACACCTCACCGAAATCCCCCACTTCAGGCATAGACCCCAGAATACTGGCGGCGTTGCCCCTCTGCACCGCCAGACTCAACCTCTGGGCAAAGAAGGAGCCCGCCCTGTAGTCCCCCGAGACGCCTATGAGACGTTCCGACACCTTTTTAACAAACTGTTTCGTGTCGGACGACCATGGACCCATGGTTTCAACAGCGAGCGCCGCAAACTCATAGTCATTTGCTAAAAATGAGTATTTGCGGCGCTTTAGCATTTGAGCTTGGTCAGCGGCTGACCCAGGTTTCCGAGCCGAGCCCTCGACGTGGGACGGAGCTAACGTGTCTACGCAGGTGGCATCCCACGCCAAGGCGCAACCCAGGCTCCAGGGTACGAGAGTGCAGCCATCAGGTCTCTTGCCATCACCTGCAGAGAGGCCCGATGGCTCCAGAGTCGCAGGGAGACAGGCAGTGGAGAGGGCACGTCTAATTAAATCGTTAATTGCAGCATGCCTGTAAAGCCGACCCGCGCTCCGCAGACAGTGCAATACGCGTCTATTGTCAAGGCGATAAAGTGCATGTTCAGATATTTTCGAGTACCTTGGCCGCTCCGATATATTTGATGGCGACTGTAGTTGGAAAAATATCAAGAATTTATATTAAATTCTCTTCGGTCTACGATTTCGAAGGTATATAAATGCATTTCGTTATTTATTTGGATTGTAGGTTGTTAGGTTTTCGGAGAGACACAATTTATTTCAGGTGGTATCTATCAGTATCAGCAAATCGGCGCACTCAGATTGATATAACTCATATTGAAATCGTATACAAATCTATATTTGTTTACACATTTCTCATGAGTTAGAGAACAAATCTAATTATTGTAACATATTTCGTATGGCTCGTAACGTTCGATCCCAACCCTGGGCACCGGATGCTTTGCTCACTTTTTAACCGACTTCAATTTCATAGAAGGAGGAGGTTCTGTATTCGGTTTGGGCTTTTTTTTTTATGTATGTTCACCGATTACTCTGAGACGCGTGGTCCGATTTGAATAGTTCTTTTTTTGTTTGAAAGGGTCTACTTCCAAGGTGGTCCCATATTAATCTGGTGCTGTTCTGATGATGGAATCTATGAGGAATTGAGGGAACTCCTCAATTTTTAAAGGCATATGTATGGCGATTTGGTTGTTTTTTTAAGCAGCTCAAGCATTTCTTCTCGAAAACCACTTATTTGATGGAGTGGACCTAATGATGAAGACCACATATGATAAGTGGAACTTTCCTTACATTGAGTTACGTAATATGAACTTTTTCTTATATATCTTCACCGATTATTGCGAGATCCGTTGTCCGATTATGATAATTATATAACCACTAAAAATTGAAAAATAAAAACTTTTTACAAAAAAAAGATAAACCGACTTCAAAAAGGATAAAATAAATTATTATATTATTTATATGCGTTACAAACTGATATGTTTGAAGTCGGTGCCAAGCCAAAAAGTTACAATACCGGTCAAATCAGCTTCAAGTCTGAAAATCACAAAACATATCGATACCTACTTATATTGAAAAGGTGAATGTGAATCTATCTGTTACATTTTCACGTCTAAACTACTAATACAATTTTGATGAAATGTGGTACCTATGTATATATTCTCTGATACACGTCTACTTTGTCAATAATCAGAAAAAGGCGGCAAATAAAAATAAAAAACACGTATGGTCAACAATAGAAAATTTAAATATCGTGCCTTTTTCTACTGATAAGGTGTGACCCACACACCCAGTGTGTCTGACTATAGAAAAATCAATGTAGCCATTGAATTCTTTTACACTTCGATAAAACACCTTAGATGAAGTAGAATAAATAATTCAAACCGAAGCACGGGCTCCGTTCAAGTTATGGTTAGTCCGACAACTAGTAAACAAGTTTATTAACAAACATCATAAGAAGCATGATTATATTTTCTTTCTGTACTATAATGAAAACCTACGTACAGTCAATACCAGAATTAGTTCTATAGTATGAAGAACAATTCACTGAACACATACGCCTCGTTCGTATTAACTGTTTTGTGATTTTCAGACTTGAAGCTGATTTGACCGGTATTGTAACTTTTTGGCTTGGCACCGACTTCAAACATATCAGTTTGTAACGCATATTAATAATATAATAATTTATTTTATCCTTTTTGAAGTCGGTTTATCTTTTTTTTGTAAAAAGTTTTTATTCCTTTGTACAGTCAGCAGCAAAAGTAGCTCAGCAGCTCAAGTGTTCAAAATGAGCTTGACACGACTTTATTGTAAAGAGTATAAGAGCACGTGAAGGTCATTGTGAACACCTCACCCGCTTAGCAACTTCTGCTGCTGACTATAGGTATACGACAACTACGAGTATTTGAGCTTATTTCTCATACAGGATAATGCACGCTGTTCCGTTCCGCGTCCTACACGACACTTCCGAGCTTCCGACACTCCATTTTGTATATTAACACATTCAGGGCCAAGAACCCGACTGTCGGGTTCTCTCTTTGTAGCTACTACGCGCTACATATTTACGACTAATACGTGGCTACGGGCTACGAGCGTAGCGCGTAGCACTAGGTGGCATTGAATGTGTTAAGCGTCACGTGATCTTTGAAGGTCACGTGATGTTCGCTAAAACGCTAGTATACGCTACGAGAGTTATGCGTAGCGAGCTACGGCGCAAAAGATGTAAACACACCTCCTGGTTCGCTACGAGGGCTACGCCGTAGCAGGGAGTACTATCAAGGTGCCAAGGTGGTCATCAATATTTGAACAACGCCTCTATTGTCAAGGCGATAAAGTGCACGTTCAGATATATATGCGCACCTCGGCCGCTCCGATATATTTGATAGCGACTGTACATTTTTCCGCTAAGTAGTTGTTTATAGTACGTCGCAAGTTTATTTTTCGCATCGCAGTTTTATTGCGTAGATTTTTTTAACCACAGTGGGGACAAACAAGCGTGTGACTCAGCCTACGGATGCTAACTGCAGTAAAGTTGAGGACACGCACAAAGTCATCCCTTCACGTATACAAGGACTCACAAAAAAATGTAGGGAATCCGGAGCTCATTTAGCTTTTAGTTTCCCCAAGAACCGTAGTAAAACTAGATTCTCAACTGGCTAAAAATGTGGCAAACTGGTGAAATTCGAGTTCCATGGACCCTTTGCCGCCGATCTGCAGTAGGTATAGAAAGTTTTTTGATTCGCTCTTGGCAAGACTTAATGTCTTTTCAACCGAATTCAAGATTTCGAAGGAGGAATTGTTGTGAATTCGTCTGGATCTTTTTTTTTGCTATTTTGTTTTAATGTATGTTCACCGATTATTCAAAGATGGCTAGACCAATTTGGAAAATTCTTTTTTTGATTGAAATTAGTATACAGGTCAGGATCTGATCATGGGATCCTGGAGAAATCGAGGGAACTCTTCAAATATTATAGGCACACCTATAGTGATTTAATATTTTTTACAGTAGCTCGGGCATTTCCTTTTGGAAAGATAGAATCTAATAAGTGAAGTCGGTTCTTTTTTGTTCATTATCGAACGAGCGGAATTTCTTTCAAGCCATTTTATTGGTCCAAGGGCCCAAGTTATTTTAATATAGCAACTTAACCGAATGTTTCGTGCATTAAATTTATATCCCGAACCTTGGCTCGGGATACAAATTGAAACTTACTTGGAACAATTTAATATAAAAAATTTACTTGGAACGGTAAAAAACAAGACAAATCGCCGGCAGCCGGTGCCAAGCCTCGCTCACGGCAGTCAAACTATTCGAGGGAAATTGGATTTTATTACTGGAATATTGGGGGTAGATTGGCGTGCACGGGGAGGGTGTTTTTATAGCGCGCTGACATGCTGTCAGAAATGTATAAAATGGAGGATTTATTGTTTGTTGGTGAATTATTGGCCTTTTTTCCGCGGGTTGACGTGAGCGCTCGTGTTTTGTAGTGCTTTTTTTTGGAAATTCATGTTGTCGATGCTTGATATATTGTCTGAAGATTCTTCTAAACATTGCTTATTCGACCATATCTTCTGCATTACCTCCTTACTTATAAATCTTATAATCTATAGTACTCACTTACACAATCCTATTAGTAGCTTTATTTATATATAGGAACTAAAAAACCGGCCAAGTGCGTGTCGGACCACGCATAGGAGGGTTCCGTACCTTCAATGGAATAAGAACCAAACTAATTCCAAAAGGTCGTATCTGATGCCTATGGAAGAAGTTTTTTGGAGATAACTCAAAAATGGCTGAACCGATAATGTTCAAAACAATTTTCGTTGAAAGTATATGATAAGGCGCATCTCTTCAATTTTTTTCATATTTTTTGAATTTACGGTTCAAAAGTTACGGGGGGGGCTACACAACTTTTCTGACTTTCGAAGCGATTATTTCAGAAAATATTCACTTAATCACAAAATAGTCAAAGAAACCTCAATGTTATTATGAAAGACCTATCGATTGATGTGTCACATGTTGATATTTGGTAATTTTTTTTTTGTAATTTAGTTACCTGTATGGAGCGCCCCCCTACATTTTTTTTTTTTCAAGTTTAACTACATAACTAAGTAGCTGCATACAAAATACACCTTATGTGTAAATTTGATTCAGATACGTCGTATAGTTTCCGAGTAAAATGCCTGTGACATACGGACGGACAGACAGACAGACATGACGAATCCATAAGGGTTCCGTTTTTTGCCATTTGGCTACGGAACCCTAAAATACTCTCATTATTTTCTGCTTAACGTTTTTTCGCAAATAAAGCGACGGCTCCATTTTCGCCCGAGTTTAGAAACAATTGCATTTTCTCGTATTTATTTGTCGGGTTTTATCCATGTCAATATTGAAACAAAACCTTCAAAACCAGCAAACACAAACCTACTTATTCAAATGACTTACGAGTTTTCCATGACTAAAATATACAATACGATTAAAAGACATTTAGTAATAAGAGATGTAAATTTCCGTACGAATTCGCGTT
Organism: Pammene aurita; assembly: GCA_947086415.1. NCBI lineage: Eukaryota > Metazoa > Arthropoda > Insecta > Lepidoptera > Tortricidae > Pammene > Pammene aurita. The sequence goes on along the minus strand of OX352310.1, from coordinate 5,819,999 downwards.
TCTAAGGTGTTTTAGATCGCGCAACCATGCGGCACTTATCGTATCGGACTACATGCTTTGATATTTGTTTTACACCTTTTATCCCATCTAGTGAGCTATCTACTAAAAACTAGAGGATAGACCAGTGTCTATCCTCCCAACTCTCTAGTTTTTAGCGAGCTATTAAGGTATCAGTATACATCGCTAATGAGACGCATATTTATTGTCAGAAATGCTTGTTCGTTCGTTAATTTTTCTTCAAATTATCCCACAAGGTTGACTACGTTGCAAAGTAGGTGATGAAATGCATTGTTTATAGTCAATCAAATAGATTTCGTACTAACTGAATAGCTGAACCTTTAACTGAAGAATCCACTACTCGCTACGTGCCAATTAGGTATTTACGTGTCGCTACTCGTAAATAATTGTAATTATTAGAATTTAACGACAGAAATTTAAAAAACGCCTCTATGTACTGTATTTTGTAATTAAGTACCTACCTTTTAAATACATTAAAATAGTTTTTACGTTGCTTGATTCGTCGATCTATGTGCTCAAAAATAAAACGGCCGTTAATAAAACTTTGAACCATTAGATTGACGAATCCAGCAAGTTAAAAACTATTTTGATGTATTCAGAGGATAATAAAATACAAAATACATTAGATAGTGGCGTCCTTGAAATTTAAATATTCACAATGAAATAATCACTAGCACCACTCGTAAATACGAGTGGTGCTAGTGGACACGTTAAAGGGCTGTTATTGTCAGTTAATCTCACTAAGGTAAATGTGCCACATTCACCTTATTTATGTCCGAATGTTAATAAAGAGCTTTTCCTACCATTTTCGGAGATCTGAAAATACTTATAATCTAAGAATAAGTCTTTATTTTTTCGGTTCTCTTATAAAAACCTTATACACAAAGTGAAAAACAATCTCATGACAATTTGCGAAGTCAGCCTCAACCAGAAAAGTTACGTATTTGGCAAACAAACGCCTCGTTCGATAACTATGGAAAATTTAGGGGCGATATCCGCCTTGTATTGGGTGAGTTTGTGGCAATTGGAAGCTTACAGATATTGAAATAAGGTGGTATATAAATTAGGTTTAAGATTCAAAGTTTTTCTCGCTGCCTTTGTAGGTATATTGTTATGATAATTTTAAAACAAAACGTGCTGTGCGCGCGCATTGTAACGTCAACATAAAAACTTTGCGATCTTGTGTTGGGTAACGGAATTTGTAGTGTTTTAGGAAAAAATAAACTAATTATTTATTTAAACTAATTATTCGATAAAACGCTAACCGATCGTTGAAGGTATATTTAAGTCATTCGATTTGTATATTTTCCTTAAATATAAATTCGGTTATTTCAGTTAATGTAGCGCATGTAATTTGAACACTAACTTAAAGCCGGTGGGGCCCGTTTCTCAAAAGCTTGTAACTTGTAATACAAGCGGATGTCACTTTTCGACATCTTTTGCTAGAAAGGGACTTCCGCTTGTATTACAAGTTACAAGCTTTCGAGAAGCAAAATAGATGCATTCTTAAAAATCTGATTTTGTTAACAATTAGGTACTCTCAATATATCTCACTCGCACTTGATTGATGAATGAGATGCACTGAGAGTATTCACATCTGAAACTGTTTTTAAAGCTTGAATTTTGCTCCTAGAGCACAGAGTATTTTACTCAAATTCAATATTATCCTTGTAGTAACCGACGCGTGGAAACAATCCCCCACCATTGTTTCACGGAGCGATAGAGTTCATAAAATTAACGTAACTAACTTTAGTTACGTTCATTTTCACGAATACACGCGTCAGTTACTTAACTGACGCGTGTATTCGTGAAAATTTTCTTACTATATGTGGTGTCGCGTTTAGTATGGATCAAATGAAAACCAATGATACAGGACCTCAAGAGCTACCGATTGGACTCCCATGAATGGTCAGCGAAAATTAATAGTTTCGGAGAAATTTTCTACTTTGTGGTATCTCAACTACTTCAGTTTTGGTCACATAGTTACCTATCAGAAAACAACGCGTAATAATTTGTATGTATGCATGTATAACTGTTTGTGTGCTCCGACAAAGAGCACTACTAACTCCTTAATAAATATACTAATACTTACGAAACTTACGAAAAGAAGAGTAACGTCGGCAAGAATAAGCAGCGTGTTTTTGAAAAGACCACAGTAAAAGGTGTTCCACAGTAAAACGAGCGGATAAACGGACACGAGAAACTATGTATTTTCAAAAATAGCAGACACCACGTTATTTTACGTGTGCGGCCGCCTCCTGTTTCTAAACCACGTCAGAGTGCTTATGCTGACGTCGCCGGTCAGCCAGTCGCAGCTAACCGGGTCACGGTGACTTCTAAGTCATGCGTAGTACGGGGTCCCGAAAAGGAAAAGTCCTCCCGCACCAATGTGGATAAGGAGGGATTTACACTGGTGGAAAGGAAGAGCAAGAAGCGAAGGGCGCCCCGCAAGACTCTCTACGGCACTGCGGAACCGGGTAATTCTGGTCTTCGGATTGCAATACCGAATAGGGTGCTCTTTTTTTTTTTTTTTTTTTTTAACATTTATTCAGTAAGTAGGCCACAAGGGCACTTTTACACGTCAAAGTAAAAGAGAGAGAAAAAAAATCAAACTACACCGGTTCTAACCCTACACCTCTGACCCGAGAAGAATTATGTCCGGCAAGAAACTCGGCGGGACTTATTTTTTCAAAACAACAGTACATCAAAACTAAACAATACATATAGTGCGTTGTTCTATAAGAAAACATATCAAACCAAGGTTAGATTAACCAACAATAGGTTATAGTTTAAGAAAAATACCAAAGAAAAAAGATGAGTCCAAATCTGACTATTGAAAATAAATTACATACAAGTTTGATATACTTTCTTACCTGAACTGTGTCTTCTACATAAATTTCCAAATTATAATAATCCATCATCAACAGTTAGAAACAAACTTTGAATTTAAATAATATAAAAAAAAGTACTTAAGTGATTCTAGTATACAATAAACATACTATTTCTAAATTATACTTAGAGATGTATAAGGTCTCCAAGTGTCTTGAATAAAAAAATATGGATAATCAAGCACCGAATGTTGTGTCTAAAGCCAATTAAACTAAAATTAAATATGATTAATAAAAAGTTACGTAAATGTGTTGCCCCAGTTAGCCTAAACAGACCGGTCTCCACAAACAGCACCCGTTCACGAGTATGACGCATATCTCAGCCATCGCCTCCCTCAACCTTTCTTCGGGAAAGTAGCGACCCGATCAACGACGCCACCATAAGCAGAGCCTTTTAAGCGAGCATGACATGTTCAAGCTGGCGGGCTTTATTAATTAATAAAAACTAGCCATGTTTAGTCTGGTGAGAAACAATATTCTGTGCTCGTATTTTACATGCGTGAACTAAATTACAATATAAAAGTGACATAGAGATGTACATGTCTCTAAGCGTCAGGATCATTAAATATATATCTATACATATAAATATTTGCGAATGCAAGACTTAGAGATGTATAACGTCTCTAAGTGTCCAAATACTAAATAAAAACAAAATAAAATAAAAATGAAAAACAGGTAATACTGGACACTAGTAAAGCTGCTTCATAGAGTAATGTACCTAATAATTTCTCAATTTGTATTGTACTAACTATATCAAGCTACAGGCTTAAAGGCATCGTTATCCTCAATGAATTCCTTTAAAGTATAGTACTCTCTCCTCAACAAATAGCGCTTAACATAAGACTTGAATTTATTTAGTGGCAAATTCACTACATCAGCGGGGACTTTGTTATAAAAACGTGTACAGTTCCCAGCAAAAGACGTACGAACCTTACCGAGGCGGTGGCCAGGCTCAGCAATCTTATCTTTATTTCTAGTGTTATAGTTATGGATATCACTGTTGAGCTTGAATTTATGGATGTTTTTCCGCACATACATAATGTTTTCAAGTACGTATTGAGATGCTACGGTAAGAATATTTGCCTCTTCAAATTTTCCTCTTACGGATGCTCGACCGCGCATTTTATAAATGCCACGTACAGCTCGTTTTTGTAGCACAAATATGGTCCCAATATCAGCTGCTTTACCCCACAACAGAATTCCATACGACATAACACTGTGAAAGTAACTGAAGTATACCAGCCTGGCAGTTTCACTGTTTGTTAGATGGCTGATTCGCCTCACGGCATAGGCTGCAGAGCTAAGTTTCCCAGCTAGGGTAGCTATATGTGGATGCCATTGTAATTTCGAGTCTAAAGTGACTCCTAAGAAAACAGTTTGATTTTCGAATTCCATTATTTCATCATTTATTATAATCTTGCTGCTGTTAATCTGCTTGACGTTGGGAAGTGTAAATTTGATGCACTTCGTTTTCTTGGCGTTCAAAAGTAGGTTATTAGCCGTAAACCAATTTACTACTTTGGAGAGTGTACTGTTAATACTATCGAAGCTGTTTTCTTTTCTGTCCACTTTAAATATCAGAGATGTGTCATCAGCAAATAACACTATATCATGTTTATCTTGCACAATTTTAGGTAGGTCATTAATGTACACCAAAAACAGGAAAGGACCAAGTATTGAGCCTTGAGGCACTCCGAGTGCCACAGGGGACCCAGAAGATTGAGTTCCATTAATAACCACTCGTTGTGTTCTATCCGATAGGTATGATGAGACGAGGTTAAGGGCACCAGCTTTGATCCCGTAATGGCTTAGTTTTCTCTTTAGATTTTCGTGATCAACGCAATCAAATGCCTTCGATAGGTCACAGAATATTCCAACAGCATCTTGTTTTTTTTCCCAAGCGGCAAAGATGTGCTTAAGAAGAACAGCACCTGCGTCAGTAGTCGAGCGACCTCTGGTAAAACCAAATTGATTTCTGGCGAACAATTCGTTTCGGTTAAAATGTGACACAAGTTGATTTAGAATTAGTTTCTCGAAAACTTTGCTCAGTGCCGGCAGTATTGAAATTGGTCTGAAATTGCTTGGTTCTGTTCTCGATCCTGATTTGAACAAGGGGATGACTTTGCTGTGCTTCATTATGTCTGGAAATATTCCTGTATCAATACATTTGTTAAATATATCAGCTAAATGTGGTGCAATCGATTCAACAATGGAATGTAGAACTTTAACAGATAGGCCCCAAAGATCTTCAGTTTTCTTTAAATTTAGGGATTTAAATGTTTTAATAACTAAGTTCGGAGTAACATATGAAAATTTAAAGAAATCTGTACACTCTGCTATATTTGTTTTCAGTATTGCCTCAGCGACGTCAGGCGATGAATGAAGAGACTTTGTTGTTTCTACCGGTATATTAGAGAAGAACTGCTCAAAATGATCCGCAACTTCAAGGTCCGAACTCACTAAATTATTATTAATACGTAGGTTGTAGTGCGGATCTTTGATTTTACGTTTCCCAGTTTCATCGTTGATTACTTGCCAAACAGTTTTTACTTTATCCTTGGAATTTTGGATCTTTCTGGACAGATAATCAGCTTTAGCAGCGGCACACATCATCTTAAAAGATTTAGAAAAGTTCCTGACATAATCTAGGAATTCCGGACTTTTATTAATTCTTCTCAAGTCATATAAATCATAGAGCCGTCGTCTTTTCTCATGAATATCCGGCGTAGCCCAGTCGCTAAATTTCGTCTTGACCTTGCCTTGCACCTTCTTCGGAATGAAACAGGCATCAAATTCCCTTTTAATACAGTTAAACAACTCAATACTCATACGGTTAGGGTTTTCCTGGGTAAATGGAACATAACATAATTGTTTCGTGATATTCCGACTGAATAAATCTAATCGTCTTTCGGAAATTGGTCTGCACATAGTGACTTGTGGAATATCCTTAGTTTTTCCGCTAAAAGAGGCTTTTTGTCCACAGTGGTCAGAACTTAAGTTGTTTATTATAGATTTACTAGTCGCATCCTTGTTACTGAAAATGTTATCTATACATGTAGCACTGGTTGCTGTGATTCGTGTAGGCTCACAAAATAAATTTACTAAATTGTAGGATTTGAAAGTACTAAGTAACCTTACACACATGGATGAATCTTCAAGTAAGTTGATATTAAAATCACCACACACAATAACACTTTTATTACTACAAAAAACACTTGTAAGAACTTCATCTATCACTGACTCAAATGTGTTATAGTTTGCCAATGGAGGCCTGTACACGCATATAATTATAAATTCTTCTAACTCGACACAAGAAAGTTCAATATGGCGTTCCACAGACAATTCAACAATGTCTTTCCGCTCCTTACTTTTTATATCATGTTTTACCATTATTAATGACCCGCCGCGAATGCAGGATTTTCTAAAAAATTTACTTACTACACTATGATTGTGGAAATTAAACATAAATTCATGACCTTTAAGCCAGTGCTCCGTTATACAGAGGATATCAATGTTCGAGTGTTGTACAAATAAATCAATTTCCAGTTGTTTACTGGTAAACCCTTGAATATTTTGGTGAACTAAGTACAATACATCAGTTTTACTACTTATGCTAGCATCACAGTTATGTTTAGGAACGGAGCCGGCTGGTGCACTCGTTGTCGTAGCAGTCAGTTTAAATTGATATCACCAGACGGCTGCCTCTCTAAATCTGAGCCCCTGCAGTATGAATCGGGATTCGTCTTAATAAAACTATCATCCGCCGTGCTAGTCACGACGGGGTCTACAATATTGTATGCTAACAGGTTAGCACAATCTATAAGACATCTTCTCGGAAGGTAAGTCCTATCATGGGGCATAATAAAATCCTCAATAAATTTATTTGTATCAAAATACGAAATCGTACTACTGTACAAAGAAAGATTATACAATACGGAGTTGTAAGAATATACCCTCTTATTTATATGACTCGACATTCTGTATGGTAAGGCACAGATAATTATTTTTACAGAATCTCGCTGGCCAATATCTGACAGGGTCTCGGATAATCTCAAGATATCTCGTTTAGTGCAATCTATACTATTTCCTAAAAACACTACAAGCGTGGAATCGCGGTCATACTCGCCGACCGATATACATTTGATCAGACGATCGAAGGAGGCGCCCGGGTGACAGTTGTTAAGGACGCCTCGCGACAAGCGCTCCGCCAGCAGCGCGCCGAGCCCGGCGCCCACCTCGTCTGTATATAGAACGGTGCGGCCGGGCGCAGGCGCGGGCGCGGGCGCGGGTGCGGGCGCGGGCGCAGGTGCGGGCGCGGGTGCGGGCGCGGGCGCAGGTGCGGGCGCGGGTGCGGGCGTGGGCGCGGGTGCGGGCGCGGGCGCGGGCGCGGGCGCGGGCGCGGGCGCGGGTGCGAGTGCGGGTGCGGGCGCAGGCGCAGGCGCGGGCACGAGCGCGGGGACCAGCGGGGCGGGGCGCGCGCGCGAGAGTGGCGCCTCCACCGGGCACGGCGGCGGCGGAACCAGCTCGACAGGGCACGATAGCGATGGAGTGTGTTGGACTGAGCGCGACGGCGATAGATCCAGTGCCACTGGGCACGACGGCGATGGGCCCCGCTCGATAGTGCATGGCGGCGATGGGCCCGGCTCGACAGTGCATGGCTGCGATGGGCCCGGCTCGTCAGTGCATGGCGGCGATGGGCCCGGCTCGACAGTGCACAGCGGCTGTGGAACCAGCTCGACAGTGCATGGCGGCGGTGGACCCGCCTCGCCTGGGCACGATAACGGTGGAGTTGGCTCTACTGGCAGACTGCGCGGTGGTAAAAAATAAAGACCGTTGGAACCTTGTCGTTGCGTCCCACGAACCTTCGAATTTCAACTTATAGCTATACCATACAAATAGTCGGATTACCAACATAAAAACAAAATACAAAATAAAAGTCGCTAACAACCATCTTTATGCCGTGTCATCCTTCAATTATTAAACATAGTTCTTAGACATATGTCCAATCCAAATGTGAATGGTAGAATAGCCTCCATTATATAATCTGTCTACCTTCTAAGTCACCCTTCTCAAAGTGCCTCAAATATTCAATAGGGCAATTCTTTTATTGTAGAGAACGAGTCTATTCGCAGTTTTCTTTTATCCCTAGAGAACTATTTGGGGAAATATTCGTCCGGTTTGTTTCCGCAGTTTGATTGACCGACGATCAAACGGTTTTTGGCTTGCTTTGCAGGTTTTTTTAAGAAAAGTTGCACTTTAACTAGCCAATTGAAAATAAATACAGTGTAGTTGTCATTGCGGGTTATTAAGGTGACGGGTATCGCGGTTGACGACTGCATTTTGCGTTTTTATAATCGCAGCTTCCGCTTCTGCCATCTAGTATACTTGAGATGAACTATGACAATTCAATGTTGACATGTTTAAATAGTCAAGCAATCGCGGTCTTTTACAGTAAGATGGCGCTTTGATAATGATTCCATTTTATGTGTACTTACTTAATTAAAGTTACTATTGTATGTAGGTAATCAATGACGAAATAATTAAAGTTACCTATAATATAAAACTACTTGACCAACGCACGCCATTACCTACAGTATCATAATCGCACAATTATAATGTTTTATTCTAAATATCCAAAATAAGCATTCATCATGGCGGTTATATTTCTATGTGTCAAGTACGTGTCAAGTCTTTCAAAATAAAAGTTCAAATAAAATGTACATACTTAACTGAAGATAATATTATTTGTAACTAATTTGTTTTATGTCCTCTTCTGCTCTGAAAAATCCAGGTTTTTAGTATCTATAACGAAATTAGAGATGGTCAAAATCGCTTTCAATGAGGACGGTAAAGTGCGTTGGGATAAGACCGCATCGGGAGAACATCGGATAATTCAATTACCTATCTGGAAAATTATCCTTTAGTTGCAAATACAAACCACACATCCTCCAACACTATTGTGTACCTGTACCTAGTTGCATTTTGATATAATGGCGATACCGATTTTTTCAGGTACATTCACATTTTACTTAAATGTTTCTTCCGGTAGGTATGCTTAATAAAAACGACTGTTGGTTAAGTGAAAAGTTTAAAAAACCGGCCAAGTGCGTGTCGGACCACGCATAGGAGGGTTCCGTACCTTCAATGGAATAAGAACCAAACTAATAGCAAAAGGTCGTATCTGATGCCTATGGAAGAAGTTTTTTGGAAATAACTCAAAAATGGCTAAACCGATAATGTTCAAAACAATTTTCGTAGCAAGTATATAATAAGGCGCATCTCCTCAATTTTTTTCATATTTTTTGGACTTACGGTTCAAAAGTTACAGGGGGGGCTACAAAATTTTTCTGACTTTCGAAGCGATTATATCAAAAAATATTTACTTAATCACAAAATGATCAAAAAAACTTCAATATTATTTTTAAAGACCTATCGATTGATGTATCACATGTTGATATTTGGTAAAAATAATTTTTTTGAAATTTAGATACATGTATGGAGCGCCCCCCCTTAAAATATATTTTTTTTAAATTTAAATACATAACTAAGTAGCGGCATACAGAATACACCTTATGTGTAAATTTTATTCAGATACGTCGTATAGTTTCCGAGTAAAATGGCTGTGACATACGGACGGGCAGACATACAGACAGACGTGACGAATCCATAAGGGTTCCGTTTTTTGCCATTTGGCTACGGAACCCTAAAAATCACTTATTCTTTATTTGACGATCTCCTAGCCCTGTCGGTAGTGACCCTGCCTACGAAGCAGGAGGTCCCGGGTTCGAATCCTGGTCAGGGCATTTATTTGTGTGTTGATCGCAGATATTTGTTCCTGAGTTATGGATGTTTTCTTTGTATTTAAGTATTTATCCATATTTATCTATTATATATATCGTCGTCTAGTACCCATAACACAAGCCTTATTGAGCTTACTGTGGGCCTAGGTCGATTAGTGTAAGATTGTCGTATAATATTTATTTATTATTTATAGTAAATGTATGGAAAATATTTAATTTGTGGCTTTTTAGTACATTACCTAATAATAGGAAACTATTAGAAACGATAGGAATGGAATCGATTGGCATAAAAAAGCAGCATGTGAAAAATAAAAAAAACAATTTTCATATAGTATGGGAAAAGTTTTTCTCAATTTGTGGCTTTTCTAGCCGCAAATTATTTTTGATCCCATACAAGAATGGGATCGATTGGCATCAAAAAGAAGTTTACCAAATGTGACCTCATCTCGCATCCTGTATGTTTTTTTCCAAAATCCGTAGAAGACCTTCCCTCAATTTCAAATTAATGAAGATTGATTAATTTGAAATTGAGGGAAGGTCTTCTAAGACCATTTTCGCGTTGCAGCGAGGGATCTGGTAGCTGCCCCCACTGACCCAAAAAGAAATTGAACTTGTATATTATTTCAAATTATCGAAGTTACAAGTAAAAGTAGTTAAGATAAAAGTAATTGCAATTACAAATTATATGTAATCGGGAATACTACTGACATGTAATCTCAATTACAAGCAATTTCAATTACTTAATATAATTGATTTTCATGTAATTTAATTAGCAATTTAATTCATTACAAAAGTAGGTACCATCTAATAAATTACGCCCAACACTGAATAAACATCAGGTTCAAGAGGGTAGTATGGAGGATGTATGCTATCTGCTGCCGAAGTCGCGCATACATGTGATCTTTATAGACAAAAAAGTTTCGTTCTATAAATTCAATTGTTTGTCACAAAAAATGGTTTGATTTGTTTTTGCGTGGCATTTAAGACTGGATCCAATTAATTGTTGCTGTGAACATTTTTTAAATTGGTACCTAGTTGGTTACTAGGAACAGGTTTAGACACGGGTATGTTATGTCCAAAAGGGAGGTGGGCACTCCGAATGTTATCTCGCTAACTGTGGTAAGGCACAGTTCAGCGAATGTTATCACGCTCAAATCTGGACCTGGCTCAGAGCTCGACTGGGGAAGTACCTTACAGAAAACCATAGCTAAAAAGCAAATAACTTAATTCAACCTAAAGTTTAAGATTAATTTTTTAACATGTTTTAACCATTTTCATTTATATACCATAAGTGTTTTTTACTAAAAAAATTGACAAATATAAAAGCGTTTGTCGTCTCACATAAGAATTATAAATTGAAATTACACAAAAGAATTAAAAACACGAAAAGTCAGCACGAGTAAGTTAATAACATATAATAGCTTTTGCCCGCGGCTTCGCTCGCGTTAAATTCGGGGTAACAAACCATACAAACTTTCACCCCCCATTTTAGGGAAGTGGGGGGTTAGAAAGAGACAAAAAGTAGCCTATGTCACTCTCCATCCCTTCAACTATCTCCATTTAAAAAATCACTTCAATTCGTCGCCCCGTTTTGCCGTGAAAGACGGACAAACAAAGAAACAAACACACACATACACTTTCCCATTTATAATATTAGTATGGATTAGTTGTATCGTGTCGTGTATAGGGTCGTCACGGTTTTTTGGGTACATTTTTGGGTTAGTTTTGGTTAATTGCCATCTATTTCAAAAGTTTTATCATATCAAAATCCATTACAATATTAAAATACTAGCTTTTACCCGCGACTTCGTCTGCGCGAAATTAACATGAGCCATATGGAATTACATAATAAAACGCAAAATAAAAGTTACTAGTTAGTCAAATCTAAGAGCAAATATAAAACTAGCACGTATGCTATTTCAAGTCAACAGGGAGCAACAATTCCGTATAAACTTCCATTCCGTTTTCATCCCCTTATACATACCAAATTTCATCTAAATCAGTTGAGCGGTTTAAGCGTGAAGAGTTAACAGACAGACACACTATAATATTAGTATGGATACGTATTATATCTCTTCAAGTAGGCTGGGGAAAAAAAAAGAATTATAGCCAAAAGCGTTTTTTAAAATTTTTAAATTTTGAAACATCTTGCTTCAAAGGTTTGAAACATCTTGTCTTTCCACTCTCAATATTTTTAACTCACTCGTTTTTGAAAAGTTTGAGAAAATGCTGAAAGGTTGACATTAACATAATAAAGGCGGTTTATAATTATATCTATTATTTGAAACCGTGCATAGGGTGGTTATACTAGTTTCCCGTCCGGGTTGCCGTCCACCTGATTAAACTGCTACAAATTTATTGGACTAAGAGCTGGCCACGTCAGATATGACACAATAATGAGAGCAATGAAACCTGACTATTGTGTCATATCTGACGTGGCCAGCTCTCCGTCTACATGGAAAAAACTTTTTGAGGTCAAATTTGCCATTGATAATAATTATTTATTCTTTAATTGATATTTTAATTATAAGCTTTTATTTCAAAAACTTGAATATCAATATATCAATAAGTATGGACGGAAAACTGACACATACTCCACTTTTACAAAAAATGTTTTATTATAAAAAAACCTTTCGAGTATGATTTATTCTCGTATAATATTAATCTAAACAAGACCATATAAGCTCTAGAACGATAAGTAAGGGCACTTCAAAATTTATTATTGCATTACAAAGCTGGCAAAATCGATAAGTGGAAGAAAACTAGCACCTAAAAACTTACTAAGAGTACATTTTATTCAATAGTCCAATCTTAAGTAGAAGGAGTAGATTTTGAAAATTTATACAGGAAAAACAGCTTAGGTACACTTCATACTGATTTGAAACAAGGATTAATATTTCGAGAAATTTTTACAAAGGTAAAGCATAAAAGTCAGCCCTGAAAGCTGACCAACTAGTTCAAAAATGGTCCGGTCTTACCCCATCGTACCTTACTTATTGTTTTTTTCATTTTAGGGATTGTGAGAAATTATATTGGTATATATACTTATACGATTAAATTAATTCCATATCTACTTACCTACCTAATAATAATATTAATAATTCACCATATCTTTTAAATCGTACGAAAACGAACATGCAATAAACCATGGCGTGGCGCGACCAGACATCGCAGAGTGCCGGGACAGCCGAGCCGATTGTTTCTTTCTTATTCCATAGTAAAGAGAGAGATATACAACCTAACACGATGATGTGGACAAATCACTGACAAATGCACGAATGCGTTTCAACTTCAAGCGCATTTGATTGTATTCAATGTATCCGTCATTCATATCATAATATAGATCTAGCTTGCAACAGCGCAAAGCAAGAAGCGAAATGAGCAAATGAGAGTAAGCTGGCAACGTCGCCTCGGATGGAAACTGCTCGAACAAACGCACTCTTGTAATATAAATTATGGTAAAAACATGGAAGAAGCCGTCTATGGTAAAAAGTACCCATACCCACTGTAAAAATTGAATAATGAATTAGTCTCTTTAATAAGTTGGTAGTTTAAATATATTGGGTAAAAAAGTCAACATAAAAAGATTAAACTAACTACTAACTTGACTATAGTATGATTTGACTTTTTTTTTGTCCAAAAATACCTATAAATCGCTTAGGATCAGGATTGAAAATATAAATGAGAAATGAGATAAAAAAATAAACAAAAAAGTTAACATCAGCCTGGATTTGAACTCGGACATATCTACTTAGTAAGCAAGCGTACTATAACCTAAGCTATGTGGAACGAATTTCCGCACTCAAAATTACTAATCATATTACTCAAATTTGACACATGAAACATGTCTCTGGCTGCAATAGAATAAACGCCTATAAGTTTTATTGCAGCAATTGCATAGTTCTGATTATTACAGGCTCTACAAGGTTTTGCGTCTAAAACCTTTATTAAGCGCTTAATACGACTATAGTTATCGGTAGAACATTAGTAATGTGCTAAGAAGTAATTATGTTTAATTTCGCAACATAGAATTATTTCTGACCGAAATAAAACTTGCGACAAGTTTTCTCCAAAACAGTTTCATAACGATGATATATATACCTAATTATGTTATACAAGACCAAGCACGTATCGGTAGACCGAACCCAACTATATGCCCCTACAGAAAATGTAACATACATGCTCCAACGTGGTTTGTTTTCTTCAAAAACTTTGCACGAAAACACCTCGATTTGACGTGTTTGCATATATCGTCGCCTTAATAGGGGAGGGTGTCTCAGTTAAATTCAAATAAAAATTACATATTAATACTATTTTCCACGCTGTAGAACTTGACATTGACAATAAACAATCATCGATCGGGATGTTTGGATACTTAGATGTTTGTTTGTCCGTCACGCAAAAACAGCCGAATGGAAATTAACAACACGCCATTTGCCACGGGTACACTTGCCACTTACCACACGCGTTTTACTTAAACAAAGTGTTATAGCGATTGTTCATTAGCATAAAAATCTGTTGCCTAAATATTGAATTACAAGGTTAAAAGGGTGCTAATAGTTGAATACGTCTATTCTTCTTAAGACGCCGGTGACAGTTATCAGTCCAGCACTTAGATGAAAAGCAGTATTTAGTTTGTCCTTAGTTGAAAAGACCTAAGTGGTCAGTTACGTCTTTTCTTTTAAGTACAAACCACCTTCAAAGATTGTTCAGCACTTTAAAAGGCAGTATTTAATACATAAATAACTACAAAATGATTATTTTATGCTGTATTATGTGTATGATACTAATCTACAGTCTGTTTGTGTGTAGACACAATTAGAATTCAACCTTTTCTCAACTTAATATTTTTTTCCGCGTTCGTGTTTTTGTCAATTATGTCTTTCTTCCTACCGGCGGCAGTATTGCACATCTCCGCAGCGGATTCGACATTGCCTTAACGCGCGACATGTTTTGCCGCGAAACCTGAGCGGGTCGAGAGCGAATCAAGAGCAGAAACGACACCGCGCAACCGCGATGTACGAATACGCTCTTGTTTCGCAATCGATCCGCTAAGATTTCATGGCAAAACGTGTAGCGGTCATCATAATGTCATTATTTCTGTATCTGTCCTTTTCTATGTATATGAAGAATGAGAAGGATGAGTACCTAGAGAAATAATGTAATTATTGCTGATAGTGTCTGGTCAGCTTGTAGCGTGGTGCCGCGATGTCGATTCCGCTTCAGAGATGTGCAAAAGGCATTAAGAGGAAAAAGTCGCGAGCCGAAACTAGTGTTTAATAACTCGCATTTGGCAATTTACTGTTAAACTAAACACAATAGGCCTGACGAATCTTATTATGTTGTTACAGAGAGAGCTAAACGCCGTGGACTTCAAAGTGTCGGCGGATCTCAAGTTCGTGCTGCTGGTATCGGACGTGCGGGCGGGATGGCGGCACGCCAGGCTCGCCAGATACCACGTCTATGATGTTATTAACAGGCAAGGGATAGCTTTCATAGTAAATCAAAGCTTTTTCTTCGAAAGGGATAACTCCGAAATATCGGCTGAAAAATTTACATATATTACTAATCAAGACCCCCAATCTATACATATAATAAAGCTGAAGAGGGTCGAAAGTCTGTACATGGAAGATAATCGAAAAAAAGTTGGCTAGGGATACTTAGAATCGATAACAGAACACGTTACAACAATTTTTAGAATTTTTGTCTGTTTGTCTGTTTATCTGTTTGTCTGTTTATTTGACCGCGCATCACGTGAAAACAGCTGAACGGATTTTGATGAAATTTTGTATAGAGATAGTTTGAGTCCCGGGAAAGGATAATATGTAGTTTTAATCCCGAAAATCAACCCTGGTGGGGGTGAAAATGGGGTTGAAAGTTTGTATGGAGGATTTTTAACCGCTGAAATGATTTAGATAGAAATGAGTATGAGTCTCGAGAAACGTCATAGGATAGTTTTCAAACCCTTGTGGGGGTGAAAAGGGGGTTGGAAGTTGGTATGAGGAATTTTTTACCGCTGAACTGATTTAGATGGAAATGTGTATAGAGATAGTATGGGTCTCGAGAAAGGACCAAGGATAGTTTTTACCCCAAAATCAACCCTAAAGGGGTGAAAAGGGAGTTGGAAATTTGTATACGGAATTATTAACTGCAGAATCGATTTAGATAAAATTTGGTATGGAGATAATTTGAGCTCTGGAAAAGGAAATAAAATAGTTTTATCTCGAAATTATCCCTTAAGCGGATGCAAAAGGGGAGGAAGTTTACATGGGGAAGAAACAACCAATAACCGCTGTACGTATTTAGATGAAATTTGGTATTGAAATAATTTGTAATTTTTTGGTCAAGGTGTTCATATTTATAACAAGTTACCCGTCGATGCTTTAAATTTACCTTTACCCGCTCTTAAGAAATATTTGAAAATGTCATGAATTTCAAAGGGTTATTCAAGGTTCGAGGACTATTATATGACGGACAAAGATGCATGGCCCAAACCAAAAAAGTACTACAAAATCATCTAACATTTATAGGACACCGGTTATTTAGGTAGGAAAACATATCAAACGTTTTGAAGCAGTCAGATTAGGATTTATTTTTCTTTATAATTAAACAATGGGTACATTATCTGTCTCTCAAGCTGTTTTGATATGTCTTCTTGAAGAACTACGCATTATTTTGTATCTTTAAGATCTAATAATATATTTACTTACTGTTTTGAATAAAATAAGTCCCGTCGAGTTTCTTTTCGGTCATAAATGTCATAATACTTCTTGGGCCAGAGGTGTAGGGTTAGAACCGGTGGTAGTTTTGGAACGAAGTTCCTTATCGGACGGTTCGCGGATGGGAGGCTAGGCCAAAAAAAGTAACGTCACGAAAAAGCGTCACGTCACGAAAACGCGACAGCCATACGATTGAGAAACATGTAAAATGGAATGAAATAAAAAATATACATAGGTATAAAATAGAATAAAGTGAAGTGAAAAGTTAAAGTGAGAAGTGACAAAGTGATAAAAGTGAAAAAACTGAAAAAAGTCGAGAACCTAAAAGTAAAAAATGGCAAAATTTTCAAAAGTTTCAAAAATTTCAAATTTTCCAAATTTTTCAAAATTTTAAAAAAGTTCAAAAATTTCATAAATTTCAAAAATTTCAAAAAATTCAAAAAATTCACAAATTTCACAAATTTCAAAAATTTCAAAAATTTCAAAATTTTCAAAAATTTCTAAAATTTCAACAATTTTAAAAATTTCAAAAAAATACAAAAAAAATAAATTTCCAAAAAAGATATGAAATAAAATTAAATAACATAACTTCGTTCGAATCGCGTGTTCCACGATACTCACGTATTTTAATTTACTCTGACGTTCATTAGTGCATTGTAATGTTCTTACATTGAGAATAAATATCTTGATTTATCTGTGACAGAGTGGTAAAAACGTATGAAAATTCATTACCCCCGACCGCCGGCACGCCCCCCCCCCCTGAATTTTTAATATGTGTGTAGGTAAAGCAGTGTATGCTTCTGTACATAATTAGGCCTTATTACGTAACAGTTACATAAACTACTATTTATCTCTTTTTAGGGTTCCGTAGTCAACTAGGAACCCTTATAGTTTCGCCATGTGCGTCCGTCTGTCCGCGGTCTAGCTCAGTTACCGTTCGCACTAGAAAGCTGAAATTTGGTGTGGCCTGATAAGAACTTTCAATAAAAACTATATTGAATAAAATCGTTTCAGCCGTTTTTGAATTATCAGTGGGTTAGGTTTGGTTAGAACTGTGACCCCCAACCAACCAGAATGACTGCCAAAAAAGTAGGTTAGGTTAGAAGTGAGAACTGCGACCCTCAACCAACCCAAACGGCTGCTTCATAAAGTGGGTTAGAGTTAGGTTAGAACTGTGACCCTCAACCACCCCGAATGGCTGCTTAAAGAGTGGGTTAGGTGAGAACTGTGACCCTGAACCAACCCAAACTGCGGCTCAAAGAGTAGGTTAGGTTCATCTATCTTCTATCGATCTATACATATAATAAAGCTGAAGAGGGTCGAAAGTCTGTACATGGAAGATAATCGAAAAAAGTTGGCTAGGGATACTTAGAATCGATAACAGAACACGTTACAACAATTTTTAGAATTTTTGTCTGACTGTTTATCTGACCGCGCATCACGTGAAATCAGCTGAACGGATTTTGATAAAATTTTGTATAGAGATAGTTTGAGTTCCGGGAAAGGATAATATATAGTTTTAATCCCGAAAATCAACCCTGGTGGGGGTGAAAATGGGGTTGAAAGTTTGTGTGGAGAATTTTTAACCGCTGAAACGATTTAGATGGAAATGTGTATAGAGATAGTATGGGTCTCGAGAAAGGACAAAGGATAGTTTTTACCCCAAAATCAACCCTAAAAGGGTGAAAAGGGAGTTGGAAATTTGTATACGGAATTATTAACTGCAGAATCGATTTAGATAAAATTTGGTATGGAGATAATTTGAGCTCTGGAAAAGGAAATAAAATAGTTTTATCTCGAAATTATCCCTTAAGCGGATGCAAAAGGGGTGGAAGTTTACATGGGGAAGAAAGAACCAATAACCGCTGTACGTATTTAGATGAAATTTGGTATTGAAATAATTTTTAATTTTTTGGTCAAGGTGTTCATATTTATAACAAGTTACCCGTCGATGCTTTAAATTTACCTTTACCCGCTCTTAAGAAATATTTGAAAATGTCATGAATTTCAAAGGGTTATTCCAGGTTCGAGGACTATATATGACGGACAAAGATGTATGGTCCAAACCAAAAAAGTACTACAAAATCATCTAACATTTATAGGACACCGGTTAGGTAGGAAAACATATCAAACGTTTTGAAGCAGTCAGATTAGGATTTATTTTTCTTTATAATTAAACAATGGGTACATTATCTGTCTCTCAAGCTGTTTTGATATGTCTTCTTGAAGAACTACGCATTATTTTGTATCTTTAAGATCTAATAATATATTTACTTACTGTTTTGAATAAAATAAGTCCCGTCGAGTTTCTTTTCGGTCATAAATGTCATAATACTTCTTGGGCCAGAGGTGTAGGGTTAGAACCGGTGGTAGTTTTGGAACGAAGTTCCTTATCGGACGGTTCGCGGATGGGAGGCTAGGCCAAAAAAAGTAACGTGACGTCACGAAAAAGCGTCACGTCACGAAAGCGCGACACCCATACGATTGAGAAACATGTAAAATGGAATGAAAAAAAAAATATACATATAAAATAGAATAAAGTGAAGTGAAAAGTTAAAGTGAGAAGTGACAAAGTGATAAAAGTGAAAAAAGTCGAGAACCTAAAAGTAAAAAATGGCAAAATTTTCAAAAATTTCAAAAATTTCAAAATTTTCAAAAATTTCAAAAATTTCATAAATTTCAAAAATTTCAAAAATTACAAAATGTTCGAATTTATCAAAAAGTTCAAAAAGTTCAAAAATTTCATGCATTTCAAAAATTACAAAAATTGCAAAAATTGCAAAAATTGCAAAAATTGCAAAAATTTCAAAAATTTCAAAAATTTCAACAATTTCAAAAATACAAAAAAAAATTCCAAAAAAGATGAAATAAAGTTAAATAACATAACTTCGTTCGAATCGCGTGTTCGACGACACTCACATATTTTATTTTTCTCTGACGTTCATTAGTGCATTGTGATGTGCTTACATTGAAGAATAAATATCTTGGTTTATCTGTGACAGAGTGGTAAAAACGTATGAAAATTCATTACCCCCGACCGCCGGCACGCCCCCCCCCCCTGAATTTTTAATATGTGTGTAGGTAAAGCAGTGTATGTTTCTGTACATAATTACGCCTTATTACCTAACAGTTACATAAACTACTATTTATCTCTTTTTAGGGTTCCGTAGTCAACTAGAAACCCTTATAGTTTCGCCATGTCCGTCCGTCTGTCCGCGGTCTAGCTCAGTTACCGTTTGCACTAGAAAGCTGAAATTTGGTGAGGCCTGATAAGAACTATCAACAAAAACTATATTGAATAAAATCGTTTCAGCCGTTTTTGAATTATCAGTCAAAAACGCATAGTGAAAGGAAGTGCCGAATAGTAAAATGACGTAAGCGCTGCCAAATATCCCTTAATAAACGACCTTTTGAACGGATGTTTTGTAACAGGGCGGCCTTTATGAAACTCTACACTGAGCATCGCCCGACATGCTCTTGGCCAGTTCTCATCTCATGATGCTCAAATTCAACGTCTAAACTACACTCGATTGAGTTAAATTTGCATGGGTCATGGACCCCCTCCCCCCTCCAAGTGCACCTCAAATAGAAATAAATCATTTCTGCATTTGTGACTTTACTTCAAGTTCCGCCTCCAGGGTAGCGGGAGATAAATTAGCCGCTTACTGACACAGACCGTAGTCCACGCGGGCGGAGCCGCGGGCACAGCTAGTTATATCTAAAATGATTAATCGGAAGCTGCCTCATCCAAAGATATTCCACAATGTTGACCGTATCTTCGGATTGTAGTTTTGGGAATTTCACATGCCATAATACTACGCACAACAAAGTACGCAAAAATATTTGGCAAGATCTTATGGCAAATTCGCGAGTTACTACATGAAAATCTTTCTGCCTGGAAATTAACGGTTATACGACTTCGAGCCTTGTAGTTTGGACCTTTGGGTACCAATATCAACTTCGAATTAATTTGAGAGTGTCTAATATATCATTTAATATTGTTTTTCCAAACAGAAACAAGATCCCCGTATCGCCAGTAGAAGATGACAGAACAGCGCCGCTACTGCAGTACGCCGAGTGGTCCCCCACCGGGTCCAGCCTGGTATTTGTGCATGACAACGACATCTACTATAAGCCCAGGGTCCTTAAGACACTGGTGTGCCGGATCACCAATAACGGTCAGTGATCTGTTAAAATTAATATTAAGATTTATCAGATATATGATAGGCTAAGTAGTTTTCGTATTCAACAAAATATCAACTACCTACATGTACCTATGACCAAATTTACAAAGACAATGAAAATATAGAAATTTCCCTTCAAGGTGACCTGTTTACATTGTCCGTGAGTGTACTTACATAGTTCAGCACTTTTTTACGCGTTTAAGCTGCCTGTCAGTTATCTTTGGAATTACGACATCTATTATGAATACCAATATAGACCAGTGAGGTTCCTATAATATCAAATGTATTCATCATATATCATCAATATACGTAGGTACTTGATAAATATTAGCGGTCGAAGAAGCTTTATAGCATAATCCAAAACTTTTTAATCGAAGACTATCAATTTCTCGATAGCTTGCAATAAAGAGTTTTTAATGCGTTCACTACTCGTAATATCCGAAGTTAAAATAGCCTTTTTCTCATATTGCAAACTACACCAAGCCCCAAGATCATCCATTAAACCTGTACCTAATGCAAGCACTCACTAATGCACTCAGCGCATCTCTTGGCGCTCAGCTGTGTTCCGACTGAGTTTGTCATGCCCACAAGAAGCTTTTAACGGGTCACTTAATACGTGACCTCAAAACCGTGAAAATTTAAGCGATTTTATTGTTGGGTTTATAAGTACGGCTATTAAAGAGGTTCATTTAAATGAAACTAAAACTGTAAACAAAACATTAATGCTGCCTACCAACTTGATTATTAAAGCGTAATTATATCACTCATATTCTGACAAGTACTAGAGGTATTTTTATTTTTTACATCGCGATAAATGATATGTAATATCTAATTCACAATTATTTATTTACTTTAACTTTATTGCACAATAAATATACCAATAAGCGTGTACAAATGGTGGATTTTAAATGGCATTATCTCAGTCAACCATGGGGCTAAACAAATTAACTGTAAAAAAGTTTAGAAATTTTTCTTTTTAGTTTTTTAAAGGTATGAAACAGCGCCTGGTTTCGATTGAGCCAACATCAACAAATAAGGCGGTAACTATTACCGCATTCGGTTGCAATGCTGATGTTCAGACTGCCTCATATTAGGTAATTTTTGCCTACGAGTTCAGCAGATTTGTAGAGGAGATCCGGCTCACATGTATTGCAATATTAGCGATTAAGTCTAGAACAGCACAAGCAATTTTATTTAAGACCTAAGTGTAATTGCTCGATTTTTTCCACGTTTACTGATCTCAGAATCGTTTACCTAAAACGATGTAAGTAATGAAAAAGTATACAACGACACATCAATAGCACCGGCCGGAGTATTTGACATCAAAGCTATAGTATATTACATTGACGTATAGTATATTGAAGAGCGCTATATTTATCTTAACGGTCTTTTCCTGGATTTCAATATTAAATGAGACGAAGCCAGGATGAAGCTATATTTGTACAAAATGTTCAGATATTTACTCGCGCTATTCTTTGTGGATGTATTTAATATTGAAAGCCGGAGCAAGACTCCGTTTAAATGTACAACCGATATTACTGATTTAGGTGCCTCCCGGTGTAAAATAATTACCCATCCCACATTAGGGATTATCGTATTTAAATGAATAGCAGATGCCTACCCCCTAATTATGCAAAATCTTACATCAAATGTATTACGACTATTCGTGCGTAGCCAAATCTTAAACAGAAACTATCAGCGCAGACGTGATTAAATCGGTGACCCACTTTGGAATTTGCGCGGCCCGTGGCCCGAGAACTCTGTTATGTAAGGCAAGTTGGCTTCGTGTGGAGCCTGCAGCTTGCGATACGAACTGTAAAGGTGCCAAATAGGCAATAGCGGAAAATGTTGCGGATCTGAATGGAATAGTAAAATATTAGAATTTTAATAGGACAATCCAAACCAGTCACAATGTAAGGAAACTCATAAAAAGTTACCAATTTTTAGAGTTAGAGTAGAGTTACAATAAAGTAACTACTGGTAAAAAGATCCACTATACGCCTAACTCAGAAAATAAAAGTTTGTTTGAAATAGAAGTGACCACAGTAGGACTCTGAAATGTCATGAGTATACATGAAATATTAGCTCTATGTAATATAAATTTAATCATGCTTTTTTTTATTGTCTCCAGACATTTAGTATGATTTAACAGAGTAGACGCAGGCACAGGAGAAAGACTTAATTTCTACGATATGATATATTTGTTTATAATTCTAAGCGAGTAAAAAACAATCTATTATTTTTAGGTGTTCCCGGCGTGATCTTCAATGGCGTCCCAGACTTCCTATATGAGACGCAAGTCTTGCGGCTGGAGCGTGCGCTCTGGTTCAGCCCGGATGCGCAGACGCTGCTGTACGTCAGCTACAACAGCTCGCTAGTGCACCAGCATCAGTACCCTTGGTATGGTCTGGAGGAGCAGGAGCCACCAGCTTATCCAGCTATTAGGACGCTGAGGTACCCCAAGGTAAGTTGTTAGGTACTAGTTTTTAATTCCACAAGACGTCAGTTTTAATCAAATTGCTACTGAGATTGATGAATTTGCTAAAGAATACTTTCATCAAAAATCTTCATTGAGTCTAAAAATTAACAATGTTTGAACTTACAATTACTTACCCAACGACGATAAAAAGTGGTCAATTCGCATAGGAATTTCCACACAATGTGACCTGTTTTCATTTTCCTTGAGTGTATGTATTTCTTCAAGAAAATGTTTACTCATTATTATGCTTATTTCAATTTCACTCTCAATCACTCAAATGTTAACTGGAAGAGATCCCTTTAAGGGATAAGTTCGCCCTTTTCTTAACATATTCTTCTGTTTACTGTATTTATCTACTGTGTTATGTTATGTACAGTCAGCTGCAGAGAAAAGGTACCACCCGCCATACAAGTTTGTAGGGCACAGTGGTACCTTTTCTCTGCAGCTGACCGTACAATATAGTGTTACTTACTTACTTACTTAATTGCAGGTGAACACAAACAATCCCGTTGCAACGGTATACGTGGTCAGTTTGAAGACGCCCAAGTTCCTCTTCCCTCACGCCATACAGTTCACTCCGCAAATTGACAAAGGTAAGATGAACAAGCCTACTACTGGGATAAGGTTTATTAGTGGAAGAAACCCTTGAAGTCTGTTGGCTCGTTGGGTAGACGATATTCGGGAGATCGCGGGTCACTTTTGAACGAGATCAGCTCAGGGCCGGGACAAGTGGCGTACTCGAAGAGAGGCCTATGCTCACGCTCAGCAGTGGCCAAATGATGAGTAGAAGGTAGCTTAGTTCATGAGTAAATCAAGCATATGTATGTAACTTTTACTTACTGTACATAAGAACAAACTTGGACCTTAAACACTTCACTAGGCAAAACAGTTCCTTTTGAGCGTACTCAAGTGTGGGATTATTCGGCAGACTGGTACGTCCGCTGGACGGCGTGGACGTCGGAGCGGCAACTAGCCGTGCTGCTGCTCAACCGAGCGCAGAACGTGTCCGTCATTAGTGTCTGCAGTGCCACCAACTATAACTGCCAGGATGTAAGTCTGACACACTTTTCTTTATGTATTTTTTGGCTTTCAATCTCTACCAAGTCAGTGGAAAGGCTACGGGGTGATTTAATGACGATATTTTCCTCAATGACGGCTCAATTGAGATGTCCATAAGCCACCTTTTTTACGCTTGAATGATTTTAATCTTGTTAACAAAGTAAACTTGTACAATGAAGCCACATTTAATGCCATCGTCGCACGCAATGTTCATATTATTCTGCACTTAGAGACCGGCTGCAAATTACATTTAAAGTGGCCGTTCAAGCACAAATTATACTTGCTCTAATAAACTAGATCCATTCAGACTTCGGTAGCCACCGCCCTAGTTGATTGTAAATACTAACAAAAGATCCGATTTACATGACGTTGAAAAAACATTCTTATTTATTTTGTAATAAATACATAATGTTTCTTCATGGCGTTGTCCCTCTTTAACAATCTAACTGCTACTTACTGCTAATAGATATGAATCAAATCTATATAGACCTATGGATTTAATATCTCGTGTCCTCTATCTCTAGAATGAACGACCTTAATGTGTGACAATGTTTTCCAATAGCCGCGCAATAGCTCACTTCTGTATCTTCACCCTCAATTACACTTCAAGAATTGCCGGCCATTTTTTTACGAACTGAGAACTCTAACGAAAAACCCTCAGACAATGAAGAATAATGATGAGCCAGCGTTTCTTGCTGATTACGCTCGCGGCTGACGACTGAATTATAATTTCCACATCAGCCATCTAGCGAAATTAATGGTAGCAGCTTTGTCGTGGGATACCACGTTTTTGTGACATGTTGCGGAGAGTGGTTTGGATTAATAAGAAGGAGCGTTATGGTTTAGCTAAAGTATGCCGTTTACCGTTTTGTTTTAGGTAAGGTTATTTCAGAGATACACGAGAAATATTTATGCTGGCACACATAAAATTCACAACCCATTGCAGCAAAAAGTTGACTGTTGACTGGACGTGCATGTGTTAATTATGAGATCACGACATTAACGTATACGAGCGTCGATCATTACTGCTAATTCAAGATTTAGCAACTAACCCGCTTATTCATAAACGTCTTACAAGCTTCTTTTAACTTATAATGTTTTGTCTTTATCTGTCACTTAACAGTTGTGTTTGTTAGAAACAGACAAAATATAATTTAACTAAATGAGGCCTGAAAGACGTTTAGTAATAAGGGTTGTCTGGATTTACCACTAATGCTCAAGAAAACGTTGTCGATGATTTTCAGATAATCCGCGATGAGGCTGACGGGTCCCGCTGGTCCGGGCTCGGCGCGGAGCCGGAGCCCGAGTGCGGCTGGTGCGGCGGCTCGGCGCTGCTCGGTGGACGCACAGCACTCTTCACCAGCGCGCCCGTAGCCGATCGGGGCGGTGCGTGGCGACATGCCGTGCGGGTCGGCCCAGATGGGAAGACCAGCGTCACGCAGGGGCCGTTTGAGATCACGCAGCTTATGGGGTGGGACGAGGGCAGGAAATTGCTGTAAGTAGCTAGCTGGTAGGGTTTTCTTGACGTTACGTTCTTAGTAGCTACTAAGCTACTAGCTAACGGTAGCAGCAATGAATGAGCTCATCCTAAATGTCTTTAAAGCTGGATGACTCACACGTCCCTTAAGAAGACTGTGGCTTAGACAGCCATGCGACTAGCGATAAAGAAGCTCGTAGCGATCGAAGTATGTCATGTTTTTAGTAGCCACCACAACTAAATAACCAAAGCACTTTCAAGAACAATGTGGAACAATGCATTGCATTGGCTCTAGCAAAGACATACTTATCATTAATATAACCTAGCCAGCGTACTGATACAGATGTACCTAGTAAACACTTCAGCTACAATTTGTATTGGAACTGCAAACTACTGCGTTTACCTTAGTCCTCGATATTAATATAAATCTTATTTAACAACCTATTATTTACTTACTTTCTACAGGTACTTAATGGGCACCGCACCAGAAAAAGCAGGCGAACGGCACCTTTACCGCGTACTAATCACCGACGACGGCACGTGGCCCGCGCCGCACTGCCTCACGTGCCTGGAGTCGGCCCCTCTGCCGCCGGACGAGCCGCCGCCGCCCACCAGTGAGGAACCTCCGGTCAGCACTCACAATTACCAGCAGTAGCAGATAGCAAGTTGTGTTGCACTACCTCACGTGCCTGGACTAGGCCCCTCTGCCGCCGGACGAGCCGCCGCCGCCTACCAGTGAGGAACCTCCGGTCAGTACTCACAATTACCAGCAGTAGCAGACAGCAAGTTGTGTTGCACTGCCTCACGTGCCTGTACTCGGCCCCTCTGCCGCCGGACGAGCCGCCGCCGCCCACCAGTGAGGAACCTCCGGTCAGTACTCACAATTACCAGCAGTAGCAGATAGCAAGTTGTGTTGCACTGCCTCACGTGTTCGGACTCGGCCCTTCTGCCGCCGGACGAGCCACTGCCTTCCAGTGAGGAACTTCCAGTCAGTACGCACCATGACTGGCAGTAGCAGATAATGCGTGGCGCCACACTAACTCAAATGCCCGGATCAGCCTCTGAGCCGTTGATATATTCGTCTTCCCGTACTTCTCCACGACGTCAGCACCCGCGCGAATATCTGTGCGCGAATAGTCCGCACGCTGTTCGCCTCGTCAATCGGCTCGTCACTCGCGCGGAAGTGTATTCGCAACATGATGTTTACGGAAAATATTACGTGTCACGTTGATTGTACGTCTGGATAGACTTTAGGGTAGAAATCAAAAGTTTGTGGTTAAAGTCAATGAATCAACCTTAGTTGCAGGAGATGGAGAACACCACGTCGCCGCTGCCGGCGTGGCCGACGTCGACGGTGCTGCCACACGTGGCTGAAGAGAACGACTCGCTCCCCACCGAGTGTCTTTACAACCGAGTCATCTTTAGCAGGAACTTCTCTTACTATGTTCAGGTAAGCTATCTTGCCGCGTGATACCTAAAGTCGAGCACAACTTTTAAAGAAAAGCATCTCCAAATCATTTTGAATACGAAACCAACTACTTAGTAAAGTAAAATTTCTAAACAGCCTTTAACAATTGGATGGGCGACAGAATACATTTAAACAATAACTACAGAAGAAAGGCTCTTCCCAAGTCATGCATCTCTTCGATAACTTTTTCAGGAGTGCCTGGGTCCCGGGCCGCCCACCATGTTCCTGTGCGCGTCGAACGGGGAGCGGCGCGCGGTGCTGTGGGACGGCGCTCCACTGCGGCAGAAGTTTGCCGCGCTGGCCGTGCCTCAGGCCAAGGTCTTCAGAGTTGAGGTTGGCACTGTTTACGACTCTGTTAACTTGTTGGTCTATTGAGTTCGCCTGTACGTTGTATTTTCTTTTGTTATGATTGTATTTTAACCTGTTTTATGTATGTATAAACCTTTGTTATGTTAGTTTAGTTTCTTTGGTTCACTTTATCTTGACGCCTGATTTCAGGTCCAAGCAAATAGAGAGGCTCGTGTGAGACTGTACCTGCCACCAGGATTCAGAGAGACCGACGATCTGCCGCTGCCACTCGTGCTGCACGTGTAAGTCTTATTGTCATTATTTCTGTATCATATGCGCCTTCATCGTATGCGCTTTTAATGTTAACTCCTTCATCAAATTAACAGGACACTAATCCAAATCCATTATCACAGTGGCTTTTATCCGATGGTTCTCGGACCATCGGGGAGCCCCTGGGAACGCCTGAATTGGTCCACGAACATAGATCAGAACAACCCTTTGTTGACTTTATTCGTTAAATGTATTTACTTCCAAACGATTGGTGCTTTCTGCCAAGAAAGAAAATTTGTCGAGAGGTCTCTTATCACTAACTGTATTAGTAGTTGTCAGGCCTCTGTCGTCAATTCAAAGTCCAACTTCATATTAGTTTCAAAAGTGATTTATATATGAACTTCAGGTCAGCGGAACCAGGAGGGCAGCTGGTAACAGAGCAATGGAATCCCGGATGGGGCTGGTACCTAGCAGCCGCGCGGAACTTCATCGTGGCTGAGATTGATGCTAGAGGGTCCGGTGGACAGGTGTGTATCACTAACTCTGTCTATTAGCCTAGGTATATTTGAGGGTAGCAGGTCAGGTGAAGATAATTGGTAAAGGAGCAGGAGGATTGATGCAAAGGGGCCCAATGGAGCTGACACAATTTAAACCCCTCCTCAGAAGAATATGCTATACTATAATATCCCATTTTAATAAGAGCTCTAAAAGATACATATACATACATATGTATATGTGTAGCACATGGGGTCTAAATTACAATTTCGTCTATTTTCAGGGAGAGGAGCTCAGGACTGAAATATATCACAAGCTGTTATCCGTGGACGTGGAAGATCAAATCGCCGTTTTAACGTAAGTATAGTATAATTTTTTATTTTTCGGAATTGTAGGTAGTTAGAACTCTTTGTCTAGTAAGATTCAGACAACTTACAAAATTTACTACTTACATATATTATTTTTTTCATCTTTTGACCTTATTTTATTTATTTATTTATTTAAACTTTATTGCACAAATAAAAAGTGTACAAGAGGCGGACTTAATGCCTTAAGGCATTCTCTACCAGTCAATAGAAATCGAAATATATTTAGAAACACAAATCAACATTACTATTTATTGATAAATACACATACACATATAGAAACATAACATAAACATACATATACATACATAAATAAAAATATAGTACCCATGTTTATAAGTAATATGCAGATAATTAGTCCTTAAGTGAGTTAGACTATTTAGAAAGGTGTTTACGTAACATACGTTTAAACGAAAATTTGCTCTGTGCTTGTCTTAAGGGGAGAGGGAGATCGTTCCAAAGACGAATAGCCTGCAGGGCGAAGGAGTTGGATATAAAGCAAATTACAAATTATAAATGCTTATTGCAAAGGGAGAAGAGTTCAGGAGTGGTCCTTAACAGGCTACAGATTATAAGCAGGGTGAATCAAACGCCCTCCTTTACGTTTCTTCCGCTGTACCTAGCCTTTGTATTTTACTTGACTGTATCCATTCACAAAGTGGCCAGCAAATTGTGCAGCTTACGTTATATTACATTACTTACATTAGTTACATTACTTGGATGTCCAGGTACCTCCGCGACAACCTGAAGATGGTGGACGGCAGCCGCGTGGGCGTGTGGGGGCGCGGCTACGGCGCGGGCGCGGCGGCGGCGCTCGTGGCCGACGACGCGCGCAACGTCACGCGCTGCCTCGCCGCCGTGGCGCCCGTCACCGACCTCAGGCACTACAGTGAGTGCTGTAATAGCTAAACATTTTCGCTGGAAATTGCTTAAACTCATATGATGATGATGATAAAACTGAACTTTGAACTACTTGATGGTAGTCTAACGAACCAACTTTTCGTCAACCATTCACGAAAATCACGACAACCATGATTAAATTAGATTAGATTATTTAGTTGCAATCGTGATTACACAGTTATACAAGATACACAGCATTATACATGAACAAACCCAGGGTGTGGCAAAATTAACAGAATGAACAAAAACTGTTTTTTGCCACGTCCAATGATTCAAGCTGTAACACAAAAAAAATCAATTCTAATGTTTTCTGATAGATACCTAGTTAATTTAGTGTCAAACTATTTATGCCTAGTAAAGCAAACAATTGCGTATTTATTGGTAGTCATTGCCAACAACACTCACCATCATAACTGCCTAAGGCCGTTTATAAAGCTCAAAGAAAACTTGTTATCGCTGTATTTTCCAGACACATTCTGGACGGAGCGCTACACGGGCTACGGTGCGCACTGGGCAGGCGCACTGAGCGCTAGCGCGGTGTGGCGCTCGGCCGGGAACCTGCCGCCGCGCCGCCTGCTGCTGGCGCACGCCACCGCCGACCTCGCCGCGCCGCCCGACCACGCGCTCAAGCTCGCGCGCGCGCTCATCCGCGCAGGAGCCCTCTACACACACCAGGTGCGTCTCATGGCGACCCTGCCTACAGGGCCGGCCACCTGCCGCCGCGCCGCCTGCTGCTGGCGCACGCCACCGCCGACCTCGCCGCGCCGCCCGACCACGCGCTCAAGCTCGCGCGCGCGCTCATCCGCGCAGGAGCCCTCTACACACACCAGGTGCGTCTCATGGCGACCCTGCCTACAGGGCCGGCCACCTGCCGCCGCGCCGCCTGCTGCTGGCGCACGCCACCGCCGACCTCGCCGCGCCGCCCGACCACGCGCTCAAGCTCGCGCGCGCGCTCATCCGCGCAGGAGCCCTCTACACACACCAGGTGCGTCTCATGGCGACCCTGCCTACAGGGCCGGCCACCTGCCGCCGCGCCGCCTGCTGCTGGCGCACGCCACCGCCGACCTCGCCGCGCCGCCCGACCACGCGCTCAAGCTCGCGCGCGCGCTCATCCGCGCAGGAGCCCTCTACACACACCAGGTGCGTCTCATGGCGACCCTGCCTACAGGGCCGGCCACCTGCCGCCGCGCCGCCTGCTGCTGGCGCACGCCACCGCCGACCTCGCCGCGCCGCCCGACCACGCGCTCAAGCTCGCGCGCGCGCTCATCCGCGCAGGAGCCCTCTACACACACCAGGTGCGTCTCATGGCGACCCTGCCTACAGGGCCGGCCACCTGCCGCCGCGCCGCCTGCTGCTGGCGCACGCCACCGCCGACCTCGCCGCGCCGCCCGACCACGCGCTCAAGCTCGCGCGCGCGCTCATCCGCGCAGGAGCCCTCTACACACACCAGGTGCGTCTCATGGCGACCCTGCCTACAGGGCCGGCCACCTGCCGCCGCGCCGCCTGCTGCTGGCGCACGCCACCGCCGACCTCGCCGCGCCGCCCGACCACGCGCTCAAGCTCGCGCGCGCGCTCATCCGCGCAGGAGCCCTCTACACACACCAGGTGCGTCTCATGGCGACCCTGCCTACAGGGCCGGCCACCTGCCGCCGCGCCGCCTGCTGCTGGCGCACGCCACCGCCGACCTCGCCGCGCCGCCCGACCACGCGCTCAAGCTCGCGCGCGCGCTCATCCGCGCAGGAGCCCTCTACACACACCAGGTGCGTCTCATGGCGACCCTGCCTACAGGGCCGGCCACCTGCCGCCGCGCCGCCTGCTGCTGGCGCACGCCACCGCCGACCTCGCCGCGCCGCCCGACCACGCGCTCAAGCTCGCGCGCGCGCTCATCCGCGCAGGAGCCCTCTACACACACCAGGTGCGTCTCATGGCGACCCTGCCTACAGGGCCGGCCACCTGCCGCCGCGCCGCCTGCTGCTGGCGCACGCCACCGCCGACCTCGCCGCGCCGCCCGACCACGCGCTCAAGCTCGCGCGCGCGCTCATCCGCGCAGGAGCCCTCTACACACACCAGGTGCGTCTCATGGCGACCCTGCCTACAGGGCCGGCCACCTGCCGCCGCGCCGCCTGCTGCTGGCGCACGCCACCGCCGACCTCGCCGCGCCGCCCGACCACGCGCTCAAGCTCGCGCGCGCGCTCATCCGCGCAGGAGCCCTCTACACACACCAGGTGCGTCTCATGGCGACCCTGCCTACAGGGCCGGCCACCTGCCGCCGCGCCGCCTGCTGCTGGCGCACGCCACCGCCGACCTCGCCGCGCCGCCCGACCACGCGCTCAAGCTCGCGCGCGCGCTCATCCGCGCAGGAGCCCTCTACACACACCAGGTGCGTCTCATGGCGACCCTGCCTACAGGGCCGGCCACCTGCCGCCGCGCCGCCTGCTGCTGGCGCACGCCACCGCCGACCTCGCCGCGCCGCCCGACCACGCGCTCAAGCTCGCGCGCGCGCTCATCCGCGCAGGAGCCCTCTACACACACCAGGTGCGTCTCATGGCGACCCTGCCTACAGGGCCGGCCACCTGCCGCCGCGCCGCCTGCTGCTGGCGCACGCCACCGCCGACCTCGCCGCGCCGCCCGACCACGCGCTCAAGCTCGCGCGCGCGCTCATCCGCGCAGGAGCCCTCTACACACACCAGGTGCGTCTCATGGCGACCCTGCCTACAGGGCCGGCCACCTGCCGCCGCGCCGCCTGCTGCTGGCGCACGCCACCGCCGACCTCGCCGCGCCGCCCGACCACGCGCTCAAGCTCGCGCGCGCGCTCATCCGCGCAGGAGCCCTCTACACACACCAGGTGCGTCTCATGGCGACCCTGCCTACAGGGCCGGCCACCTGCCGCCGCGCCGCCTGCTGCTGGCGCACGCCACCGCCGACCTCGCCGCGCCGCCCGACCACGCGCTCAAGCTCGCGCGCGCGCTCATCCGCGCAGGAGCCCTCTACACACACCAGGTGCGTCTCATGGCGACCCTGCCTACAGGGCCGGCCACCTGCCGCCGCGCCGCCTGCTGCTGGCGCACGCCACCGCCGACCTCGCCGCGCCGCCCGACCACGCGCTCAAGCTCGCGCGCGCGCTCATCCGCGCAGGAGCCCTCTACACACACCAGGTGCGTCTCATGGCGACCCTGCCTACAGGGCCGGCCACCTGCCGCCGCGCCGCCTGCTGCTGGCGCACGCCACCGCCGACCTCGCCGCGCCGCCCGACCACGCGCTCAAGCTCGCGCGCGCGCTCATCCGCGCAGGAGCCCTCTACACACACCAGGTGCGTCTCATGGCGACCCTGCCTACAGGGCCGGCCACCTGCCGCCGCGCCGCCTGCTGCTGGCGCACGCCACCGCCGACCTCGCCGCGCCGCCCGACCACGCCGCTCAAGCTCGCGCGCGCGCTCATCCGCGCAGGAGCCCTCTACACACACCAGGTGCGTCTCATGGCGACCCTGCCTACAGGGCCGGCCACCTGCCGCCGCGCCGCCTGCTGCTGGCGCACGCACCGCCGACCTCGCCGCGCCGCCCGACCACGCGCTCAAGCTCGCGCGCGCGCTCATCCGCGCAGGAGCCCTCTACACACACCAGGTGCGTCTCATGGCGACCCTGCCTACAGGGCCGGCCACCTGCCGCCGCGCCGCCTGCTGCTGGCGCACGCCACCGCCGACCTCGCCGCGCCGCCCGACCACGCGCTCAAGCTCGCGCGCGCGCTCATCCGCGCAGGAGCCCTCTACACACACCAGGTGCGTCTCATGGCGACCCTGCCTACAGGGCCGGTCACCTGCCGCCGCGCCACCTGCTGCTGGCGCACGCCACCGCCGACCTCGCCGCGCCGCCCGACCACGCGCTCAAGCTCGCGCGCGCGCTCATCCGCGCAGGAGCCCTCTACACACACCAGGTGCGTCTCATGGCGACCCTGCCTACAGGGCCGGCCACCTGCCGCCGCGCCGCCTGCTGCTGGCGCACGCCACCGCCGACCTCGCCGCGCCGCCCGACCACGCGCTCAAGCTCGCGCGCGCGCTCATCCGCGCAGGAGCCCTCTACACACACCAGGTGCGTCTCATGGCGACCCTGCCTACAGGGCCGGCCACCTGCCGCCGCGCCGCCTGCTGCTGGCGCACGCCACCGCCGACCTCGCCGCGCCGCCCGACCACGCGCTCAAGCTCGCGCGCGCGCTCATCCGCGCAGGAGCCCTCTACACACACCAGGTGCGTCTCATGGCGACCCTGCCTACAGGGCCGGCCACCTGCCGCCGCGCCGCCTGCTGCTGGCGCACGCCACCGCCGACCTCGCCGCGCCGCCCGACCACGCGCTCAAGCTCCCGCGCGCGCTCATCCGCGCAGGAGCCCTCTACACACACCAGGTGCGTCTCATGGCGACCTCTGCCTACAGGGCCGGCCACCTGCCGCCGCGCCGCCTGCTGCTGGCGCACGCCACCGCCGACCTCGCCGCGCCGCCCGACCACGCGCTCAAGCTCGCGCGCGCGCTCATCCGCGCAGGAGCCCTCTACACACACCAGGTGCGTCTCATGGCGACCCTGCCTACAGGGCCGGCCACCTGCCGCCGCGCCGCCTGCTGCTGGCGCACGCCACCGCCGACCTCGCCGCGCCGCCCGACCACGCGCTCAAGCTCGCGCGCGCGCTCATCCGCGCAGGAGCCCTCTACACACACCAGGTGGCGTCTCATGGCGACCCTGCCTACAGGGCCGGCCACCTGCCGCCGCGCGCCTGCTGCTGGCGCACGCCACCGCCGACCTCGCCGCGCCGCCCGACCACGCGCTCAAGCTCGCGCGCGCGCTCATCCGCGCAGGAGCCCTCTACACACACCAGGTGCGTCTCATGGCGACCCTGCCTACAGGGCCGGCCACCTGCCGCCGCGCCGCCTGCTGCTGGCGCACGCCACCGCCGACCTCGCCGCGCCGCCCGACCACGCGCTCAAGCTCGCGCGCGCGCTCATCCGCGCAGGAGCCCTCTACACACACCAGGTGCGTCTCATGGCGACCCTGCCTACAGGGCCGGCCACCTGCCGCCGCGCCGCCTGCTGCTGGCGCACGCCACCGCCGACCTCGCCGCGCCGCCCGACCACGCGCTCAAGCTCGCGCGCGCGCTCATCCGCGCAGGAGCCCTCTACACACACCAGGTGCGTCTCATGGCGACCCTGCCTACAGGGCCGGCCACCTGCCGCCGCGCCGCCCGACCACGCGCTCAAGCTCGCGCGCGCGCTCATCCGCGCAGGAGCCCTCTACACACACCAGGTGCGTCTCATGGCGACCCTGCCTACAGGGCCGGCCACCTGCCGCCGCGCCGCCTGCTGCTGGCGCACGCCACCGCCGACCTCGCCGCGCCGCCCGACCACGCGCTCAAGCTCGCGCGCGCGCTCATCCGCGCAGGAGCCCTCTACACACACCAGGTGCGTCTCATGGCGACCCTGCCTACAGGGCCGGCCACCTGCCGCCGCGCCGCCCGACCACGCGCTCAAGCTCGCGCGCGCGCTCATCCGCGCAGGAGCCCTCTACACACACCAGGTGCGTCTCATGGCGACCCTTGCCTACAGGGCCGGCCACCTGCCGCCGCGCCGCCTGCTGCTGGCGCACGCCACCGCCGACCTCGCCGCGCCGCCCGACCACGCGCTCAAGCTCGCGCGCGCGCTCATCCGCGCAGGAGCCCTCTACACACACCAGGTGCGTCTCATGGCGACCCTGCCTACAGGGCCGGCCACCTGCCGCCGCGCCACCTGCTGCTGGCGCACGCCACCGCCGACCTCGCCGCGCCGCCCGACCACGCGCTCAAGCTCGCGCCCGCGCTCATCCGCGCAGGAGCCCTCTACACACACCAGGTGCGTCTCATGGCGACCCTGCCTACAGGGCCGGCCACCTGCCGCGCGCCACCTGCTGCTGGTGCACGCCACCGCCGACCTCGCCGCGCCGCCCGACCACGCGCTCAAGCTCGCGCGCGCGCTCATCCGCGCAGGAGCCTCTACACACCACCAGGTGCGTCTCATGGCGACCCTGCCTACAGGGCCGGCCACCTGCCGCCGCGCCGCCTGCTGCTGGCGCACGCCACCGCCGACCTCGCCGCGCCGCCCGACCACGCGCTCAAGCTCGCGCGCGCGCTCATCCGCGCAGGAGCCCTCTACACACACCAGGTGCGTCTCATGGCGACCCTGCCTACAGGGCCGGCCACCTGCCGCCGCGCCACCTGCTGCTGGCGCACGCCACCGCCGACCTCGCCGCGCCGCCCGACCACGCGCTCAAGCTCGCGCGCGCGCTCATCCGCGCAGGAGCCCTCTACACACACCAGGTGCGTCTCATGGCGACCCTGCCTACAGGGCCGGCCATCTGCCGCCGCGCCGCCTGCTGCTGGCGCACGCCACCGCCGACCTCGCCGCGCCATCTATTTTCAATTTATATATAGTAGTGTAACTACTTAAAAATTGCAAATCAAAAAATATTGTGTGTAAAATATTTAAATAAAAAATATAAACTTTTTAGGAAAATTATTTTAAACACTAGCTGTGCCCGCGGCTCCGCCCGCGTGGAATTCGGTCTGTGTCAGTAAGCGGCTAATTCACCCCTAATTTCTCTCCCGCTACCCTGGAGGCGGAACTTGAAGTAAAGTTGACGGATGGATACGCTAGAGGACAGTAGTCCTAATAAATAATTTACAATTACCACTAAATGAAACTACACTCATAAATGTATACTTTTTTTATTATATTTGTTTTTGGCATGATTTAAACGACATAGAGAGTAGTAGTCACAAATGCAGAAATGATTTTTTTCTATTTTAGGTGCACTTGGAGGGGGGGGGGGGATCCATGACCCATGCAAATTTAACTCAATCGAGTGTAGTGGCTACCCCCCCCCCCCTTTTAGACGTTGACTTTTTATAGGCTACGTATAACCTGGCTGGGGATTTTCTAGAATGTCGAATGTCGGGCGATGCTCAGTGTAGAGTTTCGTAAATGCTGCCCTGTTACAAAACATCCGTTCTAAAGGTCGTTTATTTGGCGACGCTTACGTCAGTTTACTATTCGGCACTTCCTTTCACTATGCGTTTTTGACTAATAATTCAAAAACGGCTGAACCGATTTTATT